>CAWUFW010004330.1:0-1200000 GCA_963921515.1 Calotriton arnoldi
CACAGAACTAACTTACGTAAAAACGTAAAGTTAGTACTTTTGGTATTCACAGAATACACTTACTCATTTTGATATTCACAGAATGCACTTACTCATTTTGGTATTCACAGAATGCACTTATTCATACTAACGTCCGCCACCGGCCGGAATCTCCACAACCAGCCGGAATCTCCACCAAAGGGCCGGAATCTCCACCAAAGAGCCGGAATCTCCACCTCCGGGCCGGAATCTCCACCTCCGGGCCGGAATCTCCGGCCCGAGTGCGGACATAAAGTTAGTATGAGTAAGTGCATTCTGTGAATACCAAAATGAGTAAGTGCATTCTGTGAATACCAAAATGAGTAAGTGTATTCTGTGAATACCAAAAAGTACTAACTTTACGTTTTTGACGTAAGTTAGTTCTGTGAATCAGGCCCCAAGAACATTTAATGAAAATAACATCACACTAAGGAAAAATAAAAAAAATTCAAGTAAGGAGAAGCAGACTTCGACGTCAAATTGCAAGAAAAAAAAACATGATAAGGAAAGAGTATTTGTTACCCGTAGACAAAAACAATTTCAAGAAATTCGTCAAAGAGTTTTTTGAAATAGAGTAATTCAGAATTTAATAAAAGGATGCCGCAAATATAAAAAGAAAGTGCTGCAATTGAAACAGAAACAGCGTGTTGAAAGCATAGTGGATACTGCTTTTAAGTTAAAACAAAAAATATTCATTTTCATTTTGAAGAGGATGAAAGTGTTGGATAAAACAATGAAGATTCTGAAAGACAAGTAAAAAAAAAAAAGACGTGTGAACAGAAGCAACTTTTGTAAAATCTTCAGTGGAAAATGGAAACATACATCTAATAGTGAACCTTTTTTTTAATGAAGAGAGTTATTTCCAAGAAAATAGTTTACCATTTGCAGTTGATACTGGAGGTCGTTGCTACGAAGTTCAGAATGGTTGTCCTGTTGCAAAAGAGGAAATGGTTACTATTAGTGCAGAACAGTTAATAGCTGAAGAAGTGCAGGGGAAACGCACACAAGCTCCTGTGTTTAAGTGGGGTTGTAGCAGTATTTGTAGTATTCGACAGGAATCTATTGATATAATGCGAAATTTGTTACGAGAATATACACAGAAAAGTGTAAAACAGAAGATTAGGTTGTTACAAACACTAGATCCTTGTAATGTAAGAAAATATACTGAGAAACATGGGCATTCTCTGGCTTGTCTTTCAAGAAGAGTGTGTAAAAGTGTTTTTCATCACTTAAGGATGTTAGCAGTACACCATTCAGAAATGCAGAAGTTTGTAAGGAAACTGTACTATGTAAAAAGTCCTGCATTATGTTTAGGTGAACTAAATACAGCTCTTTTACATGGTTCTTTATCAGATGTACAAAAAAAGTGGGATGATATTCAGTTCCGATATTTTGGTTCAGAAGAGCAGTGTATAGAAAGTGAAAGTTTGACAATTACAGATGTTGAAGAAGATGGGAAAGTGATTATGATTGATCAGTTTGAAGAAGAAATTGGAAAGTTTAACATAGTGTGCTCTGAAATTCCAAACTATGGGGGTCATTACGTTGACGGGCGGATCGCCACCGCCCGTATGGCGGTGGTGATCCGCCCGCCATTCCCCTCCGCCCGCATGCCATTTCCCCCGCCACATTACGATGGCGGAGGGGAGCCCGGCGGACGGAAAGACCGTCCGCCGGTTTTCCGCCGGTCACACAGGTGACCGGGCGGAAAAGGGCACTAATATGGTGGCGGTGTCTGCAAGACACCGCCATCCATATTAGGATGGTTGCGGAGAGCAGCCTCGTTGCCGCCATGGAAAGGCATACGGTCTTCGCTATTGGGGGCCCGTTGCGGGCCCCCAGAGTGTTGGGGGGTGGGGGGTGCACATGGAGGGTACCTATGGTACCCCCCTGCATTGGCATGGACAAGGTGGCAGGCACCGCACGGTGTCTGTCACCTTGTGCATGCCAATGCACGACGTGCATTCCCAGCATTGTGGCGGGCGGTGCTGTGAACACCGCCCGCCACTATGTTGGGAATAGGGGATGCCACCGCCACTGTGGCGGTGGCATCCTAATACTCGCGGCGGGACCGCCGCTCCTATGGCGGACGGTCTCATTCACCGCTACGATGGCGGGCGGACTTTGCCCGCCCGTCATCGTAATGTGCCCCTATGTTTGTGTTTGTTGTCGACGTACTAATTATAAAATTCAAACTAAGAACGTTGATTTGTATTTGAAATCTGAAAAGAAGAATAATGATAAATGGAAAGAATTTGCAACTTACTTGTTAGTGGAAGGTCAATTTGAGTTAGGCAGTGATCAACGTTTTTGTAAATATTGTTATAACAAATTAGAAGAGAACAAAATGCCCGCTAGAGCAGTACATAATAAGTTAGAATTAGTAGCTATTCCGGAGGAACTGGCAGATTTGAATACATATGAGTCAGTTCTAAATCAATCTGTTCATCCATTTCAAATTATAATTTGCATGGAGCCTAAAACAGGTAAACTACCACCAACAGACTTACAAAGAGGGCTGAAAGGAAGAGTAGTGTACTTACCTTTGGATTTTAAGAAAAATATTGAAATTGTTAGTGGAGACAAAGATGAAAATTAAGCAGTAGTCATTCTAGTAAATGGAGTACCAACAAAGAGTCGGAAAATATGGCAAGAATGTGTGGATGTTAAAAAACTTCAAAAGGCTACGTTATATCTTGTGGAGAATAATATTTATTATAAAAGTGTAAATGTGGAACAACAGGTAATAAGTTTGGAAGATGAATCTGAAATTTCAAGTGGTGAAATAGAGAAAGTGGACAAGTCAAGGAGTGAAGAGATTTATGAACATTACACAATATGTCCTCTACATTCAAAAGACGTAATAGGAAACAGTGTTGAGTTATTTCAAATGAAAAAAGCAAAGGGAACTCCAATGAGTGTATGGGAGAAAAGCTTAGAAGCTCATTGTTTTCCACAGCTGTTTCCTACTGGAGAAGGTGGACGATATGATGACCGACCTGTACGTATTCCAGCTTCAGAATATTGCTCAACAAGATTATACTCTGAAGATCCTAGATTCCGGCAGTGTATACCATATATATTTCACCTTTTGTTTGAAAGTGATCTGTCTTCTCTGTCCTATGAAGTGAACCACATACTGAAAACTGGAGTTCATCAATCACTTCTTTCAGCGAAAGAATTTGTGGAGAAAGTTCAACAAACAGATGAAAATTTAGAAGCACAGTTAATTAATTTGATGGCATGTCAACGAGGAACAAATGAGTATTGGTATCGTCATCATGGAGAACTGAAGTGTATGTTACGGAACTTAGGTACACCAACATGGTTTGTGACACTTAGGGGCCGATTCCGATCTCGGTCGGAGGCGCACCTAACACCATTCGGTCGGGAAAAAAGCCATGCGAATGCCTGTTTCCCGACCGATCCGCACATTATTCCGAACGAGCAAGTACGATGCGCACAACAGCATAGATTCCGACCCAGTCGTACTCACCCAATTCAGGTCCTGTTCCCCGACCGAGCCGGATCCGTAAACGCAGAATCGAGTCGCACGGAAGCCAAAAAGCAGCCCCGTCCGGCCGGACAAGTACGATGCGCTTCCCGTACGCGCCGAACCCGTCGCTACGCACGGCACGTCAAAGCATCCGGGAGATGCGCACATAAGCTCCGATTCGCGCCACAACACGATCCACGGCTACGAGACGAACACGCCAGTGACGAGGACGAGGCGAAGCAACAAGAAAGACGAACGAGATGAACCAACCATGAATCCCATCGTGCCAATCCTACCAATATTCTACATCTACTACCGGAACAGGCACGGACGCGTACGGCACAGAAGGTAAGTCAGACACCAACCACAAAAACAAACTACACGTACCCGACATATCACACACACACAGAGGGATGCAGAAATTTCTTACACCAGCAACAGCAGCACCATAGGGGCGGGATGGCCATCACCAATGCCACATATACACATAGGGGCCCGGATGCCCACCACCACTACCACCCCTACCCAGGGTGTGCCAGATGCCTACCACTACTACCACCTCTACCCAGGGTGTGCCAGATGCCTACCACTACTACCACCTCTACCCATGGGGGGCTGGATGCCTGTCACTACTACCACCCTTACCCAGGGGGTGCCAGATGCCTACCACTACTACCACCCTTACGCAGGGGGTGCCAGATGCCTACAACTACTACCACCCCTACCCAGGGGGTGCCAGATGCCTACCACTACTACCACCTCTACCCATGGGGGCTGGATGCCTGTCACTACTACCACCCTTACCCAGGGGTGCCAGATGCCTACCACTACTACCATCTCTACCCAGGGGTGTCAGATGCCTACCACTACTACCACCTCTACCCAGGGGGTACCAGATGCCTACCACTACTACCACCCTTACCCAGGGGTGCCAGATGCCTACCACTACTACCACCCCTACCCAGGGGGTGCCAGATGCCTACCACTACTACCACCCCTACCCAGGGGTGCCAGATGCCTACCACTACTACCACCTCTACCCAGGGGTGCCAGATGCCTACCACTACTACCACCCTTACCCAGGGGGTGCCAGATGCCTACCACTACTACCACCCTTACCCAGGGGTGCCAGATGCCTACCACTACTACCACCCCTACCCATGGGGTGCCAGATGCCTACCACTACTACCACCTCTACCCATGGGGGCCGGATGCCTGTCACTACTACCACCCCTACCCAGGGGGTGCCAGATGCCTACCACTACTACCACCTCTACCCATGGGGGGCTGGATGCCTGTCACTACTACCACCCTTACCCAGGGGGTGCCAGATGCCTACCACTACTACCACCTCTACTCAGGGGGTATCAGATGCCTACCACTACTACCACCTCTACCCAGGGGGTGCCAGATGCCTACCACTACTACCATCTCTACCCAGGGGGTATCAGATGCCTACCACTACTACCACCCCTACCCAGGGGTGCCAGATGCCTACCACTACTACCACCTCTACCCATGGGGGGCCGGATGCCTGTCACTACTACCACCCCTACCCAGGGGTGCCAGATGCCTACCACTACTACCACCCCTACCCAGGGGTGCCAGATGCCTACCACTACTACCACCTCTACCCATGGGGGGATGGATGCCTGTCACTACTACCACCCCTACCCATGGGGGCTGGATGCCTACCACCAACAACACCCCCACTCACAGGATGGCTAATACATGACACAACAAGCACACACCAACATAAAGAATGCAACATAAAGACATCCCCCAACACCATGACAAGCGTGTGTAGACTGTGTCAAATGCCTACAACACTGAACATGACTTTGAACATACAATGTGACCCCCTATCACATGTGCCACACATAAATGTGTGTGGCCCCCACAATGCAAGCAGGCCATGACCATTGTGGCAATGGGGTCCAAAACCCCATCATCACAGTGACCAAAATGTAAGTGTGGGGTCCATAGCTGAAGTACATCTTGAACATTGTGGCAATGGGGTCCAAACCCCCATCATCACAGTGACCAAAATGTAAGTGTGGGGTCCATAGCTGAAGCACATTTTGAACATTGTGGCAATGGGGTCCAAACCCCCATCATCACAGTGACCAAAATGTAAGTGTGGGGTCCATAGCTGAAGCACATTTTGAACATTGTGGCAATGGGGTCCAAACCCCCATCATCACAGTGACCAAAATGTAAGTGTGGGGTCCATAGCTGAAGCACATTTTGAACATTGTGGCAATGGGGTCCAAACCCCATCATCACAGTGACCAAAATGTAAGTGTTGACAAAGAAAAAGCTGCAACTGCCAAACTGCATGGATGATTCCTGGTCACAGAACAACAAACACATCAGTGGCAAAGTAGTGCTTGTGTCCCATAGCAACATAGATTGGGGGAGGCAAACAGTGCAGTGCAAATAAGATATACCTTTGGCCATGTGCAGACAAACATCACCCATGGGGGCTGACACTGTCAACATTCATCAATGACACAATGACAGAAGTGACCATCAGAATGCAGACCCACATATTTGCACCAATGGGCATACAAATGCAGATACCCTGTGGAGAATGTAGATGTGAGGTGAACAGATACCATACCATGGCAGCAATGGGACACACAAACAATGATCATTGTGCTGACTGATGACCTAGGAGTCCCAGGGACAGCAGGGGAAACACACCAAACAACATACAGCCAATGGCACACTAAAGATATGCCAATGCAGTGGTGCAGATGCACAAACACAAACAGGCAGACCCACACTGCACATCAAACACAACAGGTGAGGGGGGGGGTACCAGTGTCCCCAGGCAACCACACAACACATGAGGAGGCCTGAATACCAATTACACAGATGTGCATACAGTGCCACACAAAGGTAACACATGGATCCAAATCCCCTATGTGGGCAATCAGGCATTGTCAGATGAGAGGGAGCACAAATCACACATGTCACACAAGCATGTAGGAACAGCAACTGACACAGCAAGACACAGAGACACCACAGCACTACCCCCAGGGCCCCCACAATGTGGTGACCCTGGGCTGCATTACAATCCCACTGTGATGACAAAGCTAGATGTCGTTCACACTGTGAACCACAGTCATGTGTCCTGAGCAACAAACTACCATCACACCTACACAAGCACAAATCAATCAGCACGGCCAGTAAGCCAAGGCCAACATGGAGGCAGGGGTCTAGCCGGGCAACAACTCTCATCTGCACACACTCAACACCACACACCTCGACCTCCAACAATGTGCAGCAGTGAAGCTCACATGCACTGGTGACATTGCACATGCACCCATGACAATCCCAGGGGGTGGTGGGAACCAAGGTGCAGAAACACATCACACATGGCCACTCAACAAGACTCCTGAATGTCTGACACACTGCACACTACGCTGTACATGGACATGACGGCAATATCACACCAACCAATGGGATCCCAGCCACAGTCACACACCAATGAAGAAGCCAAGGTCACCCACAAAGAACACACATAGACAACTACCAACATTGCAGCCCTGACCCTGAGGAGTGCCAGCAGTCACACACACAACGTGTCACAACCAATGAAAGCTAATACAAACCGGAAATCACATGACAGGTGTAAACAACAAGTGCCAAGGGGAATCCTGACTGTGACCCATCAGCGTCTGCCCACAAACTCAGCCCTGACAGCAAACACACCTATGGGTGACACCCTGATGACCAGTAATGTGCCATGCACCCACATCACAGAGAACCCAGGGAGAAGACTTTGGGGGAACATAGGTCAACTCAGCAAGCATCACAAACAGGAACATCACTAGGGATCCCAGCATGCACAGCAAAATGGAAGTGAACACACAGACATGCTCATACAACACACACCTTGGGCGCAGGCGATGTCACAGGAGTACACACTGCCATGAGGGGACTCCACTCCTGTGTGAGGAAAGCTGTGCCATATGTCGCATCAGTAGGGCTCCATCATGTCAGCAGAACACTTGGTCACACAGTCAACAATTAGCACCAAATGAAGGCTCCCGTCACATCAGCCTGGTCATGGGAGTGTCAACGAAATCATCAGCACAGATCCAACACACATGTATAGCAAGTTGCACTGACAACACAGATGAGTCCTTCCCCATTGATGCCCAAACCTGCATGTCCAGTGGAGATGGCCACACGGTCAGGGAAGTAGACTAATTGAACAATGGCAAGCACAACAGATGTGCAGGGGTGGAAGCCACAGATGTGACATTGCTAATGTAAGTAGGAAATCCCATTGCCAAATATTGAAAACATGACACCCTCAGATGCTGCTAAGGATGACATGGATACACCACAGGATAGGACACAGTCCCCCTGGACCACATGGGTTCCTGCACAGTAACACTTCATTTTCATGAGACCAAATATCACCATCACTGCAGCAAGGGCATGGTTAGCATCATCAACATCATGTACATCAGAAGCAAAACCACTAGAGAACAGAAAGTTGCTTTATTCAGCATATGTGGGTTCAAAAGTTGAAGTCATGTAAAAAATAAACAAAGGCCAATGGCCAGTCCATCATGAAAGTCAAAACAGGGTGACAGTGGCAGATGTCACCCTACGCATGCCTGCACTGATAAAAACCAGGGACAATCCCCTAGGAGGGGAATACGGGGGCAGGCCAAGCACCGCAGGGACAGGATCAGGGCTCACCAGGAGGAGGCAGGGAAGGGGTGGTGGGTGCTGGAGAGCCACTGACAACTGCAGTGGAGGTATCTGACATGGTGTGTGCCGGCACAACTGGGGGGCATGACTCAGATGGTGTGGGTGCCGGCACGACTGCAGTGGACCATGCAGATGGAGTGGACAGGTTCGCCACTGCAGTGCCCAAGTCAGACAGGGTGGTAGTGGACTCCACTGCAGTGCCTACCTCCAGGGGAGGAGAATGGGGATCAGGTAAGGTGGGCAGGACAGAGGGGAGGACACCCTCACCACACCAGTGGCACAGACAAGCGCAGCGGGGGTGTGGGGCCGGAAGAGCAAGTGGCAGGGGAGAAGGCCTGATCCTTTTGGGGATGGTGTATCTGTGGGTTGGGGAACCTGGGGCAGGGTGTGTTGGGGGCACCTGTGGAGTGGGGGCCTGAGGGATGGAGGAAGGAGACTTGGTGCCTGAGCTGCAGGGCGGCGGCGGGGTCTTGCACTTCCGGGTCCGGTGGGACTTGCGGGTGGGGGCGTCAGTCGGTCTGCGCCTGGGGGAGGGTGTCCGGGGGCGAGGGGCACTCCGCTCTGTGTGGGTGGGCTTCCTCTTCCCCCTGAATGCTGTATCAGCTGGATCGGAGGGGAAGAGGCCGAGGTCACTGAGGAAGAGCCGCTGTGTCTTTGGGGTTGCAGGTGAGGCAAGGGAGGGGGCTTTGGAGGGAGAGGCAACTGAGGACTGCGCAGTGCTTGTGGATACGTGTGTATGTGCCTGGGCCCCATCCCCTGTGAGTGTGGTTTCAGTCCCCTGACTGTGCGTGCGTGTGCGTCTTGTTTGTGGCGTGTGTGTCTGTGTGCTGCACGTGTCTGTGCTGGTGTGTGCCTGTGCGGTGTGTGTGTGCTTGGGACAGGTAAGGTGCTGGGGAGTGTGGATGGGGCAGAGGCAGGAGGGGTGAGGGACTGTCGGATGAGGGACACTGCTGCCATCAGGGAGGAGCCCATGGACCTATTGCCCCTCTGTAGGGCAGACATGCCCGATGAGATGCCCTCCATGAACTACACCAGCTGAGTCAACAGAGTGGTGTGTGCATGGAGGACACGCATCGCTGTCTGCCCTACATGGAGCTGGCGAAGGAGGTACACAGACTCCTCACTCAGGGCAGCAGGGGACACAGGGGCAGGGGGTGCGGTGCCTGGCCCGAAGGAGACACGCTCCCGAACATGGGAGCCTCCACGGACCTCGGGAATGGGAGCCGATGAGAGGGCGGTGGTGGTGGTGGTGGCGGGGACAGCAACACTAGCTGGGGTGTGGTGGCTGCTGACACCCGCCTCCATAAGGGAGTCATCCTCCGAGCTGCTGTGGTCCTCAGCTGAGGTGGATGGTGCTGAGGACTCCTCGGTGTGGCTCCCCTCGCCCTCCGTGCCACTGGGTCCCTCCGACCACTCCTCGGCTGCTGACCCAGTCTGGCTCTGCGGCTCCTCCTGGTCCGTGGAACTGTCCCCTCCTGTGGCCGTGGATGTATCTGCAATCAATAGGGAAACAGACAGACATCAGTCACCTGCACCAAACGCACACACCACAGTAAGTACAGCACATTACAGAGCAAGCCCTGGCATCCTTAGTTGAACATTGCTAAAAGTGCCCAAACAGAACAGGAGAAGCCAATTGTCAGTCTGATGGTCAACCATGGCACTCACATCCCACCTGGCCTTGCACCCATCTGTCTGGTGTCTGTTGGATGGCAATACCCCAGTGTGGACACATGCACCACCTACACAGTAGTTGGACAGTGCAGAGAACCCGGTGAAGCATGTGAACATGCACACATCACAACTCTTGCCACTGAGTCAGTACAGGTGTCCGGATGAAAGGGATGCCCAGAGTCAAATAGGAAATGCATGTGATGCATACCAGCGACAGACACCATGATGCACCCATGTCCTGATAGCCATTGCCACAATGGTGTGCATGTAGCACATGTCACTCCCCTGCAGGATCACTAATAGGAAGTCACATGCCATGGCACAGGCATGCCTGCTAAGTCATACATCACTGTCTCTAGTCACATGGGCAGGGCAGCCAGACAACAACACTCTGCACTGTGTCACAATAGTAGGTCATGGGGAATGCAAGTCCTGGAGCTGAACAAGTGCACATGTACATCTCCCACACACCACATCATCTGAACCCTTATCTGTCCAGGTCATACCGATTGGACATATGGGAGACCTGTAACACAACCCTCTGAACCTGAGCACCTCACAATCTGCTGTGAATGGGAAACAGCTGCCTGAACTTCACATTCGCATACCCCAGTCTGCACGGTCAGGCGATCAAACACCTATGTGTCACACAAGTATCGTCTCCTATGGTCACATCTCCGGTGGCATGCTGAGCCCCAACCGAGAAACACCCCAGCAGTCCTGACAACGAAGCCACAGCACACTGACACAGAGGCAGACACCTGAGGGGACAAATCACTGAGCAGAACATGTCAGCTGATACACGGGAGTGGGAGTACAGAGTGTATTGTATGGCCTGGAGTAGGCATGACTATCCTGCCCCACATGAATGAGGGATGAGCCCTGGACAGTAGGCAGCTGGCTAAGTATGTGTGACACACATAATATACACACTCCTGGGGCCCAAACATTGTTCCCACCCGCAGCATGGGTGTGTGCCAGATACCCCAGGCACATGTGGTGGATCAGCTCAGCAATTGGACCACATATCAAAGTAACACGCAGATTACATGTCAGAACACAGGCATTGTGTAAGCAATGGACCCACCCATGATGCCCACCACAGAGTTAGGGAAACAGATGCTGTCCCCCACCTTGAGTCAAGCAAACTGCAAGGACACAGTACCCAAGTGACACAATTCCCTGACTGTAAGGGCCACACCTGGGTATCAGATGAGGAGTGGGCAGTGCACAATAGAGGGACATGGGTCCTGGACCACATGACTGATGTACTGTGGAAGTTTAACCAGGCCAGAGGAGGGCACATAGCATGGCAGACATAGTTCACAATGCAGTCATGGACTCACCCCCTCCTTGCTGCTCTCTGGCCTTCAGCTGCCCATCCAGATCAGGGAAGACCACCGCCAGGATCCTGAGCATGTGGGGGGTCAGGGTCCGGTGTCCGCCCCTCCTGCGAGGAGGCGACAGCTTCAGCTGGACCCGTGCGATCCTCCGGGTCCAGCCCCGAAGGTCCTGCCACCTCTTCTGGCAGTTGCGGATCCGGCGCTTGTAGACCCCCATGGATCTCACTGCCCGGACGATGGTCAGCCATATCTGCTGCTTCTGGTGGGCGTCAACCTGTGAGGATGACAAAGTGAGAATGCCATTACTACACATGCAACATATCCGTGCATTACACAGTTGGATATACATGTCTCAATCACAGGGGCACATGATGTACACAGGCAGTGCAACGATGGCCATGGACAGTATGCCAGCAGTTACTACATGGTATCATTGCCTGGGAAGTAAAACCTTGTTTAAATGCTCTGTCACTGCACTATACCTGTCCAGTGCATGTAACTACACACTATGGGGGGTGACAACTACTCAGTGAGCCTGCTGGCCAGTGGCGTGCAGACTGTTAGCCTTGCTAGTCAGACAACATGCACATTTAGAAAGGCAGTGGACAGAACACTCACCTGCTCCCCTGCTTTCCCATACAGCTTGCTGTACTGTGGAAGGAGGTTGTCCAGCAGGGCCTGGTTCTCCTCAGTGCTGAAGGCTGGGGCTCTCTCCACAGTACGTGCCATTGCAGGGTCCAGAGGGTGCATATACAGCAGCAGTGTAGTGGCAGATGTCGTCCTGGAGCATGTAGTGCAGGCAAGTGAGCTCTCAGGGGAACAGCCAGCATTATATGTGTGCTGCAGAGGCAGATACTGTCCCATGTGTCCAAAGTGATAGGTCCAAGTCGTTTGCATCTTCTGAATCTGGCCAATCCATGGAATTGCACCACTTACACTCGCCCACAGCATCCTTCAAAAGTTCAACTTCATGACACCCATGAATTTGCAACATTGTTGTGGGTGACCAACTGAATTTACAGCATCAGACTCGTTCAAAATTTGAAAACGCGTCCATTGCCAGGCCATGCCATAGCCAATGGGTGCGCACCGATCGGTCCATTGCTGTTCAACGCGTACCTAGGATACAATGCGTACCCGCACACATTGAATGCAATGGGCCGGCCGGGCACACCGATCGGTCCATTGCTGTTCAACGCATACCCAGGATACAACGCGTACCCGCACACATTGAATGCAATGGGCCGGCCGGGCACACCGATCGGTCCATTGCTGTTCAACGCGTACCTAGGATACAACGCGTACCCACACACATTGAATGCAATGGGCCGGCCGGGCACACCGATCGGTCCATTGCTGTTCAACGCGTACCCAGGATACAACGCGTACCCGCACACATTGAATGCAATGGGCCGGCCGGGCACACCGATCGGTCCATTGCTGTTCAACGCGTACCCAGGATACAACGCGTACCTGCACACATTGAATGCAATGGCCAATGTGTGCGCACCGATCGGTCCATTGCTGTCCAATGCGTATTGCGAATACAACGCGTACCAGCACACATTGAATGCAATGGCCAATGTGTGCGCACCGATCGGTCCATTGCTGTCCAACGCGTATTGCGAATACAACGCGTACCAGCACACATTGAATGCAATGGCCAATGTGTGCGCACCGATCGGTCCATTGCTGACCAACGCGTATTGCAGAATACAACGCGTACCAGCACACATTGAATGCAATGGCCAATGTGTGCGCACCGATCGGTCCATTGCTGTCCAACGCGTATTGCGAATACAACGCGTATCAGCACACATTGAATGCAATGGCCAATGTGTGCGCACCGATCGGTCCATTGCTGTCCAACGCGTATTGCGAATACAACGCATACCAGCGCACATTGAATGCAATGGCCAATGTGTGCGCACCGATCGGTCCATTGCTGTCCAACGCGTCCCTGTACAAGTCACTGGCATATGTCACCATGCCTGTCACAGGTGAACATATGCCAGCCACATATACTTCCCAGGGAGTGAGGGGCACACCTACAACACCACAGCCTGTCCAGACTGTATCCTAAGGCATGTAAGGCTGCATTACCTATTCCGTGTATGGGGGTGAACATGTTGTTCTGTGGGTGTCACTTGGGGGCAGCCACCCCCAGGCTGTGCACGTATTCATGGGGACAGATTCCTTGGTGTTTCGTGTACATGACCACTGTGATGTGCAACTGTTCATATCTGAGCATGTGGCATGGTCACATTTCACGGTGGTGTATGTGTATGTCATGTCACATACCCCCTGAGTCCCATGTGGGACGGTATGTTTAACCCAGGGTGACCCATTGGCACAATAGTGATGGTCCTCTACAGTCTGTGTGCATGTTGTGTTTACAATGTCTCTGATTTCATGTGCACAATGGGAGACAGTCTCCACATCCACGTTGTTTGTGCATGGACTTTGATGTTGTGCGTGTGTGTGTCACAGACGTCCATGTCTGTCCTGCCGAGGCAACAGGGACCACTACCTGTGGGGGTCATGGTTGTTTTGCTGTGGTGTATACATGATACACCATGTCATGCCAGTGTCCATGTGGCAATACAGGGTCCCTGGGAATCTACCTGTCGTTGAGCTGTGATGCCTGGGGCACATCTGTCCTCACATGTCACTGTGGGGTGTGTTTGTAACGTGGCAGCAGGAGATGGGAACTGTGACACGGCCTCATGATATCCAATGGCACAACCTGGGACTTATTGATGCCACTTGTTGAACTGTGATGTTAGATGTTGGCCATGTATGTGCCATACATGTCCTTACAGAACTGCACACATCATGTACTTGTGCCTCATAATGATGTATCATGTGATATTGAGTGTGTTCAATGCCACATATGTGGGGTGACTGACAATCTTTCTTTCTTCACCTATGCACTGCAGGGCACCAGCTGTCCTTAGACCATTCCCTGACCTGGCAACGATGGTGGAACGTGACAGCATCCGACGGTACCGCTTCACCAGGCAGCTGATTGAGGATTTGGCAGTGCGCTTGGCACCACATTTGCAACCTGGCCGGCCGTACCCTACAGCGCTGACCCCCAAGGTGAAGGTGATGGCAGCCCTACACTTCTTTGCCACCGGTACCTTTCAACACACTGTGGCGACTGCTGGTGGGATGTTACAGACCATGTTCAGCCGTGTGCTCCGCGATGTTTTGAAGGCTATGTTGATATACCTGAACCAGTACATCTATTTCCCTAGACTCCAACAACTCACTGACGTGAAGAGTGACTTCTATGCCCTGGGGAGGATGCCGCATGTCATTGGCTCCATTGATGGGACACATGTGGCTTTGGTACCACCACAAGCCCAAGAGCAGGCATACAGGAACCGCAAACACTACCACTCGGTCAATGCACTGGTGGTCTGTCTTGCAGATATGAGCATCTCACACGTGTGTGCCCGTTTCCCCGGTTCTGCACACGATGCCTACGTGATGAGGAGTAGTCGCATCCCGAGGATGATGTCACAGATGCGGAACCAGCGTGCCTGGCTTGTTGGTGTGTACTGACTTTGTACCATTGTGTGTGTTCTGCAATGTAGTGTTCCACCCTCTTTTCCAACTCAGCTAATGTGCAATTGTCTGTATGTAGGTGACTCCGGATACCCCAACATGCCGTGGTTGCTGACGCCCTCAGGAACCCTGTGACACCAGCCCAGATGCGCTACAATGAGGCACATGGTCGGACGAGGAGAGTGATTGAGCGGACATTTGGTCTCCTGAAGAGCCGCTTCCGCTGCCTGGACAAGACAGGAGGGTCCCTCCCATATGCCCCAGCAAAGGTGTGCAAGATTGTCATCGTCTGCTGCATGCTACACAACCTGGCAGTGCGGAAGGAGTTGCCTCTCATCCTGGATGACGATGACCAACATCCGCCACCTGTGGAGGATCCTGGCCTGGACCACGATGCCTGTGATGATGATGATGATGGTGATGGTGATGTCCGCACACAGCTCATCACCAACTTCTTCAGCTGAATGTGAGTATCCAGAGATGTTATGTCAATGATGTGAGTTTGCATGATATGTGTTGGTGGTGCTCTGGTGCTGTTTGAGTGTGTCCATGGGCTACATGACTGTATGCGTGTAGCGATGTGTCCTTACAGGTAGTCTGTACTCCCCAACAGTGTTGACATGCTAACTTGGTTCTGGGTGGGTATCTTGTGACATGTATTGGGCATGAGTATTGCAGTTCGGTCCGGTTCTTCAGTGCTTTTGACTGTGTGTCATTTCTGTCCTTCACAGGGTACTTTCAGAGTCGTTTGGTCAACTGTGATCCCCGACACTGTGATTCGACTTCCAGGGTGGTAGCTGTCGTGTCCCTACAGGTGATGTGTGCCACACCCATGGACTTCCTTCCTTCTACACTTGTTGACTGTGTGCCCGCTGCCAGGTGGGATTACCTTGCATCTGTAGTGGTTACAACATGTTGCAAATGTGTAATAAACCTGTGCTTCACTTTGTGATGTGCGTTGTCTGTGGTCACACATTTGACTGACATTTGCTTACTGCACCAGTGGGCTAGTTGACTAAGACTGTGAATAGGTGTTGTGTCTGTGCATTGCACCGTATTTCCTGGCAACATCAGTGTAGGCAATGAGTCAGATGGCCTAGGTGTGTATTTGTTGTGTAGCCCTGGTGGTGTGTCTCCCTCATATGTGTCACGTTGCCATGACTCACATGCCTGTGTTGTACTTGCTGTAGCAGTTAGCATGCACAGTGTAATTTCGCTGTTCATCATCTCCATGATAGAAACCACGTTGGAATCACGACAGAGGCAGGTATGGTGTATTAGTGTGTTTATTGTCATACATGTGTGTGAATAGTGCACAGGATGGTGAGTGCTGTACATTTTGATTGCAATCCAAAGTTCCTAGATGAATTGGAAGTCCTGGTAGCAGAAATGTCCTGTATCAAGTCCACAGTCATCTGAGACATTGGTCCAACTTGTACTCCCCATGTCATGTGGGGGAGTTGTGTTGCAGTCAACAGGGTGAACAGTTTGCGCACAAAGGTGATTATCCAGAACAGGTTTTGGCTTCCTGGGGGTTGCACATGGCCATCGGCCTCTCAGTTGCCCCTCCTCGGACGACCCCTCTTCTTTGGGGGGGGGACCCTCAAGTGCAGGCTGCTGCGGTGCAGGGGACTCTCCACCAGAGTCATCCTCCCTCCCTGTGGCAGTTGCAGTTGTTTCAGCACCAGATGTTGTGGGCACACAGGGAGGTGTTGACTGGTTGCTGCTCATCTGGCAGAGGCATTGTAATATGTCCCTATGCACCGCCGTCATCTCTTGCAGTGTGTCCCACTTGGACTCCACGCGGGACATGTGTGAGTCCAAGCGGGCATGATGGGCAGCCTGCTGCTGTTTAATTTCCCTGAGGAGCCCCACTACCTGGCTGAGCTCTCCAGTGCTGGACTGGTACGCATCGGCTATGCGTGCCAGTTGTGGGTCATCATGCAGTCCAGACCCCTCTGCGAGCAGTGACCTATGTCTCCCACCCCTCCCACCACCCCTGGTGACACGTGCAGTACCTGAGGTGGCACGCACAGGTGACCCTGGGCCCCCTTGGGGGTTGTTGGTGGTGTTGGTGTCCATGGCCCCACGTTGGTCCAGGGTCCCTGTGCTGGTGGTGGTGGTGCTCCTTGGTCTGTCCATGTCGGCAGGGGTGGTATGTGTGTTGACAGTCGTTGGAGGGGTGGGTGCAGGGGTGCAGCTGGTGGTCCTGCTGGTGCTGCATGATGACTTGCTCCGGAGGTGCCAGGTAGGTCTTCTTCATCCGAGGAGGGCAGAGGCTGTTCCACACCAGTGAGCTCCGTATCCTCTTGAGCCTGGGACGGGGACTCCTCAGCGTCTGCTGCTGTGTCCCCATCATCACCTGTTTTTGGGAGACACACACAATGTATGTTATGTTTCTGCAGGCATCAATGGTTGACACACCTGACAGTTGTGACTGTGCCTCTGGATGCGGGCCTGTACATTGCATTGTCCTAAGTTGTCACAGTCAGTGGTTGATATTGGTGTAGCACATTGTCCTGCATTATTTGGGCATTTCTATGTGAATGTTGGGGTGTGTACATGGTCTGCATTGGTTGTATTTGGTTGACATCCGGCCCTCCTTCCCACCCAGCCAGATATTCCACCATGGAACGTGCTTCCATTGCAGGGAGTGCAAGTTGTCTTTCAGGATGTCAGTCAGTGGTGTCCTGCTGTTGGTTGGTGCACAGTTGCCAGCATGGCCTTGTGCTCCCCACAACAGAGCACCAGTGTCAGACATCTTTGATGGGGCTTTCCACTCTCTGTGGGGTGTGCATGCTTGAGTGTGAGCTTGCTGGGCCATGTGGGTGGGGGATGTTGAGCTGTGACTACCACTCCCATCATGCTATTGCCTCCACCCCCCTTCCCAGCATGCCCATGCTTCCTTCCCTTTGACTCTTCTTCCCTGTGGGGTTGTGTGCCTGTGCTGACAAGATGGCTGACAGTGTTATCCTGGGGTTAGTTTGGCTACAAGTCCCATGTGTGTCCCTGTGCTTCACTCAGCATGACCCAGGGTTGTGGTTCTTTGTGGGATATTTGATTGGAGTGTGAGGCAATGCATTCTCTCAGGTGAGTTTTGTGGAGTTTGTGTTAGGGGTGTGTGTGAGAAACGCTGCTGGTAACTATGGTCAGGGCTGTGAGTCCTCCTTCCCACCCAGCCAGATATCCCAAAATGGAACGTGCTTCCATTGCAGGGAGTGCAAGTTGTCTTTCAGGATGTCAGTCAGTGGTGTCCTGCTGTTGGTTGGTGCACAGTTGCCAGCAGGGCCTTGTGCTCCCCACAACAGAGCACCAGTGTCAGACATCTTTGATGGGGCTTTCCACTCTCTGTGGGGTGTGCATGCTTGAGTGTGAGCTTGCTGGGCCATGTGGGTGGGGGATGTTGAGCTGTGACTACCACTCCCATCATGCTATTGCCTCCACCCCCCTTCCCAGCATGCCCATGCTTCCTTCCCTTTGACTCTGCTTCCCTGTGGGGTTGTGTGCCTGTACTGACAAGATGGCTGACAGTGTTATCCTGGGGTTAGTTTTGCTACAAGTCCCATGTGTGTCCCTGTGCTTCACTCAGCATGACCCAGGGTTGTGGTTCTTTGTGGGATATTTGATTGGAGTGTGAGGCAATGCATTCTCCCAGGTGAGTTATGTGGAGTTTGTGTTAGGGGTGTGTGTGAGAAACGCTGCTGGTAACTATGGTCAGGGCTGTGAGTCCTCCTTCCCACCCAGCCAGATATCCCACCATGGAACGTGCTTCCATTGCAGGCAGTGCAAGTTGTCTTTCAGGATGTCAGTCAGTGGTGTCCTGCTGTTGGTTGGTGCACAGTTGCCAGCAGGGCCTTGTGCTCCCCACAGCAGTAGCCAGTGTCAGCCATCTTGTCAGTTGTTTTCCACTCCCTGTGATGTGAGCATGGTTCATGGTGGTGTTGATGTGCGCATTGTGAGGGTGGGCAATATCTGTGTCTACGACTCCCATGATGCTATTGGCTACACTGACTTGCCCAGCATACACAGAATTCCTTTCTTTCAGTGGGCTTCACTGTGTGGTGGTGTTGTAGTGGTGGCTACATGTCTGGATGTGTTTGTTAGTTATATTTGTGCCACTGCCTAGCTGTAGTTGTAGTTGTGTTTGTACATGTGATGACACAGTTACATGTCACTATGAGATGGCATGTGTTGTGTTTATCTGACTGACATACACATTTTGGGATGATTCTGTTCTGGTTGCTGTGTATTTGCTAAGGGTGCATGGTTTGACTCTCCCTTGACAGTGATGTATGTGTGTATTGTCGCACAATATTGTGTACATTTGTTGTGTACTCACCAGGCTCTGGGATGTTTTCTAGTCTATATACGCTCACTGGTGGTAGGATGGCCCGCACCTTCTCCTCCCAGGGCCTGAGGTATACTGGCTTGGCAGGAGGGCCACTGCCGGTGTGTTGGCTCAAGAGGTAGTCCTTCTTCAACAGCTCCCTGACCCTCCTGCGCACGTCATACCACCTGTTCTGGATGTCTATCTTTGTGCGCAAACATGGTGATTGTGCGTTCACCCTGTCGACGATCCTCTCCCACATCTTGGTTTTCTGCGACATGGGTGTCTGTTGGACCAGTGTACCAAACAGCTGTGGCTCTACCCTGAGGATCTCATCTACCAGGACTTCCAATTCACTATCTAGGAACTTATGATTCTTCTTTGGGGGCATGGTGATGGGTGGTGATGGTGTGTGATGTGTGTGTTGGTGTGCAGGTGAAGGTGTGTGAGTGTGTGTTTTGCTGGGTGTATGTGAGGTTGCTATTTGTTGAGGTGCTGATGGTGTGTGGCTTGTGTGATGGATGAGCTGTGGGTGTGTGGTTGCTGTCTGTTGAGTGCTGGCAGGTAATTTGAATTTGCAAAGCATCATGGTAGGGATTTGTGTCCTTTATATGGGTGGAGTTGTGGGTGTGTCTTTGTTCCCTGCCCCCCCAGTATTTATTGGCTTTGTAATTGCTTGTTTGACCTTTTTTTGTGTATTTCCCCTTTGTACTTTTTGTGCATGTAGGAGACGTTCTTGTGACCGAGTCGGACCCTGCAGTTGTCTCGTACGAGCTTCTCCGATTCATTCATGCTGTGTTTGTGCTGTTTTCTATGCTGCGTACGCGTCGGTCGCGGTGTTTTGGGTTGCTTCGGCTCGCAGTTTTGTATGCGTGTCGGTCGTACGGCTTGTCCTCCGTGCGACTCGGTTGTGTTTTCCACACGTTGCATCGTACTTGGCGGGTAGGAGTTCGCGGGTACGTTTCGTTCGGGATTGTTCCGGGTGCGTGTCGGTCGGTTCGATTTGCGTGTTTTTCCGGCTGTATTGCTGTTTTCTGCGCTGCTCGGTCGTTCGGCTTGTGTTCCGTAAGAGTCGGTCGGATTTTGCACGCTTCTCATCGTACTTTGCGGGTCGGGCTGCACCGGTACGTGTCGGTCGGAATGAATTCCGGCTCCGAGTCGGTCGGTACGTTTTCCGGCCCGAATCGGAATCGACCCCTTAGCTGTGCAGAGTATGCATGGGAAGATTTGCTTGAATTTCTACGAGAAGCAAATTCCAATATAAAGAATATTGAAATGAAGACACCTGGAGAATTGTGTTCTTTGGATCCTGTAAATGTGTGCAGATATTTTAATCATAGGTTTCAAGCTATGATGTCTTTCATCTGCAATAAAAAGAATCCACCTCTTGGAGAAGTTACCGATTTCTTTTGGAGAAAAGAGTACCAAGCGAGAAGTGCTCCTCATATACATATGCTATTGTGCATCAAGGATGCACCTAAATTTGGAACTGATTCAGATGAAATAGTATTGTCTTTCATTGAACAGTATGTGACATGTGAGATTCCAAGAGAAGGAGGAGACAGAAGCTTGAGACAGCAAGTTTTACGTTTACAAAGTCACCGTTGTGGAAAGTACTGCAGACGAAAATACAAGTCTAAAGGAAAATTTTATACCAAGTGTCGGTTTGGATTTCCACGTCCAGTAATTTCTAAAGGGAGAGTAAATAATTTTTTTCTTCTGTAAGGCACACAATAACTCGCAAATCTCCAAAGAATACCTACAACTTGAAAAGAACAGAACTGTCAAAGTATATTAATGACTATAATCCGGTTATTTTAAAAATGTGAAATGCAAATATGGACATCCAGTATGTTGCAGACAACTCAATTGCTGTTGCACGCTACGTTACAGCATATATAACGAAATCAGAAAAAACCGAGATGAAACAAATGTGGGAAGGAATTGCAGAAGAGAAAAGTCTTAGCAAAAAATTGTACAGCTTTACTTTGAAAATGCTTTCCCACAGAGAAATTGGATCGTATGAATGTTCAGACTGCTTGTCCTCTTCAAGTTTATATTCAAAATCACGAGGGATCATTTGGGTAAGTTTAGGTCTTGCCTGCTCACGAAATAGAGTGTTGAAATCATTAGAAGAAATTGAATACTTAGCAGCAAATGAACCAGACAGTACAGGAATTCTTAAAACTAATATGTTGGATACATACTATCCGAAAAGGAGTCGACATCTGGAACAGCTATGTCTGTATGAAGTACTTCAACATTACAGCTTCAAAAGAAATGTTAAACAGAATTTAAAACAAGGAAAATATGCAGTACTTGGATGTCATGGATGTTTAGTAAAACACATAAAAGGTAACCTTATCAACCACAAGAAACTCAGTTGTGAAACTCCAGACAAGCGAGAATTTTAATATTTAGTACTTCTCCAACTGTTCAAACCATGGCGTAGCGAAAGTGAATTACTTGGAGATTTCGACTGCTACGAAGATTCTTTTAATGCATGTAAAGATAGCATTGCATGTTCAATTTTCCCTACATATTTAAAAATGTTGAATGATGAAGTTGAACAGGAAAAGACTATTACAGCTGAAGTTGCAAATGAAAGTTCTCAAGATAGTCAAAGTTCTGGTCCATGAGTCAAGATCCACTTGGACAACCAATAGTGGAAAATGAAGCAGCGATTGCTATGCATGAAGTGGAAATTGCAATGCAACAAGCACAAGAGGAGAATATTGCATTGGAAAAGTTAGAAGAACAAGTAAATATTGAACAGAAAGAAATATATGTACAAGTGAGAGAACAGATAGAACATGGTTTGTTGCATGAAAAAAAGAATGTGTGTGTTCATCATTTAAACCTATTCTGATGTACATCAGTGGTCAAGCTGGAACGGGTAAAAGTTTTTAATTAAAGTTTTGACCAGTTATCTTAAAAAAACTACTGGTTCACATTTATCTTGTGTAGTAACAGCTCCAACTGGATTAGCTGCGCACAATGTTAAAGGAATTACTTTGCATAGATTACTAATGTTACCAGTTGAGCATGATAATAAATTAGAATATCAGAAGTTGTCTGGAGAAGCTTCTTATGAAGTGTCAAGAGTGCTGAAGAAGATGAAACTTTTAATTATTGATGAGGTGAGCATGGTCTCAAACTTAATGCTTGCTTTCGTGCATTTAAGAATGCAACAGGCATTAAAAACAGATTACGACGTTCTCTTTGGAGGAAAACATTTAATTGTATTTGGAGATCTGCTACAACTAACTCCTGTAAAAGGAGAACCAGTCTTTAAAACTCTTCTACATGAAGACACTAGGAAATCTTTGAGAAGTATTGGAAATGTGAATCTCTGGTTAAATTTTTAATATAAAGAACTCACTCAGAATATGCGACAAGCAAGTGATGAAGATTATGGAAATATTCTGAAAGATGTAAGAATCGGTGTTCTAAGCAAACATGGTAAACAAGCTTTACAAAGTCGTCTACTAAAGAACTTGTTTACAACTGAAAACACACCAGCAGCAGTACTGTACAAGAACATTGCAGAAAAAAAGTCTATACTTTGCTTAATGCCTACACTGGAAGAGTGTTATACATTTAATCAAGAGCTTCTGAAATTGGAAAATCAAGAAATAGTTCACATTGAAGCTATTAATAAAATCGAGCATCAAGGAATAACAATTCTTCTTTCAAATAAACTACAGACTAAATTGGATTCTTTGGAAAAGTCTGTATCAAAAACTGCTGGCTTAGAAAAAATTTAGATGTAGGTATAAACTGTCGGGTAATTTTGAGGCGTAATTTTAATATAGAACAAGGTTTAGTGAATTGAGCAATAGGGAAAGTTGTTGAATTTGTAAAATATCAAAACAGAAATGCAATTGAATTCTTGAAAATTAAATTTGATCAGATTGCAGAGGTGAAACAAATTGGGCGTTGTGCTGTACGTTTTTGCTGGTAAAAGACTTGTATGTTCGTAGAAAACAGTTTCCTTTCTGTTTAGCATATGCAATAACCATTCATAAATCTCAAGGTTTAAGTGTAGATAATGCTTTAGTAAATGTTGGAAGAACTGTGTTTAAAGAGGGAATGGCATACGTTGCATTATCTCGAGTTAGAACATTGTCTGGTTTGTATTTAATTGATTTCGATGAAAACAAGGTTAGTGCTGATGTAAATTGTGTAAGAGAATATAATCGTTTAAGAAGAATTTATGCACCAACTTTAGGTGAATATCCTATTTATGAAAAACGTGCTGTGTGTTCAAAACGCAAACATGTTGATGAATCAAGTGTGGTTGAAAAGCAGAAAAAATTCAAGAGAAAAGATGGAAAGAAACAGAAAATACAAACAAGTGATGATGTTGTGGGATACCAATTAGAAAATGCTTCTGGTGTCAACTGCTATGGTAATGTTATTCTAAACATTATATTTTATCTAGAAGATCTTTATGGTGAAATTATGGAAAGTCAAGAAAAAAGATTATGTTCTGCACTTTATAGTTTATTTGAACAATTGAGAACTGACAGAAGTAAGATCCATACTGTTTCTGGTATTCAGCAACTCTTGGATACATGTACTGGATCTTTAACGTTCAGTCCTAATATACAACAAGATGCACAAGAGTTTCTGATGGTTATGCTTGGAGTATTAAAAGATGAAGGAATCCAGATTGAGAGTTTATTTGGACTCAGTTACAAATGGGATCACAAATGTGAACAGTGTTCATTAACTTCTAGTACTATAGTTGACGGAGAACGATTTCTATATTTAACAAGACCTGACTGCAAATCTGTACCTTTTCCAAAATTAGTAAAAGAAGCAAATCATGATATGAAATGTTCTCGTTGTCAATCAGAAATGTTATCTACATTATGCCTAGAAAGATATGGAAAATATGTAATTTTAATGCTACAACACTGTAGACCAAATGGAAGAAAAGTGGAAACGAAAATTAAAATTGTTGCTGCTAGTCAAGTATCTATTTCTGGAAGAACTTTCACAACACTGGCTATTGTTTTCCATGCTGGAGGTACTACCACATGTGGACATTATACTGTATATTTGAAATGCAAAAATGGTTGGAGTCACTGCAACGATACACACTTGGAAATTAAACCGAGATTGCCTTATGAATTACCCAACTCATACTTGATATTTCTGAAACAAAATTTTTAGATACATTATTCGGCCTAGAGGGAAAATGGGAAAATGCTTTAAGGAATTGATACTGGATGATTTAAAAAAAAAAATCTACACATTATTTGGCCTTGAGGATAAAATGCTAACAGAAACTACACAGTAAAGGTAACATTTAAAAATTGGAAATAGTATTGGATGTTTTATTTGTGTTGATTTGTTATTGTGGTTGTAAGAGTTAGTCATTTGTTATTTTTAACAATCTAGTTGATTGGTTTTTTTCCCCCAGCTGTTTATGATGATACTACACTGACATCACTGTGAATAGTGAAGTTAAGTAGAATCTGATAACAGCAGAAAAAGGGAGAAAAAGATGCTTTGAAAATGTTATATTATGTTGCATTATTTGATAAGTAACAGTGTAATTTGTGAAATATATTACATTACACAACAGTTTTACAGTTTATTTTCTTTTCTGTAGTGGAAAAGTCAGAAAAACAGTACTAATGACAAATAGCAGAATAGTAATTTAATATTTAAAAAAAAAAATCAAATTCACTGACAAAAACCATAGGTTTTACAGACGTTATAGTTAGAAATTAGCATTTAAAAAACCTTTGAAATTCACTGAAAAAATCATAGGTTTCAGGGACGTTATAGTTAGCTGGACATTTCACTCGTACAGAACCATAGAAATTCCACTGTTATAGTTAGTTCAGTTAACTATAACTCGCGCCCCCGCAATGCACTGCTCATGACGTTACATATTACATCATTCATGGCATGGTCACTGATGACATCTCAAATGACATCACTGATGACATCATCCACGTGATAATCTGATGCACCTCATCACACCCTAATATACCCTTTAATACACCCACTGTAAAATACACACTACCATTGTCGAAAGCATCCACACACCAATACCAGTTACTACATACTCACTCACTGATTCCTATGTCTGAACACACATCCACTCATTCACCTATACAATCACTTATACATGCAGTCACTTATCAATACAACACTATCATATGCACTCATACACCTATTCAGACACTCACACACCGCCACTCATCCATGGAGTTACTCACACACCTAGTCAGTCATGCAAAGAATCAATCACACTCCCACTTACTCACCTAAACAGTTATACACACACCACCTCACTAATTCATACAGACAGTAACGCATAGTTACTCTCTTATGTAATCACTGAAACACGTACAGACTCATCCATACATGCCACTCTCACAATCACTCAGTCTCACATATAGTTATTTATATACACCATCACTCACATATACTGTCTTTTACATATGTAGTTACTCACATATGTACCACTGAGACATCCATTCACTCACCAACACACCCATACACACACTCACCCATCCATACAGCTGTTTCCACATGCACTCTTGAACCCATACACCCAGTGAATCAACCATTCACAGATCTATGCAGAGACACACCCCTCCAACCCACCCACACACACACTCAGTCCACCATACAAATACTCAAGCAAACAATGAATAACCCATATAGACACTCACGTAGCTACTGACCAACCCATGTAGCAGCTTACACAACAACAGACAGACTGATACAGACATTCACACAGTTTAGTCACTAACCCATGCATTCAGTAAGACACGTTTAATGAGTCACTTATACAATCAGTTACATACCTCCTAAATCCTCCATCCAGACACTTATACACCCACTCATTCTTCAATACACCTTGCCATATATATAAAACATATTTAAACTTTACAGAAACACACAGTCACTGGATGAGGTCATCAGTGATGTCATCAGTGATGTCATTTGAGATGTCATCAGTGATGTCATCAGTGATGTCACTGACCATGCCATGAATGATGTAATATGTGACGTCATGAGCAGTGCATTGCGGGGGCGCGAGCTATAGTTAACTGAACTAACTATAACGGTGGAATTTCTATGGTTTTGTACGAGTGAAATGTCCAGCTAACTATAACGTCCCTGAAACCTATGGTTTTTTCAGTGAATTTCAAAGGTTTTTAAATGCTAATTTCTAACTATAACGTCTGTAAAAACCTATGGTTTTTTCAGTGAATATAAATATATGTAGATGTCGTTAGGATTCCCAGACATAGTAATTCCTTGGATTATTGCTCACTAATAACTTTGCTTCTGTTTGACGAATGTCCACAAAACTTCCAAGACATTATTTATTTTTTTACTTTAGTGGACAATGGAAAGTTTTGCAGAGATTCATCAAGGGGGTGCAAAGAAAAAAGGGGGAGGTCCCAAAACGCGTTTTGATCCTAATGCATTTTCAATAGACTTTTTATTCATGCATATTGGGCAAATGCCTTGTTGGATTTACATACAAATTGTCAGGATTATACATTATGGTGTGTACATGATACTTTTGGGTACTAAAGGTAAGTAAGTTAAGGATTTTTAAATGATAAGTATATATATATATATATTCACTGAAAAAACTATAGGTTTCAGGCACGTTATAGTTAGAAATTAGCATTTAAAAACCTTACAAATTCACTGAAAAAACCATAGGTTTTAGGGACAGTTATAGTTAGTTGGACATTGCACTCGTACAAAACCCGTGAAAATCCCCGTTATAGTTAGTTCAGGTAACTATAACTCGCGCCCCGCAATGCACTGCTGATGACGTCACATATTACATCACTCATGACATGGTCATTGACATCACTGATGACATCACTGATGACATCTCAAATGACATCACTGATGACATCATCCAGTGACTGTGTGTTTCTGTAAAGTTTAAATATGTTCAATATATATAGGGAAAGGCGTATTGAAGAATGAGTGGGTGTATAAGAGTCTGAATGGATGATTTAGTACGTGAGTGACTGACTCTACAAGTGAGTGATTAAACGTATCTTACTGAATGCATGGGTTAGTGACTAAACTGTGTGAATGTCTGTATCCGTCTGTTTGTTGGTGTGTAAGTGGATGCATGGATTTGCGAATAGCTACATGAGTGTCTATATGGGTTATTGATTGGTTCTCTGAGTATCTGTATGGCTGCCTGAGTGTTTGTGTGGGTGGGGTGTGTGTGGCTCTGTACATAGATGTGTGAGTGGGTGATTCACTGGGTGCATGATTTCAAGAGTGCATCTGTGATGGACTGCTTGGGTGGGTGAGTGTGTGTAAGAGTGTGTTAGTGAGTGAATGTATGTCCCAGTGGTACATGTGTGAGTAACTACGTATGTGAAAGGCAGTATATATGTGTGTTGGAGTATATAAATACCTATAAGCGAGAGTGTGTGATTGTGATAGTGACTGTATGGATGAGTGTGTGCTTGTATCAGAGATTGTATAAGAGCATAAGAATGTGCTAGTATTTGTATGAGTAAGTGAGCTGGTGTGTGTATAACTATATAGGTGAGTAAATGGGTGTGTGCTTAATTTTTGCATGACTGACTAGGTGTGTGAGTACCTCTATGGATGAGTGGCGGTGTGTGAGTGTTTATATAGGTGTATGAGTGCATATAATAGTCCTGTACTGAGTGACTATAAGTATGAGTGACTGTACGGGTGAGTGAGTAGATGTTTGTGTGTAGACCTAAGAATCAGTGAGTGTGTATATAGTAATTGGTGTTGGAGTGTCTATGGTTTTGACAATGGCAGTCTGTAATTTACAGTGGGTGTATCAAAAGTTATATTAGGGTGTGAGAAGATGCATCAAATTATCACATGGATGATGTCATCAGTGATGTAATCAGTGATGTCATTTGAGATGACATCAGTGATGTCATCAGTGATGTCACTGACCATGTCATGAGTGATGTAATATGTGACGTCATCAGCAGTGCATTGCGGGGGCGCGAGTTATAGTTACCTGAACTAACTATAACGGGGAATTTCACGGGTTTTGTACAAGTGCAATGTCCAACTAACTATAACTGTCCCTAAAACCTATGGTTTTTTCAGTGAATTTGTAAGGTTTTTAAATGCTAATTTCTAACTATAACGTGCCTGAAACCTATGGTTTTTCAGTGAATTTCAAAGGTTTTTTAAATGCTAATTCCTAACTATAACATGTCTGAAACCTATGGTTTTTTTCAGTGAATTTCAAAGGTTTTGTAAATGACAATTTTTAAATGTATTAATTGTTATATTTATTTTTTTGATACTGATTTACTACATTTTTTAAACTATTTATTTTTAGATATTTTATTTTTTAAAATACATTGTAATTACATTATACATTACATTACAAAATATACTTTCTCAGAATGAATTACTTTAGTTTAAATACTTTGCAAATAGGCAATAGACTTTTAAGTACAGTAGTTACAGTTGTTGCAATGGGCAACACAATTTCAAACACAATGCAACATTGAGCTCAATGTGAATTTCAAGTTAAATGCAATTAGTTACTTTATGGATTACTTTTCTAACCACAGGACTGGATCCTAGATTCAGTCTTGGGACATCTCCTGTAAACAGTTGAGTAAAAGCGTTTTGGTTACAGTAGTGATTTTTAAGGAATATTATTGTATTTTAAAAGTTGACACTTAGAAACTTTTTCACATAGAATCACCAATGCTATCCTATGGGAGAAAATTCACTTAGCAGGTAAGTAGTGTTATCGTTACTTTTTCTTACTCAGTGGTGGATCTTTGATCCAGCACTGGTGCATCTCCTGTAAACAGTTGAAAGAATGCGTTTAAGTCAAACAGGCTATTTTTAAGGAATATTTGTAGTTTGTGAAAATCGACACTTTGAAACTTTTCTGCTGAAAACCAGACAATGGATTCCTATGGAAGGAAATACAATTTACTCGTAAATACGGTTAGAATTACTTTTCAGGGTCAGTGCTGGGCTAAAAGATGCAGCACTGGGTTCTCTCCTGATAACAGGTGAGTAAATCGGAATTCGTAGTTCGGCTGATTTTAGAGGAATATTATAAAGTTCCAAAACTCCACACTTAGAAGAATTTCCAAGTGAAACCAGTCAATGTTAGCCTATGGAAGGAAATTCAAGTTACTGGTAAGTACGGTTAAAATTACATTTCAGGATCAGTACTGGGCTCAAAGATGCAGCACTGAGGTCTCTCCTGATAACAGGTGAGTAAATCGGAATTCGTAGTTCGGCTGATTTTAGAGGAATATTTGTATGTTACAAAAATCGACACAGAAACTTTTTCAGCAAAAAGCAGGCAATGTTATCCTATGGAAGGAAATTCAAGTTACTGGTAAGTACGGTTAGAATTCCTTTTCAAGGTCAGTGCTGGGCTAAAAGATGCAGCACTACGTTCTCTCCTGATAACAGGTGAGTAAATCGGAATTCGTAGTTCGGCTGATTTTAGAGGAATATTATAAAGTTCCAAAACTCCACACTTAGAAGAATTTCCAAGTGCAACCAGTCAATGTTAGCCTATGGAAGGAAATTCAAGTTACTGGTAAGTACGGTTAAAATTACTTTTCAGGATCAGTACTGGGCTCAAAGATGCAGCACTGAGGTCTCTCCTGATAACAGGTGAGTAAATCGGAATTCGTAGTTCGGCTGATTTTAGAGGAATATTTGCACAATGGTGAAGGGAGGGGGCGGGGCCTGAGGTGACATCTGTTCAAAAGCGCCCCGTGGCGCGTTTTAAGTTGGGGTATTAAGTCCCCTTGAATCATGAGGGTCCCTGGGGTCCAACTAGCCCACCCTGTACCTCCAGTATGCGCCAGGGAGCTGCGTTGCAGAGAGGTGTTCAGAGGCCACGCCCCTTTTTGCACCTCTCTGCAACGCAGCTCTGTGGCGCTTTCTGGACGTACCTGGTCTCTCGTTGGAGACTGTGGGGGGGTCCCCAATCCCCCCACAGTCCCAGCCGGCTCCCCGCCTCCTGCGGGAGCCGGCATTGCTTTTTCACATGGGGAGCAGCTAACATGCTGCTCCCCGTGTGGAAAAGCAATTGGGTTTGCATTTTGAAAGAGAGAGCAGGTTTCCTGCTCTCTCTTTCAAAATGCAAACCAAGTTTGCTATGACAGGACGGGAGCCGCAATGCTCCCGTCCTGTCATAGCAAACTACAGTGTCCCGGGGTAGGCACCCCGGGACACTGCAGGAGCCGGCCCTGGGGGTTGGTGGTGCCCAGGGCCATCACTGGCTCCAGGGAGGGGCCGCGCGGCCCCCTCCCAACTTGTTCAAAGCCCCGGGAGGTGGTGGTCCCGGGGCTCTGGGGTCCGTAACGGACCCCCATATTTAAATCTTTAGTGCCCCGGGGAGGTGGCGGTCCTCGGGCGTGTGGGGCTGGAGCCCCCACACAGGTTTTTAAAATAAAAATAAAAAAGCCCCGGGGGGTGGCGGTCCCCGGGGCAGCGGGTGGGCGCACAGCCCTCCTGCCATCATTTTTTTTATACAGCCCCAGGGGGGGTGGCTTGGGGGGCCTTAGAGGCCCCCCCATAAACAATAAACCCACCCCCCGCATGCCCCGGGACTTGGGCCACCCGGGGGCAAATTTGCATCAAAGCGTGGGAGACCGCGCTTCGATTTTTTTTTTTTCGGCAGGATCCGCGCACCCTGAGCGCATCCTGCCGATTTTTAATTTTTTTTAAAAAAATGCTTTTTTCTGCCCAGGGGGTCCTTGCGGGACCCCCTGAGCAGACCTAGGGTGTCAGGGTGTTTCTACCCTGCCCCCTTTGTGCGTTTGGCGCACTTGTTTCTTTTTTTTTTCTCGGCGGGATTCACGCACCCTAAGCGCATCCCGCCAATTTAAAAAAAAAAAAAAAAGCTTTTTTCTGCCATGGGGTCCTTGTGGGACCCCCTGAGCAGACCTAGGGGGTCAGGGTGTTTCTACCCTGCCCCCTTTTTGCGCTTTGCGCACTTGTTTCTGTCTCTGGTTCTACCGAGGGACAAAATGGCTGCCAACACTTCCTGATTTGGAGTGTTGACAGCCAATTAGCATGCTGCTCGTGATCGGGAGGGTGCGCGAATCCGACACGGCCATAGATATATATGTGATTTTCCTTTTGATTTTCACAGGAACTACTGAACGGATTTACACCATTTAACAAAAGGGTTCTTTCTGAACCAAGAACTACCTCTTTGCCAAATTTGGTGTAATTCCGTTCAGCAGTTCAGGCTGTAGCCGTGGCTAAAGTTTCCTATGGGAAAATGAATGGGGAAAACACGTTTTGGGACCCCCTTTTTCTCGGCCCCCGCTTGACGAATCACCCCGAAACTTTCAGGGTAGGAGCGGACCGGAGCGGGCCATAAAGTTTGAAAACTTCGCGAAGATTCGTCAACCGACGCAAGAGTTATTTCAAATAGAATGTCGCGGATTTCCTATGGAAAATAGGTCCTAACGATAACTATCTACTGGCGACCGCCAGTAGATAATATATATACACACACACATATATATATTATAACTATTATAACTCTAACTGTTATAGCTTATTTAAAACTATTTTAATGTTTCTTTTCAATTTCCTGCTGAAATGAGCTGTTTTATTATTCTGCAAATCTGAGGATATGCAGCGGAATTCACAGAGAAAACTACCCCCAAAACAGTCACTTTGATCCTGGCTGTTGGTGCAGAAAGATAGAAAGCTGATTGGCACCTTACATTATGGCATTAGTGAATGTACCAGGTATTTCTGTTGCATGAAAGAAAGAAGGAGTAATAGAAGAAGACATTTCTTCAACCCCTGCCATGGCCCGTGCAGGTAAGAGTGGTGGGGCCGGGTGGGGGGATTTCGACAGATGACCTCAATTGAAAATTAATTATTTATTTAATTTTCTCTCGTGGTCATCTGTCAAATGTCACCCCAACCCAGCCCCACCACCCAACCACTCTTACTTGCACAGGGCACAGCTGTTCAACCCAAAAGGAGAGTGATCTGTGGAACTGTTTTGTTGCACCTTCTGGAGAGAAGAAAGCCACTGCCAGATATGTTGAATGTAAGCTGTGTGGGAAACAGCTTTCTAGAGGTACTATGAAAAAGTACAGTTATGGCACATCACCCATGTGGAAGCACATCAAGAACAACTATGGGGCTCATTATGATGGTGAAAAAATAGCCACCGCCGCGCCGGCGGTGGCGATCGTTCCGCCATCGTCATGAGATTTACCCCCGCCACATTATGATGGCGGTGGGTATTGCGGCGGATGGAAAGTCCTTCCGCCGCTTTTCCACCGGTAGCAATCGTCACGATTGCTTGGCGGAGCGGTCAGCATGCTCACTATGGCGGTGGAGCCTAGCAGGCTCCGCCGCCACAATTATGATGCCGGCGGAAGCCAGCCTTCCCGTGGCGGTTGAACCGCCATTGAGAGGCTGGCGGAGAATGCCTTCAGGGGCCCGTTGGGGGCCCCCCTTGTGTTGGGGGGAGGTGTGGGTGCTCTGGGGGGTTATCATTTCATTGCACCAAGTGGCAGGCACAGTGTAGTGCCTGCCACATAGTGCAGTGAAATGCACAACATGCTCTTTTTGACACTGCGACGGTGCTGCTGTCAGCAGCCACCGCCACAATGTTAAAGGTGCGGAATCCGACTGCAGCAGTGGCGGTCCCATCATAATTGTATATGCGGGACCGCCGCACGCATGGTGGTCAGACCCAATCACCGCTACGGTGGCGGGCGGACCAAGTCCGCCCGCCATCGTAATGAGCCCCTATGAGAGGGCGTATTTAAGAATACTGAAGGAGAGAGCAACATCCTCTACTGATGCAGCAGCATCGTCATCTACGCTCGGCCAATCTTCTGCAAATATTAACATTCCACCAACCTGCAGTGAGCTTTAAGAAATGGTTGTTCCTTGATGCAAGTGCCAAGAGCTTGTTTCACAATGTTGGAGCAGGTGAAGAGACACCATTGTTAATTTTTTTGTTTGTTTTGAAACATCATCATTTCTGAACCACATAAACAGGAACCATAAGTGTCCTTATGTTACAGTTTTAAAGGAGTCGAAAAGTTCCTCAAGCAATGGAGAAGCAGGAACATGTACCCTCAGCCAACCATCTATGAACACGAAAACTTCATCAACCTGCATTGAAGTTAAAATTGTGGCTGTTAATTTTAGGACGTCCCAAGATGTTGACATTTAAAAATACGAGGATATTATCATCATGTTCAAGAAATAGAAGTGTCTCCGTTGTTCATTTTTTTCTATTTTCTTACCATTTTAAAACAGTAGATTTTTTTACATTTCCAACTCTTTTCCATACAGTTTAATTGTTTGCACTTTTACTACTGTCTTAGAGCCCGCTGTAGTGGGCTCTACCAGCTATTAAAGGCCCACTTTAGCATTAAAGGCCCGAGCCGAAGGCAAGGGCCTTTAACATGGGAGCGGCCTTTAATGGCCGGTAAAGCCTGCTACATATTGGACCAGACAAGGGGATCACAAAATATTGACTACAAAAACATCGTCCTACAAAAATATTGCGGTAAAAATATCGTAATCACAAATATCGACACCCTATACTTAAACTAGGATTTACAAAAACATTGACAAAAATATATCGTCAACAAAAATATTGTTAACAAAAATATCGACAACATAAATATAGCTAACAAAAATATCGATAACATTAAAAATAAAACACATACACCAAAAATATCGATATCAACAATATCGACTACACAAATATCGATAAAATATATATAAACAACCTCGAAAACAAGATTTAACATTAAAAAACAATATTTAAAATTATAAAATTTAATTACATATCCCAATTACTTAAAATAAATTATAACAACATATATAAAAAATATTAAAATATTTAAATAAAATACTAATATATTACTAACACAAATAAAAATATTTATTAACTTTACAACATAAAATAAATATCCAATAAACTGAAAATAAACTATCATTAATATATATCAACTATATTTAAATTAAATTACATTTATTTACAAATATAGTTAAAAAACAACAATAAATAACATAAATACAAACATTATATAAACAACACATATATGTTAAACTAATTAAAAGGTAACTGCCAAAAAATTCAAAAAAAGTATCTCGACCAATAATTTTAAACTAAATTAAAACAAACCAATAAAAAACTTTAACAAATTAAATAAACACTATAAAAAAAGGAATTAATAATAAATAATAATAAATTAGCGCAATTTTGCTGTATATCGTACAAACAAGAAGGAAGAGCGTTACTTTGCGAGAGAGAGAACAGAGAAGAAAGAAGAACTACATAAACAACTATATCGAATTTTCTAATACACAGGTAGGAACAAAACTTTATAGTAAATTATAAATACTTCACCTTTTTTTTATTTATTTAAGTTAAGATAATTACATGTTGTTCTTTAAATGTCACAGATAAAACTTCATAACAAATACACCAAGAAAATATAGAAGAAACATTTTAGTGCCCACAATACTTAACTCAACATCATTAAAAATATAAAAAAATAAATATATAAATGAACCTACAAATAAACTAAATGAATTGCAATTTTTAAAACATAATAAGAATATAAAACAAAGCTAACAAATGTTTTTCTTTTACAGCTGCCACAAAATTCTACTAAACATCAACATCAACAAAAACCACTACATCAACGAAAATTAGTAAGTATATAATTTGTATTACAAAATGTTTTGAAATAAAATGTAATTAACACATGCATCAATGTTATTGCCGATCGCAAACAATCCAATTATCAAAAAGCCTCATTTATAACAAATAAAAGTTCTTTTAAAATACATTGACTGAAAAAGCAATAGCAAAATAAGGGGGTCATTAGGATGGCGGGCGGATCGCCACTGCCGGCTCGGCGGTGGCGATCCGCCCACCATCCCAACTAGATTTACCCCCGCCATAATCGCGGCAGACGCAAAGTGCGTCCGCCGCTTTTCCGCTGGTCGGCAATCGTTACGATTGCCGGCCAGGCGGACTTGGCCACTAATATGGTGGCGGTGCCTACCAGGCACCGCCATCCATATTAGGATGGGTGCGGTAACTGGCCTTTCCATGGCGGCGATGCCGCCATGGAAAGGCTGGCAGGGATGTGCTTTGGGGGCCTGTTGCAGGCCCCCAGGGGGGGTGGGGGGGTGGGGGGTGCACTTGGGGGTACCCCTGGTACCCCCCTACGTTCCCATGCACAAGGTGGCAGGCACCGCGCGGTGCCTGCCATGTTGTGCATGGGAATGCACAACATGTCAATTTGGCATTGCGGCGGGTGCTGCTGTAAGCAGCACCCGCCGCAATGCCAAATATGCGGAATGGAACCGCCAGGGTGGCGGTCACATCCTAATCAGTGGTGCAGGACCGCCGCACGTCTGGCGGCCGGTCCCAGCACCTCGAGGATGGCGGGCGAACTGAAGTCCGTCCGCCATCCTAATGGGGCTCCTAGGTACTTTCAAACTACAATTTGTTTCTAATTGATTACTATAAACCTCTAAACCCATAGAAATTAATAAAAAAATATTATACTCCCTATTACAAATTCTGTATAAATAACAATTTATTTGCCAAATGCTATATACATTAAAAATTGCAACACTTAAATAGCAATTCCTTAAACATGGCTATTAAAGATTTGCAATTCTTTAACTTCATACATGTATTCATAAATGTAAATAATCTAACAAACTAATAATATAACGTTTTATCTTTTGCTTCACAGCTTGCACTTCACTATATCTGCACCAAAAAAGGTTACAACAGACAACTTCGAAGTAAACTACAACATCTACATTAAAGAAAAAAATCAAACAAAGCAAGTATACAAAGGAACTAACAAATAGAACAAAATAATAAACAATAAATTAAAAAAAATAACAATTTTAACTAATAAATACTTTTTTCTTCTCAGCATATGCAAACTGCACCAACAAAAAACATCCACGAAATTAAAGTCATCAAAGCTACTAGTAAGTATTCATTTGTTTTCTACTAAAGACAAAACAACACAATTTAATTAAAATAATATGTAAGGTGTCCATTACGATACCGGGCGGTATAAAATCCGCCATCTACTATAGCGGCAAAAAACCGCCCGCCTACACCGTGTGAATACCGACCGAGCAATCACGATGCCGCGAAGCGAAAACCGCCCGCGGCGGAAAAAACACACAAAATACCGCCCGTTCATGTCCGATACTAAGTCTATCCGTCCGCCACGGACGCAAATACGCACGACAACCCAAAACCGCCCGCCCTGACGACCGAGACACCGGCCGTGAAATTAGGATGGCACTGAGATGAGCGCGGCAAATCCACAAAAACACCGCCCGCCATCGTAAACAACAGTGATGAAAATGGACACGGCGGAAGCCCTGGCGGCCACGTCCCTGCACAGAAACCATCCGCGGACCCAAACAAACACACACAACATGGACAACAAGTCCACACAGCAACCCATGCACAAATACCCAAACACAGTACACATCCCGAAAACACATCCCCCCTGGACAAACAAATAAACTACAAATCCCAGAACACCAGCCACAGCACACCTGAAAACAACAGACCATCATGACACACCCACATAGGTAAGTACAAAAGCAGCCCCTTCACAGACCACAACCCCTTGCAACATTACAAACTGAGGACGAGAGCACACAACACAGCGAGACAGAAAGGACAGCAGCACACCACAGACACGCACTCATCACACCCATCACCACCACCACCAACAAACACCGGCCCCACAAACCCCCTGCACATCACACACCACACACCGCACCAGCACCACAAACACCAAACCACACACCATGGCAGCACACAGAATGCCCAAGTTCACTTCCACTGAGCTGACGGTCATGGTCGACGAGATCGTCAAGGTGCACCCACAAATCTATGGGAACCAGGTCCAACAGACACCACTAGCCAACAGAAACCGGTTGTGGAGCAGGATCGTAGACCAGGTCAATGCAGTCGGGAATGTGCCACGCAACAGAGCCGAAATCTCCAAGAGGTGGAACGACCTGAAAAGCGTGGTCAAAAAGAAGGAGGCCAAAAATCGTCAGCTGGCCGCCAGGACTGGCGGAGGTAATCCCGCGCTATTCAAGACCTTCAAGGCATGGGAGGAGAAGGTGCGAGGCATCATACATCCGGAGAGTCTCACCGGAATACCAGGGGGAGTGGAGGCTGGTAAGTACAAACAAATGTATACCAGCACACCGCTATGCACTCACATGCACTACCACTATGCCATAGCTCCGAGGGACAAACACCCCCATGTCCAGTACACAATACACAAGACATCACTCACACATGCAACAGACACTCCCACACACTCAGCCCAAAGCTACCAACAAACAAAACCATGGGGGCATGTGTACAGTCAGCCAGCACCGCAACTCCCACCAGGTCCCCTTGTACTCCAGAAGCGCCAGAAGGAGCACTCCCCACACCCATGTGTCAGCCATAGCTGCACTAACCGACAAGTAACAGGTAAGTAGCCGCAACACAAAGGCAGTGGGTGGGATGGGGGACAGCTGAAGTACAACACCCACCAGGCTCATAGTCCCACAGCGCAGCAAGGTGGAGCACACCCCACACCCATGTGTCAGCCACTGCAGTGCACACCTTCAGCCGACAGGTAGAAATCTCACCCTACATGGAGGGGTTCCTGTGGGTGGTAAGCCAGCACCACAACACACAACACCGCCCCCACTCCCACAGACCAGCAACATGGAGCACCCCTCCCTCCCATAACCATGTGGCATCCATTGCATTGCGCACTCAAAAACTACCTGTAGGTGGAAAACTGTACAGGGCGGGGTGTCTGTAGGCATGAGGACTGTATTACGACTAACACATGGGACATGTCACGTAGCAGAGGAACACGCAGCACTGCTCCCTGTCACAATCATGTGACCAATGTGCACACGGACAGGTATTACAGAGTTATACCCCACATGACCCATCACAAATACAGCAACACCTAAGGAGCCATGTCTGCATGTACAAGTCCCACTGGAGCACAGACCCACATGGCGGGCACTGTGCCACTCATCACACACATCAGCAACACCATCGAAGTCTTGTCCATGTAGTTCTTACTGCCTGTTACCCACACATCCTACAACAACGCCCATGTAAGTCCAACCTGCCTAGAAGTAACAGCGTGGGACCACAAAAATGCACATACACACCACTGGACCCATGAAACACACAGGCACACAATGCACATTAAACATATCATCCATCTCATCTGTCAGCCCCTGTGTCATGAAAGGTATGTCATCCGAACAGCTGGCCCACATACAGTAGTCATGCCAAGCGAACTTCCCATGACAAATAATGTGCCTGCAGTGACTGGAGCGCACGTCACACTGTGATTAACAACATACATAATATAGTCAACACCCCAAGAGCACTGCATTGATGCACATGGCCGAGGGTAGCACGCACACCAAGGAATTGGCCCATCTGCAATACGTCGTGTGGCACACAACCATCACTCACTCACAACAATGCTTCCAATGTGATGTCCAAATATGATACCAGACAGCAGATATGCCGGGAATGTTAGACATACACACACCTTTGTCTCTGCACTGTCATGTAGCCAAAACACATGTCCCGTTCTGCACCCATATGTCACAGTATGTACCCCAAAACCATATGTCATCTCAAAAGCGTTGAGGGGGCTGTACCCCCTTTTGCCATCTGCGTTTCTAAGCGTTCCATTTGAACCCCAAAACCATATGTCACCTCAAAAGCGTTGACGGGGCTGTACCCCCTTTTGCCATCTGCGTTTCTAAGCGTTCCATTTGAACCCCAAAACCATATTCCACCTCAAAATCGTCGATGGGTCTGGAGCCCGCATACAACCAAGCCACAAAATGTAGGAGTACAGCAACACACACCGATTGTCATTGCCAATCCGTCCCATGCCACATGATCACATCACACAGTTCCATTGCCTTGCCCAGGCATACACACATCGTACATCAACACACAAGCCCCTGGGAAACCTGTGCACGACAGTGCACAGACTGTGAATGTCAGACAACAATTACAAACTTTGCAAGGTGCAACACAATAACCTATCTCATTCTCCCCACAGGTGCCGAACTGCTGGATGCTGGAGAGGGAGACAGCAGCCAGCACAGCCAGTCCGCAAGCCCCCGAGCCGGACTCACGGATGTAGAGGATCTGGACACCTCTTCGGACGAGGACCACCCAGCAGGCCCATCTGGTGTGGCAGGGCCCAACCGCTCCCCAGGGCCCCTCCTACCCACCAACCCATCACCCAGGGCTGCTGAGCAGTCCCAGACCACTGCTGCCACGGTCGTTGTGGCCACCACCACCGTCGCAACCACCACCACCGCCGCAACCACCACCACCACGCCATCCCTGACCACAGCCCCTGCGCAAGGGGTGGCACGGCCGTCGGGCTCCACCCTGGGAGCCAGATCGAGGACCGTGGTGAGCAATGTGGCCAGTGGGCCGGTCAGTGGCAGCAGTACTGGTGGGAGGAGCAGGGTCAGGCCAACGCCATCTGAGCCTGGGAGCCAAGCCCTGCCGCAAATCGCCAGAGTCCTTGAGGCCTATGAAGAGGCCCAAGGACAATGGGCCAGGTCAGCTTCCGACACGCGGGAGGTCCTTGGGGTGTTGAGGTCCATGGATGCCCATATGGGCCAATTCGTGACCCGTATGGACCAACTTGTGGACCTCATGGGCCAGCTGGTGGTGGTGGTGAGGGCACAAGCAAGGCCAGCAACACCACCTCTGCCACCACCTGCTGTGGCGCAGGGTCATGCAGCATCGAGTTCCCCTGCGTCCACAGCCAGTGAGCACTCCTCAGCCACCACCAGCAGCCCACCAACACACCCCCCCCTTCCAAATGTGGAAGGGGCCGTCCGAAGAGAAAACAGGTGTCCAGAGAGGACTTCGCATGCACCAAACGCCAGTGAGTCAGCCAGCCACCTTGACCACCTACTGCATTGACTTGTAATACGATCCTACCCCACACCGCCATGTGAATGGCATGTGTCTGTTGGACTGTGGACATAGAACTTCATGGGTACACCCTGACCATCACGCAGCCATGACCGTCAACTCATTGTCACTGCATGCACCACTTTTGTTAACACCTTGCACACAATAACATGTCACCGCTGAAAATAAATACACCTTTATCACATTCTGTTGTATCTGCTCTGTGTTTAATTAAGGAGGTGCAACCATCACCATGATCAGAAATGCATCTGGAGTGTGGTATGTCGATAGGCCAGGAGAGGCTGTAGGGACCTAGGGGTGAAAAACAGAACAAGAGTCCATTGAATGTGTGTGTCACACACTCATCACACAGTACTTGTCATCAAGTTTAAGCAATGTACACACATCTCACGAGCAACAGGGCACAATGCTACAGCCACTGTCAGTGGCATACTACCCTGGACATGGACCATTGCCACACAGCACTCAGTGAACAATAGGCCGCCATGACAATGCACACATACACCTACACAACTACAGCACCATCAGACGTCGTACATGCTCACTCACCGTCAAGTGAAGTAGCGGGCGATGAGCTGCTGACGCTCATTCACTGCTTCCTCCTCTCTACTGTCCTCGTCACTGTACACGGCCTGGTCTACAGGCGGGGGCCCTGGCTGATCACCGTCATCCACTATTAGGGGGATCTGCTTGCGAATAGCCAGATTGTGCAGCATGCATCAAGCCACTACTATCTGGCACACCTTCTGTGGGGAGTACGCCAGTGCGCCCGCGGTGCGGTCCAGGCATCTGAACCTGGACTTGAGGAGGCCAAAGGTCCGCTCCACCACACGTCTGGCCCTCCCATGTGCCTCATTGTAGCGGACATCAGCTGGGGTCCCAGGATGACGTAATGGGCTCAGCAGCCAAGGCCCATTCGGGTAAGCAGAGTCACCTGGGTGTGAGGGACACAGAGATTCGTTGCTATACCAACTGGACACAAGACAGCATCGCACACCCAGCACGCTACACGAGTCCACATACTCACCAACAATCCAAGCACGGTCCGGTTGCAGATTGGTCATCAGACGTGGTAGGATGCTGTTGCGCATGATGTGCGAGTCATGGGCCGATCCTGGAAACTTCGCACACACGTGTGTAATTACCATGTCCGCAAGGCACACCACTTGCACATTCAGGGAGTGGGTGTGCTTCCTATTGCGATAGATGTGCTCCGTGGCCTGTGGTGCAACAAGGCCAACATGGGTGCAATCAATTGCACCAACAACGTGGGGGATCCGTCCAAGGGCATAGAAAGCACCCTTCACTGCCGCCAAATCATGAGCCCTGGGGAATCTGATGTACCTGTTCCTGTACAGCATCATAGCTGACAGTACATCCCGTAGCACCTTGCAGAACATGGGCTGGGACATCCCACCTCCACTGCCCACTGTGTGTTGGAAAGACCCAGTGGCGAAGAAATGCAGTGCAGCCATCACCTTAGCCGTGGGGGTAAATGCAGTTGGATACACCCTGCGAGGACGGAGGTGGGGTTCCAACAAGGCACATAGGCGATGCAGGGTGGGTCGGTCCAGACGGAATTTCCGGATTACCTCCACATCCTCCATGTCTGACAGCAATTGGTAGGGGCGATGTATGTTTGGTCTCCTCCTAGGAAAGATGGAAGTGGACACATGTCAAAGCAACACGCCACAGGGCATTTCCACATACACACAACTAAAATGACTGACCAAGCAATTGAATCACAGAACAGCTGACAAGTAGGGACAGCACAGCCACAATACACTTACACAGGTCCCCTTACCAATAGCAATGAGCAGTGACACACACCATTGCTATGAGCATGCAAATGGGGATATAGGCCTTACAAACTTGTAAGGCATGCTGATGATATCAGACTGCATATTTGGGAAGCGGCAACACCACGGCAACATAACTAGCTGCTGTGCCTGACACAGCTTCCGAGGCTGGGTGAGTATGGCACACACCAACAACGCTATGGACACAGGCTGGGTGGAAAAAACAAGTGGGACCTGTTGCACGAGGGGATATGAGACAGTCATTGATGTCCCTACTTCACCCTATGTACAGCACTGTACGGATCAGACCTCCGATAAACATTGACTGGTGTACACATTGACAGCTCCATGACAACACAGCTGTGTGATTGCAAATACACATCACAAGTGACACGTAACGTTGCACGTGCAAAGTGGGAGATGTACATAGTGATAGATGGCATGTGTGTGCATATGCATATCCCATGCTCCCATGCCAATGTGTACATGATGATGTGCCAACAGACATGTGGAGGCTGAGCACTGGCCGTCCCTGCCTATGCACACAGCATGTTGTGGCCCTGTCCAGTGTGGACCTGCTCCCACACAAAATTCATGGCCACACCTGCAGATGCATTGCGCACATTATACTGTGTAGTGCACATGGCATCAGCGGACTGTACCCGCCATGGGCCAGGCCCTTACGGCCAACTCCAATGGCCCTCGCGGTTGCACCCTGCGTGTTCCACAATGGAGGTAAGCATCCCGGGCCAGCTGGGAGCAGGCCATCGTCTGCAATTGAAGCTGGCAGACATGGTACACAAACTGCAGCAGCTTGGACCCACTGAAACTGCCCCAGGGGGATATATGAGTGTGGGAGTGAGACCGGCATTACCACAGCTACCTGGGACTGCAGCCTGGCATCCCTCAACAACACCTGCTGCTGCCACCTGTCCACCTTAACGTCGATGACGCTGAGGATATGTCCAGGTCCACTCACCAGCGAGGAGCTGGAGTTCCTGGATTCCGAGCTCCACGCACACTGCACATGTCTATTCCTTGCGAAGGTTGTGTGTGAAAGACAACTACAGTGTGTGTGGGAGTGCATGTGGGGGACACACATGTTGTTGATCCGCAGCACTATGAGTCAGAGCCTGTGGAGTTCCAACATGCACTGCTCACCATGCTTACTGCAGGTGGCAGGGTTATGTGAGCTCTCGGGCGCTTTGCCATGTCTGTCCCTCCCGAGTGGTGGTACATGGCAACTTCATGTCAGACATCCAGTGACACAGCCAATTGGCAATGCAGGTCTCAGAGCACTTGTTGCTCGTGTGAATGGCAGGCTGGGGCCATGTTGCCCTTCTCAGTCCCAGCAGGCCTGGCCTGCACATTGACTGCACAATGCCAGTAGGTGTCAACACAGACTGCCAAGTGGGTTACATGTGTCTCCTGTTCAGGACCCTCCGGATAAGCGCTTACTCAGCACTGTCGATTGGACACACCATGGCTCGTGATAGGGATGTGTGTGAGAGATAGTGGCACTGAATGTGACCTTCGTTGCGGGGTGGGCCATGCACAGGGCGAGTACGCTGATGGTTGCGCAGTGTTGGTCACAGTGGGTACACCCACACAGATGTGTTGCATTGTGATCTTTTTGTAGGTCCACCTGACAATGGACAGTAGATGTGGGCAGACTACACATTGGTCGATGTGCTGTCTATATGCATGTGCCTTCACACCAGGCACAGCTGCCCCTGTACATGTGACCCCTGCTGCCCTCAGTGCTGTGACTGTTGAGCTGATGCGCCATCTGTGCGTGGGGCAGACAGCTCTCCTCACTTCCGTCATTGCCCATGACATCACTTTGCCGCAGGTGACATGGATCATGGAGGGCCCACATGTACGCGTGGGTGGACTACACCAGACTGTCCAATGGTTGTCACCCCCAGTCAGTGCTTCGAATGGGAAGAATGTGGTGCAGGTACTCATTTAAATGTGTCGAGTGGGCGGGGCTAGGTGCGGGGCTTCATGCAAGACATGTGAAGTTTATCGGCTTATCTACTAGTTGCAATACACACGAGACACGTCTTGTTCTGACCAAATCAGGGTCATTCCTTAAAATAACTGAAAGTCAAACAGTCATATTTTAACCTCTCCTCTTGGCCTCCCCTCGCTCACCCCAATATGCGTTTGCATCTGAGAAGCCAGCGCGTGCACAGGCAGCTCCGAGCTCGCACCAGAGAGGCCAAGGAGTGTATGTGTGGGTCCAGTTGAACAAGTGGTCTGTCTTGCGGTATAATCAGTGGCGGGACGCCGTCCACCTGCGTGGTGCCCCGACTCGAGACCCGGGCAACATTGACAATGCATGACAGGCTCTGCAGTCCGGATACACCACCTGCAACACACAGAGGCTGTAGCTGCCCCAGCGGCCCAGGCCGCGTCCAACTGGTGCTCATGGACCCACACATTCACTCTTTGGCCTCTCTGGGGCGAGCTTGGAGCTGCTTGTGCATGCGCTGGCTTCTCTGTTGCAATGGCATGTAACGTGTGTCGGAAAATAGGCAATGAGTGGGATGGTGCGAGCCACCTTCCGTGACGTCACTCCTGCTCATGATGTGTGCGTCCCCCCACTACTTCCATTTGACTTGTGCCATACTGCACATTGAGGATGTGTTGCCTGCTTGATGTGACCAGGAGGAGCGCGCCATGACCTCTCACCCACCATGCTCCACTGCCATCCCGTGCCCTGGATTGCCTGTGCAGGTGGACAATGTTGGGGATACACCTGGTCGACAGGGGATGTGAGCGCCTTGGCAAGGGCCTGGCGGACGCACAGCAGTATCCAGCATATCCACAGAGGGTGGGCTGACGTCTACATCTGATGCAGCATTGATTGTGTGCCCGCCTGTTGTGCACACACGAGTTCACATTCATCCCCAGACAGGTGGTCTTTACAAATGCCCAGGAGAGCGGTAATCTACTGCTCCGGAATCCTCCCAACACAGTGTGTTTCAACATTGGATGTGCGCACCTACCCGTCACACCCACCCACCTGAGCCAAGCGTAACTCCCGCTTCACATGACACATGTGTGTCTTCCACATTTGTGCTACTCTCTCATGGGCGGACCTGCAACTGTCCCGTAGCGCACACACACAGCACTGAGTCGTACTGGCATCCTGTTAGATTGGTAGGCACACTAACACATCTCCTTCTGAGACAGTGGTGGCTGTGATGGATATTGTGACTGCCATGGCAGTGTTGGCTGGCCATGGCAGGGCACACTCACACACATTGCATCAGCAGCACTTCGTGTCACTACTCGGCACATCGAACTGGGCATTGTCCCTGGGGTTGATGAGTAATGGCGCCTGTCGATGTGAACTGTGACTGTAAGCTGTTGCTCCTGTAGTCGGTTGTATCTGTGTAGTTGATGATTGGAGTTGTTGCAGTGTGTGGTTGGTTAGGTCGGGCAGATGCCGTGTATGTGACCTCAGCAATTGCAATGTCCGGTCTTACATTCTAATGTGTTGTACACGTGGCAGGGACTTCACTTCTTTCAGACCCTGCTACTTGTGAGTGTGATGAATCTGCTTTCCGGTGCAACGTATTGACTGCATGTAATTGGTGTTATTTCTGTGTTAATGTATCCGTGTCATGTTTGCGTGCATGCAATGCACAGGGTGTGAGTGTAGCCACAGGTGGACTGGCAGCATGCGCTGAGTATGCGGGCATGTGTGAGCTTACTTGCTGTGTGGCCAGCAGTGTAGGTGTATGTTAGTCATGTGATGTGCATTGTGGCTGGGCACATGGCTTACTTTCAATGTGTGCTTTTGGGAGGTGGTGGTGTGTGGTGTGCGTGGTGTGTGTTTGTGGTAGCGTTGGTGTGTGTGTGTGTGTTGTGTCCATGTCGACTACACACATATGTCACCCAGGCCCATGGTGGATGTTTGTAACCGTGTTGAGGTCTGTGAATGTGATGAGATGTGTGTGTTGTATGTTGCACAGTATGCGGTGTGTGGGTGTGTCCTTGCAGTTCAGGCTGCCTCCTACTTGTTATGGTTCAGACGTTGTGTGTGTGCAGGGTGTGTGACCGTCAAGATTGTGTCTAGTCCAATTGTGCGTGTCAGCATTTCAGCAGTTCTTACTCACTGTGCAGTGCTGCCCACCCACACTGATGTCGTGTGTGTGTTTTGTCAGGCATTGCTGTGGCATGCTTTAGCGTGGCTCCTACTTATGGTTGCTGAGTGTGTGGTCAGACTGTGTGGGTCATTGTAGACATGTGTAGGACTGTGCTTTGTAGTGACCAGGCAGTCAGTGTTAATGTGATGATCTTTCGGGCAACTTCAGAGTCTGACGAGTCCTGCTCCACGGGCTGTGGTATTTCCCTGTGGCCACTATTGCGGCTACTCATTTGCGTTGACATCCAATGACAGTGGACTACATGGTCATCTCACGACTGCCGTGTACTTCACACACTCTCATCCTCTCTCATTCGTACTTGTGAAATGAATCAGCAGAGACACATATTTACTTCAAGCCATGTATTAGGACTTATGTCCTCTGTGATGCAGTATAGTGGACACTACTGGCAGCGAAATGCATGTGGAGGATATACTCAGCATGATTACACATAGCATAGGGTGTAGGGGTACATGTGATTAGTTGTTGACTGTGGGATGTGGGCTTCAGAGTTACAACTGCTTAGCCGTTGCTGTGCTAATGTACATTTGCTAATTTCTGAGGAGCTGTTGACTTTGACACAGACAGTATTCATTTTGCCTACCAGACCGCTTGACATCATGGGCACAGTACATCTCAGCTCCATGTTACAGGTTTGCTGCTATAGTTACTCCGACACACATGCGTGAGAGGTGACATCAGGGCATGGGCCTACGTGCATGCAACAGCGTCCCACTTGTTGTTGCAATGTGGTGGCTACTCGACATGACACAGTCACTGGGGTCATGTTGTTGGGGGATGCATTTGTTGTCCATGCAAAAGACCCGGCACGGAAGTTCAGAGGAAGGTGAGGTGACAGCTCTCACATACAACAGCCAACCGATTACTGTCCACTGACCGGTGCATATGTTCATGGGCGCAGGATACATATTATGGCATGGTTGTACGTGCAGTTTTGTCCATGTGGTTGCCATACACAAATCCCATACCTCTGCCTCCCCCTGTTCATGCAGAGTTACTGGATGTGGTGAGAAACAGAGTGCATGTCCCGAAAATATCCGATATCATGGCAGTGGAGTTGATGGTGTGGTGTTAGTTGCAGGTTGTATGGTATAGTTGTTGTACAGCTAACTGCTCAGTCCGTGCGAAAGCCAAGCATGGGTACGGTGTAGGACATCATTGTACAATTGGGGGTATTGCGTCGGGGCCCGACGAATTGACAGGTTGTCAGGTATGCGATACCTTCCAGCAGGGCTTCCATGGCATTGGTGGTAAACATGGATGCCATCCAAAGAAGCGGATGGTGGCTGTCAAGGTGTTGGTCGTAAGTTGTCCCTTGTAGGAGCCTGATGGGACATGTTGGATGACATTCGATGAAACTGTGATCCAGAATACGTCGTGTGGAGGCACAGTGGTCCCATTGCAGTGTGGGTCCGATTGCAGCCACATACGCCATGCCCCCATAGACTGAACAGATCCTGTCGTGGACGTCCAGGGGGTTGAACAGTTGTACCAGGTCCGCCTTTGGACATGCCGGGTTGGAGAGACATAAATCCACAGGACAGTGGAAGGGACACCTCCGACAGTAGAAGACGGGGATGATGCAGCTGAACAATGCGATGCGGTAAGTTAGTCGGTAACTTACGTTCAGCAAAGCCAGATTTTCACAGCCCAATATCTGTAGCAGGTTCTGGTTGTACAACTTCATCTGTCCGGCGTAGTTGGGTAGCTGTGGTGCAAGTGCCATTTTGCTACAGGGCGATGTGATAGCGTGCTCCGGCTGTCTGTGCAGTCTGCAGAGTGCAACCTCCGACGTTGCTGGGAATTCTGTAATGGTCGTACGGAGGCAGGACTTGGGCTATGGCTTGGGCGGAGGACACAGGCCCTCATCCCACATGCTTCTATGAATGGTCAAGGTCAGTGGTGTCTGACTCCTTGCAGATAACTTGCATGTGAACCACATGGGGGAGTGGTATTATTTCTTTTTGGTGTTCGGATTTTTCTTTCGTGTTGTGCGCTAACTGCCCAGTGGGCGGTTCCCTCTGCATGCCTCTGTTCGGTTTTTTTGGGGGATAATGACTGTATTGTCCTGCTTGAATAGTTGAGATGTGGTTTCGGTGTGGGTATGGAAGGCCATTCGGTGCTATCTCCTCTCCCGTGTGTGGGCGGCACGCTGCGTTTCCGCTATACGTTGGGCCTTGTGTGTGGGTGTTATTATTGGAACCACCTGTTGTCGGTCCCCGGTGTCTTTGATGTTGCGTATTGCATGTCTTGGTATTGGGTGCAGGGTGGTATCGGTGTTTTTGTGTGGTACTGGCGTACCTTTTGCCGACGGGGTCCATATTCTGCTGGGTGATATTGCCGCCGCTGTGTGCTTCGCCATGTTTTGCACACAGGGGTGTGTCCTTATTTGGCGTGACATCACTCACATGTTCGGGTCAATTGTGTGACGTCATGTTGGCAACTGTGAGTTGCCAGTTGGGGACATGACTGAGGCAGGAATGCGACGTGACATGTGAGTTCTGGGTGGGGCTGGTGTGTGTGGTGTTTGGTTGTGTCCCTGTGTTGTTTGTGTGTGGCGCATTCATGGCGCTGCCGTTGGCCTCTGCATTGTGCGCATGTGTGGCTGCGTCATCGCCGCTGCGCTGCAGTGCCGTGATGGGGACGTTAGTTCCTGGTCCCAGGTGGTGTGTGCCCGGTTGTTACGAGTTGTTACTATTTGCCCGGTGTGACATTTGTGGGTGCAGTGGTGGATGTGTTGTGTCCACGCAGGGGTGTCTGGGGGGGGCCATGTACAGTTTTTCCGCCCTTACACTGTGTGCGGTGTTTGCGTGCCCTTGTTGTGTGTCTGCCTACCTGCGTCTCCGCGGTGCGTTGACTCCTAGGTGCTGCATCAGGTGGAGCATGAGGATGGCCTGGAGTGCTGGATTCATGCTCGGGGTGGGCCGCCTTTTTGGTCTCCGTACTCAGCGCTCGAGTTTCCGCCTTAGTATCTCGTGCAGTGTCTCTTAGCCGGGGGAGCTGTTTGTTTGCGGCATCGTAATTTGTACGCCGGGCGGTACGTGATTTCGTCGGACGGTGTGTCTCCATTGGGCTGCGCCGCTACGTGAACGGGCGCACTTTGATGGCGGACGGTGTTGCTGGCTTACGGGCGGTGTTTGGCTGACTTTTCACATCCTAATTGGGCGGGCGTGTGGGCCGCGGCGGGCGGACGGTAACTGGTGGTTTTTGCATCCGACAGCACGGCGGTAGTGCTTCCGCCCGCCATCGGAATGGGCCCCTAAATTTTTAATAACAAAAACATTTTGCTTTCATACTAACAGAAAACATAACAGTGAATAAACAACTACCAGCAATACATATCATCAACAAAAGTAAAGTAACACTAATGCAAGTATAATGTATATAACGTTAATTATACTAGCATGTTTATTATTTATCATTGCATAATTATTAAACATAAATATATATATATTCACAGATATACCCCAAAAATGACAGAAGGAGTAAAGTTCATTTCATCGCCAAAGGGGAAACTTATGCTTTGCTATATGGATTACACTTATACCCAAGAAAATGTTATTGAAAATAAAACACACTTATTCCAATGCCTGTTACGGGAGAGCCACTACAATAGATGATAATGTTGTAAATGTTAGAGAACACAACCATCCCCCAAATGTAACTGAATTTGAAGTAAGAGATGCCCTAGAGACAATTAACCCTGGGCGTAGTTCGCGAAGTAACGCTCGCGAAGCTACGCAAAGTGCAGTTCGCACTACGCGAGCTACGCGTAGCACTACGCGAACTGCGTAGTGCGTGTTCGCAATGATTGCACAGTGCCGGATGCTTGTCCGCACTGTGCAATCATTGAAAACGGCATCTTGCACAGTGCGAGCTGTCTTTTACTGCCGCTCGAGTAGATTTTTACTCGAGCGGCAGCTTTCAACGCGGACTGGTAGTTTCTCATCGCGAGCGGTCGCGAGCATACGCGACCACTCGCAATGAGAAACCTGACCTCCCCGCGTTGAGAATCTCGCCGGGAGGTTTATTTTCCACGCTCGCGATCGGCAACTTGATGTTGCTGATCGCGAACGAGGAAAAAGTCTCGCCGGGATGTCATTTTGCTTGCTCGCGGTCGCCAACTTGACGTTGAGGACCGCGAGCAAGCAAAAAATGACCACTGCACTACGCTACGCTACGCGTGTTCGCACTGTGCTACGTGCAATTCGCATAGTGCGAAGTAGCGCAAACTTCGCAAACTACGCGAGCGTAGCGTAGTTTTCCGCCCAGGCCTAGAGACAATAAGGGAAGCAAGCGCAAGCTCCCAACAAACAAGCACTCAAATACTGAAAAATGTTTTAACTAGCATGCCAGAACATGTCACAGGACAACTACCTTCTATCCCCAATGTAAAAAGACTAATAGAAAATATTTATGACAACGAAAGTCATGACAAAAGAATTATAATGTTTGCAACTAATACAAATTTACAAAAACTTAAAAACTGAGCATTGTGGATGATGGATGGTACCTTTAAAGTTTGCCCCAAACCCTTCTATCAGCTGTATACCATCCACGGAGAATATGAAGAGACAAATATCCCCTTTATTTATGCATTACTGCCTAATAAACAAAACACCACTTATGTAGAACTACTAACTACAATAAAACAATTCACAGAAAACTACTGTCCCCAAAGAATCATGATAGACTTTGAGCAGGCAATGATCAATCCATCCTCAAACTATACCCACACACTGCAATACAAGGTTGCTATTACCATTTTAATCAGAGCATATGGAGGCACCTACAGAAATCTACTTTGAGCATAGATTATTCAACAAATAGCAACTTTGCTTATCAAATTAAAACATCAATAGCCCTGCCTTATGTCCCAACTCCTGAAGTAGCCAATCACTACAACTTACTTATAAAAAGTCCTTTCTATCAAGCTAATGAATCTAAATTAAGTCCCTTCCTAGACTACTTTGAAGACACCTGGGTAGGAAGGTTACATAGGTCAGGGCACTGTTGACAACCTAAGTTTCAGATCCCCTGGTGGAACGTATACGCCAGTACTGTGCCTCAAAAAGCCAAAATAATGCCTTCCAAGCCACAATAGGAAGGGGACAACCAACACTACATAAACTAATTGAAGCAATTAAAAAAGAACAGAGCTACCAAGAACTCAGACTTGAGCAATCACTAAATAAAATAGGACCTAAACTAAGCAAACAAACTAAAACCATGTACGAATAACTGCAACATAAAACTAAGGGGCATATTAGCAAGACCCACGTTAAAATTATCGCCGTTTTAGCGGCAGGAAACTGCCGCTAAAGCGGCGATATCGAGCTTGCTAATATGCGTTATAGAATTCCAATAGAAGCCCAGGTTAGATGTGCAGGACATCTAACCTAGGCTTCTATTGGAATTCCATAACGCATATTAGCAAGTCCATTATCGCCGTTTTAGCGGCAGTTTCCTGCCGCTAAAACTGCGATAATTTTAACGTGGGTCTTGCTAATATGCCCCTAAGTTGTATCCAACTACACAAGGTCCAGAATACCTAGGCATAATAGCAAAATCAATTCTTTAAACTAAACAAAATACTAAACATAATTTAAACATTCCAACTATAAAACATATAAACATCATAAAATTGTTTTTTTAAAAAAATATTTCTAATTATGTCATAAAATTTGAAATATAGCAAAAAATTAAATGACATAATATAAATATTAAATAAAAAATTTAACAATGAAAAAAGAGATACATTTCCCACCCATAGTAAATAAAAATAATATTCACAGTTATGTAGCAGTAGAATATCCTCGAAAACGATAAAATCCACAGCAAACAAAATAAAATGGAATCCAGTTCATACCAAAGCCCAAAAAAATGCAAATGTACAAAGATAATCCAACGCCGCAATCCTCTTAATAACAAAACCCTCAAAAAACCGAAAATAGTGTAGAAAAAAACGCTCCAGCAACCCGGGAAAAAAAAGGAAATGTCAAATAACTTGTTCTCAAACAAGAAATAACATTTTCCTTAAAAAGAATAAAAACATGTCGGTAAATAGATCCATTATGAAAATCCAAATCCTGTAAATAAAAAAGTAAACAACACCCACCCACAACACAAATACAAAACCAAAAGTATTACTATCAACATTAAAAACACAATAATAAATTTAATAAACACATAACTAACACTACATAACATACTAATTATATCCAACATTACGTCCAACACATAAAACACTGAACTACCAAAACAACATCTAACTACACCAAAAACCATCAAATAACACCCTAACAAATCAATTTACACTACTACTACCTTACCCCTACCCTAAAACTAACTTAAAAGTATATAAAATGAAACTTACCTGAACGGACGAAAAGCAGCTCCCAACCACGAGGTTCCGTCTTCCAAAATGACCTAAAAATGAAACCGATAGAAAGGAAAGAGAGAAAAAAAATAAAAATGGTAGCATAATTCAAATGAAAAAAAGACTAACTCCCCATAGAAAACAATATAAATTATAGAAAAAAATATAAAAAATAATATATACAACTTTATGTATTGCAATGTTTTTCCTAATATTTAAAATACATTTTAAAAAATATATAAAATATACATTAACTGTTATATGATTAATAAAACAAAAATATAATATTTACTGTATATTAAAATATATGTTTATTTCATGCAATATAAATGTACAAAAATATAAAACTTTTATAAAAATAAATATGTGGCACCAAAAAGTCTGTTACAAATATTGTAAATTATTTAACATGTTAAATATTATTTTATTAAAAATAATATTCAATATACTAAATAATAAAGGAGAACTTTGTCAAAGTACATGTTATTTAATTTTTCAAAAATGAAAAAATATGTTAAATGTTTTTTAAATTTTTAAAAAATGTATACAGATGTTTTCTTTTTGTACAAAAAATTAATAAACCATAAAAATGAAACTGTTTATAAATAAAAATGAAAAAATACTTTGTTTGACCATTCCATGACTGTTACCAAAAAATGTAGTAGATTTCAAAAATGTTAAAAAAATGGTATGTATAAAAATATTATTTGTTTAAAATGTACACATAAAAAATGAATATTATAAATATGTTGTTTTGTAATAAAATATTTATACCATAAAAAATTATGATTTATGTTTTCAAATTTTAATAACATTTCTAACTGAAAAAAATACAAAGAATTTAATTATGAATGAAAATATATATGTTTTCACATAAAGAAATGTTGAAAAAAATAATAATATATATGTACTTTTTACAATATACATATAAACTGTACAACATTTTTTCATAATAAATAATTAAAAATTCCTATTACAAATGTCCAAATAAAATAAACTCTGAAAAAAATTAGTATAAAACCCCCCAATTACAATCCCAACAAGAAAAATAACCATACTCAACAAAACTACTTCATAATAAACCATAATATGTTACTATTCCAACTCCAAATCCAACTAAACTCAGGGAAAGTGCTGGATAGTAAACCATAATAATTTACAGTTCCAACTCCAAATCCAACTAAACTCAGGGAAAGTGCTGGATAGTAAACCATAATAATTTACTATTCCAACTCCAAATCCAAATAAACTCAGGGAAAGTGTTGGATAGTAAACCATAGTAATTTAGTATTCCAACTCCAAATCCAACTAAACTCAGGGAACGTGCTGGATAGTGAACCATAATAATTTACTATTCCAACTCCAAATCCAACTAAACTCAGGGAAAGTGGTGGATAGTGAACCATAATAATGTTCTATTCCAACTCCAAATCCAACTAAACTCAGGGAAAGTGCTGGATAGTAAACCATAATAATGTTCTATTCCAACTGCAAATCCAACTAATCTCAGGGAAAGTGCTGGATAGTAAACCATAATAATTTTATATTCCAACTCCATATCCAACTAAACTCAGGGAAAGTGCTGGATAGTAAACCATAATAATTTACTATTCCAACTCCAAATCCAAATAAACTCAGGGAAAGTGCTGGATAGTGAACTATAATAATTTACTATTCCAACTCCAAATCCAACTAAACTCAGTGAAAGTGCTGGATAGTGAACCATAATAATTTGCTATTCCAACTCCAAATCCAACTAAACTCAGGGAAAGTGCTGGATCATAAACCATAATAATTTTCTATTCCAACTCCTAATCCAGCTAAACTCAGGGAAAGTGCTGGATAGTGAACCATAATAATTTACTATTCCAACTCCAAATCCAACTAAACTCAGGGAAAGTGCTGGATCGTAAACCATAATAATTTTCTATTCCAACTCCTAATCCAACTAAACTCAGGGAAAGTGCTGGATAGTGAACCATAATAATTTACTATTCCAACTCCAAATCCAAATAAACTCAGGGAAAGTGCTGGATCATAAACCATAATAATTTTCTATTCCAACTCCTAATCCAGCTAAACTCAGGGAAAGTGCTGGATACTGAACCATAATAATTTACTATTCCAACTCCAAATCCAACTAAACTCAGGGAAAGTGCTGGATCGTAAACCATAATAATTTTCTATTCCAACTCCTAATCCAACTAAACTCAGGGAAAGTGCTGGATAGTGAACCATAATAATTTTCTATTCCAACTCCAAATCCAACTAAACTCAGGGAAAGTGCTGGATCATAAACCATAATAATTTTCTATTCCAACTCCTAATCCAGCTAAACTCAGGGAAAGTGCTGGATAGTGAACTATAATAATTTACTATTCCAACTCCAAATCCAACTAAACTCAGTGAAAATGCTAGATAGTGAACCATAATAATTTACTATTCCAACTCCAAATCCAACTAAACTCAGGGAAAGTGCTGTATTAAACCATAATAATTTTCTTTTCCAACTCCAAATCCAACTAAACTCAGGGAAAGTGCTGGATAGTAAACCATAATAATTTACAATTCCAACTCCAAATCCAACTAAACTCAGGGAAAGTGCTGGATAGTAAACCATAATATTTAACTATTCCAACTCAAAAAACAAATTTAATAAAGGAAAATAATAAATGACCCCTCCCTACATTAATCTTTCAAATAAAAAAAATAATTATTAACATAAATTGTTTTACTTACTATTTAATAATTAAAAAAATAAACAATTAAAAAAATTAAAACATATATTTTCAAATTATCTATAAATATTACAAATTCAGAAATTGAAAAAAATCAAATTATTTTTAAATATCAAAAAAATGTATTAAAATATTGAAATATTATTAAAAATCATAATTATTTCAAATTATTGACTTAAAAATTTCACTACAGTTTTTTTCTCAAAATTTACAAAATTCAATTTTTTTAGCAAAACAATATTTTTAATTTACTCCCCACCCTTATCCCCTATACACCCAAAATCGCGCTACTAAAATATATAAAAAATGTAATAATGTTTAATTTTTTACCTACATTTTTAAATTAATCGCCATTCTTATCCCCTATAAACCCAACATCCCACTCCTAAAATATATACAAATTCAATTTTTCTAATGAAATTTAATCAACATTTTTAAATTACTCCCCACCCTTATCCCCTATAAACCCAACATCCCGCTCCTAAAATTTATATTAAAATAAAAAAAAACATTAATTAAACAAAAAAATATTTAAACATAAATTTACTAATACAAATTTAGTTAAAAATAAAAAAAGTGACAATCAACCCCTGTCAAAGCGCCCTAGAAATGCTGGTGTAGTTGAAAAGGCGAATGATGACTCCAACATAGGATTAAGAACTCCGTGTAAAGAACCACATAAAAAGTTATTTAAGCGGGGTAAAACATCAGTTTCATCCGATATAGACATTGGTGGGAGATCACTCGCTAATACCCGGCCATATAATCCAAAGGATGATATGAGAAAGCTAACGGAAAAGATAGATGGGATAGATAACTATCTAAAAGATGCCCTAATTAATTTAACTGAGAAAAATCGAGGAGACACTTAGAAAACACTTAGGAAATATTATGCAGAGTAATAATAGTAACTGAGTAAGGGGCAATCCCGATATGGTGGCAAATACGGGTAAGGGGATATTGAATAGGCAAGCCACAGAACAACTATCTTTAGTGGATTTAAAGCACGTAGGGACTAACCCTGAGGATTATCCATGAATGTTGGGACCGAAAAACTGAATAGGAACCAAAGTGCCCCCATTCGATCCCTCCCTTGAAGATACTGGTAGACTAAACCAGGAGAAGGGAACAAATGCTCAGACTCGCTTATCTAGTCAGTTAAGTAACAGCTATTCTATTAGGTCTTCCACCAGAGGCTACTCCATATACAATAATCTTGGCAAACGTCCCTAAACTTTCATTACAAGCACCCGAAGCCTGAGATACTTTGAGGAATAAATCCTTACACTGGTTGGGTACCAAAGCTGGGCTAACTGAAGCTCTTTTTGCTGAATTTAAGATGGTTAGGAGAGTTAGCTGGGTTGGCAAAGCTCAACAAACCCTTACAGGAGATTGCGTGGTCTTAACATTCATATCTCCACACTTAGGGGCCGAATCCGATTCGGGCCTGAAAAAATACCGACCGACTCGGTACGGGATTATAGTCCGACCGACACATACCGGCGTTGCCCGACCTGGGAAGTGCGATGAAATGCATGGGAATCACGACCGACTCGCACGGAAAAACAAGGCGAACGACCCCCCCGGCCGGAAACAAGCTATCCGGCCAGGAAACCACGTGAATCGAACCGACCGACACGCATCAGGAAATAACCCGAACGAAACGTACCCGCGAACTCCGACCCGCGCAGTACGATGCAATGGGTGCAAATTCAGACCGATTCGTACGGAGCCCAAGCCGTACGACCGACACGCATACCAAACCCAGCCGAACAAACACAATACTCCGCGACCGACGCGTACGCCGCATATGAAACTGAGCTGAAACACAGCGGGAACGACTCAGAGAGGCACGCACGAGACAACTGCAACGTCCTACTTGGTCAGAAGAACGACTCCTACATGCACAATAATCACAAATGAAAAAATACAAAAAAAGGGCCAAACAAGCAATGACAAAGCCAATAAATACAGGGGGAAATGGAACAAGGACACACCCCCAACTCCACCTACATAAAGCCCACAAATCCCTACCATGATCCTTTGCAAATCCCACTGACCTGCCAGCACAGAACACCATCACACAGCAAACACAGACACACACACAGCTCATCCAACACAAAAGCCACACACCATTAGCACCTCAACAAATAGCACCCTCACACACACACAGCAAAACCTACACACACACACCCTCACTTGCACACACACACATCAATCACCACCACCACCACCCATCACCATGCCCCTAAAGAAGAATCCAAAGTTCCTAGATAGTGAATTGGAAGTCATGGTAGACGAGATCCTGAGGGTAGAGCCACAGTTGTTTGGCACATTTGTCCAACAGACCCCCATGTCGCAGAAAACCAAGATGTGGGCGAGGATCGTCGACAGGGTGAACGCACAATCACCATGTTTGCGCACAAACGAAGACATCCAGAACAGGTGGTATGATGTGCGCAGGAGGGTCAGAGACCTACTCAAGAAGGATTACCTCCTGAGCCAGCACACCAGCAGTGGCCCTCCTGCAAAACCAGTATACCTGGGAGGAGAAGGTGCGGGCCATCCTACCACCAGTGAGCGTATATGGACTAACAGACATCCCAGAGCCTGGTGAGTACACAACTAATATACACAATATTGTGTGCCAATACACACACATCACTGTCAAGGGGACAGTCAAACCATCCACCCCTAGCAAATCAACAGCAACCAAAAGATAATCATCCCAAGATGTGTATGTCAGTTAGATAAACACAATACATGCCATCTCATAATGATATGTAACTGTGTCATGACATGTACAAACCTAACAACAAATAGAGCAAGGCAGTGGCACTGCCTGATATTTTGCCACCACTACAACACCACCTCACAGGGAAGCTCACTTAAATGAAGGAATTCTGTGTATGCTGGTGAAGTTAGTGTAGCCAATAGCATGATGGGAGTTGTAGTCACAGATACTGCTCACCCTCACAATTGGCCCATCAACACCACTCTGAACCATGCTCACATCACAGGGAGTGGATAAGGACTGACAAGATGGCTGACACTGGCTACTGCTGTGGGGAGCACAAGGCCCTGCTGGGAACTGTGCACCAACAAACAGCACAACACCACTGCCTGACATCCTGAAAGCCAACTTGCACTCACAGCAATGCAAGCATGGTGGGATATCTGGCTGGCTGGGAAGGAGGACTCACAGCACTGACCATAGTTACAAGCAGCTCACCTCACACACACCCTCAACACAAACTCCACATAACCCACCTGGGAGAATGCAATGCCTCACATACCAAATGAAGATCCCACAAAGAACCACCACCCTGGGTAATGCTGTGTGAAGCACAGGGACACACCTGGGACTTGTAGCCAAACAAACGCAAGGACAACACTGTCAGCCTTCCTGTCAGCACAGGCACACTACCCCACAGGGAAGCAGAGTCCAAAGGAAGGAAGTACGGGCATGCTGGGAAGGGGGTGTAGGCAATAGCATAATGGGAGTTGTAGTCACAGATACTGCTCACCCTCACAATTGGCCCATCAACACCACTCTGAACCATGCTCACATCACAGGGAGTGGATAAGGACTGACAAGATGGCTGACACTGGCTACTGCTGTGGGGAGCACAAGGCCCTGCTGGGAACTGTGCACCAACAAACAGCACAACACCACTGCCTGACATCCTGAAAGCCAACTTGCACTCACTGCAATGCAAGCACGTTGCATGGTGGGATATCTGGCTGGCTGGGAAGGAGGACTCACAGCACTGACCATAGTTACAAGCAGCTCACCTCACACACACCCTCAACACAAACTCCACATAACCCACCTGGGAGAATGCAATGCCTCACATACCAAATGAAGATCCCACAAAGAACCACCACCCTGGGTAATGCTGTGTGAAGCACAGGGACACACCTGGGACTTGTAGCCAAACAAACGCAAGGACAACACTGTCAGCCTTCCTGTCAGCACAGGCACACTACCCCACAGGGAAGCAGAGTCCAAAGGAAGGAAGTACGGGCATGCTGGGAAGGGGGTGTAGGCAATAGCATAATGGGAGTTGTAGTCACAGATACTGCTCACCCTCACAATTGGCCCATCAACACCACTCTGAACCATGCTCACATCACAGGGAGTGGATAAGGACTGACAAGATGGCTGACACTGGCTACTGCTGTGGGGAGCACAAGGCCCTGCTGGGAACTGTGCACCAACAAACAGCACAACACCACTGCCTGACATCCTGAAAGCCAACTTGCACTCACTGCAATGCAAGCACGTTGCATGGTGGGATATCTGGCTGGCTGGGAAGGAGGACTCACAGCACTGACCATAGTTACAAGCAGCTCACCTCACACACCCCCTCAACACAAACTCCACGTAACCCACCTGGGAGAATGCAATGCCTCACATACCAAATGAAGATCCCACAAAGAACCCCCACCCTGGGTAATGCTGTGTGAAGCACAGGGACACACCTGGGACTTGTAGCCAAACAAACGCAAGGACAACACTGTCAGCCTTCCTGTCAGCACAGGCACACTACCCCACAGGGAAGCAGAGTCCAAAGGAAGGAAGTACGGTCATGCTGGGAAGGGGGTGTAGGCAATAGCATGATGGGAGTTGGAGTCACAGATACTGCTCACCCTCACAATTGGCCCATCAACACCACTCTGAACCATGCTCACATCACAGGGAGTGGATAAGGACTGACAAGATGGCTGACACTGGCTACTGCTGTGGGGAGCACAAGGCCCTGCTGGGAACTGTGCACCAACAAACAGCACAACACCACTGCCTGACATCCTGAAAGCCAACTTGCACTCTCTGCAATGCAAGCACGTTGCATGGTGGGATATCTGGCTGGCTGGGAAGGAGGACTCACAGCACTGACCATAGTTACAAGCAGCTCACCTCACACACACCCTCAACACAAACTCCACATAACCCACCTGGGAGAATGCAATGCCTCACATACCAAATGAAGATCCCACAAAGAACCACCACCCTGGGTAATGCTGTGTGAAGCACAGGGACACACCTGGGACTTGTAGCCAAACAAACGCAAGGACACCACTGTCAGCCTTCCTGTCAGCACAGGCACACTACCCCACAGGGAAGCAGAGTCCAAAGGAAGGAAGTACGGGCATGCTGGGAAGGGGGTGTAGGCAATAGCATGATGGGAGTTGTAGTCACAGATACTGCTCACCCTCACAATTGGCCCATCAACACCACTCTGAACCATGCTCACATCACAGGGAGTGGATAAGGACTGACAAGATGGCTGACACTGGCTACTGCTGTGGGGAGCACAAGGCCCTGCTGGGAACTGTGCACCAACAAACAGCACAACACCACTGAATGGCATTCTGAGAGTCAACCTGAACCCACTGCAAGGGTGGCATGCTTCATGGTAGGATAACTGGGCCAGGTGGAGAAGGATGGCCGGATGTCCACCAAATACAACCAATGCTGGCCATGCACACACCTCAACATTCATATTGAAATGCCCCAGGTATGTATGACAATGTGCTACACCAATATCAACCTCTTACTGTGACAACTTAGGACAATGCAATGTACATGCCCGCATCCAGAGGTACAGTCACAACTGTCAGGTGTGTGAACCATTGATGTCTGTCGAAACATTACATACAATGTGTGTCTCTTCCAAATACAGGTGACGATGATGGGGACACAGCAGCAGGCGAGGAGGAGTCCCTGTCCCAGGCTCCGGGGGACACAGAGCTCACTGGTGTGGAACAGCCTCTGCCCTCCTCGGATGGCGAAGACCTACCTGGCACCTCCGGTGTGAGTCATCATGCAGCACCAGCTGGACCAACATCTGCACCCCCTGCACCCACCCCTCCAACAACTGCCAACATACAGACCACCCCCGCTGACACGGACAGACCAAGGACCACCGCTGACAACAGCACAGGGCCCCAGGCCCACCGTGGAGCATCGGATGACAACACCACTAACAACCCCCAAAGGGGCCTCGGGTCACCTGTGCGTGCCACCGCAGGCCCTGCACATGTCGTCAGGGGTGGTGGGAGGGGTGGTAGACATAGGTCGCTGCTTGCAGAGGGGTCTGGACTGCATGATGACCCACAACTGGCACGCATCGCTGATGCGTACCAGGATAGCACCGGAGAGGTCAGACAGGTAGTGGGGATCCTCAAGGACATACAACAGCAGCAGGCTGCCCATCATGCCCGCTTGGACTCCCACATGGCCCGTGTGGAGACACACATGTCGGGCATGGAGTCCAAGTGGGACACAATGCAAGAACTCACAGCGGTGCATAGGGACATATTGACATGCCTTCGCCAGATTAGCACCATCATGGCCACACCTCCCTGTGTGCCCACAACATCTGGTGCTGTTTAACCCTGGGCGTAGTTCGCCAAGTAGCGCCACGCGAAGCCACGCGAAGCTACGCGAAGTGCACTTCGCACTACGCGAGCTACGCGTAGCACTACGCGTACTGCGTAGTGCGCTGTTCGCGATCATTGCACAGTGCCGGATGCTTGTCCGCACTGTGCAATCATTGAAAACGGCATCTTGCACAGTGCGAGCTGTCTTTTACTGCCGCTCGAGTAGATTTTTACTCGAGCGGCAGCTTTCTCAATGTGGACTGGTAGTTTCTCATCGCGAGCGGTTGCGAGCATACGCGACCACTCGCAATGAGAAACCTGACCTCCCTGCGTTGAGAATCTCGCCGGGAGGTTTATTTTCCACGCTCGCGATCGGCAACTTGATGTTGCTGATCGCGAATGAGGAAAAAGTCTCGTTGGGATGTCATTTTGCTTGCTCGCGGTCGCCAACTTGACGTTGAGGACCGCGAGCAAGAAAAAATGACCGCTGCACTACGCTACGCGTGTTTGCACTGTGCTACATGCAATTCGCGTAGTGCGAAGTAGCGCAAACTTTGCAAACTACGCGAGCGTAGCGTAGTGCTTTGCCCAGGGTTAGTGCTGTTACAACTGACACCGCCACAGGGAGGGAGGAGGACTCTGGCGGAGAGTCCCCTGCACTGCCGCAGCCTGCACGTGAGAGTCCCCCCCCAAAGAAGAGGGGTCGTCCGAGGAAGGAAAACTGAGAGGTTGATGGCCACGTACATCCCCCAGGAAGCCAACACCTGTTCCGGAAATTCTCCTTTGTGTGCAAACGTTTCACCCTGTCGAATGCAACACTACTTTCCCACATGACATGGGGAGTTCAAGTTGGACTAATGTATCATATGACTGTGGACTTCACTCAGGACATTTCTGCTACCAAGACTTCCAACTCATCTGGGAACTTTGGATCACAATCCCAATGTACAGCACCCACCATCCTGTGCACTATACACACACACATTTCTGTAAATAAAATCACTAGTACACCATACTTGCCACTGTTGTTATTCAAATGTGGATACTGTTATGGTGATGATGTTCTGCTAAATTACACTGTGTATGCTAACTGCTACAGCAAGTACAACACCGTCGTGTGAGTCATGGTGACGTGACACATATGAGGGAGACACACCACTAGGGCTACACAACACAGACACCAGGGCCATCGGACTCATCGCCCACAGTGATGTTGCCAGGAAATACAGTGGAATGCACAGAAACCACACCTATTCAGAGTCTGTGTCAACTAGCCCACAGGTGCAGTAAGCAAATGTCAGTCAGATGTGTGACCACAGACAACGCACATCCCAAAGTGAAGCACAGGTTTATTACACATTTGCAACATGTTGTTTCCACTACAAATGCAAGGTTTACCCACGTGGCAGTGGCCACACAGTCAACAAGTGCAGAAGATATGAAGTCCAGGGGTGTGTGGCACATCACTTGTAGGCCAACTACTGCTGCCACCCTGAAAGCTGAATCATGGTGTCGGGGATCCAAGTTGACCAAAGTACTCAGTAAGCACCCTGTGAAGGACAGACATGACACACAGTTAAAATCACTGTAGAACAGGACAGTACTGCAATACTCATGCCCAATACATGTCACAAGACAACTACACAAAACCAAGTTAGCATATCAAAACTGTTGGGGAGTTCAGACTACCTGGAAGGACACATTGCTGCACGCATCCAGTCAAGTAGCACATGGCCACACTCAAACAGCACCAGAGCACCACCCACACATATCATGCAAACTCACGTCATTCACATTACATCTCCCTGGATACTCACATTCAGCTGAAGAAGTTGGTGATGAGCTGTGTGCGGACATCACCATCATCATCATCATCATCACTGGCATCGTGGTCCAGGCCAGGATCCTCCACAGGTGGCGGACGTTGGTCATCGTCATCCAGGATGAGAGGCAACTCCTTCCGCACTGCCAGGTTGTGTAGCATGCAGCAGACGATGACAATCTTGCACACCTTTGCTGGGGCATATGGGAGGGCCCCTCCTGTCTTGTCCAGGCAGCGGAAGCGGCTCTTCAGGAGACCAAAGGTCCGCTCTATCACTCTCCTGGTCCGACCATGTGCCTCATTATAGCGCATCTGGGCTGGTGTCACAGGGTTCCTGAGGGGTGTCAGCAACCACGGCATGTTGGGGTATCCGGAGTCACCTACGGACAGACAAGTGCACATTAGCTGATTTGGAAAAGTGGGTGGAATACTACAGATCAGAACACACACAATGGTTCAAAGTCAGTACACACCGACAAGCCAGGCACGCTGGTTCTGCATCTGTGCCATCATCCTCGGGATGCGACTACTCCTCATCACGTAGGCATCGTGTGCTGAACCAGGGAAACGGGCACACACATGTGTGATGCTCATATCTGCTAAACATACCACCAGAGCATTGATCGAATGGTAATGTTTACGGTTCCGGTATGCCTGCTCATGTGCCTGTGGTGGTATCAAAGCCACATGTGTCCCATCAATGGAGCCAATGACATGTGGCATCCTCCCCAGGGTATAGAAGTCACTCTTGACGTCAGTGAGTTGTTGACGTGTTGGGAAATAGATGTACTGGTTCAGGCATCTCAACATTGCCTCCAAAACATCGCGTAGCACACGGCTGAACATAGTCTGTGACATCCCACCGGCAGTCGCAACAGTGTGTTGAAAGGTACCGGTGGCAAAGAAGTGTAGGGCTGCCATTACCTTCACCTTGGGGGTCAGCGCTGTAGGGTACGTCCGGCCAGGTTGCAAATGTGGTGCCAAGCGCACTGCCAAATCCTCAATCAGCTACCTGGTGAAGCGGTACCGTCGGATGCTGTCACGTTCCACCATTGTTGCCAGGTCAGGGAATGGTCTATGGACAGCTGGAGCCCTGCAGTGCATAGGTTGAAGGAAGAAAGATTGTCAGTCACCCCACATATGTGCCATTCACCATACTCAATTTCACATGATACATCATTACGTGACACAAGTACTTGATGTGTGTGCCGTTCTGTCAGACATAACTCGCACCTACATGGCCATCATCTAACTTCTCAGTACAACATGTGTGCACAACAGGTACCAGGTTGTGCTATGGGAAACTCATTAGGCTGTGTCACAGTACCCATTTACTGCTGTCACGTTCCACACACACACCACAGTGACATGTCTGGACAGATGCGCCACAGGCATCACAGATCATTGACAGGTAGATTCCCAGTGACCCTGTCTTGCCACATGGACACTGGCATGACATGGCGTATCATGTACACGTCAGAAAAACAAACATGACTCTCACAGGTAGTGGCCCCTGTCGCATCCGCAGGACAGACATGGACGCCAGTGACGCACAACATCAAAGTCCATGCACAAACAACGTTGATGTGGAGACTGTCTCCCATCGTGCACATGGAATCAGTGACATCGGAAACACAACATGCACACAGACTGTGGAGGGACATCACTATTGTGGCAATGGGTCATCCTGTGACGTACATGCCTTCCCACATGGGACTCTGGGGGTATGTGACATGTCATACACATACACAACCTGGAAATGTGACCATGCCACATGCTCCAAAATGAACTGTTGCACATCACAGTGGTCATGTGCACAACACACCAAGGGCCCTGTCCCCATGAACACATACACAGCCTGGGTGTGGCTGCCCACAAGTGCCACCACAGAAACCACATGTTAACCCCCATACACAGAGAAGGAAATGCAGCCTTACATGCCTCAGGAAACAGTGTGGACTGGGTGTGGTGTTGTAGGTGTGCCCCTGGGTCTCTGGCAGGTATATGTGGCTGGCATACGTTCACCAGTGACAAGCATGGTGACATATGCGACTGACCTGTACAGGTACGCGTTGTACAGCAATGGACCGATCGGTGTGCCCGGCCGGCCCATTGCATATGATGTGTGCGGGTACGCGTTGTATCCCGAAATACGCGTTGTACAGCAATGGACCGATCGGTGTGCCCGCACGGCCCATTGCATATGATGTGTGCGGGTACGCATTATATCCCGAAATACGCGTTGTACAGCAATGGACCGATCGGTGTGCCCGGCCGGCCCATTGCATCTGTTGTGAGCAGGTACGCGTTGAACAGCAATGGACCGATCAGTGTGCCCGGCCGGCCCATTGCATCTCTTGTGAGCGGGTACGCGTTGAACAGCAATGGACCGATCGGTGTGCCCGGCCGGCCCATTGCATCTGTTGTGAGTGGGTACGCGTTGAACAGCAATGGACCGATCGGTGTGCCCGGCCGGCCCATTGCATATGATGTGTGCGGGTACGCGTTGTATCCCGAAATACGCGTTGTACAGCAATGGACCGATTGGTGTGCCCGCACGGCCCATTGCATATGATGTGTGCGGGTACGCGTTGTACAGCAATGGACCGATCAGTGTGCCCGGCCGGCCCATTGCATCTGTTGTGAGCGGGTACGTGTTGAACAGCAATGGACCGATCGGTGTGCCCGGCCGGCCCATTGCATATGATGTGTGGGGGTACGCGTTGTATCCCGAAATACGCATTGTACAGCAATGGACCGATCGGTGTGCCCGGCCGGCCCATTGCATCTGTTGTGAGCGGGTACGCGTTGTACACCAATGGACCGATCGGTGTGCCCGGCAGGCCCATTGCATATGATGTGTGCGGATACGCGTTGTATCCCGAAATACGCGTTGTACAGCAATGGACCGGTCGGTGTGCCCGGCCGGCCCATTGCATATGATGTGTGCGGGTATGCGTTGTATCCCGAAAAACGCGTTGTACAGCAATGGACCGATCGGTGTGCCCGGCCGGCCCATTGCATATGATGTGTGCGGGTACGCGTTGTATCCCGAAATACGCGTTGTACAGCAATGGACCGAACGGTGCACACACATTGGCTGGGGCCTGGCATGGCAACGGACGCGTTTTCGAAGCTCCAACGAGTCTGATGCAGTGAATTCAGTTGGCCAGCCACAACAATGTTGCAAAATCATGGGTGTCATGAAGTTGAAGATTTGAAGGATGCTGTGGGCGTGTATTAGTGCTGCTATTCCATGGATTGGTCAGATTCAGAAGATGCAAACGACTTGGACCTATCACTTTGGACACATGGGACAGTATCTGCCTCTGCAGCACACATATAATGCTGGCTGTTCCTCTGAGAGCTCACTTGCCTGCACTACATGCTCCAGGACGACATCTGCCACCAACACTGCTGCTGTTTATGCATCCTCTGGCTCCTGCAATGGCACGTACTGTGGAGAGAGCCCCAGCCTTCAGCCTTGAGGAGAACCAGGCCCTGCTGGACAGCCTCCTTCCACAGTACAGCAAGCTGTATGGGAAACCAGGGGAGCAGGTGAGTGTGCTGTCCACTGCCTTACTAATTGTGCATGTTGTCTGACTAGCAGGACTTTCAGTGTGCACACCACTGGCTAGCATGCTCACTGAGTAGTTGTCACACCCCAAAGTGTGTAGTTACATGCACTGAACTGGTACAGTGCAGTAACAGTGCATTCCAACTAGGTTTACTTCCCATGCAATGATACCATGTAGTGACTGCTGGCAAACTGTTCATAGCCATTGTTGCACTGCCTGTGTACATCATATGCCCCTGTGATTGAGACATGTATATCCAACTGTGTGATGCACGTATATGTTGCATGTGTAGTAATGGCCTTTTCACTTTGTCATCCTCACAGGTTGATGCCCACCAGAAGCAGGAAATCTGGCTGACCATCGCCCGGGAAGTAAGATCCGTGGGGGTCTACAGGCGCAGGATCCGCAACTGCCAGAAGAGGTGGCAGGACCTTCGTGGCTGGACCCGGAGGATCGCAAGGGTCCAGCTGAAGCTGTCGCCTCCTCGCAGGAGGGGCGGACACCGAACCCTGACCCCCCACATGCTCCGGATCCTGGCGGTGGTCTTCCCTGACCTGGATGGGCAGCTGAAGGCCAGACAGCAGCAAGGAGGGGGTGAGTCCATGACTGCACTGTGCACTTTGTCTGACATGCTATGTGCCCTCCTCTGGCCTGGTTAAACTTCCACAGTAGATCAGTCATGTGGTCCAGGACCCATGTCCCTCATTTGTGACATGCCCACTTCTCCTCTGATATGCATATGTGTGGCCCTTATAGTCAGGAAATTGTGTCATTTGGGGACTGTGTCATTGCATTTAGCTTTGCTCAAGGTGGGGGACAGCATTTGTTCCCGTGACTATGTTGTGCGATTCATGGGTGGGTCAATTGCTTACACAATGCCTAAGTTCTGACATGTAATCTGGGTGTAACTTTGATATGTGGTCCGCTTGCTGCTCTGACTCACCACATGTCCCTGGGGAATTTGGCACACACCCATGCTGCTGGTGGGAACAATGTTTGGGCCTCAGGAGTATGTGTATCCAGTGTGTCACACATGCTTAGCCACCTGCCTACTGTCCAGGACTCATCCCTCTTACAGGTGGAGCTGGACAGTCATGCCTACTCCAGGGCATACAATACACTCTGTACTCCCACTCCCGTGTATCATCTGGCATGTTGTGATCAGTGAAATGTACCCTCAGGTGTCTGCCTCTGTCTCATTGTGCTGTGTCTTCGTTGTCAGGACTACTGGTATGTTTATCGGTTAGGGCTCAGCATGCCATCTGAGATGTGACCATGATAGACGATACTTCTGTGACTTATACGTGTCTGATCACTTGACTGTGCACACAGGTGTTTGCGACTGTGACTTTCAGGCAGCTGTATTTTCATTCACAGCACACTGTGAGGTGCTCATGTTCAGAGAGTTGTGTTTCATGTCCCCCATATGTCCAGTTGGTATGACGTGGACAAATAGTAGTACAGATGATGTGGTTTTTGGGGGATGGACATGTGCACTTGTCAGTCACATAACTTGCATTCCCCATGCCCTCGGATTGTGACACAGTGCAGACTATTGTTGGCTGGCTGCCATGGCCATGTGACTTGAGACAGTAATGTATAACTTTGCACACATTCCTGTGTCATGGCATTAAACTTCCTGGGACTGATCCTGCAGGGGAGTGACATGTGCAACATGCACCCCATTGTGGCATTGACTTTCCGGACATGGGTGCATCATGGTGTCTGGTGCTGGTATGCATCACATGCATTTCTATTTAGACTCTGGCCATCCCTTTATCCGGACACCTGCACTGACTCAGTGGCAAGAGATGTGATGTGTGCATGTTCACATACTTCACCGTGTTCCCTGCAATGTCCAACAACTGTGTAGGTGGTGCATGTGTCCACACTGGGGTCTTACCATCAGACAGGCACCAGACAGATGGGTGCAAGGGCAGGAGGGGTGTGAGTCCCATGGTTGACCATCAGACTGACAATTGGCTTCCCGAATCTGTGTGAGGACTTTAGGCAATGTTCAACTAAGGATGCCAGGGCTTGCTCTGTAATGTGCTGTACTTACTGTGGTGTGTGCGGTCAGTGCAGGTGACTGATGTTTGTCTGTTTCCCTAATTGTTTGCAGATACATCCACGGCCACAGGAGGGGACAGCTCCATGGACCAGTAGGAGCAGCGGAGCCAGACTGGGTCAGCATCGGACGAGTGGTCAGAGGGACCCAGTGGCACGGAGGGCGAGGGAGCCACACCGAGGAGTCCTCAGCACCATCCACCTCAGCTGAGGACCACAGCAGCTCGGAGGATGACTCCCTTGTGGAGGCGGGTCTAAGCAGCCACCAAAGGCCAGCTAGTCTGTCTGGCCCCGCCACCACCACCACCGCCCTCCCATTGGCTCCCATTCCTGAGGTCCGTGGAGGCTCCCGTGCACGGGAGCGTGTCTCCTTTGTGCCAGGCACCGCACCCCCTGCCCCTGTGTCCCCTGCTGCCCTGAGTGAGGAGTCTGTGTACCTCCTTCGGCAGCTCCATGTAGGGCAGACAGCAATGCTGAGTGTCCTCCATGCACACACCACTCTGTTGACACAGCTGGTGTCGTTCATGGAGGGCATCTCGACGGGTATGTCTGCCCTACAGAGGAGCAATAAGTCCATGGACTCCTCCCTGACGGCAGCAGTGTCCCTCCTCCAACAGTCCCTCACCCCTCCCACCTCTGCCCCATCCACACTTCCTGCCCCCCTACCTGTCCAAAGCACATGCACACCTGCACAGTCACCCAAACACACAGACATGAGCAGCACAGACACACCCAAGAGAAAGGCAAGACGTGCACACAAGCATCCTCAGGAGACTGATACCACAGACACAGGGGATGGGGAACACACACACACACACACACACAGGCATCCACATTCACTCCGCAGTCCTCCAAATCCTCTCCCTCCAAGACCCCTTCCCTTGCCTCGCCTGCTACCCCACCTACACAGCAGATCTTCCTGTGTGACCTCGGCCTCTTCCCCTCCAATCCTGCTGATCCAGCATACCGGGGGAAGAGGAAGTCCACCCACACAGAGGGGAGTGCCCTCGCCCCCGGACACCCTCCCCCAGGCGCAGGCAGACACAGGACCCCATTAGGAAGTCCCCCGGACCAGGAAGAGCAAGACCCCACCACCACCACCACGCAGCTCCACCGCCCAGTCTCTCTCCTCCATCCCCCAGGCCACCACTGCACAGGTTCCCCCGGCACACCCTGCCCCAAGTTCCCCACACACCGATACCGCATCCCCAGACTGCTTAGGCCCTCCCCCCTGCCACTTGCTCTTCCACCCCCAACCCAGACGCTCTGCCTGTTAGTGGCACTGTTGTGGAGACCGGGTCCCCCCCTCTGTCCTGCCCACCTCATCTGCCCACCCTTCCACTCCCTTGGAGTCATGCACTGCAGTGGAGTCCACAACCACCACGTCTGACTCGGGCACTGCAGTGGGTACCCAGTCCACTACATCAGTCCAGCCCACTGCAGTGGTTGCAGCACCCACACCAACTGACTTGTGTACCACAGTGGTGCCGGCCCCCTGAGTCAGACACCTCCACTGCAGTTGCCGGTGACACTCCTGCACCCACCACCCCTTCACTGCCTCACTCTGCCATCCCCTGATCCTGTCCCTGCGGTGCCTGGCCTGCCCCTTGTATGCCCCTCCAAGGGGGATGTCCCCTAACCATACCAGTGCAGGCAAGCAATGTGTGACCAGTTGTCACTTCTCACCCTGTTGGGACTGTGATTTTGGACTGGCCATTGGCCTTAGTTTCTTTTGGACTTCAGAGTTTTCCTTTCCATTTGCTGAATAAAGCCTCTTTTTGTTTAATTGTGGCTTTTCTTTTGATGTACATGATGTGGATGAGTAGCATCCTGCATTTGCAGTTGTAATAGTGTTCACATCAGGAAAATGAAGTGTTGCAGTGATGGACTCCATGTGGTCCATGGGATATGTGTCCTGTTGTATTCTGGATCTATGGCATCCTTTGCTACAGTCTGAGGGTGTAATGCAAAATGGACACAGGGATGTCCATTTTGCATTTGTAAATGAACATCTTTGTCTTACACTGATGCACATCTGGTGGGCTTACCACTGTTCAATGTTCCGATTTCCCTGACTGTGTGCCCAGCTCCACTGGACATGGAGTTTTGCACATCAATGTCGAAGGACTCATCTGTGTATACAGATGACTGACGTGACACTCCCGTACCCAGGCTGATGTGAGCAGAGCCTTCTGTGTGTTGTGGTTGTTGACTCACTGACGGAGTGTTCTGCTGACATGTTTGGGTCGTGCACAGACAAGGTTTGGCACAGCGGACCTTCCACAGGAGTGGAGTGCCCTCATGGCAGTGTGTAATCCGGTGACATTGCGTGGGCCTGTGTTGTGTGTTGTGTAAGCATGTCTGTGCGTGTTTCCTTCCCTTTTCCTACACAGGCTGTGTCCCTAGGGATGTTCCTGTTTGTGATGCTTGCTGAGTTGTTCTGTGTTCATCCAGCATCTTGGACCTGGTTTATCCGTGATGTGGGTGCATGGCAAACTAATGTTCATGAGGTTGTCATACCAGGTTGTCTTTGTTGTCAGGGCTGGGGATGTGGGCAAAACGCAGATGGGACACATTCAGGATTCCCCTTGGCACTTGTTGTTTACACGAGTCATGTGATTTACAGTTTGTGGTAGCTTTCAGTGATTGTGACACGTTGTGTGTGTGACTGCTGCCACTCCTCAGGGTCAGAGCTGCAATGTTGGAAGTTGTGTACGTGTGTTCTTCGTGTGTCACCTTGGCTTCTTCGTTGGTGTGTGACTATGGCCAGGATCCCATTGATTGTGGTGGATTTCACATCATGCCCATGTACGGCATACTATGCTGTGTGTCAGACATTGACGAGTCTTGTTGACTGGCCATGTGTGATGGGTTTCTGCACCTTAGTTCCCACCACCACCCCTGGTATTGTCATGGGTGCATGTCCAATGTCACCAGTCCATGTGCGCTTCACTGCTGCACATTGGTGGAGATCAGGGTGTGTGGTGTTGAGTGTGTGCAAAAGTGAGTTGTTGCACGGCTAGACCCCTACCTCCATATTGGCCTTGGCTGGCAGGCCGTGCTGATTGATTGGAGCTTGTGTAGGCGTGATGGTAGTTAGTTGCTCAGGACACATGGCTGTGGTTCACAGTGTGAATGACATCTAACTTTGTCATCACAGGGGGATTATCATGCAGGCTAGTGTCAGCACAATGTGGGGTCCCTGGGGGTAGTGCTGTGGTGGGTCTGTCTCTTGCTGTGTTAGTTGCTGTTCCTACAAGCTTGTGTGACATGTGTAATTTGTGCTCCCTCTCATCTAACAATGCCTGATTGCCCACATAGGGGTATCCGATCCATGAGTAACTTTTGTATGGCACTGTATACACATCTGTGTGGTTGGAATTCAGGCCTCCTCATGTGTTGTGTGGTTGCCTGGGGACACTGGCACACCCCCCATCACCTGTTGTGTTTGATATGCAGTGTGAGGCTGCCTGTTTGTGTTTGTGCCTTTGCACCACTGCATTGGCATATCTTGAGTGTGCCATTGGATGTATGTTGTTTGGTGGCTTTCCCCTGCTGTCCCTGGGACTCCTAGGTCATCAGTCAGCACAATAATCATGGTTTGTATGTCCCATTGCTGCCATGGTATGGTATTTGTTCACCTGACATCTACAGTCTCCACAGGATATCTACATTTGTGTGTCCATTGGTGCAGATATGTGGGTCAGCATTATGATGGTCACTTCTGTCATTGTATTATTTGTGAATGTTGACAATGTGGGCCCCCATGGGTGATGTTTGTATGCACATGGCCAAAACGATGTTTCAGTGACACTGCACTGTTTCCCTCGACCAATCTATGTTGATATGGGACACAAGCACTACTATGCCACTGATGTGTTTGTTGTTGTGTGACCAGGATTCATCCATGCAGTTTGGCTTTGGCAGCTTTTACCATGACTACACTTCCCTTTTGGTCACTGTGGTGATGGGGCTTTAGGCCCCATTGCCACACTGTTCAAAATGTGCGTCAGCTATGGACACCACACTTCCCTTTTGGTCACTGTGGTGATGGGGCTTTAGGCCCCATTGCCACACTGTTCAAAATGTGCGTCAGCTATGGACACCACACTTCCCTTTTGGTCACTGTGGTGATGGGGCTTTAGGCCCCATTGCCACACTGTTCAAAATGTGCCACACTTCCCTTGTGGTCACTGTGGTGATGGGGCTTTAGGCCCCATTGCCACACTGTTCAAAATGTGCGTCAGCTATGGACACCACACTTCCCTTTTGGTCACTGTGGTGATGGGGCTTTAGGCCCCATTGCCACACTGTTCAAAATGTGCGTCAGCTATGGACTCCACACTTCCCTTTTGGTCACTGTGGTGATGGGGCTTTAGGCCCCATTGCCACACTGTTCAAAACGTGCGTCAGCTATGGACACCACACTTCCCTTTTGGTCACTGTGGTGATGGGGCTTTAGGCCACATTGCCACACTGTTCAAAATGTGCATCAGCTATGGATAGCACACTTACCTTTTGGTCACTGTGGTGATGGGGTGTTCGAGCCCATTGCCACAGTGCCCATGGTCGGCTTGCACTGTGGAGGCCACACACATTTCTGTGTGACACATGTGCTAGGGGGTCACATTGTATGTTCAATGTCATGTTCAGTGTTGTAGGCATTTGACACAGACTACACACACTTGTCATGGTGTTGGGGGGGATGTAATCTTCTGTCATTCCTTATGTGGGAGTATGCTAGTTGTGTCATGCATTACCCATCCTATGAGTAGGAGTGGTGTTAGTGGTAGGCATCCATCCCCCATGAGTGGGGATGGTAGTAGTGACAGGCATCCGGGCCCCCTGAGTAGGGGTGGTGGTAGTGGTAGGCATCCAGCCCCCTGAGTAGTGATGGTGGTAGTGGTAGGCATCCATACCCCTAAGGGTGGGGATGGTAGTAGTGGCAGGCATCCAGGCCCCCTGATTAGGGGTGGTGGTAGTGGTAGGCATCCATACCCCTAAGGGTGGGGATGGTAGTAGTGGCAGGCATCCAGGCCCCCTGAGTAGGGGTGGCGGTAGTGGTAGGCATCCAGCCCCCTGAGTAGTGATGGTGGTAGTGGTAGGCATCCCTACCCCTAAGGGTGGGGATGGTAGTAGTGGCAGGCATCCAGGCCCCCCTGAGTAGGGGTGGTGGTAGTGGCAGGCATCCATCCCCCTATGAGTGGGGATGGTAGTAGTGGCAGGCATCCAGGCCCCTATGAGTGGGGATGGTAGTAGTGGTAGGCATCCAGCCCCCTATGAGTGGGGATGGTAGTAGTGACAGGCATCCAGGCCCCCTGAGTAGGGGTGGTGGTAGTGGTAGGCATCCATCCCCCATGAGTGGGGATGGTAGTAGTGGTAGGCATCCAGCCCCCTGAGTAGTGATGGTGGTAGTGGTAGGCATCCATACCCCTAAGGGTGGGGATGGTAGTAGTGGCAGGCATCCAGGCCCCCTGAGTAGGGGTGGTGGTAGTGGTAGTCATCCATACCCCTAAGGGTGGGGATGGTAGTAGTGGCAGGCATCCAGGCCCCCCTGAGTAGGGGTGGTGGTAGTGGTAGGCATCCAGGCCCCCCTGAGTAAAGGTGGTGGTAGTGGCAGGCATCCATCCCCTATGAGTGGGGATGGTAGTAGTGGCAGGCATCCAGGCCCCCTATGAGTGGGGATGGTAGTAGTGGTAGGCATCCATCCCCCTATGAGTGGGGATGGTAGTGACAGGCATCCAGGCCCCCTGAGTAGGGGTGGTGGTAGTGGTAGGCATCCATCCCCCATGAGTGGGGATGGTAGTAGTGGTAGAGCATCCAGCCCCTAAGGGTGGGGTTGGTAGTAGTGACAGGCATCCAGCCCCCTGAGAAGGGGTGGTGGCAGGCATCTAGCCCCCCTGAGTGGGGGTGGTGGTAGTGGTAGGCATCCATCCCCTAAGGGTGGGGATGGTAGTAGTGGCAGGCATCCAGGCCCCCTGAGTAGGGGTGGTGGTAGTGGTAGGCATCCAGGCCCCCTGAGTAGGGGTGGTGGTAGTGGTAGGCATCCATCCCCCCATGAGTGGGGATGGTAGTAGTGACAGGCAATATAATTATTGACAAAAAGGGAGACACAAGGAAAAATGGGCGTTTATCAAAAGGTCCAGCATACATGCCCAACTATCATAAACCAAAGAAGTAGTATGCAGTTCCTGAAAAAGTTAATGTAAGTAACCGGCAGAGAGAGGCTACGAAAAAGTATTAATTTAACCAGAAAGGGGACGGGGAATTCTTCCTTTCGGATAAAGTGCCCTCACACACCCAGCCTGCTGGGTGTCATGCTTCATCATTGGGCATGCTCCTCGTCGGGTCGGCGGTGCAATACCCGACGGGCACCCTCAGTGGGGGCTCTTTGGCGGAGATCTTTTTATCCTTGCCGTATGGTGCGTGTGTGTGAGGGGCTCTAAAGTGTAGAGGTGTAACAAGTGAAAAGGTGCATTAAAACAGGGGACGGTGGTCAGGGCCACTTCTTTAATAATCCTGCCTCCTACCCTGATTAAAAAGGTGTATCGCAGCTAGCTACAGTAATGTTGCAGCCAGTGGCAATAGTCAGGTCGTCAGGTCAACATGTTTCTTGCCTATCAGTCCCGTAATTGGATCAAGCGGCAATTCTTCAGGACCAAGGGATAAATAGAAAATATTAAAAAACAGTGGTACAAGATCTACACTGATGTTAGGTATGGTGGTGTAATAACCTCAAGATTACCAGTTCACAAGCACCATCGGCTGAAGGTCCGTAGGTGCTGTAGCCAATCTAGAAAAGAAAAACATTTGTGAAAACAACCGGTCACTTATTTAACAAAACATGAGCACAATTGGTGTCAATTCCAGTGCTGTTGATTATGATAGGCTCTGACCACATGCGATCTAGTTAGCCCCAAAGGTCGTGTGAGTCATACAGTGGACTCGAATCATTCCAGGTAAAAACAATTGAAAATTAAAATAGCAGCAGAGATAAAACAATCAAACAGGAATAGCTGTCAAGGAGAATGGCGCATGGACTCCCATTCTGGCCACTCACCTAATTAATAAGTGGAAATGGCCACATCGGTCATCGGCAGTGAAATGAGCGCGTTTAATCAACGCGTGGTTTCCTAGATGCAGGAATGTAGAGAAGCTCATTGTAATTGAGACATTCTTAACGAGTGAGAAAAACAAGCATGGTAGACCCTGAAAGACCCAGCGTTCAATAGTCATACAAGCGGTGTATCACCCCACAAATTATTCATAGTCAAGGTTAATTACCTACAAGAACTCATAATGCACCCAGTCGGGTATGAGAGCAGGTGCGGAGGTGGCGGAGGGGTATCCTCCACTGTAGGAGGTATCCCGTTTTGCCTAAACTCACTATCGCGTCCCTCCCAGAATTGGCAGGTGAAAGCCCAATGGTGCAAAGAGACTAGGTAATCACTAATACCTTGACAATATAGACTTGTTAGGGGTGGCGAGATGACCACAAGTTTGCTTGCTATCGGGCGTTGGTGGGTCTTACCTTGGTCAACGATTCCGTAACAACAAGGGATGGTTACTTACAGAGACTCGCGCCCACTCGGCGGAAAACCTAACCCAGACTGCCGAACCCGGAAGGATACTGTCAGCACGATTCTTGCTGCAGATAACTTGACTGAATAGGTGCGTCTGGGCAGCGTCACGCTCGTGGCGTGGTCACTAGAATGTAAGATACCCTCGTGTGAAAGGTATTACTGGCGGCCATATTGGGTGAATAGAAATTCTTAACTCCAAATTCTGCGCCATATTGGAAAGGTGTAAAAAATGAAGAAACGCTGCAATATGGAAAATGGGACATTCCAGCTGGTTTGAGGGAATGGTGGTCATAACAGAACTAGAAACGCCATCAATAGGTGACGTTGAGGAGTGATAAATCACTCCCTACTAGTAATTACGAAATGGTACGGTGACAAAGTATCGTAACAGTTGTGACAATCAAATTTAAGAGTTATTAATGGCGCTCCAAGGAATGTCTTCGTTCAGGCCATTTTTGTCAGAACACAATCGATGTACCCAGCGTTGTTCAATTTTAAACAGGGTCGAGGGTTGATAACAATATGAGCCTCCAACACCACCCACCTCAGAGTTTCACATGAGTGGTTGGCGCTAAGGAAATGAGTGTACAGTCGTGTGGTGGTTTTGCGACACCTGATGTTGCTTTTGTGCTCAGTAATCCGGGTTTTGACAGGTCTAGTTGTCATTCCCACATATCGAAGGCCACACGGGCATGACAACAGATAAATGCAGTTCGCTGTGTTACAGTTAGTGTGTCTCCTCATGTGCCAAGTGAAATTATCATTCAAGAATATCTCTTTAGTCTGTTTTGTCTGGGGAACACTGAACAAGACCCACAGGGGTAATGACCCACGACAGGAGGTAAATCCCATAGGTTTCTCTGAGTTGGATTAGTCTTGGGCTTGGGTCTTGTATGTACTAATAGGTCTTTCAAATTGCTCGTTCTTTTGAATGCAAATTTCATGGCCACAGACACAGAGCGTTGTGGGTACTCTCTTTTGCGTAAGTCTGACGCTAGTTTAACAGCCTCTGATTTATAATATACAAGAAACCTACTGACTGCAATAGCCTTTTACTTTTTAGTAGTCACCACCCAAGGGCTTTAAAGAACAACCTCCCATTTGGCCAATTTCTTCGGATCAGGAGGAATTGTACGTCAGTAGATGACTATAAATCAGAGGCTGTTAAACTAGCGTCAGACTTAAGCAAAAGAGAGTACCCACAACGCTCTGTGTCTGTGGCCATGAAAAGAGCAAGAAATAACAATAGAGAGGCCTTGTTGGAAAAGAAAGAAAAAATTCCAACAGATGTAATAACATGTGTTACGTCCTACACCCCAGAGTCCACACAGATTAGAAATGCCATACGCAAACATTGGGGAATTTTGAATACAGGTAATCTCACACTACCAGCCCCGAGATTTGCATTCAAAAGAACGAGCAATTTGAAAGACCTATTAGCACATACAAGACCCAAGCCCAAGACTAATCCAACTCAGAGAAACCTATGGGATTTACCTCCTGTCGTGGGTCATTACCCCTGTGGGTCTTGTTCAGTGTGCCCCCAGACAAAACAGACTAAAGAGATATTCTTGAATGATAATTTCACTTGGCACATGAGGAGACACACTAACTGTAACACAGCGAACTGCATTTATCTGTTGTCATGCCCGTGTGGCCTTCGATATGTGGGAATGACAACTAGACCTGTCAAAACCCGGATTACTGAGCACAAAAGCAACATCAGGTGTCGCAAAACCACCACACGACTGTACACTCATTTCCTTAGCGCCAACCACTCATGTGAAACTCTGAGGTGGGTGGTGTTGGAGGCTCATATTGTTATCAACCCCTCGACCCTGTTTAAAATTGAACAACGCTGGGTACATCGATTGTGTTCTGACAAAAATGGCCTGAACGAAGACATTCCTTGGAGCGCCATTAATAACTCTTAAATTTGATTGTCACAACTGTTACGATACTTTGTCATGGTACCATTTCGTAATTACTAGTAGGGAGTGATTTATCACTCCTCAACGTCACCTATTGATGGCGTTTCTAGTTCTGTTATGACCACCATTCCCTCAAACCAGCTGGAATGTCCCATTTTCCATATTGCAGCGTTTCTTCATTTTTTACACCTTTCCAATATGGCGCAGAATTTGGAGTTAAGAATTTCTATTCACCCAATATGGCCGCCAGTAATACCTTTCACACGAGGGTATCTTACATTCTAGTGACCACGCCACGAGCGTGACGCCGCTCAGACGCACCTATTCAGTCAAGTTATCTGCAGCAAGAATCGTGCTGACAGTATCCTTCGGGTTCGGCAGTCTGGGTTAGGTTTTCCGCCGAGTGGGCGCGAGTCTCTGTAAGTAACCATCCCTTGTTGTTACGGAATCGTTGACCAAGGTAAGACCCACCAACGCCCGATAGCAAGCAAACTTGTGGTCATCTCGCCACCCCTAACAAGTCTATATTGTCAAGGTATTAGTGATTACCTAGTCTCTTTGCACCATTGGGCTTTCACCTGCCAATTCTGGGAGGGACGCGGTGGTGAGTTTAGGCAAAACGGGATACCTCCTACAGTGGAGGATACCCTCCGCCACCTCCACACCTGCTCTCATACCCGACTGGGTGCATTATGAGTTCTTGTAGGTAATTCACCTTGACTATGAATAATTTGTGGGGCGATACACCGCTTGTATGACTATTGAACGCTGGGTCTTTTCAGGGTCTACCATGCTTGTTTTTCTCACTCGTTAAGAATGTCTCAATTACAATGAGCTTCTCTACATTCCTGCATCTAGGAAACCACGCGTTGATTAAACGCGCTCATTTCACTGCCGATGACCGATGTGGCCATTTCCACTTATTAATTAGGTGAGTGGCCAGAATGGGAGTCCATGCGCCATTCTCCTTGACAGCCATTCCTGTTTGATTGTTTTATCTCTGCTGCTATTTTAATTTTCAATTGTTTTTACCTGGAATGATTCGAGTCCACTGTATGACTCACACGACCTTTGGGGCTAACTAGATCGCATGTGGTCAGAGCCTATCATAATCAACAGCACTGGAATTGACACCAATTGTGCTCATGTTTTGTTAAATAAGTGACCGGTTGTTTTCACAAATGTTTTTCTTTTCTAGATTGGCTACAGCACCTACGGACCTTCAGCCGATGGTGCTTGTGAACTGGTAATCTTGAGGTTATTACACCACCATACCTAACATCAGTGTAGATCTTGTACCACTGTTTTTTAATATTTTCTATTTATCCCTTGGTCCTGAAGAATTGCCGCTTGATCCCATTACGGGACTGATAGGCAAGAAACATGTTGACCTGACGACCTGACTATTGCCACTGGCTGCAACATTACTGTAGCTAGCCGCGATACACCTTTTTAATCAGGGTAGGAGGCAGGATTATTAAAGAAGTGGCCCTGACCACCGTCCCCTGTTTTAATGCACCTTTTAACTTGTTACACCTCTACACTTTAGAGCCCCTCACACAAGCACCATACGGCAAGGATAAAAAGATCTCCGCCAAAGAGCCCCCACTGAGGGTGCCCGTCGGGTATTGCACCACCGACCCGACGAGGAGCATGCCCAATGATGAAGCATGACACCCAGCAGGCTGGGTGTGTGAGGGCACTTTATCCGAAAGGAGGAATTCCCCGTCCCCTTTCTGGTTAAATTAATACTTTTTCGTAGCCTCTCTCTGCCGGTTACTTACACTAACTTTTTCAGGAACTGCATACTACTTCTTTGGTTTATAGTAGTGACAGGCATCCAGGCCCCGAGTAGGGGTGGTGGTAGTGGTAGGCATCCATGCCCCCCTGAGTAGTGATGGTGGTAGTGGTAGGCATCCATACCCCTATGGGTGTGTATGGCATTGGTGTTGGCCATCCCACCCCTATGGTTCTGCTGTTGCTAGTGTACGTTATTTGTGCATCCCTATGTGTGTGTGACATATTTCGGGTACGTGTCGTTTGTTTGTATTGTTGGTGTTTGACTTACCGTCGGCGCCGTACGCGTCCGTGCCGGTCCCGGTAATAGATGTAGAGTATAGGTAGGACCTGTGCAATGGGATTCATGCTTGGATCGTCTCGTTCGGGTTTCTCGTGTCTTTGAGTCGTACTCGTAGCAGGCTTGTTCGTCTCGTAGCCGTGGATCGTCTTGTGGCGCGAAATGGAGCTTATGTACGGCTCGCCCGGATGCTCAAACGTGCCGGACGTAGCGACGGGTTTGGCGCGTACGGATTGCGCATCGTACTAGTCCGGCCGGAAGGTGCTGTGTATTTGCTTCCGTACGGCTCGATTCGGCGTTCACGGATCCGGCTCGGGCGGGGAACAGGAGCTGGATTGGGTGAGTACGGCTCACTCGGAAACTGAGTTGTTATACGCATCGTACTTGTTCGTCCGGACGAGTGTACGAATCGGTCGGGAAACACGCATTCGGCTGGTATTTTTTCCGGAAGAATACTGTTAGGTGCCCTACCGGCCGAGATCGGAATCGACCCCTTAGTGCAAACTATTCTGAGGAGAGTTGGGAATCACTTCATTGTGTCCCAAGGAATTTATATTCTACCGCAAGGCTATTTTTATCAACCACTGAAGGTACAGATGAGAAGACCTGTTAGTAGGAATTATCTGGATATGGCTCACTATAAGTATAACGTCCCAGTTAGTAATCATTTCAATAGTCTTCAAACCCTAGAAGAAATAGCCTGACTAAACAATGAAATAGATTCACATATCATACGAAATGAGGAATCTACTCGAACCACAACAAATGAGCCACGAATATGCAAAACTGATCCTGCCCCAAGACACGATATAGTAAAAAAGCTGGACCTGCCAAAAATACCCTCGATTTAAAGTTACCAGCTTGCCGGAAGTATGCACCTTGCTGAGGGCACTATATGTACTCAAGATGAGAGCCTGAAGCCTGTACCACTCTCTACCTCATTGGTAACCTCCGATAATCCCAGAGTTGTAAACACCATAGGTAGTAATAATTTAGATCTTTGTCATCTTGTTTTTTGGAACATCTTAGGTATACGCTCAAAGCTCGCTAATTCGTTGTGGTGGGACTTCATACTGAAGTTTAATATATAATGTGTTTTCAAGAAACCCGGGCAGAGGATTGTGTGCACATTAATGGCTATAGAACTTTACATACTGCAGCCATTCCAGTGGAACGGGTAAGGTCAAAGGATGGGCTGTCCACATATTTATCAAATTTGGTGTATATGAGAAAAATAGAAATGAAAAAAGCTGACATTTATTATCAGCTTATTGTATTCCACATTGATAAGACACTCTGAATTGTTTTGATACATTTTTTCAACAATGTGCCCTCTGAATAGATTGGGGTGGTAATAAGAAAATTAGAAAATGACTTAAAACTCACTCAAAACGATATTGTAATCTGGGGCGGGGACTTTAACTTTGTTCTATGCCCAAAAAATGGGGAGGAAGCGTGTGGGTTCACGTCTGAAGACAGGAATAGTTACACACATTTTCCACATACAAAATTTGGGGAACTCCTAAATAAAGTAATATTTGGATTTGATTTGGGGTTTGCTAATGAGACATGCATGTCACCCGTCCCATTCAGGCACACTTTAAATGGAAGAGGATGCTTTTCAATCATAGATTATATACTGATGTCAAATAGACACTCAAATAGAGTCAAGTCTTTTACTACTCACAAAAATGCCTTGAGCGATCTTTTTCTGTTGAGTGTCTTGTTTACACTATTAAAAAAATACTCAAGCTCTAAGGATAACTTCTCCCAGGCCGTACAGAATATAGCCTTAAGTAAAGTAAATGGTTATTCCCTGCACTGGTCGATGGGAGATTCATTGGAAATTACAAAGAAAGTAGTGTCTAAATGTAAACCTGCCTTTATAGCTTGCTTGGATGAAACAACTAAAGGGTAGTGACCAGTTTCTCTTCATTTATGCATGAATTGGGTCTTAGGGTAAATACATCAAAGACTTTTATTATGAGATGTGGTGTTGGCAGCTCCAAATGTAGAGATATATATATGATTAAGAAAAAAGTTGAATTTATAAAAAGATTTTCATACTTGGGCATACTTTTTGATCAAAACGGTACATGGACACAGGCGGTTCAAGCCAGGAAATTGTTGTTTATGAAAGACATTGCTGCCTTAGCTAACTTTGCGAGAAAATTGGGAAGGCGACCGCCAGTAGAGCTTCTTCAGGCAAAGTGTGCTTCTACAGCTATGTATGGCTCAGGCGTCTGGGGCCACGCTGAGTTAGACCCATTACAACTAGTTTAAAATGTGTTTTTAGGATTTTTATTAGCAGTCCCGAACAGTACATCGTTTTATGTATGTCATTCTCAACTGGGTGTTCCATACATATCAGATCTCATAAAAATAGAGCCCATTTTATTATGGCACAGGGTTTGGACATCATCAAAAACAACGTTCAACCGGGGCATTTTAAATAATAGTTTTAAACTTGAACGGGTATCTACTATACCGTGGTTAAAGTATGTCAAAAATGTTATGTATGATCTTGGCCTCCCTGATTTTTATAATGAGCCCAGTTCAATTAACGCTGTATCTAGAAAAGAACTTAAGGAAAAGTGTCTGATATTACTGGATTTGCTTAGATTATCTACAGAAATTATAAAGCCAACAGTAATGGCAAATCAAATTATTTTGCAAACTTACAGCATCCAGCCCTATCTCAAAATTGTTCCTGGTGGATATGATAGATTTTTATTGAGCATATTTTGACTCGGGAATTTACACAGATTTATAAGTTTTCCAATAATGAATGATTAGTCAAGAGTTATGAATTAGTGCCCTTGCGATGACCTCTCTGAACAATCAACACTTCATGTTGTTTTATTTTGTACATTTTACTCTGTGCAAAGGAAAAGATGGATTTTACCAGGTTTTAGGCAATGCCGCCCTGCATTTATAGCCCTACAATTTTTAGGTAATGAATATTTAATATGGATTTTATCAATGTTGTTAAAACGTGTACTCTAATGTAGGAAAACCATCTCGTTGTGGACTTCTTATTGTTTTAGACATTAATGAATAAGAAATTAAGAAGAGATCATTTTTGAAGCTATATGAATAGATTCTACACATGATGTTTTTATATGTTTTGTGTTATGATATGTGATATTGTGTGCTTTTATGATTTTCTAAAAGAAATCGAATAAAGCTTTGTCGACTTGACTTGACTTGACTAATTGAAGACAACCGAAAAACATGACTACATTGAAGAGAGTGAGATATTATGAAACAACAATTGTCACGGTAAAACGTTGTTGGCACCTCAGAATATATGAAGTTATGTCTATGCAGTTCTAAGGTTGACCCACTGAGGAGTTTCTATGGTGTACATAAGAGATACCTATATGAATTTAGATTGAAATAGTATATAATCATAATATGTGTGAAAAGTATTTCATTATACAAGTACGTTGGAATTGAATTAGTCGTAGATATATGCTCGAGCCATGCAAATCGAAAGGTATACAGGAGATAAACGTTACAATCATGAATGTCGAGGATAGGAACCCATAGAAACTATGGGATTTGTACTTCTTTTTTTTGCAAATATAACATTTTACACAACCTTTAAATCACTATCGAATGGTTGGAAATATGATTTAGGAAACAACAGCAAGAAGGTAGAGAATGTTCTATTTAGACATATTTTCACTTTGTGTTCAGTCATGTTGAATGTTGTGGGAGCTTCTTACTATTTTAAAAATGTCTATGAATTTGATATAAATACTTATGAGCACAAGATGGCGACTGAAAAAAGACTATGAGAGTCAAAACGCATCGGTCTGCTTTTGTTAAATAAATTATCACATGCTGCAGCAAATCCTGTGTGTAGCATTTTTTCTGAGGGGATACAGTTAATTGCATATACATATTCAATGAAAGAAACAAACGTTAAAGTGACATTATACTTACATATGGTAATAAGATCCTAATTTACCTTAAATAAATTATAGATAGGTGTTGAAATAACACAAAAACTAAATTTAAAAAACCCAAAACAACCACTGAACTTCACCAGTATCACTTGCGCTCCCATCATACACTGCTTATCACCTCATACATTACATCACTCATGGCATTTTAAATGGCATCATTGATGACATCACAATGACATCTCAAATGACATAATTGATTAATCAATGACAGCCTCATAGAAGTTACCATACCTAACTACACCTTCACTTTCAATTTTGATTTTTTCAGTGATTTTTTTAATGTAAGGTAAGCTCTTATCACCATACCTAACTATAATGTCACTTTAATATTTCTTTTTCAGTATATTTCTGTTTTTTGTATCCTATTCAGCCAACTTCCTCATTGGGAGGCCAGGCCAGGCCTGGCCTCCTGCCAAGGAAGCTTGCAAGGTACCGCAGTTTTATGGGGGCGAAGCATAAGTTGCAGCTCCTGTGGGAGTACCCGGGGTACACTGGGTGTAGGAAGGGTTCCCAAGACCTAACCCCCTGGACCCCAAATCACATATAAGTTATATTTGGGCAGGGGCATGGCTGGGGTCACCTCTCTGAAGTGTTTCATGTCCTCTGGGAGCACTCATCTCTCCAGGGGCCAGCGTGTTATGGAAGTGTTCCAGGAACCAAAGGCACATAGAAGAGGGGGTCCTGTCACACAACCCCTAAATAACGGTGTTCCCTCTCACTCCCCGTGGCAGTTGCACTCCCTGGCTGCATGGAGCAGTCAGGCAGCAGAAAGCAGCAGGCTCCTACGCCAGTAAGTAAGTGCTGTTAGGTAGGCAGCTGGCTCGGCAGTGCTGGAGCGGGCTCCCTGTACTGCCACTAAAACCCAAAATTTAGGAGGCTGTGGTGCCCTGGGTAGGACCGGGGCACCCAAAACACAAAAAATTATGTGGCAACGCTGGAGCGAGCTCCACGCACTTCCATTAAAAAAATACAAAAACAAGGCTGTGGGTGCCTCCGGTGAGACAGGGGCAAGAGAATATAAAAAAAAGGAGAAATAGTTGCGGCCTCACTACTTCAATATTGACCTTGGGAGTGCCCCATACTGAATGGGCTTTGTTTCAAACATTAGACTTCTTGTGGTGACCCAAACACAGGCCTGCCAACTTACACGGTGCGACCGTGTGCCACACAATTTTGCTCCACATGGTCACCAGGTGAGGAGCCAAAATCACATGGTAGCAGGCAAGCAGAGCTGGAAACCACTGCCTATAGTGAATTTTGAGCTCATCTTTTGGAAGCTGTAAGCAGCCAATGTCCATTTAGGGGTGTGAAAACACCCCAGGTCATTGATGACAGCCTCAGAGACCCTTTCTTTTTTTGGGGGGTAGGGATGGGGCGGAGGGCTTGGTGGAGGGCAGAGTGCCTCTTAAGTAGCTCTCGGCATGAGGTCGTGCCCCCTTCATTCGTTTTTAGAGTTTAAAATGTTACGTTGTAACTGACATTTCGAACTTGTTATAACGTACCTTTAACCTTTGGGGGGCATATTAGCAAGACCGGCGATAAAATTATTGTCGTTTTAGCGGCAGGAAACTGCCGCTAAAACGGCGATAATGGGCTTGATAATATGCGTTATAGAATTCCAATAGAAGCCCAGGTTAGATGTCCTGCACATCTAACCTGGGCTTCTATAGGAATTCTATTACGCATATTATCAAGCCCATTATCGCCGGTCTTGCTAATATGCCCCTGGGTTTTTTCGGTGAAAATACATCTGGAAGTTTCAGTGTGAGTTTCACTTTCAGGTGCCCAGGATTAGAAATGTTAGGCAGTTACAATGAAGATGGGCAATGTTCATATATTGTTAAAGGGCTGTGGAGTGTTGCCATCTGTTTAACTTAACTTACAGAATGATTTAATTTTCTGCAATGGTGGTAGAGATGCAGCCATCAAGGTGGCTGTTTTAGCATTGGAAAGTGCCACTTTGGAGGTGAGATCCCTGGAAAAATATATCACAATGCCCCTGTAGTTTAGGGGAATGTACACTCCCTAATTAGGAACAAATAGTGGATTCACACTGCCTAATTTGGACACAGTGCCTGTAACCCTAAATGGGCTGCATATTTTCAATACCAATATATCTGGTGACCTTAAAATGACAAGGGGGTTCCCAACACATTAGGGAACTCCTGTGTAACGTTTACAGAAAGCCTGCAACACTTCCTGTGGCAGTTTTTTGCAAGTTAACCCACCATAAATTCGACTTGCCAATCTAGGTCGGACGCTTGACCACCATCATTGGAGGAATTAATTCTGTGCTTTTGCAGACCCAATGGCGAGACCAGAGAAGTCCCCACTTTCATGGCATCAAACCTAAGTTCTGCTGTTTTTTCTTGCAAAATCATAGTTTTACGCAAACAGCAGTTATTGCAATGTAGAAAAGGTGCAGATAGGATTTAGATAATATGAAAGATAGTTTCTCAGATTTCCCCTAGTTGTGATCAGTGATAAATCAAATTCCATCCGAGCTGTAAAGAAATCATACCTAGATGTCAACAGATGTAGCAATTGTTAAGGAAAAATGTGTTCCTCGCTATTTTCCCAGCAATCTCAAAGTCGTGAATAATTTAGCAGGCTAATTTGAGAATAAATGGAACATACATGATAACCTTAATCATGGCCCAGTAATTATGGGTAACTGTGCGTGAGCATAACTAAATGCAAATCAGTTCATTTCGTAGCTCTCTATAGCGAAATAAAATGCAAATCATAGCCCTTTTAGCAGTAAAATTAAGATACTAGTGAAAGTAATTTCCCTAATGATGATATGTCATAAATGGAATTACAAAAATGCTGCTGGAAGATAGGAAGATCGTTTATAAAACTAATCAAATGCCCCTTATGAAAATATATTTGCAAATTGCAACTGTACTTTTGAACAAATTTAGTATGTAGATTAAATTTAAATTACTTTCATATTAGCAAGACATTTGGACACTTAGGGGCCGATTCCGATCTCGGCCGGTAGGGCTCCGAATCGGATTCGGCTTTACCGGATCCGATTCGGAGCCCTGTTTCCCGACCGAACCGTACGCGGGTCCGGCCGAGCGAGTACGATGCGAATTCGCCGACCGCTCCGACCGACTCGCTCACGGCTCGAACCGCTCCGACCGACTCGCTCGGACTCGACTCGCACCGCGCAATGGAGACGTTTCCCGGCCGGGTAAGTACGATGCGCGCCGCGAGCAGTCCGACCGAGCCGCGCACTCCGGCTCGAAAGAGCTGTCGGAGCCGTACTTTGGGGGTCCGTGTCGGACCCCCATGTACGCGTAGCCGCGCGAGTCGCACACAGGGGGGACCCATGGGTCCCCCCTACCTGTGCGTGTACGGCGCGAATCGCTTCGCCGCGTACCCGCTGTAGGGGGCGCCCTTGTCCGACTTCGCACCCATTGAGTCAATGGGAGCCCGCGTACGCGTTGTACGACTGGCTCCCATTGACTTCAATGGGAGTCCGACCGACTCGAGTCCGATAACATACGGACGCATCGTACTCGTTCGGTCGGACTGCACGGGTCCGATTCGGTCGGAAATCTCTCCGGGTCCGGCTCGGTCGGAGAAATTTCCGGGCCGAATCGGAATCGACCCCTTACTACGACCCAAATACAGCACATTTGCTCTAAACTGTTTTTTTTTTTTTTCCCCACTGATTAATGGTATTTGCTCAGTTCAGCAAGTCGAATAGTAAGGGTTTGGAAGATCAATAAAGACACCATAGTCACCATAAAAAAAACTTTTCCTCAGGATTATCGTTTGGCGCATACGACCTACTACTGCACCAAGGGGCTTATTTGCAAGACCCCCTGCGCCACATTTCTGCCGCTGGAGCGTCACTTTTGTAACGCTCCATAGGAGCAGTGTGCAGACCCATAGCTACAAGGTTATGCAAAGCCACTTTGGGTGGCTTTTCATGGCATTGTAAATATGGAGTAAGGCAAAGTAGCGCAAGTCGCTGCCTTGCCTTACTCTGTGGAGGTATTCCATGGGTGTTGTGGTGGGTGTTCCCCCGCAACACCCGTGGACTTTGACGCTGCCCCAGAATTACAATATCTCATAAACTTGGGGCAGCGCCAAAACCTTGCGCCTCCCTAGAGCAGGTGTAACCAGGGGAAATCTTTACATTTCTCCTTGTTATTCCCTCTGTGCACGTGTGCTGCATTCTGTAGCACACATAGAACAAGCAAAACACCTTTCGTTAAAGTTTTTGTGCAGGAAGGTGGCCCTTCCTCAACATAAACAATTGTACAAACACACAGACCCCCTTGCATCATGGTGCAAGGGTGCCTGCATTGGCGCATGGCTGCAAAACGTGCACCGGCACTGGCTCAAAGAATATAAATGCACGGTATATTTTAAATACGGTGCATTCCTGCCCTTTCAAATTGGCGTAGGGCACCACAGCAGAAAAGCCTGGTAGCGCTGCCCTACCCCAATTTCTTGTAAATAAGCCCCTACAAGTGGGAGGGCTACGTTCACACAGTATTACACATTTCTGCCTAGTGCAAATAGTGCTGCACATTTGACAGTGAAAAGTCCACAAGTTTTAAAGGTCACGGATTCCCATAAGTGATTTGCAGTAGAGCAGCACACCTCCGGCTCCTGCACATTAATTGCCTGTCACTCTCCTACTGGTGAAGCCCATCTGTCATGTTAGGGTGACCCCTTTCACGAAGAAGATCTCATGTTACCCAGCAAATTGGTTATTTTATCCCTTGTAATAGTGGCATAGCAAGACCTTTGGCTGCCCATGCTGATCCCTGCTTTGCTGCCCCGCAACAGCTGCACGTAAAAGCGCGGGGTTGCTGGTGACCCCTGCTTTGCCACCCGCAACATATGCAGGGAAGGGGGGTGGGGGATAGCCGCCCCCAAAATCTGTGCTACTCCACTGCCTTGTGAGGATCTTAAGTCTGATAGAGCGCTCTTAAAATTTGTAAGGGTGTATTATACTCATGGACGAACTGCACTCGCATATATTCTGCTGTTTTGCTGTAATTTGTGTTATTAGAGTGAAGCTTATATGCCATATTAAGCCAGTAGAATGACATTTGTAATGTTATATATGGGAATGATTAGGATTTCGCATGTGTTTAGAGAAATCATGTAATCATGCATGTGCATTATGAATATATGCAATATAAATGTATCCACTGTTTATAAATGATTCGTATAGAGACTTGTGTAACGGGTGGAACGTTCTTAGGTTAGCCAATCTTGTAGGCCTAACTTTTGTTTTCTTAAGTTTCGTTTCTCCTTGTCTTCTTTCAAGTTATAAGTTAATTAGAATTTATGTGTGTGTAGAAAGTTTCCTTTTGCCCCTACTGCAGTTGAAGGAATTCAACCTCATTATTTTAGATTTAAGAAGACACATGGGGAGGAGAGGAATGTCTTTGAAGAACTTGAACAGAGAGAAGGGAGGACACCTTTCGTGCATGGTGAAACCTGGGAATCAAGGTCGTCGGAGAGAGCTCGAATTAATTGGAGTTTGTGGAAAGTTACTCAAAGGAAGTGTTCATGGAATAACTTCCCATGTGACCTATTAGGGGTGTAACTTTGTCTTTTGTATTAGGCAGAGGGACAGTTTGGGAGGACTTCTGCTTTGGACTGAGGAAAGGGAGCATCTTAGAATGAGCTCCATACCTTTACGGTACTTGACTCATTTAACGAGAGTGTACATCTATACTCAGTTGTGTTCTGATATTGGAATTCATTGTTCTGTGTGTATTGTGCCGAATGAACTATATTCGTAGGCTTGGCTCTGTATTAGTATTCATGTCTCTTTATACTCTTATATTGAGGTGTGTTTATGTTCTGGCCTTCTAATAAATTAACAACAATTGAAATAAGAGTCTGTAGTACTTTGGTCGCATGGAGAAAGGAAATGTATTATTTGTAACTTGTCTTTTCTCCACTCTAAACCTCCTTAGCAGGCAATAAAGACCATCGGCCAGGGGTTCCTAAGTAAATCTAGCACATGGAATCTGGCCCTATCAATTGGTAGCAAAAACGGATGGTTGCCTCTAGAAGTGAGGGGAGAACCCAGGAATACCTAGAACAGAATTAGACCCATAGAGCCCAAAATAGAGCCCCATGATTCAGAGCAGATGACGGCGGGCATTGACGGAGGTCGGTGGAAATTGATGGTGCGGCGGAGACAGGGGTAGCGTGAGTATGAATAGTGATGTGTGTGTTACATTGCGGTGAATTGATTGTGTGATGTCTTGCGGAGTTGGAATGATAGTTGATTGAACGTGAGTTTATCGGTTTACTGGTCTGAACACGTGCGGACCAGGAGGTTTTTGGAAAGCGGACTCAAGAGAAGTCCAAGATCCTGGAATAGCTTTGTGCTGTAATTGTCTGATCATTGAAGTGGGTGTCGTGGAGCACTATTGACGGCTCACTTGGGATAGGGAACTTTGTGTGAGTGGATTTAATAGAGTCGTGTGTGGAAAACTATGGGTGCCAGGGGTAGACTACAGCGATTCCGGTGGCGGACGCAGGTCATGGGTCATGGGGTATGAATGTTCTTGAGAGAGTGTATACTATCGATCTTTTAAACGACAGACAATTACTTGGTTTCCCGCAACTGTAAGTTACTATGACTGCCAGAGAGGTGGTTACTTGGTTTAGTAACTTTAAGGTAAACAGTTACATGTAACTGTAAGTTGCTGAGACTGCTTGATAGGCGGTTACTTGGTTTAGTAGCTTTTGGAGAAACAGTTACTTGGTTGTATGAATGTGAGAGTGAATGTACATGGTGAGATTGTGAAGGAGGGTGAGCCGCTGCAAAGAGGGAAAGGTGACGTCACAGTGCGACGCGCTGTGATAGGCCGGTCGGTGTAACGGTGCGCTGGGATTGGAGGGTTCTTGGCGGGAATTGGAAAGGAAAATTGTGTCTTGTAAAAATCAAATAAAAAAATTTGATGTTTTAAGGTATTATGAGATGTATGTAGAGGAGATTCCGGTGTGGTGACTCGGGTAGGGGAAGAAGCCCCGCCAGAGGATACCCCAGCACATTACATGGCAACAAATGTAGGACTTCATACAATAGTGTGGCTCCAAAATTGGCATAAAATTACAGAAAAAGAGGGAGAATTGGCTTTTCCATGTTATGGGTCATTTCGATTGGATGTGTTGTATCAATTAAGGGGAGTGATGTCTTCATTAAAACCCCCACCCAGACCCACACAATTCAAGGCACTAGATGCATGGATGCGAGCAGCACAAGCTAAGCGGAGAGAAAATTCCCAGGGAAGGATGAGAAAAGCAATGAAGTCATATCAGGATGCAAGGTGGGATGCTCAGTTGAAGAGATGGAGGGTGGATACCATTGAGGGAGAAAGATTGTACCCACTGTTGGTACAAGGAGCTGGTGCATGAACAGGAAATACAGAGGATGACAGTGACACAGATGATAGCCTGTTAGACAGACTATTAGCAGAGTATCCCCCACCTTATAACCCTCAGTCTGAGGAGGGGAGACGAGAACTGGCAGAAGGAAACCCAGAAGGAGCTGCATCGGCTCCAGTAGGCCCTAATGCAAGAGTAGTGGGAAAGATCTCGGTGGGATTAGAAGGGACAGGAAGGTCAGTAGTTGGGAATTCTGAGATGAGAGGAGCCGACTGTGACATACGGCTACCAGAAGCCCTCACGGTGCTTGTTACCATTGGACCCGTGGTCTCGATATATAATCCGAGCATGGGAGAAAGCGGGGGTCAACAACAGACAGGAATGGGAGAAGAAACTATCTCTGGAGGAAGCATTACAATGGGAGAGACGGGAGTACCTTTGGCGCCTGTTGAAGCTTGTACTCCACTGCCAGCAACGGCAGACCCTTCAAGGGTGTGCATTGGGTCGGAAACAAGACGAACAGGTACACTGGCGAATTCTAGGTCAGAAATAAGAATGTGGGTCCCACCAATGAGGGAGACTATGAGAAGGTCAGCCGAGATAGGAATGAGACAAGAGGCATCTAGAACACAATTTGGGTCCCCGAATGCAGGGTCGGAAAGTCGATGGAAGAGTCAGAGTTGTGAGAGGGAAGCCCGGCCCACTTTTCAAACTGAAGGGAGAAGCCAAAGTTGTGACATGGAAGGACAGTGTAATGGAACAAATCAGGGAATGCTTAAGGTTGCAATGAAGGCAAAATTGTTAGATGTACTGAAATTGAAGGCAGAAGTAGATGAGGTGATCAATGGGAACCTGCTGTTGTAAAGAATAGATCTATATGATCAAGATGAACTGTTATTTGTGGCCAAGGATGTCACTAGGAAGGCAAAGCGAGCTCATGAGACGTTAGTTCAGTTGGCAAAAAAGTAGGATGTGGATTTGACAACAACAAAGATATTGCAGGGAAATCACAGGTTAAATTACACTGATCAGGAATTGGAAGAAAAGAGAATAGTTAGGTTCAAAGCCTATATTTGAGAACTAGTCAAAGGAATGCGAGCATGAAAAGAGTTGGATAGATGGGAAGAGAGGTGGTCTACAAAAAAGGATGCCAAGAAAGGGATAGGAGACATTCCGCCTCCCGGAGGAGGGACAGAGAAGGTAGAGAATTACCCATTGTGAGAGGTGCCGAACAAAGGGTATGTGCACGTGCCTTGGAGCAGGGGTGATTTGGAACCATTCACAAATGATTTCCCTCGGCTGAGGGAAAAGCCTGCCGAATGGTATAAGCAAGTTGACCTGTTTGTGAACATTTCAAAGGTATTGTCTGTTTGACATTGTGGTCCCAGGTGATTTGTGGGCTGCGTGCAAAATTGCAATTGTGTGGCCCACTGCAGAACCAGAAAGAGATCCCTTAACGCATGGCCCTTCGCCTGAGGTGATGAAAAAATACTAACAGGCGATTACATGGCTCCATTCTAAAGTTGCCCCTCGGCTCAAGATTTATTGTACCACCCAAGAAGCAAAGGAGTCAGTACATGATTATTACGAGAGACTCCTATTATTTAAACAGCATTTAAACAGCATAGTGGGCTGGATGCCCTGGAACAGAAAGACATGGGACAGTTTGTCTTGAAATTTGTGTTGGGATTGAGGTCTGAGATTAGTTTAATGATTCAGCAACATTTGATCTGTTGGCAGAACAAATCAGTGGACGAGATTCTGCGTTATGCCAAGTATTGTAGCGAGGAAGTAGAGTCCAAACATAGAAAAATGAAGGATAAGCTGATGATGGTGCAGTTGAGGAATGCAGAGAGACCAGATCTATTGCAGGGAAATGGAGGTACAATGGGTCGGAGACAAGGGAGTGGTCGGGGGTGAGTCAAAATATGGCAGCTCCTCCAGGACAGGGGAGAGGAAGAAGAATAGACCCTGGGACAGGAGTTGAGTGGGCTAACCTGAGGAGGAACACTGCCTGTCATTATTGTCACAAGATCGGGCATTGGAAATACGACTGTCGCCTAAACCCAGCTAATCAAATGCAATATGAGGAAAATGTGCAAGTATCTGATGGTTTGAACACAGTGACTAGACCTAGGTCCATGTATGGGGGAGGTTCAGACCAGCAAGTACTGGTGCCTCAACCCCCGAGAATCTCCCCAGAAAATCATGTGTATCAACAGATGCCTTTCATTGAAATATCAGACAGTTCTGATCAGGACCCATTGCAAAGATGATGTCTGAGGGGAGAGGAAGACTACCCTCGGGGCAGCCTTAGAGGTAGACCAGAGTGGACCGTTTGTGGAGGCAGATGTTAACGGTCATCCTATTACACTCTTAATTGACACTTACGCTGCCCGTTCTACTATAAGGTCAGCAGTGGTTCCCAACCTGCCCCTCTCTGGACAATCGATCCAGGTGATAGGAGTTACTAATCAGAAAATGACCAATCCACTGACAGATGAGTTACCTGTGAGAATAGAAACATTTCAGGATCGCCACCAATTTGTGGTGTGTGACTTGAGCCCGGTTTGCCTATTAGGACATGATCTTTTGTATAAGTTAAATTGTACCATCTATTGTACTCCAAAGGTAGTAGAGTTACAGACATGTGACGACAATGCTTCCTTCAAGTTGGCAAGTCAGAATTTGTGTGCGGAGATGTTCATTGTCCCGACCACGGAAGAGTTGCCATTTGACCTGAGAGACTCGGTCTCTCCCATGGTATGGGATTTTACTGATGAAGAGATAGGTCTGATTCGAAGAAGTGAACCAGTTAAGGTACAGGTCAAGCCGAATGCTGAATTCCCATGGATGCTGCCTTACAAGTTGACTCCAGAGACTGTGGCGGGAATAAGACCTGTAATTGAGTCTATGATTGCACAAGGCATTCTTAAGGAGATTAGAGGGAGCCCCTGTAATTCGCCTATTATGGGGTTGCAGATGCCCAGTGGCAAATACAGAATAGTTCAGGACCTGCGAAGAGTTAATGAGATTGTAATTCCATGTTGTCCTGTGGTACCGAATCCAGCAGTAATTTTGTTCCAAATACCTTGTGAAGCAGAATGGATTACGGTCCTAGACCTGTGTCAAGCATTCTTTTCGATACCCCTCCATGAGGAAAGCCAATTTGTATTTGCTTTCCAGTTGGAAAACCGTATGTTAACACGGTGTCATATCCCACAAGGGTATACAGAAAGTCCATCCATTTTTTATCAGATCTTGAAAAATAATTTTGAGAGTCTGCTACTGCCACAGAATTCAGTTCTCGTCCAGTACATAGATGATCTTCTGGTTGCCTCAGAGACAGAGGATGCTGCAGGATAGATACTGTGACTTTGTTGAATCACCTGGCAGAGAATGGACACAAGGTGTCCCCGAACAAGCTTCAGTACTGATTGCCTGAGGTTCAGTATCTGGGTCATCGGATTAAAAAGGGAAAGAGAAAGGTGTCACTAGATCGCATAGAGGCGATCTTGCACATGGGTACTCCTAAGACACAAAAGGAAGTCTGAATGTTTTTGGGAATGGTCGGCTACTGTCAGCAGTGGATTCCAAATTTTTCCCTCAAGGCAAAACCTTTGTTAAGGTTGACACGCAAGGATGTAAGTGATCCGTTACCATGGGATAACAACTGTTTGGTTGCCTTCCGAGAGCTGAGAGAGAGCCTATGTTGTGCTCCAGCCCTGGTAATGCCTGATTATAACAAAGTGTTTTCTCTCTTTTGTCATGCGAGGGAGGGGTGCGCACTAGCAGTACTCACTCAGACACATTGGGGTGCTCGTTGAAAAGTGGCTTATTTCTCAGCTTCCCTAGATCCGGTAGCTTCTGCTTTGCCCGGATGTCAGATCAGTTGCCGCAACAGGTGTCAGCATTGAAAGATGTGAAAGCATTGTAATGGGTACCCTCTTACTGTCTATGTTCCACACTCAGTAGAACTCCTGATGAAGAGAATCAAAACATAGCACTTGACAAATAACAGGCTTACTAAGTATGAGCAGGTTATATTGGCATCTGAAAATGTCTCCTTGAAAAGATGTTCTATGTTGAATCCTGCTACACTGATGCCATTCCCACCTATTGAAGGAGAAGATTGTGATGAACATGACTGCTTGGATGTGACTGAATTTTCTACCAAACCCAGACCCGACATTGTCAATGAACCCTTACCCGAATCTGATTTGGTCCTTTTTGTAGATGGTTCATGCTTAACCCTTTCGGTGCTCATGACGGAGTGGTTCCATCATGAGCACCAGTGCTCATGTGCTCATGACCGAACCATTCCGTCATGAGTACAGGGGCACTAAATCCCTCTGCTGCAAACAGCAGAGGGATTTCATTTTTTTTTGTTGGCCTCTAGTTGGGGAAGAGCTTCCCCAAACTCCAGAGGCTGTTTTGTATTTTCAATGCAATGACGATAGCGCGCATGGCGCACTGATGTCATTGCATTGAAAATGAAACTGAAACTTAGTTTCAGTTTCATTGTTTCGGTGGGTATGCCAATGCCCCTACCCCAACCCCCCAAAAAAAATGCCACAGTCTTTCTGCCCCACCAGGAGACAGTTAGGGGCAGTAGCCCCAGATCTGCCCTCCGGGGGGACAGAAAGCCCACAAGGCACCAGGGATTTTTTTTTATATACGTAGGAGTGGGGGCTGGCCAGAATGGGCATGCCAATGCCCCTACCCCAAAAAAATTGCCACAGTCTTTCTATCCCCCCAGAGGCAGATGGGGGCAAAAGCCACTTATATGCCCCCTCGGGAAGCAGAAAGCCCACTAGGAACCAGGGGTATATTTTATTCAAAATTCAGGGGTGGGGGCTGCCCAGAATGGGTTTTCCAATGCCCCCAACCCCCCCAAAAAGATGCCACAGTCTTTCTGCCCCACCCAGGAGCCAGATGGGGACAGTAGCCCCTGGGGGGGGCAGAGAGCCCACTAGGTGCCAGTGATTATGCTGGCTTTTTTATACATAGGGGTGGGGGCTGCCCAAAATGGGCGTCCCAATGTCCCCACCCCCCCAAAAAAATAGCCACAGACTTTCTGCCCCCCCCTGGGGGCATATTGGGGCAATAGTCTCCGATTCCCCCCTCCCCCGGGCGACAGAAAACCCACTAGGCACTGACTTGATTTCGGAATGTGCCTACCTATGGATTTTCGGTCCTAGCGCAGCTGGCATCCAAGGAAACCTAGCAAACCTTTACATTTTTGAAAACTAGACACCGAGGGGAATCCAGGATGTGGTGACTTGTGTGGCTCTCACTAGGTTCTGTTACCCAGAATCCCTTGCAAACCTAAAACTTTGTAAAAAACAAACACATTTTCCTCACATTTCTGTGATGGAAAGTTCTGGAATCTGCTCAGATCCACAAACTTCCACCCACCCAGCATTCACCAAAGTCTCCCGATAAAAATGGTACCTCACTTGTTTGGGCACACCTACTACCTGCGACAGGAAACGGCCCAAAACGCAACGTGGACACACAACATGTTTACAGTGAATACTGAAATTTTTTTGCAAAGTGCCTAGCTGTAGATTTTGAACCCTAGATCTGCCGGCACTTAGGGAAACCTGGAAAACCTATACATTTTTTAAAACTAGACACCCAGTGGAATCCAGGATGGGGTGACGTGTGTGGCTCTCACCAGGTTCTGTTACCCAGAATCCCTTGCAAACTTCAAACTTTGTCCAAAAAAACACATTTTCCCCACATTTCTGTGATGGAAAGTTCTGGAATCTGCATGGGTCTATAAACTTCCAACCAGCCTGCATTCCCCAAAGTTTTCCGATACTTGTGTGGGTGGGCCAAAGCCCTGTGACAGGGAAGGGCCAAAAACATAGGGATTAAGGGTATAGCACCGAAAATTCTAAGCGCTATATTTTAAAAAAAATAAGTTTTTAGCTGATTCTGCATTGTACAGCCACACAAGTGAGGTATCATTTTACTCGGGAGACCAAGAGGAACGCTGGGTGGTATGACATTTGTGCCGGGATGGAGCAAGGACTCGCAAATGAGACTTGCTCGGAAGCAATTCTCTCGTTTAACTCACTAACGAATTACTAACAACGTGTTTTGTGATTAATAATACGCATTTCCTTTATACGTGGGAAGAAAATGAAGCTTGCCTATGTGTTTACTAACTGCAATAACATGAACGAAGGACTAAGTTGCATTCTAACATGGGATCTTTACTGCGCATGCGTCTACTGCATCTACGTACTAAGACGTACCAACTCTTGGAGGGAAATTCATGCGCCTGCGCAAAGGTAATAAAAATGGCCGCTTGAAACTCACATGCATGGCACCTGCTTGGCCGAAATAGAAAATAAGTTTTTTACTAACGCAAACACAGATAGAAAAATAATAAATGGAGTGGGTTAGAGTAGAGGTTGGTGGTATACAGTGAAATCATTTTATTTTGAGAAATAACATTTCATCTTTTAACTTTATTATTATTGCGCATTTGGGTCTCAAAACTTGTCTGAAATTGAGCTGACTGACGTAGCCCCACACATGCGCACTCGGGAGAGAGTGTGAACAAATGAGTAAGGACTTGTCACGCGTCCAAGGCCAGAGAAGATGTGCCCTGGGAACATGAGGGTGAAGAGTTCATATGAAGAAGTTTTATTCATTAAATTGTTACATTTTGTATTAATAAAGGTTGGAGATGTATGGGAACGGAAGGGATGTAATAAAGTTTGAGGGAGGGACTTGAAAACAATGGTTTAATGAAATAAGTGAAATGTAAGTATTGTGTGATGATCATCCCCTCTCGCCTGTCCAATTAGAGTTAGTATTTTACCAAATTGAAACATTAATGGGTGGTACATGGTAATAGAAAGGTATAATTGAGGTAGTTTTAGTTAGTTAGATTAGATGCCATTGGGAGCTTGACGGGAGCACAGAAGCAGAGCTCGGGATGCTGTTGGTGCTGGGGGTGGTGCTGATGCTGTGAGACGCTGAAGAAGAATTTGAATGCAGAACCATCAATTTAATTTAATTGGGTTAGAAAGAAGATCGCGGAAGAACCACGAGGAGGAAGAGAGTGTCAGAGAGGGGTGCGACGCAGTCGTCGTTATTTAGAGAGGTGAAGTATCCTGTCCTGATTCCTATCCTGAAGCCTTTGTCTCCTGAACCTGTCCTGGGGACCCTTTACCAGCCCTTTGGCCAGAGGGTTTGGTCTTCACACCATTCTGGGTAAATATGAATTCATCGCATTGATAAATGCTCTTCTCTCTCTGTCCTCTTCCTTCTGAGCACAGTTATTGTATGGATCTGAATTGCTATTGATTTAAATGCGATTTTGATTGAATTGACACTCTTGCGAATGAGGGTGTTTGTACTGAAACTTTGAGATCGTTCACACTCAATTAATTTAGATAAAGATTTTAAAACTTCCCGAGTCTGTGATTATTTCATTTTAAATAGAAATGTTTAATAAGTTATGTTAATATCGCCATCAACTAGTTCATCTAATGGTCCATTGACCAGAGGAAAGAACTTTTTGATCATTAAAGGTTTAGTTTAATGAAAATAACTAATCCTGGTAGAAGAAATTTATAAAACTAAAAAGCTCCAGCGGTTTACTAGGTGGTTTGGTGTAAGTGAGTATATGGGCCCAGGTGACTATATGGTAGTGGAGTACCTGTTGTTAGTACGCCGCTGGATCAGTTTTCTGGTAGCAGAGCTATGGTTATTAATAACTAGTTTGGTGATGAGTATAGATTATTGATTAATTTATGTTTTAACAAAAGAGTTAACGTCATTGTTTCATATTGTCTGGAAAATCCCCGGGGAATGAATAGCGGATGGCGATAGAAACCACACTGCAGTGAGGTTACTCGTCTGTTGGAATAACACTGAGAAGCTAGGTAGAGCTGGCAGTGTTAAAGTGGGGACTATTTTCTGTGTAAAAGGGAGAGTGATTGATAGCGAAGAGTTCGCTGGTGAAACTTTAGGTGTTATATCACCTAGAAAGTGTAACCCTGAAGGAGTAGCAGGTTCTTCTGAGCTAGATTGATAGCAAAAGGAGTTCGCTGGTGAAATTTTGGTCTTGATTTTCCCAAAAAAGGGTGAGACCGGAGGAGTAGCAGGTTCTCTGGAGCTTGAATGAAGGGTAAGCGGAAGGGTTTTACTCGCAGTATATGAAGAGTAAGCAGAAGGTTTTACTCGCAGTGGAAAGAAATAAACTATCCTTTGATTTAGTGGAACAGACAGAGTAGCAAATGTTTTTATGTCGTAAATAACAAAGAATTTAAGGAAAATATCAAGAAATAAAGTTTTCGTATTACCTTGTAAAGGGAGGGTCAGTTGCCGGAGTGGTACTGACGTCACAGTGAGCCGCGCTGGGATTGGTAGAAACAGCGGGTGTGTGACAGGAGCAGCTTTGTAAAGGAGGGGTCAGTAGTAAGGAGCAGAACTGACGTCAGGAAAAGGCCGCGCTGGCATTGGTCAGATCACGAGCGTGAGTCTGATTTGATTGGATAGTTAGTTAGAAGCTGCGCTAGGATGGGTGGAGAAAAGGATTGTATGCGGGATTTTGATTTGACTGTAAGTGAAAGGCGTACAGGTAGAAGATTTCAAGGATTTGCAGAATATAATTTTCTACATCGTTTCCCAAGGATGTATGGAGAGAAAAGAAAGATGTCATTTTTTAAGAAAATTAAGAATTTCTTTGTAAAGGATAAGCCTGTGTTGACTAGAGAGGGAATTCATATTCCGCCTCCGAAGACACCAGCATCTTTTATGATGATGGAAAGAGGATACCATACTTGTGTGTGGTTGGAAAATTGGATAGAATATACGAAGGATGATGGAGTGTTAGCTTTTCCAAAAGATGGTACGTTTAATGGGAGAATTCTTTGGAATTTGAGATTGAAAATGAATGATTTGGAACCTAGACCTAGGTTAACTCAATATGAGGCTTTGGAAGAATGGGAGACTGAGTCATAAGAACGAGAGAAATGCAGAGGTGGAAGATACAGAGGATTCTTTCCCAGACATTTGCATGAGTCACGTGAAGGGCAGATGAAACAATGGAGGAGAGCTATGGTATCAGAAGGTTTATATCCAGTGTTAATGGCTGAGGAACAGTCTGGAGGAAAGTGTAATGAGAAAATGAAACATATGAATTCAGCAGGGTATGGTGAATCAGATGACGATTAAGAATCCACCGCCATATCATGAAACAACTAGTAAGGTTACCCCAAGTGCACCAGTAATGGGAATGCCATTAACCCCACAGATTTTACATGATACGTCATATAACAGAGTATTGCAGGATAATGAGAGAGATGCTTTGAATACAACTAGAGAAGAACTAGTTCAAAAGATAAGTCAATTAAATTTGAATACTGAAGCCTTGACATTACCAGTGACTATTGGACCGGTAATCCCATTGTACAGAGATAATAAGATTTGCCAGAAACCACAGTCTGTGACAATTCCATTAAATAGTCCTAGAAAAGAAATAATAATTACAGATGATCAGGTTAGCGAAAGTGAGTCAGTTATTTCATTAATGGATCTCCCAAATGTGGAATCCTCAACTGAAACTCCGAAAAGAAACACACCTATGATTTTAAGAGAAAAGAGGTCCTTAGTACCTATAAGAACTGAAAGTGCAACTGTAATTACCCCAGAAGAAATAGGGAGGTGGGCACAGGAAATCGATAATCGAAATCCACCACCAAAGATTTTAGATATCAGCAAATTGAAAGTGGAATTGGAAGAAATGATAACCGGAAGCGTGGGCATGGAAAGATTGAATGTTTATAATGATGAGGAATTGTTATATTTATGTAAGAACATAACTAGAAGAGCAAGAGTATTTCATGAGAGATTGACTGAAGTTGCTTCAGAGATTGGAATAGACATAAGGAAATCAAAGTTGTTACAGAAACCATATCGAGTAGATTTTACTGATAAGGACTTGGAAAGTGTAAATGCTTCTGGAAAAAGATTGCAGATAAAGGAATTAATGGGCATCTTGAGAAAATGGGGAGACATTGATAAATGGAGAATTAGATGGATAAGAAAGAAAGAGGAAGTACAAGCGAGAGAAGCAGCAGCTGCCTTTCCAGTGAGAGAAACAGACAAGGTGGAAAAATTGTGTCCAATGAGAGAGGTTCCTGGAGGTGGATATGTTCATGTGCCTTGGAGTAGACAAGACATTTTGTCATTTACAAATGACTTTCCAAAATTGAGAGACAAACCAGTGGAATGGTATAAACAAGTAGAGAGATTTTTGAAGGTTTCAAAAGTTTTATTGAAGGATTTGGATGGTCTATTTGATATAGTGGTACCTGCTGATTTATGGACAGAATGCAAGATTACAGTTGATTGGCCTAGTGAGGAGTATCCAAGAGACTCAAAGACAGGAGCACCCTCAGAGGAGGTGATGAAAAAGTATCATCAAGTGGTTACCTATTTGAAAGGGAAAATTCCTCCGAAAGAAACAGACTGGGTAAAGATAGATAGAACAACTCAAGAACCAAATGAATCTGTGCATGCATATTATGAGAGGTTATTTCAGGTGTTTAAGCAGTATAGTGGTTTTGAAAATATCGGCGATAAGGATATGGGACATTTTGTGTATCGATTTGTATATGGTCTGAAACCGGAGATTAGTCAAATGATACAGCAACATATGTTGTGTTGGCAAAGCAAGACAGTGGATGAGATTTGTGGCCAGGCGTAGGAAGTTAAAAGAGAAAATGATGTGGGCACAAGTTAACTTAGCAGAACAACAACAAGAGAAAACAAACGACCAAAATAATAGTCAGGTAAAATAACCGAGTCAGAATAATCAAGGAACGAATGGTAATAAGTATAGGGGACGACTGGACAGAGAAGAAGCAAAAAAGAAGTTTCCTTGTCATGCGTGCGGAAAGCTTGGACATTGGAAGAACGAGTGTAAGAGTACTCAGAGTAATAAGAGTAATAATGGGCCAAATCAAAATTTAATCCCACAGATGCAGAATGAAGTACTTTTGAATCAGCAGCAGCAGGTAGTTACTCCACAATATCAGGTGCCACCAGCTCCTATGCCAAATTTGGTGAATCATCAGAGTTTCAGTGCGAACACCGGATTTCAAGGAGAGAGTGGTAAGAATAACAGAACGATTTCCCAATATTATTTGCAGAATGGTGAAGAAAATTCAGATGGTATGCAATGATGATGCCTGAGGGGGGAGGAAGAGGAGTGCGTGCTTGGCGCATCCTTGCCGGTAGATCAGTCAGGTCCATTTGTTGATGGGAAAGTAGAAGGTAAAAACATTACTTTCCTATTGGATACTGGTGCTACCAGGTCTACTGTGAGAACAGCAGACATCCCAAACCTACCCCTCTCTGGAGAGTCCATCCAAGTCGTTGGTGAGTCGAACCAGCAAATTAGAACCCCAATCACCAAACCAATGGAAGTACACATTGGGAACTTTAAAGAAATGCATCGGTTTGTAGTTTGCGATTCTGGTCCTGTAAATCTGTTGGGAAGAGATCTCCTGTGCAAGATGAATTGCACGATCTATTGTACACCGGATGGTGTCGCTTTCCAAACCCCTGATGATGACGTTGTTTATAAGATGATGCTGGCCAAACAGGGAACAGAAGTAGATGAAATGTTTTCACTAATAACTGAAAATGAATTACCTGAAGAGTTGAGAGCCACAGTTAATCCAGATGTGTGGGATTTTACAGGAAAAGACATTGGGCTAATGACTAATATAGACCCAGTAAAAGTGACAGTGAAAGAAGGTGCAGTGTATCCAAATACCCGACAGTACAAAATGAGTCCAGAGGTAAAAGCAGGAATTATTCCAAAGATTGAACGAATGGTAAAACAAGGTATTTTAAAAGAAGTGATGGGTAGTCCTTGTAATTCGCCAATAATAGGACTAAAGAAGCCCAGAGGAAAGTACAGAATAGTGCAAGATTTACGGAAAATAAATAAAATTGTGGTTCCCTGTTGTCCAATAGTGTCCAATCCAGTTGTGATTCTTTATCAGATACCATGGAATGCAGGATGGTTCACAGTAATTGATTTATGCCAAGCGTTCTTTTCTATACCTTTGCACCCAGACAGCCAGTATCTTTTTACGTTTAAGTTTGAGGATCATATTTATGCACGGTGTCGTGTTCCTCAAGGGTACACAGAGAGTCCTTCAATTTTTAATCAAATTCTGAAAAAGTGGCTAGAGTCATTGATTATGCCTGGAAATTCTGTTCTGGTTCAGTACATTGATGACCTATTGGTGGCATCAAAAACACGAGAAGATTGTGTCACAGATACAATTGCATTACTGAACCATTTGGCTGAAGGAGGACACAAAGTGTCTCCAGAAAAATTACAGTTCTGCCAACAAGAAGTTAGATATTTAGGGCATAAAATAGAAAGAGGAGTTAGAAAAGTGACACCGGAAAGAATAAAAATAATCAGAGAAATGCAATTGCCGCAGACTCAGAGAGAAATGAGAATGTTTTTAGGAGTGGTCGGATACTGTAGGCAATGGATTAATAGTTTTTCAATGCTAGCAAAACCATTGATACAGATGATCCGGAAAAGAGAAAAGGATCCGATTGAATGGAATGATGAATGCCTAGAAGCATTTGTGAGACTAAGAAATTGTTTGTGTGAGGCTCCTGCCTTGGGCATGCCAGATTATTCAAAAGATTTTGCATTGTTTTGTTGTGAAAGAGAAAATTGCGCACTTTCAGTCTTAACGCAGAGACATGGACTAAGTCGACGTCCAGTGGCATATTTTTCAGCCACATTGGACCCGGTGGCTTTAGCATTGCCTGGCTGCTTAAAAGCAGTAGCTGCTACTTGTATGAGTCTGGAGCAAAGTGAGTCGATAGTGATGGGACATCCAGTTAAAGTTTTTGTTCCACACTCAGTTGAGATTCTTTTGACAAGAACAAGAACACAGCATCTCACTCCTAGTCGATAGACCAAGTATGAAAGAGTGATTTTGGGAGCTGAAAATGTGTCTGTAATAAGGTGTACGATTATGAATCCCGCTACTCTATTGCCAGACCCTTGCGATGAAGAAGTGAGAGATGAGAGTGATCATGATTGCTTGGACGTGACTGAGTTATGCACGAAGCCCCGGCCGGACATAAGAGAGACACCTTTGAAAGAGGCTTACCATGAGTTATTTGTAGACGGTTCTTGCCTCAGGACCCAAGAAGGGGGACTAAGTGCCGCATATGCTGTTTGTAAAATATCTGGGGTAATTGAAGCACCCTGTTTACCTGGGGTCAAGTCTGAATTAGTGGCCTTAACGATGGCCTGTAAAAAGGGGAAAAATTGGAGAGTAACAATATTTACGGACAGCCAATACGGGTTCGGGGTTGTGCATGACTTCGGCCAGCTCTGGATGCAGAGGGGATTTCTGACTTCTTCAGGATCTCCTATAAGAAACAGCAAAAATGTGAAAGATTTGTTGGAAGCATTACAATTGCCAAAAGAGATAGCAGTTGTAAAATGTGCTGCACATCAGTCAGGAAATGACTATGTGACTGCTGGCAATAATTATGCTGACCAAGTGGCCAAATACTGTGCAAAAAATACAGTGGCCATAAACCAAAAAATTGAAACGGGTGAAACCAGATGCCAACTTATGTTTTTCTCAGTACCAGAAACATGGAATGAGATTAGACAATTGCAAGAAGAAGCTGAGGAAAGGGAAAAAGAAATTTGGATAAAGGCAGCTTGTACAAAAAGACCAGAAGATGAGGTATGGGTGTATATAGATGGAAGACCAGTCATGCCAGATTGTTTGCTTTCAAAAATGGCAAGAGTATATCATGGAGCAACACACATAGGGAGAGACTCAATGATCAGATTATTCAGACAGAATTGGTATAATCCGAAATTCAGGGTAATCGCAGAGAGCCTATGCCATAGATGCTTAACCTGTCAGCAGCAAAATCCAGGTAGGAAGACAGTGGTTAGCTGGGGAAAGATTGGAAAGGCAGAAGGACCCTTCACCAGATTACAATTGGATTTTATCGAATTGCCCCCATGTAATGGACTGAAATACATACTTGTCATAGTATGCCTTTTCTCAAGATGGGTGGAAGCCTATCCCACTCGAAGAAATGACAGTCTCACAGTTGCAAAATTGTTGTTGAGGGAGCTAGTGCCACGATTTGGTTTTCCGGTCACTTTGGAATCGGATAGAGGTCCTCATTTTAATAATGAAATAATTCGATTACTCTGTGCTGCATTTAATATTGAACAAAAATTGCACTGTGCTTACCGTCCAGAGGCTTCTGGAATTGTTGAGCAATTGAATGGCACAATCAAGTCAAGATTGGGAAAGGTGTGTGCATCCACAAAGCTGAAATGGCCAGATGCATTACCTCTTGTATTGATGGGTGTTAGACCTGGCATCCTTGGCGTGGGTCTCCCTTCCATTTTTTCGTAATGCCTCCACTGTTGCCGATATGTTTTTGCTGAACTAGATGCTCATGGGCACTTTGCCGCTGCTAATCAGTGCCAAAGTACAAGTGCTCCCTATCGTGAATTGATGTATGTATTAGTGACTCCATGATTGGATGATTGGTTTACTTGTCAGTCCCTAGTACCGTGCACTGAGTGTGCCCAGGGCTTGTAAATCCAATGCTGCTGGTGGGCTTGCAGCACGGGTTGTGCCACCCACCGAAGCAGCTTGTAAGTGTGTCTCAGGCCTGCCATTGCAGAGCCTGTGTGCAGCCTAGGGCTGCCATGTCGACTTGGTGAGTGCACCCACTTCCCAGTCCCTAAACCTTCCCTTTACTGCATGTTGGTCACCCCTAAAGTAGGCCCTAGGGCAGGGTGCATTGTAAGTATAAGGTAGGGCATGCCCTGGTGTGTGTGGCATGTCCTAATAGGGAATTACAGCCATTTTCGTTTTTCACTAGTCAAGGCTACCTGCTCCCCATAGGCCAGAATGGGCAGACTGACTATTACACCTTATAGTCAGAACTGACCCAGGGAACATGGTAGAAAAACGAATTTAGTATGCCTGAACTCAGGATGATAAAATACATCTTTTAGTGAAGTTGGTTTTAACATTCTGTGTTCGAAAATACCACTTTTAGAAAGTGGGTATTTTCTTGCCTAACTATCCAAGCCTGCCTCTGCTAGGTTGTGTATTCCTTGTCTGGAGATTGAGTGACAGGGGCTGGGGGTGGCTACAGGAGACTGGGTGAGTCACACAGGGCTGAATAGAAAGATCTGCATCCAGAGTGGAGGGAAGAGTTGCACCTGGGTCTGAATAGGGCTGTGCCTGCCTTCCACAATGCTGGCTCCACCTCCTGCCGGGCGGCTGAGCACTCTGCCCCACATTCTGAAAGGAAAGAAGGAGTCAGAAAAACAAAGTGCTCCAGGACTGACCAGAACTGGTTTTGGGCTAGGCAGAGGCCTCTCTGCCTTCAGAGAACAAAGAGAAACTGTGTATAAAAAGGGGACCCAGACCCCTAGGAAATTAGATCACTTTTGGAAACAAGAAGAAACCTTTGCTGAGGAGCGGAACCAAGAAGAAACTGAGGAGAGACTATCCCTAAGCCTGAAGTGCTGCTTGGGGGATTGGCCTGCAGTGGTTTGCCTGACTGCCAAAGAAAGGAGAAAGGAACTTTTGCTTTGCTGTGACTTTCATCAACTTGTGAAGGATCTCCAAGGGCTTGGAAGAGAGCTTGCCCCCTGACCGAAGTCCCAGGACCATTGGACTTCACCCCCTTTGTGAATTGCTGCTGGAAACAGTGGCTACAGAGGTAGGGAGCTGTGACCGACTCTCACGACCGACTCGGTGTCCCGTAAGCACCGCATCGAAGCACCGTCTCGCCCTGCAACGCACGGCCCTGGTCTCACCGACTCCGTCAACGAGCCGCTGCCTGCACCGCATCGAGGGACAACGCGTCCTGCAACGCTTCGCTACGCCGAATCGAACTGGTCCGACCGACACGGTCACTGCTGCTGAGTTCGAGTCCTGTGACCGCACCGGAGTTGGGCACCGCTCGCACGCTTTGCGACGCACCGCCCGACTCGCACCGCTGTCCGGACTGATCGACGCCAGCTCCTGAATCCGGCTCCGTCGCCGCACCGCAACCTGCCAGCACCGCATCGAAGCACCGTCTCGCCCTGCAACGCACGGCCCTGGTCTCACCGACTCCGTCTCGACGACGTCAACGAGCCGCTGCCTGCATCGCATCGAGGGACAACGCGTCCTGCAATGCTTCCATTTTTGCACCGCGACGAGCAGCCATCCGGCTCGCACGCCCGTGCCTGCCGCTTCAAGTAAAAGGTACTGTGACCGAGTCTGTCTACGCTGTGTTGGCCCGTCTCAACGCTGTCAGCTGGATTTGTTAGACTCTGTTTGTTCTCAACATCGCCGTAGCCGGAGGAGGCTACTGACTCGCACAGAACCTTGAATTAATCCTTTTTGATCAGAACTAAGCACTCTTGACAGTATGGTGGATTATTTTTGTTGTTTATGGTCTTGTGATAAATCTATATAAAGTATACCTATTTTTATAAATATATAACCTGTGTGGTGTCCATTTGTAGTGTTGTCACTTGATTACTGTATGTGTTCACAAATGCTTTACACACTGCCTCTGAACTAAGCCTGTCTGCTCGTGCCAAGCTACCAAGAGGGTGAGCAGGGGTTATTTCGGGAGTGTACCTACTTTCCCTGACTAGACTCAAGGGTCCCTATTTGGACAAAGGTACCTACCTCTGCCAACTAGAGACCCCCAAATCGAACATTCAATGGGTCTCAGAAGTATTCCAGACAGAAAAACAGGAATGAGCCCACATGAGGTTCTCATGGCAAGAGCCATGAGACAGGCATTTATTCCTGGAAATAAACTAATGAGTATAACTGATGATCTGGTATTGGACTATTACAAAGGCTTGGCTGAAATGGTGCGTTATGTCTCCCACCAGGTTGGAGGAGACGCAGTTGAAAGACAGCCAGAACAAGCGCATGATTTGAATCTTGGAGACTGGGTGCTAGTGAAGAAACACGCCAGAAAGTCGTGCCTAGCACCGAGGTGGGACAAACCAAGGCAAGTCATACTAGTCACTACCACAGCAGTGAAGTGTGTAGGTTTGCCCAATTGGATTCATGCCAGTCATACCAGAAGAGTACCGAGCCCATCAGAACAACAAGAGCCACCACTGACTGAACAAGCTGAAGCATCAGGAGTTGTCAACTGTGAAATTGAGGAATCTAGAGTGATAGATTCTGAAAGAAAACCATATGATGAACAGCCAGGTATAGATCAGGAAGAGTGGATACCTGTGATGGAAATAATTGATGATACCATTGAAACAAGAAGAAGAACAGAACTGAAAAGACAAGAAAGTAGGCAGGAAGAGACAGGGGAAAAAGAACACACAGGTGGAAAATAAAAAAGACATTCACGAACCTGAGGAGGGAAAACTAGAAGAACACGTTCAGGCAGAAAAAGAAAAGTTTGAATTAAGACCTGAACAGGATCAGATAGAGTTAGAAGAACAGGTTCAGGAAGAAGAAGAAAGGTATGAAATAAGACCTGAACAGGGTCAGATAGAATTAGAAGAACAAGCTCAGGGAGAAGAAGCACAAAATACGGTAGAACCTGAGCAGGTGGAAGCAAAAGCAGGTACAAGCACAGAATGTAAAGAAACAGAGCAGATTGTGCCAAAATTAAATGAAATAAAAAGAACTTTACAAAGAGATAAAGAAGGTGAAAACGCTGTACAAATCAAAAGAATCAGAAAAGGAGACAATTGGCCAACTGGAGTAAAGAAACTAAAGTATCATTGAAGAACATCTGAAAAGAGACCTTAACAAGTAAATGAAGTCACAAGTCAGATGCAATCTAAACAAACTTTGGCAAAAGTAACTCGAAGAAGTCCAAGACTGAGAAATTTAAACAGGAGATACAAGGCTCCTGAATGGACTTACGTAATACTCGAGGAATTTGAATCTCTAGATCTGACTGATGAGACAGAAGAGATTCATATTGTTCAGATTGATGAAAACAAATTGAGGCCTCCTTAAAACAAAAAGGAAAAATTAAACTGACAAAGAAAAGAGAAGGAGAAAAGAAATTTTCTCAAGACTAAAATGGCTGAAACTGAAGTTATCGAGAGACCAAACCGTGGATTAAAAAGAAAATGTTTTAGATTTTGTTTTTGTAGTATTTTATTAGTAGCATTAGTATGGTTATTTCTAACAGTAGGAGTACGTTTGTTAATGAAAACAAGTGAAAAGAATAACACAAATATTAATGATAGCGTAGAGAAAATAAAAGATACCAAGATAGAAATAGGGGTAGAAGATGAAGTAAATTATCATAATGAATCAGATTTTAACACATCATCAAATGTGTTTATTAGATTATTATTTCAGTATGTAAATACCATGGAAATTAGTAACTGTTACGTGTGTCTGAAGTTACCCTCATCAGTCTCAGAAGGGGAGACGTATCACCATATACCTTTGACGTATGGTGTGTCATGTAGTATTTTGTCAAGTTTATTTTATGCTACAGGGAGACTTCAATATTTTTATTCAGATATAGATGTAGTATTTTCAGAATTACCTATTAGAAAGAATATGAATCCAGTAGCCAGTAGTAAACATGCACAGTTTATGGGTGAATTTTTCTTAACAATGAGTTCAATAGTCATAGTACAGGCACATAAAGACAATTTAACATGTACATTAAGAAAAGAAGAAAAATAATTTTTGGATTAGTAGAAGAAAGGAGACAGGATTTAATAAAGAAAGCGAATGAACAGAAAACCCATGTACCTCCATGGGCTGAGAAAGAGGGAATCTATGCAAATGGCAAGGCTCATGCTGCGATGTCCCTGGATTTCGTGAAAAAGGGAAAATTCTGCCTCCATAGATTAAAGACAGATTATAACAATAATTACATTGGTTCCAGTGAATGTGAACACAACTTCCAAATTTTAGGAGGGTGGGGACTAAAAGGGGGAACTGATCCTGTATTTCCAGGAGTGTATTATGTTTGTGGGAACAACGCCTAATATAGGTTACCTGCAAGATGGTACGGGAGCTGCTACTTTGGAATAGTTTTTCCAAAAATATATCATGTAGACAAAATCAGTGGAACCAATGGAAATTCAAATGGACTAACACATAGAAGAAGAGCAAGTTTTTTTGAAATTGTAGGAAATATTTTTAGTACATTGATAACCTCAGTTGGAGTCATTCTTAATTCACAGAAAATTTGTAAGTTATCAACCATAGTTGATCGTCTGTCTACAGATACTGCAGGAGGATTTTTGATGATTAACACAGAAATGGTTGCAATTAGATCTATGGTTTTGCAGAACCGTCTTGCTCTTGATATATTCTTAGCAAAAGAAGGTGGAGTCTGTGGTATGTTGAAAATTCAACATTGCTGCACTTATATTCCGGACAAGAGCAGAGAAATTAAAGGATATATTGAAAACATTACAAGAATGCATAAAGATTTTACCCAACTGGAGGTTGATGGTGTATGGGGAAGACTAACAAAGAGTATAACATCAGTAGGGAAATGGTTTGTTAGTTTTGGGAAACGTTTTCTAGGTCAAATAATAATACCTTTAGTCATGATAATAACCGTAGTGATGATAATGATAATTATCTATAAGTGTTGTAGAAAAGGAAGGAAGGAGAAGATACATTTTGAAATAAAAGGAAAGGGACAGAAACGGAAAAGAAAATATGAGGAGATACAGCTGGAAGAAATTAAAGGCAGGTTATACAAGAAAATGAGGGACATAGAAGGAAACGAGTTGATTGATGAAAATATGAGAGGAGAAATACAGAAAACTGAGAAGTGCTAAAGTTGGTATCTGGGAAGGGATGGGAAATTTTGTGATGGCTTAAGATGCCATCAGAGAGGGGATTGATGGAGCAAGGACTCGCAAATGAGACTTGCTCGGAAGCAATTCTCTCGTTTAACTCACTAACGAATTACTAACAACGTGTTTTGTGATTAATAATACGCATTTCCTTTATACATGGGAAGAAAATGAAGCTTGCCTATGTGTTTACTAACTGCAATAACATGAACGAAGGACTAAGTTGCATTCTAACACGGGATCTTTACCTTTACTGCGCATGCGTCTACTGCATCTACGTAGTATGACGTACTAACGCTTGTGGGAAATTCATGCGCCTGCGCAAAGGTAATAAAAAATGGCCGCTTGAAACTCACATGCATGGCACCTGCTTGGCCGAAATAGAAAATAAGTTTTATACTAACGCAAACGCAGATAGAAAAATAATAAATGGAGTGGGTTAGAGTAGAGGTTGGTGGTATACAGTGAAATCATTTTATTTTGAGAAATAACATTTCTTCTTTTGACTTTATTATTAGTGTGCATTTGGGCCTCAAAACTTGTCTGAAATTGAGCTGACTGACGTAGCCCCACACATGCGCACTCGGGAGAGAGTGTGAACAAATGAGTAAGGACTTGTCACGCGTCCAAAGCCAGAGAAGATGTGCCCTGGGAACATGAGGGTGAAGAGTTCATATGAAGAAGTTTTATTCATTAAATTGTTACATTTTGTATTAATAAAGGTTGGAGATGTATGGGAACGGAAGGGATGTAATAAAGTTTGAGGGGAGGGACTTGAAAACAATGGTTTAATGAAATAAGTGAAATGTAAGTATTGTGTGATGATCATCCCCCTCTCGCCTGTCCAATTAGAGTTAGTATTTTACCAAATTGAAACATTAATGGGTGGTACATGGTAATAGAAAGGTATAATTGAGGTAGTTTTAGTTAGTTAGATTAGATGTCGTTGGGAGCTTGACGGGAGCACAGTAGCAGAGCTCGGGATGCTGTTGGTGCTGGGGGTGGTGCTGATGCTGTGAGACGCTGAAGAAGAATTTGAATGCAGAACCATCAATTTAATTTAATTGGGTTAGAAAGAAGATCGCGGAAGAACCACGAGGAGGAAGAGAGTGTCAGAGAGGGGTGCAACGCAGTCGTCGGTATTGAGAGAGGTGAAGTATCCTGTCCTGATTCCTATCCTGAAGTCTTTGTCTCCTGAACCTGTCCTGCGGACCCTTTACCAGCCCTTTGGCCAGAGGGTTTGGTCTTCACACCATTCTGGGTAAATATGAATTCATCGCATTGATAAATGCTCTTCTCTCTCTGTCCTCTTCTTTCTGAGCACAGTTATTGTATGGATCTGAATTGCTATTGATTGAAATGCGATTTTGATTGAATTGACACTCTTGCGAATGAGGTTGTTTGTACTGAAACTTTGAGATGGTTCACACTCAATTAATTTAGATAAAGATTTTAAAACTTCCCGAGTCTGTGATTATTTCATTTTAAATAGAAATGTTTAATAAGTTATGTTAATATCGCCATCAACTAGTTCATCTAATGGTCCATTGACCAGAGGAAAGAAGTTTTTGATCATTAAAGGTTTAGTTTAATGAAAATAACTAATCCTGGTAGAAGAAATGTATAAAACTAAAAAGCTCCAGCGGTTTACTAGGTGGTTTGGTGTAAGTGAGTATATGGGCCCAGGTGAGTATATGGTAGTGGAGTACCTGTTGTTAGTACGCCGCTGGATCACCGGCACAGTGATCCCACACAAAAAGTGTAGAAAAAGTGATTTTTTTCAGCTAAATTTGAGGTTTGCAGGGGATTCAGGGTAGGAAAACGTTGGGGGATCCACGCAAGCCATACCTCACTGGACTCCCCAGTGTGTATAGTTTTCAGAAATGTGTGGGTTTGGTAGGTTTCCCTAGATGGCCGGGAGCCCGGGGCCAAAAAATCAGGTGCCCCCCTTACAAAACCAGGTAGTTTTATGATAGGTAATTTTGAAGTCACCACAGTACGATTTGGGCTATTTTCTGTTGCAGCCACTATGCCTACCCATGCAGGTGAGGTACCATTTTTATCGGGAGACCTGGGGAAACGCTAGGTGGTAGAAAATTTGTGTCAGCCCGGTGATCTCACAACTTTCTCACACAGAAAAGAGGAAAATTTGATTTTTTTCAGCTAAGTTTGCAGGGGATTCTAGGTAGGGACACTTTGGGGGATCCACACAAGCCATACCTTACTGGACTCCCCAGGGTGTCTTGTTTTCAGAAATGTGTGGGTTTGGAAGGTTCACCTAGATGGCTGCTGAGCCCGGGGCCAAAAACCCAGGTGCCCCCCCTTACAAAACCAGGTCGTTTTTTGATAGGAAATTTTTATGTCTCCACAATGCATTTTGGGCCCTTGCCAGTCGCGGGTACTTGACTTACCCACACGAGTGAGGTGCCATTTTTATTGGGAGAATTTGGAGAATGTGGGGTGGGTGGAAGTTTGTGGACCAACACAGATTCCAGAAATTTCCATCACAGAAATGAGGGGAAAATGTTTTTTTTTTAACAAAGTTGAGGTTTGCAAGGGATTCTGGGTAACAGAACCTGGTGAAAGCCGCAAAAGTCACCCCATCCTGGATTCCCCTGAGTTTCTAGTTTTCAAAAATGTATAGGTTTGCTAGGTTTCCCTGGGTGCCGGCAGAGCTAGGGTTCAAAATCTACAGCTAGGCACTTTGCAAAAAGGGGTCAGTTTTCACTGTAAAAATGTGGTGTGTCCACATTGCATTTTGGGCCATTTGTTGTCGTGGGCACTAGGCCTACCCACACAAGTGAGGTACTATTTTTACCAAAAGACTTTGGGGAATGCGGGGTGTGTGGAATTTTGTGGATCCATGCAGATTACAGAACTTTCCACCACATAAATGTGAGGAAAATTTGTTTTTTTGACAAAGTTGGAGGTTTGCAAGGGATTCTGGGTAACAGAACCTGGTGAAAGCCACACAAGTCACCCCATCCTGGATTCCCCTGGGTGTCTAGTTTTCAAAAATGTATAGGTTTACTAGGTTTCCGTAAGTGCCGGCAGAGCTAGCGTTCAAAATCTACAGCTAGGCACTTTGCCAAGAAAGGGTCAGTTTTCACTGTAAAAATGTGGTGTGTCCACATTGCGTTTTGGGCCGTTTCCTGTCGCGGGCACTAGGCCTACCCACACAAGTGAGGTACCATTATTATTGGAAGACTTTGAGGAATGGAGGGTGGGTGGAATTTTGTGGCTCAACGCAGATTCCAGAACTTTCCATCACAGAAAGTTGAGGAAAATGTGTTTTTTTGACAAAGTTTGAGGTTTGCAAGGGATTCTGGGTAACAGAACCTGGTGAGAGCCACACGAGTCACCCCATCCTGAATTTCCCTGGGTGTCTAGTTTTTGAAAATGTATAGGTTTGCTAGGATTCCCTAGGTGCTGGTAGAGCTAGGGTTCAAAATCCACAGCTTGGACTTTGAAAAAAAGGGTCAGTTTTCACTGTAAATATGTGGTGTGTCCACGTTGCGTTTTGGGCCATCTCCTGTCGTGGGTACTAGGCCTACCCACACAAGTGAGGTACCATTTCTATCGGGAGACTTATTGGAACACAGAATTGTAGAGCAACTGTTATTACCTATTGACTTTCGATGCATTTCGGCCTTCCAAATGTAAGACAATGTGTAAAAAAGAAGGGGCATATTCACAAGAACGTGCGATAATCATCGCCAAAATAGGTTAACGCAACTTCTCATATCGCCGTCCATCATGGGAAAATAACTGTGTTAACGTCCCATTCTCAACATGGTGGTAACATGCGATAGTGTCCTAAAAACGCATCAAATGTCCGCGATACAACTACCGCGACGGCGATAAAAAAGGAAACCCGAACGTGAAAAAAGTTGCGATGGGCCCAACCGCGATAAAAATCCAGGAAAAGCAGCGCCAGGCCCGCAAGTCCCACAAGTAAGGCAGGAAAAATCACCATAAAAGCGGCAAAAAAGAAATACAAATAAAACACAAACAACTGCGAAGCACCATGGAGGTAGCCGGAGCAAGCACAGCGGACAACCCGAACCCCACAAGCCCCACGGAGGACCAGCCTGGCACCCGGGGTCAGGGAAGGGCAAGGAGAAGAAGAAGAGGAAGACGCGGTTTAGTCCGCAGGAAAACAGGACCCTGATTACGGAGGTGACAGAACACCATCAACAACTGTTGGTCACCTCCACTGTGTCATTGGCAACAAAAAATGGAATATGGCAGTCCATCGTGGACAAGGTGAATGCAGTCTGGGTGCTGAGTAGGACAATGGAAGAGCTCAAGAGGCGCTGGAATGATGTGAAGTGCAAAACCAAGCAGAAACTCGCCAACAACTGCAAAGCAGCAATGCAGACTGGGGGTGGGAGTCCTGCACCACAGGAGGAGCTGGATGAGATGGAGGAAATGGTGTCCACAGTCATCAGTGTGGAGATGGTGGCAGGAGTTGGAGGACCGGACACTGCTCAACATGACCTGACACAACAGCAACAGGGTGAGTAACCACCAGGGACTGGGGGGACGGGGGGAGATGGGCACAATGGCACATATGCACAAGTTAGTACAGCACATCTGCGGACAAACCATGCCCAAGAGTCACAACTCCGACCAAGAGCCCAATTTACCAAAGTCTGCAACAGCTCAGCACTGTATAAGCAGAGAAGTGAAAGGCACACCGCCTGAAACGGATGAGGGCCAGCCAAATCAGAGCTGAAGGGGCAAATCACCCACAATGCAGCACACACACATAACACTCAGAGCACCTCAACATTTACAACAAAGTGGACCAAACTGCAACACTTCCACAACAGAACAGAGGACACAACTGCTGCCGCTTGTGTGTAGAAAATGGCCATTGGCATTTGGCATAGCAGGAAACTGTGAGGCGATAATGGACAAATACAACCTCACATCCGTGATGGTGGCAAAATGTCAACTGTCCAGCATTAAATAGGCATCTCCACACAAACAGTCACAATGTACATTGACATGCAGTCTGTTTGTAAACTTGGCCAATGCGTCAACATACATGTGAACACAATGTCAAACTGCATCTCCCCTACACATTGCAGAGGGAGAATCATCACCTCCTGCAGAGCAGACCATACTCCTCATCACCGATGATGAAGAGGACCTACACACCATCGACCCCGATGCCCTCCAACAGCTTATGGACACCCTCAGCACCCCACCACCAGGAGCAGTCCAGCCCAGCTGCATCGAGGAGAACCCACCCCCTGCACAGACCACACTGCAGGAAGCACCCACGACCACGGCCGTCTCCCAGGATCCCCACGAGCAACACATGGCATTCCAACGCCGTGTGTTGTAGGGCCAGAAGGAGATGGTAGAGCAGGTGCGGTGGGGTTTGACCTCATGGCACCCAAACTAGATGCCATAGTGGGTGTCCAAGTCCCATCAGGGATCACCTACAGGCCCTAATGGACACCCACAGTCTGCTCCATGGTCTCCAACAATCCATGGCTGACATCGCCGGAGTCATGACTCGTAGACAAGAACAACTGTCTAGCCAGAGTGGCTCCAGCAATCTCAGCCGTGAGTTGGCCAACATGGGGAGGAACATGGAGAACATGGAGCGGATGCAGGCGGGAAGAATAGCTGCCACGGCTGCACACCAGCGAGATGTAGCAGGGATCTACCATGCCCTGCAGATCCTCATCATGGCAGTGCGGCCACAAGGCCTGGCGCAGATGAATGCTGCTGCAACTACTCCCTCCACAACACTGCCCCCTGATGTGTCAGTGCCACAAAGTGCGGCTGACAATCCACCTCCAGCCCCTGATGTGTCACTGCCACATTGTGCTGCAGACAAAACATCACCACCCACATGTGAGGCACATCACACATAGGAGGACGATGATGAGGATGAATCTGCCGTTGGGCTAAGTAGGAAGCGGTAGCATTCATCTCCGCCATATGTCCTCTTACTGCTTGGTTCTGCCCTCTGCATCATGCCCAGGAATAACACCCTCCACTGTCCCCCTCAACACAATGCGACACTCACCTTGGCCCCCGACATGGACTGCTACATTTGTTTAGGCAACCAATGACACAGAAATCAGACTGTGGACTGAATTCCCTCTCCTACGATGTACTTTTCCCTCCCCAAAGGACCCTGGCTGGCCCTCCACGGGGCAACATTGTAAAGTAGCGTGTGCATGGCCAGGTACTGGTCCACCTTCACCACTCCACCGCATGTGATTTAGACATTCAAATTCACACAGATGAGTCATGTCCATGATCAAGCAAGTATGAAAGCATGGATGTATGTAGGGGCAGTGATTCCAAACAATGGTGCTCCCTGGGAACTGATTTCAATGCGCATGTATGTCAGTGACCCAGATAGGCAGTGAGATGACTGGGAATGTGTGAACTAGCTGTGGCCTCATTGCTCCAAAACAACAATCTCGCTATTTCAAAACTTAGCCCCACATCAATGTATGAAATAGGGCTGTGTGTCACAAAGGCAAAGTCAAAGTTATGTGGAAGCCACAGCTTGGAGCAATGATTGGTTTGAGTGTGGAGCGCATGGACTCCTGGGATGGACGGTGCGTAAGTGTGAAGGTCATACCATGCAAGTGAACTCGAGCAAGGACTCCTGTGTGTGGGGTGTGTATACGTTGGCCTCTGGTTAGCGCCGTGCGTAGTGTGGGAGCCGTCAGCAGCTGCTATGGTATCACTCAGGGGGTGCCGGGCACATGCATTCCCAAGGTCGGAGGTGCAGATGTGCTACCGCCTTCTAGATCAGACAGAGGGGCTGTCATCCACAATGTTAGTTTGTCATCTGCTTGCATTCTGGAAATGTGATGGGGATTGGGTGGGGGGTGATGTCACTGCTTCACCTTCCGACATGGTTGAACCCTTACTAGCCATGTATGTGTCCTCACGGTCAGTATTGCATGCTCTGATGTAGCAGTGTTGTTTTGCTGCAGTCTGACAGTGATGGGTGCAGGTAGCTGTGAGGAGGCGGTTGACCACTCACCTTGCACCTATTAGCTGGCACTGATCACTACTCTTGATGGATGACGTCCGTGTACACATGTGACCTGTACCTGGCACATCTAACCAGGGGACACCTTGGTGTGTTCCACGCAAGGTGGACCTGCTGGCTTCTAGGCTGGTGTGCATCTCCCAATGTTGCTGAGGTGTCCACTGTGCCCACATCCCCCTCACGGCCATGTTGTTCATGTTGTGGGACTCGACACACAGGGTGTATATTTGCATCAGGCAGGTACATCTCTGACCACAAATGGCACCCTGTTGTCTTTTCCTGAACACCAATGACCGCCTTCATGTCATGTTCATGTGCACGTGGGACGCTGATGAGTGGCATACATGTGACACCCTGATATGGCATTTCGAATACGTGACGCCCTAAACAGCCTCTCGGTACAGAGGTGACAAACACACCATCTCTTCTTGCAACATATGCGAATGTTTGCACTCAATGTTGCACTTACACCCGTCAGAGTAATGTGCTAATGCAGAGGACTGACATGCACATGGGGAATGTGTGTTGCTAAGATTTTATTTGCACATGCTGGTCATTTGATCATCTTGCACTGTGCCATGATTGCTGTGGACAGTCACAATGTGACGTGCTCATGCGAAGAAATTGTTGATGATTGTGTTCCTTCGGGCTATTCCTGCTGTGGCTGCACTGGGGTGTGGTCCATCTGCATCATCTTCCTCATCATCGTCCGGTGCTTCTGGGACTTGGATCCATGGGGCATTGGTGCGTACACATATGTTGTGCAATACGCAACATGCAGTGATCATCTTGCACACTATTTCTGGGCTGTACAAGAGTCTTCCACCGGTGATGTCCAGTCACCTGAAACGTGATTTCAACACGCCAAATGTGCGTTCAACAATGCCCCTGGAGCGTTTGTGGGCCACATTGTACTGCCTCTGGGCCGGGGTGTTCGGGGCTCGGAGGGGTGTCATCATCCACGGGCAGAGTGCATATCCTTGATCACCTGTGAGAGGTAAGTGAGATTAGTGTCAACTGGTGGTTCTGCATGCTGTGTTGGCAGACATACAAGTTTCGTGATGTGTGATTTGTGCGACCTTCGGATTCATGTTAGCCATGTATTGCTGCTGGCAAATGTGGTAGGACAATGTGTATTACGTAGCCTCACAGCTGCTCCTCCCTCCCACAGAGCCTATTTACTTGTGTGTGCTACGCAGTTGCATCACTTGCACTCCTACGGCACACCATTGTCATGCCTGTCTGCGCATGTCCGCAGGACTGACAGCAAGACTGTAATGTTGGCCGTTGAAGGTGGGCGGCCATGTGTGTTTAGGCCTGTGGTAAGGATAGGGCGGACACAGATGTGGAGTTTCTGGCCTGGCTGAACTCGCACTGATATTGAGGCTAGGCCTTCGGTTCAGGCTGCGGCAATGTAGATACACACACGACAGTTGGCATGTATGAGCCGAGACCCCGAGCGGTCTTGCGCTCCTTTATTAATCCATTTGGGCGAGGCCGCCCTCCTGGTGCATGCTACATTGCAACAGTGGCGCAGACACTACTACGGAGACACACGCCAAAGTCACTTTTGTGGCCAGGCCGGAACTGAACCACGCCCAGAGCCCAGAACTGAACCACGCCCAGAGCCCCAGGCCATTTCTCTGCACTCCTCACACGCGTTCGCCGCCGCAGTGCTGGGATGTCGTGCGCTTCGGAGTACGTCTCCAGACGATCTACCCAGGCTTACCGGTGGCCTGCCTGGGACGGGGGTGGCCCTGTGACTGTGAAGGGCTCCAGTGGCATTACTTAGGACATGCTGTTGGCTACTGGAGGCGGACTTGTGGGGTAGCCCCTCGGGACAATGACTTGCAGTGCACTGAGGTAGGCCCACCGGAAAAGCTGAGCGGGTGTGCCGCGTGCGATGATGCAGCACGCCTGGTGGCTGGACGGTGACTTCTGGTGCACTGAGTTAGTGGCACCTGAGGCCCTGTGTCCGGCACGGCCAACAGCCACGTGGCGATGACTTTCAGTGCACTGAGGTAGGCCCACCGGAAGAACTGAGCTGGTGTGCAGTCTGCGATGATGCAGCAGGCCTGGAGGGGTGGACTGGAAAGTATGTGTCTGTTACTTGCTGTACCGCAGTGTGGTCAGAAGGCAGCAGTAGCCAACTTGCAAGTCCGCGGTGCGGTGCCGCTGGGTGCGCTGGGGGCCTGTTGCGCAGAATTCAGCGATCGGCTGAGGAGGCTGCCAAGCTCACGGAGCCTGGCCTTGGAGATTGCAGCGGCACGTGGTGGGCTCTCTTGGAGAGACGCCGGTGGAGGCAGGTGAGCAGTGATGCCTGGGTGCGCAGGGGCGGGCATTCACCGCTGGGCGCAGGTCGGGTCTGGGGATCAGCGGGCTGGGGTGCGGCAGGCGCACAGGATTGCGCAGGCACCACCGGTCACAATGGCGGCCTCGTGGCAGGGTGAGGGACGCCGCCCTGACAGGCACGCCACTGCAGGCGATGACGAGATGTTCGCCGGGTGGCGTGGGACGTAGCCACCTCGTTGCCGGTGTGACTTTGCCTGTTGTAGGTGGTCGGCCGCGTGTGTGTAGGCCTATGGTCAGGATATGGCAGACACAGAGCCACACGCAGTAGTTACTTCAGTGGCCGTCCCGGAAGTGAACCACTGCCTGAGCCCCGGCCTATTTAGTCACTCCCCTATGCTGGACTGGCTTGCGCCGGCCATGCCCACTATGCTTACACTTACAGGGGGGCTGACATGGCTACTTGTCCAAGGTGTTCCCCACTGCCTGTGATGACATGGTTGCGTCCACTGTCCACGACACTACAGACTCCAGTAGTATGTGTCCACATGGACATGTCTGTGCTCTGCATACTCAAGACTGTCCAGCACATCACCGCCAAACTTGGCATTGTGTACATTGTTATTCACAGGTCCATTGCCTCCTTCGCACAATCGTGGTTCACACCTCTCCCCACATTCTGCAAATGTGTGGCAGAGGGGCTATGCCTTAGTGTATGGTTTGTCCACATTTCTGGCCCCTCTTACCACGGTTACTTGTGTTGTCGTGTCTGGCAGGTGTGCATTTTGGTTGGCATGTTGAATGTGATTTTGTTACGTGTCCATTCCCACAGTTGTGCGTTGTGTGATTGTAGAATTGAGGTATGTGGTGTGTTCCTTTGGTACTTACCAACGAGCAGTCCATTTCCATAGGTGCCATCCTGGAAGCGCTGGTTGATGATGGACTCTCGGAAGATGTATGAATCATGCACACTGCCTGGGTAGTTTGCGACGACATTGGTGAACAGTCCCCGGTGGTCCACTATTGCCTGCACATTGATGGAATGCGTGTGCTTCCTGTTGAGGTAATTGTGTGCAGTGTCGGCAGGGGGCACAAGTAGGACATGTGTGCAGTCGATTGCCCCCAACATGTGCGGAAATCCAGCTATGGCGTAGAAGCCTTGCTTGGTCTCCAGCTGCTCCTGCGCAGTGTGGGGGAAGTGAAGGTACTGGGGTATCAAGCTGGTGATGGCATCCAAGACAGGTGTGAGGAACTTTGAAAGGGCTGGCTGTAACACTCCTCCGACTCTGCTAGTTGTTGGTTGGAAGGTACCAGAGGCCAACAGGTGCAGCACAGCCAGCAGCTTTGTCTGCGGAGGGATGTTGGTTGTCCGCTGTGTTGGTACCGTCAGCCTGTGGGCAATGTGGGTCATGATGCGGAGGATGGTTGTCCTTTTGAGCCTGTAGTGGGCAATGACATCCTCTGGCGTTAAGTCTCTGAGGCTGATGCGTTTACGGAAGGTCCGCTGTCTTATTCTGCACTGCCTCGGTGGTGGTCCGGGGGGGTGGTCCTGTGGGTGGGGATGGTCCTGGGGGTGGCGGCGGTGGGAATTGTGGCCCTCTTGGGTCTCCAAGCTGCATTATTAGTAGCTCCATGGCATCTGTTGTTCTTCAGATGTGGCTCTGGCCTGGGCTCCCTTTGTACTGCAGGTTTTCACCCTACTTAAGACCAGTGAGAAGCAGGTGTTAAGTCCCTGATGCTAACGCGCCTTATCGCCTGTTTTTGTCCGGCATCGCAGATCTGGCTGGTCGTTGAGAATATCGCGAAGTGGTGTTTTCGTGTGTTTTTGCAAGGGTATGCCTACTCTGCATATCATTAGCGTTAATTGTCGCTCTCATCCGTGGCGATGTGTTTTGCGGTAGCTATCGCTGGAAAACTGGCGATGTCAGCAGTTTGCACCCAGCTTGAGAATAGGGCGATAGATCTATTGCCACTTTTGTGGCGCTAAAGTGCCGATAACTCAGCGATAAGTCCTTGAGTATATGCCCCGAAGTCACTTTGAAAAATGTCCTATTATTCACATGCTAGTATGGGTTCCCACAATTTCGGAGATGTGCAAATAGCTACTGTTTCTAAACTCTAAATTGTGTTCCCATTTCGGAAATACATAGGTGTCTTTCATACCGATTTTTCACTGTTTTTATTTTCCCAAATGAATTGCTATATACTCGGTACACAATAAAAAACCATTGCAAGACACTGCTCAGTTATTGGCTCTGAGTTCCTCGGGTTTTTGGTGAACCTACAAGTGCTATATATCCCCACAACCAGAAGGGTCCAACATATGTAACAATATTTTGCTTTCAAATATCTGTCATACTTGGAAGAAGTTACAGGTGAAAACGTTGGCACAAATGGCTGTTTTTTTCAACTCATTTTAAATTTTTCCTATTTTCAGCTGTTAGTTTCTATGAAAAAAAACCTTTAAGGATCTACACAAATGACTCCTTGCTGATTCAGAGTTTTGTCAACTTTTCTGAAATGTATAGCTTTCTAGGTTCCATTATTGCTTTCATACTCATTTCTACCATTAACTGGAAGGAGGTTGAAAGCACAAAAAATAGCAAAAATTGGCTATGTCCCAGTAAAATGCCAAAACAGTGTGAAAAATGTTGTTTCTCTGACAAAAGTCTGTCAGTCCCTGAAAGCTGGGAAGATGGTGATTTCATCACCACAAACCCTTTGTTCTTCTGCAGCACTTTTTTCCAATTTTTCAAAAAACCCTTCCAAATTTAGCAGAATTTTGGCTAATTTCTGGGTCTCCTCCAGGGGAATCAGCAAACCCTGGGTACCTTTAAAATCCCCATGATTTTGGAAGAAAAGGGCGCAAATTTGCTGTGGATACCTTTTGTGGTCAAAACGTTACAGAGGCCTAAGCGTGAACTACCCCAAATAGCCAAAAAAGGCTTAGCACAGGGGGGGAAAAGGCCTAGCAGCGAAGGGGTTAGGAGACAATGAGGGTTGTTTGAGAGCAGCTTTTGCTGTTTGTACCATTTCTGGAGTTGTGGAAGCCGCTTGCTTACAAGAAGTATACTCCGCACAAGTGGCTGAAATCATTGCCTTGATACGCGCATGTCTCATCTCTGATCGAGTTCGAGTGACTATCTTCACCGATAGTCAGTATGGGTTTGGAGTTGTTCATGATTTTGGGCAGTTGTGGTCACAGAGGGAGTTCTTAACGTCATCAGGATCTCCTATCAGGAACAGAGAATACGTGCGACAACTGTTAGAGGCTATGCAGAAGCCCAAGGAAGTAGCAGTGGTGAAATGTGCAGCACATGGAAGAGGGGAGGATTTTGTAACAAAGGGAAACCGCTATGCCGACAAAGTAGCTCGCTTTTGTGCACTACATGCTTGTATTTTTAATGGGGAGTATGTAGGAGAGAGCACAGAAAAGACTGAGCTTAGCATGATGTTTATGTGGACGATACCTGGGATGAGGTTAAGCATCTCCAAGAAGAGGTCCCTGAGAGGAAGAAGCAGCGTGGATTAGAGCAGGTTGTGAGAAAAGAGGGGATGGCATTTGGGTGTCAGCGGATGAAAGGGCAGTGTTACCCAATTGTTTGTTGAGTCCTATGGTGAGGCATATTCATGGAGCAGTTCACCTTGGAAGAGATGCCATGGTAGGGGTGCTTCAACAGACGTGGTTTAATCCACGGTTTCGTGTGTACGCTGAGGCAGCGTGTCATAGGTGTGTTACGAGTCAGCAAATGAATGCAGGAAAGAAAACTGTGGTTGCTTTGAGTCACATTGGGAGATCAGGAGGTCCTTTTAACAGGATACAGTTGGATTTCATAGAAATGCCCAGGTGCAATGGGTTGAGGTACGTTTTGGTGGTGGTGTGTCTTTTCGCATTGGGTTGAGGCATATCCAACCAGGCGATGCGATAGTCTCACTGTAGTGAAGTTGTTGCTTAGAGAGGTCATCCCACGGTTCAGATTTCTAACCTCATTGGAATCGGACAGAGGAACTCACTTTCATAGTGAGATCATGAAGCTGTTGTGTGCCACCTTACAAGTTGATCAGAGGCTGCATTGTAGCTACAGGCCGGAGGCATCTGGCCTGTTGGAGCAGATAAATGGGACAATCAAGATGAAAGTGGCAAAGGTTTGCTCGTCGACGTCTTTGAAATGGCTGGATGCTCTGCCCTTGGTGGTGATGAGCTTACTTAGCACTCCTGCTAGGTGAACATGACTTTCTCCCCATGAGATATTAATAGGGAGGGCGATGCGTTTGCCTGCAGTGACAGCTACAGCTTTGATAAACATCACTGATGATTTGGTTCTAGATTATTGCAAGGGACTAACTGATGTGGTTAATTCTGTGTCTCACCAGGTCGAGGTTGCAACTGCACCCATGTCGAAAGATCTCCTGCATGACCTTAGCCCAGCGGACTGGGTATTGGTCCAAAAGCACGTGAGGAAGAACTGCCTTGATGCACGGTGGCGAGGTCCGTACCAAGTGATTCTGGTTACAAGCACAGCTGTGAAGTGCAGAGGCTTATGAACTGGATCCACGCCTCCCACACCTGCAGCGTTCCAGACCCTTGGAAGAAACAGCTCCTCTCGCTCAGAGAAATCCAGCTGAGATCGCAAGCTCAGGAGAGGGGACAAGCCAAGCTGTAAGGGTTCCTGCCAAGACTGACTGCTCATCAGGTCGAGCTGAAAGGGATCAAGCTGCACAAGATCCAGGTACAGACTCTGAGGGAGTCGGAAAAGTTGGAGTTGACGTAGAGTCTGACTCAGCTGAGTAGACTGGTGTGGGGCAGGCAAGGGTGGAGAAGAGGAGAACAGAAGCTGGAAGCAAAACATGGCTACTGAGAAAAAAAGACTGAATTTGAGGCTTGCATCAGAAAAAGATCTCGCTCCCATCTCTGAAACGTCTGAATCTGAGCAAAGTGACGCAGAACCAAGTCAAAAAGGATTAAGGAGATCAAAGAGAGAGAGTGCTGTGCCTGAAGTACGCTGCTCCAGAGTGGACGTACCTGGTCACAGATGCAGAGACCAGGGAGGTCCGGGAGGCTGGGGTCTGGAAGAGTGAGACGCGGGGAGACCACACTGATCATTGACATTGAATTGTTAGTCCCTGGAGTTGAGGCCCTCGGGCTCTTGACTCTGACGGTACCAGATCCTCCAAGGCTGAGTGGATTGCGAATTCTGATCTTAAACCAACTGTCATTTCCAACGTTTGGCTGCCAGCCCTCAGCTCAAGAATTGGAAGCTTTTCGTATGGAGATCTTGCAACTTGTTGTTGATGTCCTCGGCACCGATTTGATCTATGATGAAAATTGAACTGGATAAAGAGAAGAAAATACATAATCATTGCTCTAAAAGAAGATAACCTAGGTCCAAGTGGAAGACTAAATTTAGGGATTTTTCATTAGAAGAAGAAAGAGGGCCAGGGTTGGCTGTTGATAAACAATAAATCATTACTGCTGAACTGAATTCAGAAGAATTCCAGATTCCCAAAGGGATTTAGTAAGAACTTTGTGCGCAGAACTATTAAGTGAGAAGAAAAGACTTTGTTGATTCCACTACTGCACCTTGTCGGAAAACTGATTCAATATGGAGTCTGGAAATTCGAACCGTATGCAGAAATGCATGATAGGTACACTCATAGTAGGGGTGATTATAGTCATTACTGTAGTGGTCATTACATCCATAGTCGAGCCCAATGTTGCAGTAGAGGAAGAGGAACGGGGGACACCTACACCTTCTACATCAGAAATGAGAGAGGGTGCATCAGAATCAGATATGGATATGATAGAAGAAACTAGTCGCTTAGTACATGTAGACCTATCCAAAGGTGATTTTACATTAAATGCATACGCAAGGTTACTGTATGAGTATGTAGACACCATGGATGCGAAAGATTGTTATGTGTGCATGCAGTTGCCAGCATCAGTGAAGGAGGACATTAGATATCACCACCTACCCCTGACATATGGCATCACTTCTAGTGTGATGCTGAGTATGTTTTATGGTAAAGCACATTTTGAGTACTACTTCTCCAATTATGACGTAGTGCTCCCTGAGGTCCCAGTTCTTAAATATCTGAACAAATATGATTATTATAAACAAGAAGAGAGAATGTCGAAATATGTTGCGCCCACAGTAAATTTGGATACAGCATATGCCCACCGACACAATTTGACATGTATGTTATCTGACATAGAAAAGAAATTTGTAGATCAGATAGAGTATAGGCATAGACAGACATTATTTAGGCCTGATCCTAAACATGAGGTAATTGAATGGACCCAAGAGGAGTTAGATCATAAGACAAAGGGGAGCTCTGGTCCAATAGCTCTAGATCTAAAACAAAAAGGGAAACTTTGCATTAGACAACCACAGACATATTGTGACAGAATATTTGTGGGAGAGAGTGAATGTGAGCACACTTTCTTGATTGAAGAATCAATAAAGAAGGCGCTATTAGATAAGTTGACCATAGTGCCCAATGTGTATTCTGTATGTGGGAGAAACACGTATTTTCGGTTGTCACCAAATTGGTATGGAACATGTTATTTGGCTGTGGTATTCCCTAAGATATTCCACATGGAAGACTTGTGGCCATTGGAAGGGAAACAACCGCATAGAGAGTAACGTGGCATGAGTGCAGGAGAAATTGTTGATGATATGTTGGGCGCAATGATACCGAGTTTGGGGGTGGTTCTGAATGTTGTAAAGATTAGAAGGTTGTCAACCTTGGTGGACAAGCTGTCCGTGAATACGGCTCAAGCGTTGCTACTTGTCGATGGAGAAATGGTTTCTATAAGGGCCATGGTGCTTCAGAACCGTCTTGCATTAGATGTATTATTGGCAAAAGAGGGCGGAGTCTGTAGATTATTGAGGGTCCAACAGTGTTGCACTTATATCCCTGACAATAGCAAGGATCTAAGAAAAGATATAAGTAACATCACTGAGATACATCAGGACATACATGAATTAGCTACCGAAGGGATTTGGGATAAAATTGGCCAAGGATTTGGAAAGTTTGGAAGTTGGTTCGGAAGTCTGGGACAGGGAATTGTTGGTTACATCTTGAAGCCTATCATAATAGTCGTGGTCTGTCACATCGTATTGTTGGGTGCCTTTAGAGTTTTTAAGTGGCACAAGGCAAGGCAGGCTGAGAGTTCTCTTAGGAGACAGGAATGGCATATGGAAAGACTGCAGGACATTCACTATCAGAACCTTAAGAATCTGGAGAAGTTTAGGCAGGGAAGGCAGGCTACAACTTCTGTTTAGGTCCGTCTTTTCTCCGAGGAAAACATAGCAAGGGAAAAGTGCTGTATTTGATGACACTAGTCATCAGAGGGGGGGCCTGAAAGAGCGCTCGGCGCTCCTAAAATTTGTAAGAGTGCATTATACTCGTGGACGAACTGCACTCACATATATTCTGCTGTTTTGCTGTAATTCGTGTTATTAGAGTGAAGCTTATATCACCATATTAAGCCAGTAGAATTAAATTTGTAATGTTATATACGGGAATGATTACGATTTTGCATGTGTTTAGAGAAATCATGTAATCATGCATGTGCATTATGAATATATGCAATATAAATGTAGCCACTGTTTATAAATGTTCCGTATAGAGACATGTGCAACGGGTGAGCATTAAAGAACGTTCTTAGGTTAGCCAATCTTGTAGGCCTAACTTTCGTTTTTTTAAAGTTTCGTTTCTCCTTGTCTGCTCTCAAGTTATAAGTTAATTAGAATTTAAGTGTGTGTAGAAAGTTTCCTTTCTCCCCTACTGCAGGTGCAGGAATTCGACCTCGTTATTTTAGATTTATGAAGATACATGGGGAGGAGAGGAATATCTTTGAAGAACTTGAACAGAGAGATGGGAGGACACCTTTCATGCCTGGTGAAACCAGGGATCCAAGGTCGGTGGGGAGAGCTCGAATTAATTGGAGTTTGTGGAAAGTTACGCAAAGGAGGTATTCACGGAATAACTTACCATTTGACCTGTTAGGGGTGTAACTTTGTCTTTTTGTATTAGGCACAGGGACAATTTGGGAGGACTTCGGCTTTGGACTTCGGAAAGGGATCATCTTAGAACGAGCTCCATAGCTTTACACTACTTGACCCATTTAACATGAGTGTACTTCTTAGGAAGTCAACACGTGCTGACACCCTTTGAGGGGAATTCAACTGGGAAACTAGGTAGGGATGTCACTCTAGAAGTAGAGTAGGGACAGATTATCTTTTTAATTCCTGAAATAAAAATGAAAAGGGATTTGGACACAGCGTCTATACTCAGTTTTGTTCTGATATTAGAATTCATTGTTCTGTGCCTATTATGCCGAATGAACTATATTTGTAGGCTTGGTTCTGTATTAGCATTCATGTATCTTTATACTCTCATATTGAGGTGTGTTTATGTTCTGCTATTTTTGGCCTTATAATAAATTAGCAAAAATTGAATTAAGAGTCTGTAGTCCTTTGGTCGCATGGAGAAAGGAAATGTATTATTTGTAACTTGTCTTTTCTCCCCTCTACACTTCCTTAGCAAGCAATAAAGACCATCGGCCAGGGGTTCCTAAGTGAATCAAGCACATGGAATCTGGCCCCTTCAAGTCCGATGTGGGTATGCTCGTGTACTCCATTCAAAGGAGGTAAAAATTATTTTAGTATTTCAACCCTCATTCTGCTATATTGCCTTCTTTCCCAATGTAGTGGATGGGTTTTCCTACTACAAGTGTACCAGCTGCATCGTTAAAGTGCATAGATTTTGGCCGCCTCTATGTTCACAAGGTGTCAGTCTCACAATAAAGCGCACAAGTTCTTTACATTGTAGTTCTTCAAAAGCATTTCTGTTAAGGCTGTGAAAGTCGAGATAAAACTGACATTCTTGCTTCTGATCGCAAAAGGAACTGCACTTTTCCTAGTCAACATTGATGTAAATATCTCAGAATGTAGGTGAATTAAATACGATGGAAAAACAAGACAATGGGTTAATTGCAACAATTGTGGGGAAAATTGCACATCTGTTTTGGTTGCACTTCCTGTTAAACAAATCTTATCCTTACAAAGTCAATTTTTGGTATGCTACCAAAGATTAATCACTGCCCCAGGACACACTGGTACATGCTGTCTTCTGCTGGAAGAGAGTTCTTTGATGTTTCATGTGGAAAATGTTTTAAAATTCTTGTATTTACAGACTTGCATGGCAAATTAACAGTGTTAAGGCATCTTACCCATGGGCACATGCTGGTAATACAGTACGACACAAGTTGTGACACAGTACTCTCCTTCCAATCTTTTGCACAATAGAATCTACGCAATCAGTACATGAATTCATGGCACACAGTTGGGAACTAAATACCATTGCCCCAATCTGTCACCTGGACTACACTTCTAACTCACAACGCACATCATCCTACAACGTAAGTCCATATCAAATACAGAAGGATACTTTCAACCTCTGTGAAACTGCCATGCAGACCATAAACTTAGCACAGCACATGCTTAAATATTGTGGTCAATACTTAAAAAGGATTTGCGTCACCTTTGCACCACCTAAGAGATTTATCAAGCCACACAAGATCACCTTGCAAGGCCCTGAGTGGCTTGATAAATCTAGAGTAACGGCAGGCAACGCAATTCACTTCCTTGGGGTACTCTGAAGCAGGGACGCGTACCATGGGTGGTGCGTGGGTGTTCTCACACATCCACCCTTGCATTCTGACCCATTCCCAGATTTACCAACACTGGTAGACCTGGGAATGCTTCAGAATTGTACGCCTCCCCACTAAAGGCGCAATGAGGAGATATATCTTTATTTCTTCTTTTTATTTCCTCTTTCTAAGTGTGCTGCATTTTGCAGCACACTTACAAAGAGGAAAATGCCTCTGAGGATTGTTTTTGTGAAGGTAGGTGCTCCTTCGTTCAATAAAACAATCCTGCCTACAAAGCAAGAACCCTTGCACCACGGTGCAAGCGTGCCTGCGTTAGCACTATGTACCAGTTTGTGCTCCAGTGCAGGCAGAGAGCAGGAATGCGCCATATAATGTTAAATACAACACATTTCTTTCCTCTCCCTTGCATGCGGTGCAGCAAAATGGCTTACTGCATTGTGTTGTTTGACATATTGATAAATATGGGCCTGCATAACTAGAAACCATCCAGGGCACACTTCTCAAAACTGTTCACACACAAAAACTGTAGAGATCGACAAGGTCATCAATCAATATCATAACAATAAAAGTATTGCCTCCACATTAACATAAATATCCCTGTACACGAGTTAACTTTGTACAAATTCTTAATCCTTAAAAATGGCATTTCAAATCAATGTTTCTAATACTAAAGTTACATTCAACAGTACCGAACTAAGAGAGTAAGAGACACAAGAATAACATTACCAGAATATTAAGTGCATCACATACTATTATATGACACTACTGATCTTATCCTTCATACTCAGCTTGTACTAAACTTGATTTACACATGAATAAAATTACTCAACGTCCTTTTCACTTCCACCTCCAAACTGAAAGTAATGTGCCTCACAGTCATCTCTTGTGTTTTAGAAAGTCTCTTATCCATGCCCATGACCTCCCTCAGGGACTCTGCCTTCTAGTCCTCCCTAGACATCACTTATGACGACGTTTACAAAGAGGAGGAATCCTTCATTACACTCAATAACCACTGCCATAGCCCTTTTCATTGATGGTCAACCGCTCACACTGGAGTGAAATGACCACTACTAGCTGGTGCTGCATGTGATACCACGGTCCAACCATCTCTGCTAATAGCTTTGAAAACTCTGCAATAAGTGCCATATAATTGGGACACCTTGCACCTTTGACACCACAGATCCTTAGGTGACTCCCACTCAGGACTCCAGATGATGGTCCACTGGCCACAAATATTTCCCCACACACAGCGTCTTCCTAGTGTCTTCAATTAAGTGTTATATGTGATAAATGTTTCTGTTAACTGTTCACGATGTCAGACACTTACTGCTCCTTCTTACTGTCTCATGTTACAGACATGCTACAATACAGACCTTATGTTATATTACAGACCTTATGCTTTGGACTCTTCATTGAGAGGCATCACCACAGTTTTAACTCCACTCAGCTAGCTTTTTGTCCTCTCATCCTGGTCCTTTCCCAAACTTTTCACTGGGATCCTCCTGCTCATCAGCCATGTTAACACCACTTATTGAACGATTTGAGGGAGGGCAGCCTCAGAATGCCATCAACTCCCAGATTTCAGCCAGCACACAGACACCAACGTTCCATGCATAATCACATTCTCACAGCATCCACACTCAACATTCACAGCATGGCCACTCAACTCATGCATGCATGGACACAAACACATGTGACTACAGGAAACTTAAAGGACTCACCTAGATGGAGATTTCCTTCTACCATAGTTACCCCAGCCCATATATGCAATCTGTAATATCTCAGAGAGACTTCCACTTGTTTATGGGGTCAGGAAATAACTTATTACAAACGGTTGAAAACTAGAGAAAATGGGGCTTCAAGTAGAGTGACTGATGTACATGCCCCCTGAAGGTCTTAAAATCTAATCAGCGGTTCTCTCCTTTTCTCTTCTGATATTGTGGCGCAGAGAGATCCCCGTGGGGATGATTCGTTTTGCGCCTAATAAATGCTAATAATAATAATAATAAGAAATCGTTGGAACTCATTCTTCTTCAGTGCACACTCTACAAAGAAATTTGAAAATGCAAACTTCTCTAATCTATGAGAAACACTGTATTTTGAGGTGAGACGAAATTATGTTTTTTCTGTTATCTGAGCAGAATATAGACATCAGTGAAACAGTCATGTCTTTTGAGAAGTAAGAAGAAATATAAGAACCAGGAAATGAACTAGGCTAGACAACAAGGATGCCCAAGAGGGTCATAACTAAAAGTTAAAGCATGGTTAAGCCACCCTGGACTGAGCTATTGTTTAATTGACCTCAGTAAACAATCTCGTAACTGTGACTACAAACCGTCATCCTCTTCCTAAATTCATAGGGCCATATTTATTAAAATGTAACACAACACAGAACAGCAAGTCACCTTGCTCCGCTGCGTTACCTGGAAAGGGCAGGAATGAGCTGTATTTATTACAATATGGCACATTCCTGTCCTTTTCCCAGTGCTGGTGCACAATGAGCTGCCAAGCACCAACGCAGGCACCCTTGCACCGTGGCATATTCCCAGGTCTACCAGCGATGGTAAATCTGTGAATGCAGGACGGGTGTTGTGTGGAAATACCCAAGCAATGCCCATGGAACTCCTTCCAAGGGCAGAGTAATGCAACTCAGTGATTTGCAATACATTGCATTACTCCTGATTTATGAAGCCACTCAGTGCAAGCAAAGTGGCCTTGCGTGGCTTAATAAATCACATTTTAGGGTTTTTGCATGCATGTACTACATTGCGTGGTGCAAACACGACGCATACACTTGGTAAATATGCCCCTTCTCTTTTACAAACTGTGCAGAACGAATGATGGTGTTTTAAACTTTTGTTTTCCATGTTTTGCACAGTAAACTGTTTCAGTGCGTGCTGTGATTCTAGGGGAAATCCCTTTTACCTTTCAAAGGGCTGATGGCAGAGCAGCTAAGTATTGCTCAGATGTTCATGGGCAACTACATGAAAAAGTGAGAGTGCACTCTCTATAGAATATATTCCATTATACAATTCTGACTAAGGTCATTCAGGTGGCTTTACCTTGATAAGTAAACACAAGGTGATGGTGGACGGAGTGCTGAAACTTTTCAGACACTCACCCAGTCACAGATCAGGGTTGAAACCATCATCGTTCTTTAGCTCACTTCACCACCCCAGTTTGGACCCAGCCATATGCAAATCAGTCTTGACCTTGTGCCTCATGGGAACAGTCCAGCCCGAACTCCCAGGCCAGGTCCTCCCTGGACTGGAAACAAGCATCCTGGGACCGGTTTCGGGGTAACACCCCTCATCAGCCAGGCTAGATTAAATCCAGTGGCAAAGGGGCACATGCATCAAGCATTTTTGTCTTCGCAAACAGGCTGATTCACAGAATCGACCCATTTGCGAATGCAAAAAATGCTTTTCAGATGCAGCAAACCCTATTTTGCGAATTGGTAACCTGTTACCGAATCACAAAATGGGTTTGTGATTCGCTATTAGGAAGGGGCGTGTTTAGGGCATCCCTTCCTAATACCGAATTGCATCGGTATGTATGAATGTTTTGCAACCGAAATGCAGTCCCAAAACATTCGCATTTTTATCACATACTTTTTTTTTTTTGTAAAGATTTTTATTAGATCTTATGCAGATTACAGAGACAGCATCAAAAAGCACATTCAACTGATGAACAACATAAACAACCCGTGGCTATACTGCACATGTCAAGTATCAGTGACAAATATCTAAGCTTTACAACATAATGAGGCATCGTTCACGTAGATAAAGTAAAATCATGCTTAATGTTCAACATTTTCGGGGGACTCGTCCTGTTCAATGGAACGTAGGTATTGCACCAGGGGCTCCCAGATGTCTTTAGGCCTAGAAGGGGCAAGAAGCTCCTCTGCATATAACACTAGATTTTCCCTGCAATACACCAGATCTTAAGCCACTGTGCAGCTGAGGGCCCAGCTGTGCCCTTCCATGTCATCGCCACCCGTCTCTTGTCGAGGAGCAGAGCCTCCCGTACAAATTTACCTGTTGCACCCTTCAGGAACGGCACCAGGCCCAGCAAATATACTTGTGGAGAGCACTGCAAATCAATATCAACCATCTTATACAGTTTGCAGATCACATCCGCCCAGAACACCGCCACCTGTCTGCATGCCCAGGCTAGATGCCAGAAGTCAGCACCTAGAGTTCCGCATCGTTTACATGCATCAGTGTCTCTAAGCCCATATTTGAACAATTTATGCGGGGTGTAATAGGCCTGATGGAGGTATTTAAAGTGAATTATTCTTAGGTTGCCATTAGAGGTTAGGTCACTGGTCAGTTGACAGCAGTGCTCCCATTCCTGTTGCGTGAGTTGTGGGTACAGATATGTGTTCCATTTCTCCAAACTTCTGTCTGTTGTGTGGTGAGACCCTCTCATCCCTAGCGGCGCGGTAGAGTTTGGTGATAAGTTTATGTCGTGTTGGGCTGACAAGAGAGTATGCAGGGTCTGCAGCGTCAGAGGTTCCGCAGGGAATGTAGACTAGTGGGCCTGCATCGCTTTATTTAACTCGTGAAACAGAAATATGAACAGTGGCGTCTTATTCCGCACATAACTGAGGTCATCATCCGTCAAGAAAGCACCGTTGGGATAAAAGTCCTGCATTCTATCACTCACTGCTAGTTTCAGAGTGCGCATAGCACCTGCTTCATGTGTCACCGACATGTCCGAGTGGTAAGCAATTGGTAACTGAGGGGAATAAAGTGGCAGTTTCCCAGCCATACGGCCTAGCGCCTGCCAGGCTGCTATTGTTGTGTCAATTGTTTTGATTTCAGTGCGGGGCGTGTTCCTGCGAGCATGACTCAGTATGGAACTTAATGGGATGGGATGTGCGTCACCGTCCTCTACTGCTATATGTGGGATAAAGTCGTGGGAGCCGAACCAATAGTGTGCGTATTGTGCGTGGGCGCATAGATAATACAGATATATGTCAGATACACTGAAGCCCCCCTTCTTGAAATCCAAAGTTAGAGTCTCCCAGCTCACACGAGCTTGCCTGCCTCCCCAAATCAACCGGATGAGCAGAGAGCGCACAGTTTTAAAAAAATGTTGGGTTAGCGGTATCGGTATGTTGCTAAAAAGATATAAAAATGTAGGCAGCACAACCATCTTGATGAGGGCTATGCGGTCGGCCAGCGACAGCGGAAGTTTCACCCACCTATCTACTTGTTGTTCCAAAGCCATAGAAGCAGCTCCATAGTTCGCACGGAGGACTGTTTCGGGATCCCGGTGAACCCACACCCCCAGATACTTTACAGGTTCCGCGGACCACATAAGCGGGAATTCAAGCTCATGAGGGAGGGTGCTCTCTGTCAGTGGAACCACCACAGATTTGGTCCAATTAATACTTAGTCTCAAGAGCAGTCCAAACCGAATGTATTCTCGTAGGACCGGTGCCATAAAGGTGCGCGGTTCCCTTATAAAAAGCAGCATATCATCCACATAGAGTGAAATGCTTACTGGGCGGTGAACAAAGCGAAGGGCCATGGCTCCATGGCGCTGCCTAATAATGCAGGCTAGTGGCTCCAGCATTAACGCAAAGAGGAGCGGCGAGAGGGGGCAACCCTGTCTGGTCCCTCTAGTGATCCGTAGAGGGTCTGAAGTGCTGCCCTCCACACGGATCCGTGCCATGGGGTCGGTGTAAAGTAGACACACCCAATTGATAAAGCTGGGAAGAAATCCCATTCTTTGCAAAATGTAGAATAAATAGCCCCACTCTATAGAGTCGAAGGCCTTGGCTGCGTCAATCATCAAAGCTGCCGCTTGGAGCCCGGGATTAAGAATGTGAAAGATCGCAAAGAGGGTGCGTAGATTATGGGAGGTGGACCTAGTGGGGATGAAACCAGATTGATCTGGAAGTACCAGGTTCTGCATGAGAGGCTGTAGCCTGGTGGCCAGGATTTTTGCTAAGATTTTCACATCCGTGTTGATAAGCGACAGTGGCCGATATGAGTCGCAGCAAGATGGCGATTCATCTTTTTTGAGTAGAGTGATAATCAATGCTTCTCGAAGGGTTGGCGGCAATGTGCCCGTGTCATAGGCTTTGGCATACATTTCTAACAAATGGGGGGTTAATTCTTCTGCGTATTCTTTATAGAACTCGCAGGGGAATCCGTCAGGCCCTGGAGCTTTCTTATTTGGAAGAGTTTTAATCACCGCACGGATGTCTTCTGCTGTGATTGGCTGACTTAGGAACTCCCTCTGACCGTCGGATAGCCATGCAATGGCCACATCCGATAAATATGTGTCCAACTCCTTAGTGTCAGTCCTACTCTGCGAGGTATATAATTCCACATATGTGCTTCTAAACTGTGCAGCAATGTCCTGAGTAGTATAGCAATCCTGGCCGGTCACATCAGTGATCTTGGTAATAGTGTGCTGGTCCATGCGAGCTTTAATCTTATTGGCTAGATGGTGTCCCGGTTGGCCACCCTCCCCGTAGGCATGAGCCACATGGCGTCTGGAGAGGTACCTGGCCTCCCCCTCTGCCAGCTCATTATATGCTAGTGTGGATTCTTTAATGGTCGCCAACATCTGTGCACAGAGTGAGATCTCATAATCCCGCTCAAGTCACTGCAAAGTAGATTCTACCCTAGCTAATTGTCCCCGCAGGTCTTTTAACATGCCAGCTGATGTACCAATGCAGGTACCTCAGATAGTGGCCTTGAATGCCTCCCAAAGGGTCCTAGCGCTGTCAACTGAGCGTTTGTTCTGGTCAAAGTATTGTACAATGGCCTCACGAACTGTTTCGACATAGAGTGGGTCCAGCAGCACCTCAGAACGGAAGTGCCACTTGAATGACCGGTGGACGGTTTGCGGGATGTGTAATATGAGAATTGAACAGGGTTATGTTCAGACAGCGTTTGGGGTAACCCCTCTACCGTGGACACCCAGCCCACCGCACTCTCACTCAACAGCCAGTAGTCCAGCCGAGACCAGCTACCATTCGCAGTGGAAATGTGCGTGCCCTCCAATTTCTCCGCATTTCGCTGGCGCCTCACATCTAGCAATCCCAGTTCGGCCATCCCCTCATTGATGACCCGGGCCGCCCCGGGTGAGTGTCCCCCTTTGCCACTCGATTTATCTTTGCTAGGATCTAGATGTGTATTGAGGTCACCCCCCCATATGATCACAGCTTCGGGCCAGTCCCGCAGAGTGGAAATGATACGTTCGATTAAAGCAGGATCATCCGTGTTTGGGCCATAGGTATTTACAATGGTAATTAAACTGCCCGCTAGTTTCCCATGGAGTATCGCATACCGTCCAGCATCATCAATACAGGTTTTAATCATGGTGAAGGGAAGGCTTTTTTTGATAAGCGTGATCACCCCTCGGGCATAGGACGAGTAGGAGGAAGCCAATCGATAACCGGCCCACTGTGCCCCAACGTGTATCTCGGACTGTTTTGTCAAATGAGTTTCTTGTATAAGGGCAATTTTTACCTCATGGCGATCTAGGTACGCTAAGACCTGACGTATCTTTTTAGGTGAATTGAGCCCCCGTACATTCCATGTTAAACAGGTAATTAGTACAGTGTCCTGATGCAAAAAGGTACTGTGTTATACATCGAGCATATTTTGACCCTAGTGCGAGTCGCTCTCTGTGCACACCTCACAATAACTAAACCACAATTAGCCACATGAACCAACCCCCCAAACCCCACCCTCCCACCATCACTCCCCACCCACTTTAGCGTCCCCAACTTGCCAAAGCCATCCCGAACCTCCCAGATCGAATCCCAAGTGGAACACCCGGGGTGTAAACAGCTATGGGGAACACCCATGGGGGGAGCGCTGGAGCACAAGTACCCTCCCGATGTAGAAGGAGGTGGCCGAGTAACGATAATAACATTTCCTACCCGTATCCCTGTGACATCGTAAAACAGTACAAAGGATATCAAAAAACATGGAGTGATTTGAGTTCAAGTAGTAATGGAAATCTTATCTGAATAGTTCGAATCCTTGCAGCCAGTCCACTCCGTATGTGCCTACAACCTTCCACGACAGGTAATCATACACAGATTACCCTGAGTCCAAAAACAGAGCTGAAGTGTACAGATGCTGGAGACTCTCGTTCGTCCAGGTATTTTATTGTTCAGCTACCGATGCACTGGAGCCCCCGCTGTCATCATCTGCCGTGTTGGGGGAGTCCCTGCTACGTCGCTTAAGAGTCTTAGCGAAGTCTATCGCCGACTTAGGGGTGGTGAATATTTTGGGCTTCCCATTTATTTCAATGTGCAGGTGCGCTGGGTAGAGCATTGCATAGGGTATCTGTTCAGCTATAAGAAGCTGTTTGACAGGTTGGTATTCTCTCTGCGCTTCCTGCACGGCTGCCATAAAATCTGGATAGAAGGCAAGGGTGTTACCCTTGTGGGTGATGGTGCCCTTTTGTCGAGCCCTGCAGAGGACAGCGTCCCAATCCCTATAGTTCAATAAATGGGCTATTAGAGGGCGCGGTGGGGCACCTGGGGGAGGACGAACTGTCAGAGAGCGATGTGCCCGCTCTACTATTAATACCTGAGACAGGTGTTCCGCCCCGAAAATTGCTTGAAGCAGCTTTTCTACATAGGTCTCCAGGCGGCCCGTGTTTGTAGATTCTGGCAGGCCAGTGATACACACGTTGTTGCGCCTGGATCTGGCCTCTAAGTCCTCGTTCCTGGCTTGTATCACAGCCAGCACTTTTTCCATAGATAGCGCTCTGGAGGTCTCTTGCTGCAAACCATCTTCCGCATCTGAGATACGCGTTTCTGCCTCCCCCAGGCGCAATGCATGCTTATACAGCTTTGTGGACATGTGGTCCATCCGTAAGTTTAAGTTATCAATCGATGGATTGCAAACTGGCTTTTACCGCAAGAAGCGTTTTTTCAATGTTCGTTAGATTATCACTTGGTGCATCCACCTCCGAGTCAGAGGCTGTCTGTCTGTTGATGGGCTTTACCCGCTTTGCGGGGTTCAAATGTAAGACCCTACTGACTATGCTCTGTTTTCCCCATATTTGCACCACAGGAACAAAGCACATGAGGAAGTTGGCCGTCTCACAAACTGTGCTAGTCCGTAAAGTAATGAAGAGTGCACCTCACTTAATCGCTCCGCTATGCCGCAGCGAGTTGTAACAATATTCAGTGGAGACAAAGACTGGCCAGCTGGTATAGGCCGGGAGTATACACAAAGACTGTTCGCATTGGAGTGCATGCAGTCTCCGCAGGTAATCGCAGCCCGCAGTGTAGCCCTGTGGCACACAGAGGAAGTCGGCCCTTACTAGTGAAGCTGTTCAGTGTGGGCTCCACTCGTCAAGCCGCAAATGATCCGCACCTCAGATTATCATGAGTGGTAGTGGGGCCCAGCCGCACCCCGGCACGACTGCCCCACTGCAGTAGGAAGTGCAGACAGGCAATCCCAAACCCACACAAGGCCGCACAATGCCGCGCGGCAACACTAGGAGATAAGGAAGAGGAGCTGTGGCGTTTATTGACCCAATCAACGGGGCATTGAGCAATTAATAGTGAGATCCCACTGCAGAGTCACTGCTCCCCTCCACCGGGCGAAAATCAGTGCAGTTTTGGTGCACACACTGTGCGTGTTAGATTATCCTCACAGGCGTTTTTTTCCTTTTTTCTCCCCCCAGGCTTTGCAGCAGGGATCAACAGAGGCCTCTCGATGTGGGCGAAAGTAGGCCCGTCTGTAGGTAGCCATGATGTAGGCCGCACTCAACGTCTTACCGCACCGCGACACTCACCTAATCGGCCAAGCTGTCCCACAGCGCCGGCCCACAGCAGCCTCAACGCGGGCCAATCCAGCACTCCAGGATGGCAGACTGGTACGCGCTATCTCCGACGGCCCTCTCCTGTGCCTCGTCTGGGCCGGGGTCGAGAGTAGGCCCAATCCCCTGATGGCGTGGCGTCCAGCCCCGGGCCGTCTGCCACTCCCACACCGGCCCTCAGAGTCGCACAGGTAACAGGCACTGCAGCACGATCCCCGTCCGATGTACGCAAGCCGCAGCAGGCGCCGCTCGTTGCTCACCGCAGTCCTGCGCCAGGAACACATCTCAGGCCGCCATGCTGTGAGTGTGGGTCCGGTAGTACGCCGATCTCTCACTCTGCCATCTGGTCGTGCAGCAGTAAAATTAATGCGCCCAGGGTCGCCCGCAGTGTTCCGCTACGTTTTCTTGTAGTTGGGGCATCCACTACAGGCAGGAAGGCAAGGATATTGGGCGGATTAATGACTCGGCCAGCGGAGCTGCTCTACAGAGCGGCCATCTTGCCGTGCGCCCTCTAGCGCCCCCCGCATTTTATCACATACTTCAAGTAGGTGGTAACCCATTCGCAAATGGGAAGGGGTCCCCAAGGGACCCCTTCCCCTTTGTGACTTTCTGTAAAATCATTTTTTAAGAGCAGGCAGTGGTCCCACGGACCACTGCCTGCTTTAAAAAGAAAAAGGAAAACTTTTCATTTTTATTCTTGTAAAGCATCCCGTTTTCCTTTAAGGATAACAGGCTGCTTTACAAAAACAAATTGCTTTATTTAAAAGAAATCACAGACATGGTGGTCTGCTGACCCCAGCAGGCCCCCATCCCTGTGATTTTTGTGACTCCTAGGGGATCGCAAATTGCGACCTACCTCATTAATATTCAAGAGGTGGATCATTTGCGATCCCCTAGGAATCACAGAAAGTGTTCAACACACTTTCATGCATGCAGTTTTGCGATTTCTTAATTGCGAATCGCAAGGATTCGCAATTAGGAAATCGCAATACGAGGTATTCATACATTTGGCCCTAAGTGAACAAGGGACCCACGTCTGGGCATACCCTGCCAACGTAGGGGGAACAAAGCCTGCATAAGTAAAATTTTCACTGAGAAATAGGATCAATTATTTTGGATTACTTCTAATATTGTTGCTTAGAAATTGTAGTATGCTACATTAAAAATGAATTAGGTGCAGTGTTACAGCGAAATCATTAAGCCTGATTACAAGTAAAGGTGCTATTTATCGCACCTGATAAATAACAAAGCCCTGGGGTTCATTATTTATCAGGTGTAATAAACAGCACCTATTAGGCGTTATTGGGGAATAACATGTGGATTTTGGTAATTAACACACCAAAATACGCATGGTACGGTAAATAACATACACATTTACCCTGTTAAATTTCGGCAGGTTACCGAAATGTAATGAAGCTTGAGGTATTTAAGGCATCCATTAATTATCGGATGTGTTAAATTCCCTTTATCTTGTCATTCCAACCTATGCATAAACAGGGGTTATGTACGGGTTGGAATATAGCAAGCAATTTATAATCAGGCCCTTAGTGGTTAATCCCACAATCCCTTAAAACTATAACCAAAACCCTTAACTCAATATCCTTAGCTCTATATGTGTAACGCTTTAACCTTACCCATAAGCCTATCACTAAGGCCCTACTCCCCTAACCATAAGCCTTAAGCCCTTAACTCCTGCACCATACACCCTCAACCCTATACTCCAAACTCTTAACCCTATACCCTTAACCCCCATGACAAACACCTTAACCTGTCCCTAACCTTATTGCTTTTACACTGTGCCTTGAACCAGTAACCCTTTACCCATAACAACTGTGATCTATGCCCCAAGTCCCTAAACCTTAACCTCAATCCCATACCCTTAACCTCTAACCCTTAATCCCTTAATTTATATCCTATACGATTAAGCCTATACATTTACTGGCTATCCCTACCCAAATGCCTTTAAACCCTTTACCATGTATGCTTAACCCCAGCCTTTAGCACCTTAACCCTATGATCCAAACTCTTAACCGTATACCAAAAACCCCTAAACCCTTAACTCCTAGCCCTATACCCATACCCCTAACCCTTAATACCAAACCACCTATACTGATATTCTGTCACCTATACCTTTAACCCCCACCTCTTCAGCACCAACCCCATACCAAAAACCCCTCTACTCTTCATGCGTAGTCCCTGACTGTGAGAAGTAGGCCTGGTATATGCTGTCCACTAATTAAAGTGGGCACCTTGCACCATCCAAACGACCCTTATGATGTATGAGGTCAAAGATAACCTTTAGAAAGCGAACCTAGTGGTAGCTGTGGAGAGCAGCCTTCAGGCTTAATCTTGAAGGAATGTAAAGCAGCTCGTTTTACCTGAACATCACCTCCTATATTGACTGAATGAAAGGAGAACCACACAGTAGTTATATAAAAATATGTATTTATTAATATAACACTCTCTAGTATCCTCTACACGAGGATAGAACACAAAGCACACAATACGAGATCAATAGAACAGTTGTAAGTAGCACAATACACAGTGGGCTCCAGGGGGAGACCAAACCATATACTAAAATAGTGGTATAACAATCACGACTTGGATCAAGACCAGGTCTGGAGCACGTAGAATCGCTGGGACCCCGGGGAACCACCCAAGGTGAGTAGATAGGGACCCCACGGAGGACCGGTGCAGTGTGCTAACACGACCGCGGGCTCCGTACAATTCTATGGGAAGTCGCAGTTGCACTTTTACAGTTTAAGGACCCTTCTAGAAGAACTTCTAGCAAACCCTTTGGAACTTAAGAGGTGGGAGAGCCACCCCACCCGTGGATACCGTAGTACCCGAGTTACCTATCCCAAGCAAGTCGGGTGCATAGGTCTGGAGTGGCGTCGGAAACTGCTGTCGTTCTCAATTGAGGGCTGTGAAGAAGTACTGGTGCCGTGAAGGTGAAGGTGAAGAGAGTCCGGTGGGATCCAAGCCTGGATTCTGGAAAGAAGGAACCTGAAAGCAAAGGAGACAGAGTCTGGGTCACTTCAGAGTGACCAGGGGCTCGGTAGACGAATGCCCACCAATGTTGAGTGCTTCAGGTGCGAAGAAGGGATGCTTGACTCTGCAGCCACGAGGACCAGGAGATGTTGAGGATGACCAGGAGCCAGATGCAAGCTTTCCCACAAAGTATGTCGAGTGCTGAGGGGTCGGTGTCCGGCTGGAGCACCAACGAGCCTTGGCAAAAGCACCCACGCAGGAAGGTCAAGCAGGTTACGGTGTGGACCAGCAAGGTCCAGGGGACTCACCAAGCAATGGGGAGTCAGGGCACGTCTGGAGCAACCAGGAAAGCCCAACAGAAATCAAGATCACCCTCAGGAGGACCCACAGGCCGAATGACCAGGAGTCGAGAGGGAACCTCGAGCAAGATTGCAAAGTACCAGCCCACGGAGCACTCGGTGTGAGGAGGCCGGAGTTCTTTGGCACAAATACTGCACAGGGTGAGACTACACGGAGTCTAATGCACAAGCTCGGGAATTGCCAACAAGCATATGCAACTGCAAATGGATGCGGCTCAAAGCGGTTCGGGTTATGCAGTCCCCACGAGGGATGCTGGCCTCAAACTTGCTGAGAGGGCAGATCAACCTCAGGGACCTCCAGAAACCCACCTTCTGTGTTGCTGAAATCTTCAGAGTCTGCGGGAACTCAGGAGCAGCAGACTGGTCAGTTGCGTTAAGGTGCCTGCTAGGGCAGGGGAGTGACTCCTTCACTCCAAGGGAGATTCTTCAGTTGTCCTTAGTGCACCACAGGTCCTGCACGGAGCCTGTATGGAGCAAGGGCACAGACAAAGCTTTGGACGGAGGGGGAGACGAAGTCGGGCCCAGTCGAAGTCCAGCGAAGTCCAGAGTGTCCAGACGGTCGAAGGTCAGTGGTTTCTTCTTGTAGAATCTTGTCCACGTAAAATCTAAAGTTTTACAGCCAGGTAAGCCCTTTTGTACCCACTGGAAAGGGTTGGACAGATTCGGGGGACCATCCTAGGGGAGCGTCAGGACAGAGGGGTGGTTACACCCATGTCCTTTGTCCAGTTTCACGCCAGAGCAGGAGCCAATGGCTCCCAGAACTGGTTTGAGCTGGACTATGCACAGGGACACCAAATGCGCCCCAAGTGCAGACTTTCAGGCACTCTCAGAGTGCACCCACCAAGCCCCAATACACTAAATCCTGTCTGGGAGGTGGTCACACCTCCCTGTGACAGGATGCCTTTTGTGCTGCCTTCCTCTGCTCGAGCTTGGCTCAGCAGCAGGAGGGCAGAAATGTGTCTCTGGTCGGCAGCATCCATTTTGTGCTGACCGGGTCGAGAAGGCTGGCACCAGATAGATCAGTGACCCCACGAAGCTTGCTTCAAAAGGGTGTAATCATACCTCCCTATGATTCCAAGGTGTTTGATACCAAACACAATATGTTTCTATGCAGCTGTTTTCGAGATAGCATTTACAGAGAGGTTATAATGCACCTCTACCTATATGTCCGTCTGTGTCACAGACAACCCGGGAGAATAGTCTTCGAAGGCTGCAGAGAGGATCTGCTCATGCAGGGGCACCCTCTCATATAAAACCCAGCACCCTGCCTTCAGGATTGATAAGGCCTGCTATAGGGGTGACTTATAAGTTTTAAGTGTAGTGACCTATAGATATAGTGAACCTATATCTAAAGTAAGTGGTGCAAGCCCCAGCTTACACAGGCTGCTGTAGCAGACTTGGAGTTCCATTTTGCATGGCCTCTCATGGGTGGCATAATACATGCTTCAGCCCATGGGAGGCATCCGGGGTACCTATGCCCTGGGTACATGGGTACATATAATAGGGACTTATAAGGGTAACCCAGTATCCAATCTGGAGTGTACCAAAGTACATGCATGTCAATTTAGAGGGAAAGCAGATAGACTGGGGTCCTGATTATCAGGATCCCAGTCAGACTAGTCAAAAACCAGCAAAACACCAGGCAAAAAGTGGGGGTAACCATGCAGTCAGATCCTACCTTCCTACACTGACCATATATCACAAACCCATAACCCTATCTCCCAAGCCCGTAACTGTATGCTTTTAATCCTATATCTCTAATTCAAGCTCCAAGTCTATACCCTTAACCTCTAAACGGTTTGTACCTTTCCCACTGTCCTTTCTTAAATAAATGATAAGAACAAAAACCTAGCAAGTATTTCTTTTTTTAAGTGATTATTTTTATAATTATTAAGTTCGAAGTATTATCTTTAAAAGTGTTATTTTAGAAGTTTTCAGGAAATACCCATGCAGCCATCAAAACTGCACCCACCTCATTTAAAGGGCTCCATAAACATTGGGTAGCCAAGATGAGGGCATTGAGGTAGAAGCTGGCAGCCATGTTCCACCGGCTGAGCAAATAACATGTTTACATGTTGCCCAGAATGAATACATTTAGAGCAGCACAAGTATAGCACTTCTATAAGGGCAATTTCCGCTAGAAATAACGGCAAACAGAAAGGCAGTTTACTCTAGAAATAACTGCAAACCAAACCTCGGTGGGTATCCTGGAAATAGTGGCTGTTTAAGCTACGCCCTGACTGACATGCCTGTGCTAAGCAATCAAGATTTGCTATACATTACTCAATACTCCTGAGTAGACTTTCCTGAGAGGAATCAGAGTCAGGACATTCTTTCAGAGATCTCCAGCTACTAAGAACTTCTGAGGTTTGTCACCACTTGAGAAAGAGAAAACCATGAGTCACCCAGTTACTGGCCAATTGTGCCATGTGGAACAATTAGGATTAGGCCCTGATTACAAGCGAGTTGGTGTTTTCTAACCCCTGCCTAAAGCCCCTGTTTATGCAAAGGTCAAAATGAGGATTTTGGTGGTATTTGCTGCTTCTGGCAATTACCAGGTGCATTTAATATCTAACTCGTCATTTAGCTTGGGCAGGTCAGACCTGCCAGAATTTAATGCGAACAATGCACAGTATTTACCACATCATGCTGATTATTGGTGCGGTCAGCACTAAAATCTACATGTTATTCCCCAGAAACACGTAAATGTGCTATTTATTTCACCCAATAAATAATGTATAACAGGGTATTGTTTTTTGTCTGGTGCGAAAAAAAGCACCTTGTTTCAGACAAACTCGGAATCGAGGCCCTAGAAACAATTAGTATTTTTGATAAAGGAACCTAGACAAATGCATGCATGCAGTGATTCTTTAATTTAAAGACTCAAGAGGTTGACCCAAGAACAAGAGAACTCTGGCAAATAACCAGTGAAGGAACAGGTTATAAAACGCTTGCTGCAAATACAGCGATTTACTCCTGGTAAGTGTTTACCAAACATCTGATCGCAACAATTCAGTGTGTAGAATGATTCTCCTCCTGCTGTACACCTCTCACTCTCAACCTATAAAGCCTTATTGGCTGAGGAAAAAGCAGTGTACTATACTAAACAAATAGAAAGAGCTAAATATGCTTCCAAAGAATTGTTCAATACTGGAAGGAAGCTTACTTCCCCTCGCACGGCTAAGATCACTAGCAATCAGCTGCTGTGTGACAGTATTGCCAGATTCTTTTGGAAAAAAGTAGAACCCATCGACTTCGAGGGTTACAGCCCTAAGGTAATTTCTGCTGAAACCCTTCCCCAAGCTGATTATGATCCTGTTTGGATTTCTCCACATCCCCAGCCCACCTTTTTGGATTTCACCCCTCTTTCTTCCAATCAGGTTGTTGACCATATCCTTTCAGCCAAGTCAGGCTCTCCACTAGATCCTTGTCCAGTTTCCATTTGGAAAATGATCTCTGAACTCATGGCCGATAATCTCTCCATTCTGTTTAATATCATATTTAAAATGGGGTGTTTTCCCAAAACATGGAAATTAGCTTCAATTCTTCCTCTCCTTAAGAAACCCAGTCTCAATCCTAATGACTCTAATAATTTTCGGCCTATCTTTCACGGACCGCCCTCCAGACACCACAGCCTCCCCCCCACCCCCCATGGACAACAGCCAACCAACCATCTCCAGCTGGGCACCCCTGACGACCGAAGACACCGCCTCAGCCATGAAAGGCATCCACTCGGGGGCTCACACCGACCCCTGCCCTCCTCACATCTACCACAGAGCCACGACCGCCATCGCACCCGAACTGAAACGCACCATCAACACCACCTTCGAAACAGGCACCTTCCCGGACGTCTGGAAACGGGCAGAAATAAGGCCCCTACTCAAGAAGCCAACAGCGTACCCCACCGACCTCAAAAACTACCGGCCCATCTCGCTCCTCCCCTTCGCAGCCAAAGTCGCAGAGAAACTAGTCAACAGAGAACTGACACGGTTCATTGAACAGAACTCCGTCCTCGACCCGTCCCAATTCGGATTCCAAAGCAACCACAGCACGGAGACCGCCCTACTCGCCGCCACAGACGACATCCGCACCCTCCTGTATCAGGGACACTCAGCAGTCCTCATCCTACTCGACCTATCAGCGGCGTTCGACACCGTCTCTCACCGCACACTAGTCACCAGACTACACGACTCCGGCATACAAGGAACAGCCCTGGACTGGATCCGATCGTTCCTCACCGGAAGAAGCCAGAGAATCAGGTTACCTCCCTTCCTCTCCGACCCCACAGAAACCACCTGCGGAATCCCACAAGGATCATCACTGAGCCCGACCCTCTTCAATATCTACATGGCCCCCCTCGCAACCATCGTACGAAAACATGGCCTCAGCATCGTATCCTACGCCGATGACACCCAGCTCATCCTCTCCCTCACCCGAGACTCCACCACCGCCAAACTCAATTTCCAGAAGGGAATGCAAGAAGTCACGGCCTGGATGACCAACAGCTGCCTGAAACTCAACGCCGAGAAGACAGAAGTCCTCGTCCTTGGAACCACCCCTTCAGCATGGGACAACACCTGGTGGCCAACCGCCCTCAGGAGCCCACCCACCCCCGCAGACCACGCCAAGAACCTGGGTATCATCCTCGACTCCTCACTCACCATGAACCGACAGGTCAACGCAGTCACATCCAGCTGCTTCAACACCCTCCGCATACTCCGCAAGACCTTCAAATGGATCCCCCGAGTCAAGAAAGACAGTCACCCACGCACTCATCACCAGCAGACTGGACTATGGAAACGCACTATACGCCGGCATCAACAAGTCCCTACTCCACAAACTCCAGACCATACAGAACACCGCAGCCAGACTCGTCCTTGGCATCCCCCGACAAGTACACATCAGCCAACATCTACGAAGACTCCACTGGCTCCCCGTAGAGAAAAGAATCACTTTCAAAATCCTCACCCACGTCTACAAATGCCTACACAACAACGGACCCAAATACCTCAACGACAGAGTCAACTTCCATGTACCGAAAAGAAGCCTCCGCTCCTCCATCCTCGCACTAGCCAAAACCCAGCGCATCCACAGAGCCAGAGCAGGCGGAAGATCCTTCTCCCACATCGCAGCCAAGACATGGAACGAGCTACCGGCAGACCTCAGACGCGCCCCCTCCCTGAACACCTTCAGAAAGACCCTCAAGACCTGGCTCTTCGGCTAAGCAAACCAGCGGACCCCCCCCCAGCGCCTTGAGACCCCACCGGGTGAGTAGCGCGCTTACAATTCCCCTGATTGATTGATTGATTATCTGCTTCCTCTGCCAGCCAAATTGGTGAAAAAAGCTGTGAATCTCCAACTCTCCTGTTTTATTCAGGATGATAAAAGATGATACACAGTATGGCTTCAGAGGAGGCCCAGCACCAAATCTGCTCTGATGAAATCATCTGAAGAAATCAGAGAGGCCCTAGATTCTGGAGGTAGAGCTTCCCTGAACCTACTTGATCTCTCTGCGGCCTTCGATACGGTTCACCAAGACCTCTTGTTGGACCGCCTACCAAGGATTGGAGTACAGGGGTTAGCTCTGACTCTCTTGCGTTCCTTCCTTTTGGATAGGAAACACGTTGTGGCTCTGGACTCCTTCGTTTCCTAACGTTTTCCCTCTCTTGTGGGGTCCCACAGGTCTCTTCCATTAATATATGTCTTTACATCGCGGATTTTAATCCGCGATGCAAACACAACGCGGTCGTTACAGCGACTGCGTTGTCACAACGCACTATCTTTACAACGCAAGTCGTTACAACGACTTGAGCTAGATGGCGCTCTGGACTTAGGAATAGCATGATTTACTCTTCCAACTCCAGTGTGTGCAACACTAGGGAAAGTGTTGGAATTGTACATCATACTATTCCTTATCCTAGAGCGCCATTTACCGCAAGTCGTTCTAACGACTTGCATTGTAAAGGTAGTGCGTTGTGACAACGCAGTCGTTGTAATGACCGCGTTGTGTTTGCATTGTGGAGTAAAATCCGCAATGTAAACATTGTTTCCCCTCTTCCATCAGCCTGACCTAGTTCAATGTCTATGTGTCAGCCTTTGCTCCTTTAATAAGATCCTTTGGGTTCTCTCTGACCTCCTGCGCCGATGACACCAAATTGTTGTCTCTGTATCTAACCAGGACATCAATACTGGCAGTAATTTTCATGACGGTATGCTAGCTATCAGCACATGATGAGCAGCAGCTGCCTAAAGTTGAATTCTGACAAAACAGAGGTCATTCTCTTTGGCAACAATACCTTCTTCTGGTCCCCATCTTGGTGGCCAGGGGAATTGGGTTTGTTGCCCACTCCTGTCAGAAAAGCCAAACACCTGGGAGTCCTAATTGACTACAAACTCACCTTTGGGGAACAGGTTAATTACTTGATGGCTTCCACCTTTTTTACTCTGAGGATGATCAAAAAGATTTTATATTTTATTCCTTCAGCGTCCCCAAGAATTGCAGTGACTTCCCTTTTTCTGTCAAGGCTGGATTACTGCAACGGATTGTACCTTAAAATGCAACAAGAACATCTTAGTAAGCTGCAAGTGCTTCAAAATGCTGCTGCTAGACTCTTGTTCGGTACCCCTAAATTCAGCTCAGTTAAAACATGATCCAGAATCTTCATTGGCTCCCTGTCAGGAACAGGATCAAGTTTAAAGCTTTGTGTACAGCCTTCAAGGCACGACACAACACTGGACTCACCCACCCAAGACAAAAGGTTACATGGTACGTACCTAATAGAACCCTCTATTCCTCAAGTGCAAGAACCCTGGTTGTCCCCAGGTTTAAAATTTTTTACTGGGGAGGAAGAATCTTCATCTTCAGTACAGCTAAGGCTAGGAACGAGTTGCCTTTCTTCATCCGTTCTGCCCCGACCTTTCAGGAACGAGTTGAAAACATGGCTATTTAAAAACTACGCCCCCTCTCGGTTGTTCCCTGGTATTTATTGGACCCAATGCTAGAACATCTCTGGGTAACAGCACGCTTTATAAAATCACATAACATTATTTGAAACTTTTTGGTGCCACCGTTAGACACCATCTCTACCACACAATCACATTTCCTTAATTCATCTTCACCCACAGCCACTGTTCCTACTGTTCCTTTCTGATTCACACCCTCAGCTAACAGTTCCTCATCAGCTTCCACTGTGTTCAAGCATGATGCAGTTTCTATCCTGGAGTTTATCACATGATGTTGTCCTTCACCTAGAGGAGGAGGAGGTCAAATTGGGAACAAAAATCTGCAGCCATCTTTTTATATGCAGATCACTCTTTGTCAGTTTGGTGGATGTGGAACATTTGTCAGAATAGTTGTTTGAAGGAATGCTTTTCTAAAAGTTAAACCATGACATCTATTGTCTGTTAGTCCACATGGGTGCCAGGTAGTGGTTTTGCTATGATACCACCTATGCGTTCCTTGTGAAATACCCTGCTGACTGGGCAAAGTCTCATCTCGTGTCCCTCCTGGCATTCCTCCCAGAGACAGTGTGTCGGTGTGTGCATGTGTGTGTGTGATTTAAAAAGGATTCATACCTTTTTCTTCTTCCCATTGTATTGGAATCGGCTAGGGTCAAGCCTGTAGGCTCATTTTCATTCTGTGTTATGTCATTCACATTCTGCATCCCACTTACCTTGAACAAACATTCTGAAGCATTTTCTAAATTAACTTCTGGGCTCAAACTAGGTCGTTCAGCAGTCTGTACTCTTTCTAGAAAATTAATCCATATAATTTGTTATTCCCAATCCAATATGGTATTTTAGCAAATAAAAGGCCTAATAGTTTCCCAATCTATCACGAAGGGCCAATTTCCTGTAGGTCACTTTTTTCTCCTCTACTCTAATTCACTGATTCTCCCTGTAAAAGGAGCTGTAACAGCTAGTACCATGTGTCACCATCACTCCAGTAACTGTGGTGATGTTTTTTTTCCTCCTGATTGCTTTTTGCACTCTGTTTCCCATTTTTTCCTGCCTTCAGGACTCTGGAAAACTCCTGGATATGTCTTTAGTGCTTCAGTCTGATTCCGGTCCTCTGAAACTGTGTTCAGGGTTTGCACAGTGCTTGTCTCCTCTACAGTCCTCCAGGCTACCTTGTCAAGAATTGCCAACTATGGTTCTTTTCTGACAAATGTTTTTCCTCTAATATTGTGACATTCTAACAAGACACCTGTTCCTCTAATGTGTAACCCGTGTTCCACCAAAATATCAAATAAAAATATTGGTGGGACAAGAAAATCATTGCAATCATATCATGATGTCACGAATAACATGGACTTTTATATTGCGGGTAAGAATGTAGGGCCTGGTTTATATGTTGGTGGAGAGCAAACTCCATAGCAACAGCCCACCAACTTAAGTTTGGCTACGGCGGTTACTACTCCATCTCTGCCATAGACAAACTTCTCTGATGGAGTAAGGGCAGTTGGAGAATTGGCTATATGTCCATCTGCTCAATTAGGATGGACAGACATGTAGCTCCCCATGCCATGGGAGATTACTCAAGGGGGGCATTATATTTTTTTATTTTCAAAAAGAAAATCCCTTTTCAGGGTGTTCTTTTTGAAAATAAAAAAAACTGTGTGGTGCAAGATTCCTTCATGTTGGCGGAGCCTTGCACGAAACTATTAAAAGCACTGACCATCTTGGCAGATCCTGGCAATGGTTTATAAATGACCGCCAGCTTGCTGGGTATTTATAAATCTGGCGGGCAGTCCCTCCACCAGGATGACAGAGTAATTTACTCCGTAGTCTTGGCGGAACAGTAGACTGTCTGCCAGAATATAAATTGGGCCCATAGTTTTTTTAAAGGTGTTTTGTAATATCTTTATTATATTGTGGCTTGAAATATTGTTTATTTGCTATTTACTTAACAAAATGATAGTTTTCTTAAAATGTATTTACATTTTTAGGAGCAGGATGTATGAGTTATAAGGGAATAGGGTGGCTGTCTTTTTTTGTTCATTTTGGATTCAATATGTGTATTGATTGTGTTGTAGTTTTTAAATGTAATTCACAAAAATGGTATTTCAATGTAATATTAAATATTTGTCTGTATTTTTGGCATGTTGTTTTATAGTTTTGATATGATTAGGGAGTGGCTTGAATGTTTTTTGGGTGAAATTGAGTGAGGAGTTTTTTAAATTAACTATTTATATTTGCATAGTTAATTTTTATTTCAAAAATGTATAATGATATTTATTTCCAAGTTTGTGAATATTATTTATTCAGTTTTGCATTCCTGTTATATTTTTATTAGGTACTATTATTATTATTAAAATAAGATTATTTAAATGCATTTAGAATTTTGGAAAACTAATAATGAAGTTAATATTTAAATACTAGTTCATTTTTATTTTATTTTTTAAACACTGTATTAGCATTTTCATTTCTATTTAAAAATAACATTTTTAGCACAGAATATATATTTTGTTACTTTGTATGAGTTTTTGTAAGTTTTTGGTTTATTAATATACATTATTTTTTTCCTTAGTTTATTAAATTTATAAAAAGATTAGTTTATTTTTAATTTTGTAAATTTGATTTTTGAATTTAAATGTTTTTCTATTTGATTTAGATATAGTTTTTTAAATTTTTATTGTTGTGGTTAATTTTATTTTTACATTTTATTGGATTTGAGGTTTTTTTAGCTATGTTCTGTAAGGTTTTATTATTACCCAAATGTGGCTTAAATTGGAGTGGGAATAGTGAATCTAAACCTTTCAAATTCCAAAGCTTTCCCCAATGTGGCTTAGATTGGAGTGGGAATAGTAAATCTACCCCTTTCGAGTCCAATGTTTTCCGGAAATGAGCTGAAACTGATGTGGGAATAGTAAATCTCCCCCCCTCAAATTTCAACCTACCCTGAATGTGGCTTTGATTGCAATAGTAGTAATAAAACTAGCTCCCTCACAGTCTAACGCTTTCCCCAATGTAGCTTAGATAAGCGTGGGAACAGTAAATCTACCTGCATCAATGTCTAACGCTTTCCCCAATGTGGTTGAGTTTGGAGTGGTAATAGCAAATCTAACCCACTCAAAGGCCAGTGCTTTCCACAATTTGGCTGAGATTAAAGTTGAATAAATAAAGCTACACCCCTCAAAGTAAAACATTTTCCCAATGTGGCTTAGATTAAAGTTGCAACAGTAAATCCATTTCCTTCAATGTCTAACACTTTCTCCATTGTGGCTTATACTGGAGTGGAAATAGTAAATGAACCCCCTCAAAGTCCAACACTTTCACTGATATAGCTAAAATTAGAGTGTGATTTTTAAATTTGCCTCCCTCAAAGTTCAACATTTTCCTCATTTTGACTTAGATTTGAATGGGGATAGTAACATGACAGCTGGAAAAGAAATAACAAAAAGGGTGGGGAACACACCAGGAAAGTGGAGCGACACAAAAAAAACAATGTCAATGACCCACATAATCTTTGAACCAAATAGGAAGTTTTCTTTCTCTATCAGACCCCTTAAAACAGGGTTCATCTTGCGTGATGCTGGATTTCATCTGGGTGGTGTTACGCACCCCCTGCATAGTGTCAGCCCTCTGCTTGGACAACCTCTCCTTGTTCCACCATCTCCCATCACTGAGCTTGGTGGATCGAGCTCCAAGAGCAATGATCTGCATAGAACTGGAAAATTTAGAATGCCCCTTTGCAGCCAAGCCCTGCAACTTCACCTTGACCCAATCCCCTGCTTTAAAAAGAGCCTGTCTCCTCCTTTGACTGGATCCTTGGTCACATACTTGTTCTGAGACTTTTCGCTATTTTCTCTCACCGACTCAGGTTTAACCTTAGTTACATTCAAATCACGCATCCAGGGTCTCACTAACTTTGTGACAGCCATTCTGCCCTTCAATAAGGTGAAAGGAGATTCCTTGGTAATGGCACTGGGGGTGGTGCACAAAGACCATAACAAATCCACCATTTCCTTCTTCCAAACCAATCTATTTGCTACTGACAACTGAATGCTATCTTTTATGACCCTATTACATCGTTCCACCAAACCATTGCTCCGGGGTGATATAATGAAGTGGTGATGTGCTTGATGCCCCGATGACTCACAAAACTTTGGAACTCTTTGGCCATAAATTGCACACCATTGTCAGTGACAAGTTCAACAGGAGCACCTTCCCTCAGAAATAAAGACTGGAGAAAATCCAATACTTCCTCAGTGGCAGCGGACTTTACAAATTTCACTTCAGGCCAACGCAAACCATAGTCCACTGCAACTAAACCAAACCTGGTATGTTCATCCAATACATACATGGGTCCAATGATTTCCAGACCTAACTTGAACCATGCTTTGTCAGGAACAGGCACTGCCTCAATAAGACTGGGAAATGTGACTTGAGATTTGTCACTTACCGTGCACGCTACACAGTCTCTGACAAAATGTTCAACTCCTCTATCCATGTCTGGCCACCAAAATACCTCTCTGATTCTTTTCTTCATGGCTCTCATGCCCACATGACCCTCATGGGCCAATGCTAAAATCTTGCCTTGCAGAGACACCAGCACCACCAACAAATTCACTCTCCTCAACACGCCCATTTGCATGCTTAGCTCTGGAAAAACATGCTTGAATGAACTGACTTCCCCATCATTGGGAACCCAACCCTTATTCAACATACTAGCCACAGTCTGGATGGTTTCGTCTCCCAGAACAGCAGTTTTCCACTGTTCCTCCGATATGTACCCAAAACCAGACTCCACTAATGAGGCCACAACGCAAAACCCATCATCCACCTGTTCTTCTACTGGAGCGTTGGGAAGAGGCAACCTGGACAAACAGCCCACAAAAATATTCTTGGCACCAGGAATATATTCTAATTGAAATTGGAACTCCATTGATCTGTAATGCCATTTGGCAATGCGAATAGTGGCATTACTGGCTCCCTTTGTGGTAAAGACATTCACTGACGGTTTGTGATCCACACGGATGATAAACTCGGAGCCCCACAAGTACTGCCTAAAATGATCCATACCCCACCAACACGCCATGGCTTCAAGCTCTATCATGGAGTAAGTGCCCTCTGCGCCTCTCAGGGTGCGAGATGCAAAAGCCACTACTTCTTCCTTCCCTTCTTTTTTCTGAAGAAGCACAGCGCACAACCCATGTTGACTGGCATCTGTGACGATAATAGAAATATCATTAGTGTCAAATGCTTGTAGGGGAATGGCACAACTTAGTTCTGAATTTATTCGCTGGAATTCACACTCTTCTACTGAGGACCACACAAACTGTTGGTTTTGTTTCATCAGAATTCTCATATTATGTGTTTTATCACTGCAGTTGGGAATAAATCTAGAATAAAATTTTAACATCCCAAAAAATGACCGGAGCTGGTCCTTATTTTGTGGTATGGGGAAACCTTTTATGGCCATGACTAAATCCTCCTTAGGTTCCACCCCCGAGCAGACAATTTATAACCTAGGTAGTCCACTTCATTCACTGCAAATTTGAACTTCTCTGCTCTTAGAGTGACACCCCTTTCAGTCAAAATGGATAGAACAGTAGCTAAAGTCTTGTCGTGATCTTCCACATTCTTTCCGTACACCAAAATGTCATCTTGGAAACATCTGACATTGGGAACACCGGAAAACATTGCCTCCATGACCCTTTGGAATACCGCCGATGCCAGACCAAGGGGCATTCTCTTAAATCTGTAGGCACCAGAAGAAGTCACAAAGTATGTTATGCTTTCTCTTTTTAGTGTTATCTGGTGAAAAGCAGAAGACATGTCTAAAGTGGTAAAAATGTTGGCCCCCTTTAATGAACCCAACATCTCAGTGATGTTTGGTAGAGGATGTCGGTCGACCAATATTCTCTCATTTAAATCCCTCAAGTCGATGCACATTCTAAGGGCACTGTTAGCCTTTCTGGCCAAAACCACAGGGGACAACCATTCAGAACTCTCAATGGGTTCAATGATACCTTGCTGGCACAGAGATTCCAATTCTAAGGACAACTCCTTTCTCATAGCAAATGGAACACGTCTGCGTTTGTGAACCACTGGTTGAACTCCTTGTTTTAAAATTATACGATGTGAAAAACCTTTGATTTTGCCAAGATTCTTGCCAAAGACGTCTGGAAAAGACACTTTCAAATCTTGTACTCCCACAGTCCAGACAGATTTAAAATCCTCTTTTAGCAAAACCTGCTGAGGACTGTTGGAGTCTAAAATGATACCCAGATTTTTTTGTTCTAACCATCCCAGCAAGGACGAACCATCTTTTGCCACATACACAGTGGCAGGAGTGGAATGATGCTTAAAAGTTAAGACACAATCAAATTCTCCCATTATCTGAACTGGTTTACCCCCTTAAGCTACAGGCCTAACTAAGGACTTCTTCGAGGGAATGTTGGCTAACTTATTCCATTCTTCTGGACCAATAAGGGTGAAGAAGGAACCGGAATCAGCCATCATGGAAATACTCTCACCATCTATGCCAATTTGACAAAAAGAATGCTTGACGCTAGAACAGTCAAGCTTCAAAATGTGTGTATTGTCAACCATTTGTGTGCAGTCAATTATTTTTGTGCAGTCAGAGGTTTCGTGTGATTCACCAACATCCGATATCATCATAACCTCATTGCCGTCTTCACTGTCAGGATCAGAATCCACCTCAGATACGCTGTCAACTGACAGCACTTTTTTGGTCACTGGTTTGACATGTACAGGCTTAGACTTACACACCTTGGCAAAATGACCCCTCTTTTTGCATTTCACACAATATTTATCAACCGTGGGACAGAAAGAAGCATTACTCAAATGGCTTCTGCTGCCACATCTGTAACACTCAAGGGTTCTTTGCCTATCACTTTTTTTCCCTCTTGTTCACAACATTCTTCACAGTGGCTGTATGAACTTTAGTTTCTAGAGCAATCTGGTCCATAAACATGGTTGTAGTCTCCACTTTTTTGGCAATTTCTAAAGCTTTGTCCAAAGTTAAGTTCTTAGTTGTCAAGAGCTTCTCTTGAATCTTTTTGTTATTGGTTTATTGGTTTTCTCAACCAATTGATCTCTTAACATTTCACTCTCAAATGCTCTATAATCACAAGTTGCTGCTAAAACTCTAGGATCACTCATAAAAGGAACTCGTTGTCATGGTGGCATGTGCATTACAATAATATGTTATATGTTATGTTATAGGCATTTCTAAAGCACAACAGTTACCCAAAGGTGTCCTGGCGCTAGCTACTATCCTCTGAGCGCTGAACGTGGTAGACTTATTTACATGTTAAAGAGACAGGTTTTTAATCCCTTCCTGAATGCCAGGAGGTCAGTGGCATTTCTCAGATGGAAAGGAAGGTCATTCCAGGCATTTGCAGCACACGCAATAAGCTTTTCCCACCCCACGAAGCTTTTTTTGTGGGTGGTACCGTCACCAACTTATCTCCTAGAGAGCGGAGAGTTCTTTTGGGCAAGTACCACTGAAACTGCCGCTTCAGGTAATCTGAGCCTGTTCCTTGGAGGGCCTTGTACACGGTGCATAGGGATTTAAAACGCACCCGTTTCCTAACAGGTAGCCAGTGAAGTTTTTTGATTTCCTTGGAAACTGAAGCAAATTTGGATGTGCCGGTGAGCAATCTCGCTGCAGTTGAAGTTTGTTCAGAAAACGTTCTTGTAAATTTAGGTAAAGACCGTTACAATAGTCCAGCTGCGCATCAGCACGCCCATATGTAGTGTCAGGGGAACAGAACTAGCCCGCTGACCTACAATGCCCCCAAAACGGTGGTCTCGCTCTAAGTTGCGGGGTCCCCCAGTGTCTGTGTCCCTGAATCAGTGGAGCAGTGGAGTGCAGCCAAATTCACAACATTCAGTACAGCAGCAATACAGCAATATTAAAAGGTATTTAAAAACAGTAAAAATGTGCAAAGGTATATTATAAGAACGACCACGTGTGCAAAATTCGCAAGTATGGTCTCCCGGCTCAAGCCTCAGGAGATAGCAGCGCTGCGCGGTCACGTCAGCGTGTCCATATGTAGTGTCAGGGGAAAAGAACCAGCCCGCTGACCTACAATGCCTCCAAAATTGCAGCCCCGCTCTAAGTTGCGGGGTCCCCCAGCGTCTGTGCATCCCTGACTCAGTGGAGCAGTGGAGTGGAGTCAAATTCACAACATTCAGTACAGCAGCAGGTATTTAAAAGCAGTAAAAATGTGCAAAAGTATATTATAAGAACGATCCCTTGTGCAAAATACGCAAGTATTGTCTCCCGCCTCAAGCTTCGGGAGATAGCAGAACCCAACATACATCTATCCCCTCAAAGTCTAACACTTTCCCCAGTGTAACTTAGATTTCACTTGAATAGTAAACATGCCTCCCGCGAAGTCCAACACTTTCCTCAGTGTGATGTAGGACCGGATTATGAGTTCGGCGGTTCGATGGACTACCAAACCCACGGTGTCGGTGCGGCAACCACCACACTGGCAGTCCAACCACCTTATTACGAGTTTGGCGGTCAGACTACCATTAGACCTCCACAACGGCCTGGGATTCATGATCATTCGGTGATGGCGCAGTGGTCAGAGGCTCTCAATATGCTGGTGATGCCTCTGCGGCACCGCCAAGCATATTATGTTTTCTCACTGCCACTGTTTTTATGGTGGTGTGCCCGCCATGAAAAGTGTGACGGTGAGGAAACAAACGGGGCCCTACAGGGCCCCCTGTTGTCTCAAGGTCTAGGGATGCATGCAGGGGGCACATGGAATGCCCCCCTGTGTTCATGCACCCCCTGTTCCTGAATGGTATGGACTTCACAGTCCATGCCATGCAGGAATGGGCTTTGGCGCTTCCACTGTGCTGCCTTACTAAGGCACACATATGAGTCTTAGCACGACACTGCCGTGGGACAGCCAAAGGACCACCCGCCAGACAAGGATAAAACTCCTAATCTGGCGGGCAGTCAGCGGTCGAGTTTGGGGGTGTGGGGTCCCACTCCCAAACCGCCAACCTCATGATCAGGCCCTTAGATTGGAGTGGGATTAGTAAACATTCAGATTTTTATATTGAATATTTTTCAAAATGTATTTTAGGTTGGAGTTGCAATATTTTATCTACCATCTTATAAATTGAACACTTGCTTCAGTGTGTTTAATTTTAGTTCACTAGAAATACTGTTTTTTTAATAAGTGTTTTTATATACTTTTATAAGTAGACGTAGGGGCAGATTTACAAGCCCCTTGTGCCACTTTTGCTTCACTTTTCCATGTTAAAAGTGACACAAAAGTGGCGCAAGGGGCTTGTAAATCTGCCCCGTAGTGTTTATATGTAAATGATAGATTCTTTAAAAGCATTATTTTATAATTTCGATTATCAAGTGAAAATTCAATATTGACACACAAATCACGCAAATCAGTCAAATTTGCTCATTTTTGTAACGTAAAAAACTTCTGTACTTTTTGTGTGTTTTTTGTATATTTTATATTTATTTACATTTTAATATACATTGTTATACATTTTTATCATTACTCACATGTACATACATTATGTATCAACAGAAACATTTTTGATATCATTCTTTTGAATTTGCAATATACTTTTTAACATATATGTTGAACATTTAATATTTTTATATTTTCTACATGCATATTTTATACAAACCTTTTCACATATAAAATAGATTTTTCCAAACATGCCATTTATTTTATACATTGTATATTCAGACATATTTAAAATGTATTAAAAATTACTTTTGGCCCAATTATGATGTCGGCGGAAAACCTCCGATCAGCTGTTTGAGGCTTTCCACCCGACATCGTAGGTTTCAGTCTGACTGCCATATTAGCATGATGGCGGTCAGAGTGAAACCTGCGGGGGGATTCCGATGCGCTTCTGACAGGCTCAAGGAGCCCGTTGGAGCATCGGAAGCCACCATAATCCCCTAATGATGGCAGAGCCAGGCTCGGCTCCGCCGTCGGGACTATGGTGGCACTTTCCGGCAGCCTTTTCATGTAAGCCTTTCTGACATGGAAAGATTGTCGGAAAGTGTCTTTGGGTGCCCCTAGCAGGCCACCCCGGCATCCCTGCTCCATGTGGCAGGCACTGCATGGTACGATGTACCGCTGTGCAGTGACAGCGATACGTCGTTTAGAGCAGTGAACACTTATTCTCTAGACACACGCTAGATTTGGAACAATACGGTCCACGATGACCGTTACAGGAGGGTCTGGAATAACCGAACTGAACTGGGGGCCTCCTTGAAACAACATTAGCTATTCAGTAGCCTTCTCTTTGATGTCGGACAGACAATTTTAATGAACTTAACTACATTCTGAATTCGCTCATGTAGTTCTCTAAGGGTCATTCAACATTCAAATCTACCGTCCTGAAGATGGTCTAACAGATGTCTTCACTATTTAGACCGAAACGTCGACAACTACACCTATTTTCTTTGTGAATTATTCACTTGAGGATTTGTTTTCTGTTTGATCAGTTACAATTTCCTGTTATATATATTGTTTGGAAAAGGTGTCCAGATTAGTGACAATGAGATGTTTGTAACAACAAATCATCTGTAAATCTCAGTCACTATGTGCTGATTTATATTGACATATGTATTAGTTTTTTGAACCCTTTGAAAAGTTTCCTCATTATAAATTTACGTCTTAAAACATTTGCACCTGTGTAAAATTATTTGTGGCAGATTTGTTCAAATTGAAATAAGTCAATTCAATTTTTAAATAACTCAATGTGAGCTACTAGATAGAGCTTGCGACCATTGTTTGCCTATTTAATGTCAAATTGTGTGAAAGTAAGGAAATCCCTTGTAGGCACATTTACGTGCTAATCGATTAATTGCCCAAGCCTCCAAGGGCTTATTGGGTTTCCCACTCTTTCTTGTACTAATATTAGGATGACGGCGGTCAGAGTGAAACCTGCGGGGGGATTCCGATGCACTTTTGACGGGCTCAAGGAGCCCGTTGGAGCATTGGAAGCCACCATAATCCCCTAATGATGGCAGAGCAAGGCTCGGCTCCGCCGTCGGGATTATGATGGCCCTTTCTGGCAGCCTTTTCATGTAGGCCTTTCTGACATGGAAAGGTTGTCGGAAAGTGTCTTTGGGGGCCCCTAGCAGAGCCCCCTCCTCCCCCGGCATCCCTGCACCATGTAGCAGGCACTGCATGGTGCCTGCCACATGGTGAAGGGATGTTTGAAAGCATCCATTTCCCAGTGGCAGCTTATGCTACGGGCCTTTTCCGCCTGCCGCACAAGCTGACATTGAGGAATGGATGTTTCCGACCGCCCATAGGGCAGTTGCATCCTAATCCGTCGGTCCGAAGTGTCGACTTATGGTCGGTTGGTTCCAGACTGCAACGGTGTCGGGCAGATGCAAGTCCCGCCGACATCGTAATTAGGCCCTATGTTATTTTTTTTTAGGTATAAATATTTTTGATTAATTCTTAGATTGTTCAGCAGAATTACATTTTTTAACATTGTTCACAATCATTTATTTCTTACAATAGTTTATATAGTGAAATAAAAAAAGAGAAATAATATGTTTTTATTTTGCATTGTTTTCCATAGGGTTTGAGTCCTATACATGTTTATTTAGCAGCATTTTCTTTACTGCTGTATTACATTTGTAGACTATTTTCATTATTTCTGGCTGTGACTGGCTCCCTTCATCCACCTTTCCCGTTCCTGTTCTCTAGTTAAGGTAAGTGTATTATTTAATTACTTTTTGAGGTTTAATGTTGTGGGGAGTTGTTACAGGATAAGTTAAGTAAGTTTAGGCTAGTGGTTTTTACTATGTTGTTTGGTTACTGTTAGAATTGTTTTGTAGTTGTGGAAGTGGAGTATCGTAGGCCTCATTGTACTGTAGTTATAGGTTTAGTTATGTACTCCTATGTGTTTATTTAAATTGTATATTGTATTTGAATTGTTATGGGGTTTATGTGTTGTACTGCACAGGTTTTTGTTTGGGTCATTGGACAGTTTGTTTTTTTGGAATCTCTTGTTTTAAGGAAATAAATGTGGCTTAAATATATTTTATTTAATTTACTTCGAAACAAGTCTTTTTTATTAGGAGCTACTTTTGATGTTAATGTCTTTCAGCAGTCTGGCATTGTTTTGCTTCTTGAAGTGCAGGGTTTTGGTGAAAACATTATTTGAATGTTTGTGTGGCCTTTTTATATTGTTGTTTGATTACTAGAGCATTGTAATTGGTTAACTGTTTTAAATTTTAATTTTATTGGTTGATTTATTTGCTTTTTGAATATTTTTTTAACCTTATTTAGTGATGGCTAAATAGTGTTTGTTATGTCGCGTTTTATTATATTTTAAAGTTATAAATATTAAGGGTGGGTGGTAAACTCTGCTCCGCCAGCAGAGTATGCAGAGTTTTGCGTCACTCTGCGCTCTGCTGGGAGCATGGAGATTGGCACAAAATGCACCAACCACTGTGTCACAGAGTTTACCACCCACCCGAGTGAAGATCATGCTTGAGGGATTGGAAACAAGCATTTTCCATGATGGTTGCGTCCTAACAGCCACCTCTTCCGTGTTCCTCTTTCTATGTCTACTGCTCTGTGTTTATTGTGGCCACTGAGATGGGTTTTTATTAAAATAACTTACATCATTCATGCCTCGTTGTTTCCTATTGGTTTCTTGCTGACTGGGCACCTGGGGCGGATGCTCAGTTTTCCAAACCTAGGAGGAGTGCACTCATTGTGGTGCAAGAGTGGTTGAAAATTTCTAATGCTTTTGAGTTGACCAGCTGAGCAGACAGCGGTGTACAATGCGGGAACAATGCGGTTTGTGTTGGAGTGATTGCGGAGGAAAGTGGATTATTTTTGTATAGTCCGTCAGGGATTTATTGAACCAGGCTGTGTGTTGGCTGATGTAACGGCGCGCTCTCTAATCAGTCATATGAGGCAGTGCTCGCTGAGCACTGGTAAGAGGTCCCTAAATTTGTATGAAAGCTCCGGTCCACAAAAGCTCTATTTACGGTATTAATAATGATTCTGGGTACATCACTTAATCTTCCAGTGCGACCTAGTGTAAGGTAACTGGTTAACAAGTAAAACCCTCCAGTACCTTCGGGTCGAGTTTGTGTGCTATCTATAACTTCAATAAACAAAACCGAGTGAACCTTTAAGCAAGGCATCAGATAGCTAATAGATCTTGGGCAACAGATTCCTATTTATTTGGGACAGCCTGGACAGACGACAGAGCTCCAAAGACCAACAAAGTATTTTACATAGAACATTTTTATTGAGGCATTGCCATCTTAAAGTTACAGTGCTGTACACAGAACAGGGGGTGAGTTGCTGGATCTTCCGGTTCCAAGCCTGTGATGGTAAGGGATTTGCGACATGTAATCTGGACTGTCTGGACTGTAGGATAACACTCATATATATCAATATCTCCCATATTTAGAACTTAGTCAAGGCGAGGCAACCTTTTCTAAAATCCACAGATTTTTTGGTTGAGTGCAGAAGACTGGATTAGTGCGGACTGCCTAGATTGCCCGGTCAGCATCACAGTCCATCAACCACACATGTGGGTGGACACTGACAGATGTTTGATGATGAAATTTTAGGAGCAAATATTACCCAATTTGCTGATACTCATTTTATTAACATCGGAAAGATGGACAGCTCACACAAACTTAGTGAACTCAGTACTTTGTAAGACAGTTTAACCTGCTGAGCTGCATTATTCATTACTAGAAATTGATCGCATGACTGGATTTTAAACTCAGATCTATATGTATGGGTTTGTTTCCCTGCTGCGATTACTATATGAGAACGCAAAGACATCACAGACAAGAAAACACTTGCGAAGTGGCTGTATTACTAGTTCGTGCACAAATACATGTTCCCACTGGTTGTACCTGCCAGTGGCTGCCAAAGTGAAGTTAGGCTGCACAGCATGAGTTATTGTATTGAGCCTTGCCTAGCAGCAGTACAATAGTACTTGTTTGTCTACTCGTATGGGATTGCCATGGTGATTTACCATTGAGTTTACATGACAACTAAGGGCCTCATTACGATGTCAGGCAGAAAGCATCCGCCCAACACCTTTTCGGAATTGGGACGACCGACTTGCGGTAGGCAGTTCTGACTGACAGATTACTATGCTACCCAACACTATTCGGTCGGAGTCCCTTTGTTTCCTATAGGAGTTTGTGTTCTGCCTGACCACAGGCCATAACACAGGCTCCTATGGGGAAATGGGGTGTGTGTGGAAAACCCTGCACCCTGTCACAGGCACCCCATTGTGCCTGCAACACAGTGCAGGGTTTTACAGGGGGGTCCCTTAGGTACCCCCTCGGCCCCCAACCGGAGGCCGCAGGATGAAGGGGGCCCTGCCAGGGGCCCCCAAAGTCACTTTCCGACAGACTTTCCATGTCAGACAGCCCGAGTTGGAAAGGCTGTTGGGAACCAACATCGTAATCCTGAAGAAGGAAACGCTGTCCATAGGGGTGTACGATGCACTTCCGACCGACACGGATACTCCGAAAGCCAGTCGGAATCTATTCGGAATGACCAACTGGTTTACGTTTCAACTGCGAACATCATAATCAGTCGGCCGGAATGTAAACCGACCGAGTCGGTCGGAAGGGTTCCGACGCGGTCGAGGAAATTCCGACTGTCGGGAGGAGACTTTTTACCCGACATCCTAATGAGGCCCTAAGTGTCAGAAGTTAAACTAGAGAATTCAATGGTTTTGTAAGTTCATAATGGGGAGCTCGACGTCTTTAATTTCATAACTCTCCTTAGTGTTGTCTTAGATCATGCTTTGTCCATGTAGCATTTCCACTTCATGGCCACATTGTAAATAGTGAGTGACACCACTGCCGCACCAACCCCATTGCATCGTCTTCACTCTTCTCACAGTTCAAATGGTAAAAACGTTCTTTATGTAGTTCAGAGCAGAAAATCAGCCATTATATATTTTTCATCTGTAGTGTCCCCCCCACCGCCAGTTTAGCTAAAGGAATGTCAGTGACACGCAGCTACACATATTCTTTACATGTGGAAAGACGTTTGTCATACCGCTGCCTCTGAGGGGGTGGGCGGTCATACTCTTTATCTATTTTGAAACCATCCTCTGGTGAGCAGGGGAAACATCTACCATGTTCGATGTGGGTCTAATTAGGACATTAGACCATTCAGACCTGCGTGCATCGTTAGGAGATTTGAGCTAAGCAAAAGCATGTACAGCGGTAGGGGATTTTCCCGCTCACTGAATGCCGTGGAATGTTGCTAAATTTTTAGGTAACTTTGCGGAACTTGGCGTCGCTTGACAAGACTTCACGAAACTATCCAAAAAAGTGCTCTTTTTGAGTTATCTCCTTCCTGGAAAGTTTCAGTGTGATCCGTCAAGCGGCTTCACAAAAAAAGGGGGGGGGGGGAGACATAAAATCGCCATGCATTATCCATAGACTTTTCTGGAAGAAGATACTGCAAAAACTGCTGAACAGAACTACAACCAAATTTGGCAGGAAGCTAGATCTTGGCCCAGAAAGCGTGCTTTTTGTGATTTGGTGTAAATGCGTTCAGAAGTTTTTGAGAAAGTAAGTTACAAAAATATTTGCATGTCTGGACTGTTGGGCTCGAGAAATTCTCACAAGAGTCCCGCAAGCACTAGTTAAAAAAATAGAGCATTCTGATTGGCGAAAGGGACTTTTTTTCCCTTTGTACCATCTTGCTCCTGCGGGAGGCATGTGCTCTGATTGGCTTGGCGCAACATGAACAAAAATTTTGTGGTTGCCATTACAGGACTCGGGGACTTAGTCCTCTGTCCTGAAAATGTTTAAAAAGCAAAAAGATGTAAGGAGACAGGGTAGGAGTACCCCCCCCAGCCTTGATGGGGGATCCAAATGGGTCGAATTTTCTTTTTGCTGAAATCCTGTGGTACTCCCACAGGATAGTGACAAAAAAAGAAGAATGACCCCCTAGACGGACCAGGGCCCTTGGATCAATAAATATAATTCTTTAAGGATGGGGACATGCATTGGGCCCCCTTCCTCAAGCAAATTTTGGTCATGGGGTCCCCATCCTCTGTCTTGCCATTTAATACAAAGAAAAGGGGTCATATGCCCCTCCTCTCCAAGCTTTGTTGAGGACCCGGGAACCCCATCCCGAAGGCCTATTATACATTTGAAAAGGAGAGGTTGTGTTGCCCCATACCCCAGAATGGTCAGGCCCCAGGGACAGCATCTGCTCGTTCCAAACTTATTTTTAAAAGGGAGTGGGCCGCGCACTCCACTGCCCAAGCCGGTATCAAGCCGGTATCAACCCTCAGGGACCTCATTCCTGGTGTCTGATACTTTATAGTGTCCTGGGGATCCCATCCATTGAAAAAACTGGGGGTGTCCAAGTGCACACCTACTTCTGTAAATTTCACTGTTAGTTATCCGTTTTTAAATTGGTTTGCGTGCAGCCCGTATCGTGATCTGCCCAAAAGCCACGTGTAGTTAGTGTAACGGTATGAGGGGGTGAAGTAACACTCCTTCTTCCGGACGCACAGCGTTAGGTCAATACCAACGATTCCACTAAATTATCCACGTTCAATAAAGTTTTTATTTCATATTTTTCACATTTTCTGATGCCTTTCTCCTCATTTCATCAGGTCACATGAGAGGCACAGTCTATTTTTCATTCTAATGCGGCAGATATGCCAATCCAGGCCTTTCTCTGTAGCAAGAACCATACATTTATCATCCTCTGTAGAAAATATCATTCCCAATGCATTTCGGACTTGTCGTAGTCCTTCGTCAGGGTTCACTACAAATTAAACAACACCAACGTTAAATTATATGTTCATCTATTCATGCATTCAGTGCAATCCATATTACATCCCACTATTCAGTGCCTTACTGTAACAGTCCCACTTAATTAACGTTTTCCCTCTATTAGCGTGAACTACACGCTGACAACAAAGTGCCCAAACAAGCTTCTACTCCACTGAATAAACATTCCTAATTCACTCTCACCTTTTAACCTCACTCATGAATGAAAGATCGTGTTAAACATAAATTATAATTTATGTTTAACACGATCTTCATTCAGTGAGGTTAGAGGTGAGGTGAATTAGGGAATGTTTATTCAGTGAGTAGAAGCTGTTTGGCACTTTGTTGTCAGCGGCAGTTCCGATAGTAGAGGAAGCGATTAAGTGGGACTGTTGCAAGGCTAGACAGTGGATGTAATATGGATTGCACTGAATGCATGAATAGATGAACATATATTGAACGTTGGTGTTGTTTAATTGTAGTGAACCCCTGACGAAGACTACGATAAGTCCGAAAGATGATGACTACGGATGATGATGGTTCTTGCTACAGAGAAACTGGATCATCTGCCGCATAGAATGAAATAGATTGTGCCTCTATGTGACCTGATGAAATGAGGAGAAAGGCAATTGTGAAAAATGAAAAATATGAAGTAAAACATTGAACGTGGATAATTAGTGGAATCGTTGTATTGACCTAACGCTGTGCGTCCGGAAGAAGGAGTGTTACTTCACCCCTCATACCGATCCCATCCATTGGACACTGTGCTTCCATGTCCGGGAGAGTGCAGACATACCTGTCACTTTGTTTCCGCCCAGCGGGAGGAGTTAAAAAATCATGTTCCCACCCAGGTGGGATGAAAGGAAAGGTAACGGCTCCAACCAGCACCCAGTGTGGTGCTGGCTGAGAAATGGGCTGGGGGAATCGGGGTCTTAGGGCTTCCCTACACACCCAACTGACCTGCATTTTAGATTCCCTGGGTGGACACCAGGGAATGCACTTACAATTAAAAAAGCATCCAGCTCTCGCAAGGAGAGCTGGCTGGGGCTGCAGGGGCCTTGGGCTCTCCGAGGACCCCCAAAGAAAATGCAGCTGTTGGTTCCCCAGGTGGTCCCCAGGGCACCCACTTAATAAAAAACATGCCACCTCCTGCTGGCACACACGATGTATGCCGGCTGGGGGCAATCCCCAACTTACATCCACAAACTGGAAGGAGTTAAATTTAGCACAGCAAGTGCACTAAAAGCACATGAAAGACACATCTTCCCGAGCCTCAGGGGGCTGTTATTGTAGGCATTAATAAAGTTTCACTTGGCACGCACATGGCATCATTCCAGACTTCGAGGGTGGCAGATATTTAAAAACGTATAAACTTATTATGAGTTTGCCAGTCCGACCACTGTAGGACCGTGTCTGCCCCCGCCAGCAGCCCACGAGTTGACCACCGGGCTGGCAGTGTGGAGGTGGGGATATGCAGCAGTCGTGAGTACTATTACCAAAGATATCGATGCCTGTGTGTAGCATTTCGACTGCATATGTGTTGGATGCACACATATGCATGATGTATGTCAGACAATACCATATACCCATTATCGGGGTTTGGTCCATATGGGTATATGGTGGAATGCAGAGGTAATAAAAATAAAGAAAAGGAAACAGTAAATGAGGAAGAAACAAAATGCTATGAGGAGAGAGACTCAAAATAATGAGTGCCTGTGCCTGAAGCGGTGCTCAAAATCTAGTTGATGGTGCTATTAAATCTCAGCACGCCTAGTACCAAGGCTAATTCCTAATCCACCACAGGCATCTTTAATCCATTACCAAATACTCCCTGCCTCTTTAGATCACTCTTGCAGGTTCCTGCTTTATCCCAGGTGATGGTTTTTAGGTTTGCCTGCAGAGTGCTTGCTAGGTTTCGCCTGCACAAGAATTTTAAGGAAACCTTATCATGTTTTTACATAATGTTTGTTGCATGATTTACAATCCGTATGTTTAATGAGCACAAATTAAGTTGTTACTGTAATACCTCTCCCAATATGAAAGATTGCTTCCCGGAGAAGCAATGTACTTTTATTTGTTTTGATTGTTTAATGATGGGGCTTGTTTTAGCTTTTATTTACTGTAATGTAAAAGCCCTGCTGAGTTAGCAATTCTGCCCAGGTAAAAAAAACTAGCCCTTTCTAAGACCGCAAGAAACACATTATTTACTGAGATTTTACACTGTGGTAGCAAGTACTAGATAAAGTGAATTGCCCGACAACTATTTGGGATTCTTCCATTGCTTGTTACTCTCCAGCATGCTGTGTCTTTGCCGATTTTCTGACACTGGCATCTCAAAATGGAAGGGCCAGGACTGGCTGAGAGTGTTTCACTGTGATACAAGGGACTGGACAGCATCAGTCCAAAGTTCCCAGTTATTCTCTTGCAGCCTTGTCTTCCAGCAGCACAAGGGTCCAACCCTCCTAAACCCCCTACAGCCTCAGTGCTACTCTATCTGCCTCCCTCCCCCACAGCCTTGTCACTCCCATGCCCCCTCAGCACTCCACGGACTCAGGTAGCCTTTAAAATCTCTTTCCAGCCTCACTCCTCTCACCCTTCTGCAGCCCCTGTGGTCCTGTCAAGCCCCCATCCAGCCCCAGGGCCCCCTGAGCCCCCTACAGACACAAAGACATGAAGTAGTTTATATGGCCATCTGTGAAATGCTCCATTTTGCATCAGGGTACTGCCACATGGGAACTCTTTGTATGGCATGTCATTACGCTGCGTTTTTTTCCTGCCCAGCACAGCCTTTTGCAAAATCTTTTTGCTTTGTCAATAATTTTTACATGTCGCACAACAGTTGAGCTGCTGTGCTACATGGCTTAAAGTAAAAGAAATTAAAAGCGGTAAAATGCGGTTAATGCTAGCCGTGTCATAGTGCTTTTTCTTTTTACTATAAGCTATATTGCACAGCTGCTCAACTGCTTTGTAACATTTAAAAAACACTGACAAAGCCAATGAAGCTCAGCGGTAGATGGGAGACTGGTAACACTGTGGTTACTGAGGCACACAGACTGGTGAGTAAATACTTAAATGCATAAAGCTTGCACACTCTGAAATTGTGCTTGTGAGCATTTATATAATGCTGTCTTTCAAGTGCTATCAGTTGTTACGAACAGGGAACTGTAGCACTGTGGCATAAAAGTAACTGCTCGAAAATGGTACCACATCTGACATAGAGAAGCTATGTTTAGCTTTTCCTGGACACACCTACTTAAAGTTACACCTTATTACCACACTGAGGGGCCTATTATAATCTCAGTTGGAAAGCCTCCGACCTGAGGTCAGAGGTTTTCCGACCGAGATCATCGGTTTCAAATTCAACCGCCTAATTAAAATTTAGGTGGTCGGAATTGAAACACGCCCAAGGAGCCTGTCGGCCAGTCAGAGACCGGCCCGTAATCCCAATAGACGGCGTTTCCATCGGGATTACGATGTTCGGGCTTTCCGTAATGGAAAGTCTGTCGGAAAGCGAGTTTGGAGGTCCCCAGCAGGGCCCTCTTCTCTTTGTGGCCTCCATTTGGGGGCCAAGGGGGCACCTATGGTGCCCACTGTTGATCCCTGCACCGTGAGGGGCCTGACATGCGGTGCAGGGATGAACACAATCTCCCATTTCTCTATGGGAGCTTGTGCTACGGCCAGTGTACGGCCACAGCACAAGCTCCCATAGGGAAATGGGAGTAGGCGACCACACTATGTGTGGTCGCATCGTAATTCTGCAGTCGGGATGATGTTGGTCAGAGGCAACTCTGACCTACATCATAATTGGCCCCTAAGCTGTTATTTAACCTTATTTGCCTATAAAAATGCTGGAGTATATAAGGCCCACCAAAAAAACAAATCTACCCTGTCTTGACCTAACTGCAAGGACACATATTGGCAGACTGCTTTTTTTAAAATATTGTGGCCAGTGCCTAAGATCCTCTCAATGTGGTGTGATGGAATTCACAACTTCGCATTGCCGTCCAATCCCCTTTATATCCCCGACAGTGGATAAATCTGCCTTTCACAACATCGCCCGAAGGCACAGGACCGCTCTATATAAGCACCAGATACTGCACAATATATTGTGTTTCTCAAAAAACAAGTGATAACACTTTGACAGAGTTTCTTTAACTTATATTGCACAACTGCTCACCAACTTAAAACTTATTAAAAAAAATGTATTATTAATCACATAGGCGAAACCAAATGCATTTACCAATGCTTTTTCTCACTGTCTGGGAACAATACACAAAGACCAACTGTCAGCTACACCTAGTCATGTGACCCAGGTTACAGGCTGCAGGCGCCAAATGGTTGGGACATAAAAATGCCAAATTTCTAAAAGTGCCATTTTCAGTACTGTGACCTCAAATCTGACTTTACAATTAAAGATGGCTTTAAATTGCAATTCTTTAGACACCAAACTCTACACACCCTACCTGCGCCCAATGGAAAGGGGAGGAGTGGTAGACCTTGCAGTTGTGAAAAACTAATTTAAAGAATTTTGGGGGAAGACCACCCTAAGGCTGACAGTTCTTACAGATTCTTCCCCGTATTTCTGTAAAAACCGATTGGAAAACTATTTCTAACCTTCAATAAGAAGTTTATGAGTATGGCTTAATGCCAATAAGGCATCAGTGGACGATATTGAACCCTGAGTGTTTCAGGTAACATCCATGTTATATAAATATTTTGCTATCTCTCATGGTGCTTGGTTTTTCCTCATCAATGGTATTAGAATTGAAAATGTTATTCCCCCTTGCTCATGCTTATTACTACGTTAAGTTAGCATTCATGGCACCATTTTATTATTAGCCGCCATTTTGCTCTGTGATTGAAACTAAGCTTCTGCCTCTCTTCTGCTCTCTCAGTTAGAAAACTGCTGTGATGCATTTTCTCTCAAGAGTTGGGCCTCACTGTTCTGTTGAATACATTGTTAGTGCTTCTGCATACCTTCCCCAATGAGATAGAAGCTTGCTCCCCTGACTCTGCTGTGAAGGCAGACAGAATGACCTTGGCACACAGATAGTGTGTGCCCGGCCTCAGACTCTTAGCTCATCTCTGTGTGACCCTTTGTTCTACGCTGCTTTCTGTGGAAAGTTACTGGGTGGGTGTGTCTTGTGCTCATGTTAGAGCCTATAATCTTTACCTCTATGCCTGAAAAAGTCAGTCCCTCGGCAGACATCTTAGGGTGCAGGTCAGATTGGACTCCTCTGCAGAGTATTGCTAATAAACAAGTATTTGTATTCTTTACTGTGTGCCCTACGCTTCATTTGTTTGGAAGGCGATTAGGTGGTTGTAGATAACCCGGGTGGCCCCTAAGGGCCACTTCCTTCAGATGGTGCCCGAACAAGGACCCCGCAAGGTGATCCCGCAAGGTGATCCGACTCACCCGTAATCGGGTTGCAGGGTCGGGGTTGCGTCCGGTCGGTCGGGCGGATGGTGGGTACCCGACACGATTACGCTTGCTTCTCGCAGCTGCCCCGCCCATCTGATCGGGCTACTCCTCGTCTAGTGGTCACCGGCTGAGGTCCTGAGAAGGCGAAACCCTGTATTTGACTGTTTGGTTCGAAGAGTCGGCAGTGGAGAATACTCTTGCTCGACCTGAGTGCACCAGGTGGGTGATTTGAATTCTTGGAAAATGTGGCGCCATGGTTGAACGACACGAGCCTGCGGGCTGTGTCTGGTACAGTCCCCGGACTGTCTTGTCTTGATCTTGGTGGGTTTGCGGACCCTTCAGAGACACAGAGTGATTGTGGGCAGTCTACCGGGCCAACTGGAAATTCGGCCTATTCTTGAAAAGGTCTGGGACTGTTTGCAAGCAATCTGCCAGGCCAACTGGAAATTTGGTCTATTCTTGAAAAGGTCTGGGGCTGAAGCCTGTCTCCTTGTCTTGGGCCAGTTTTGGACTGGCTTGTCTTGGTGCAGTCCGAGGACTGACTTGTTTTGGTTCAGGCTAGAGCCTGACCTGTTTTGGTTCAGTCTGAGGACTCACTTGCCATGGCGCAGTCTGAGGACTGCTCTTGAGAGATTTTTATTTGTCTGTGAGTGTGTTTTGTGAATATGGTGCACCATCAGTTTGTTTTGGTACGGTCTGTGGACTGTCTTTTGGAAAAAAGTACTTGTAATTCCTTTGCCAGGCAAAATAATGCATTTGGACCCTTTCTTGAAAATACCTGGAATGAGCTTAATTTGTCCTCAGCCGGCGCCTCCTTTTGAATAATTAAAAGAAAGATATATGGTGATAGTGTATATATATATATATATATATGTATATATATAGTGATAATGTGTGTGTATGTATATATATCCGTGTGTTTTCTTTTTTTTCCTTTACATAGGATGAGTGGTGTGAGAAAAGACGAAGGAATGTGTAATGGGAGAGAATGTGAAGTGAGACAGTCAGAGAGAAGGGGTGTGCTGATGGCGCCCAGATCTCGCATTTAGCTTTGGACATTGCAAAATGACAAAAGTTGTTTTGAGCTATAGACATGTTATGTTATGTTAATCGCACTTGTAGAGTGCACGGTTACCCTGGGGTGTCCTGGCGCTAAGCACTGGCTGCTGGGGAAACTAAAGTGTATGCTACTGGGAGAAGAGCCAAGTCTTCAACCCCTTCCAGAAGGAGAGGAGATCCGGGGCATTCCTAAAGATGAAAAGGAAGCTCATTCCAGGCTCTAGAGGCACAGGTGATAAAACTCCTGCCTCCCCAATTGACTTTTTAAATGCGGGGACTTGCACTTGTTTGGCTCCAGTGGACCGTAACATTCTTCCGGGACATACCATTGAAATTTGCTGCCTAAGGAACTCAGGACCTGCTCCATTAATGGCCTTAAAAATGGTGCATAGTGCCTTAAAGCGTGATCTTTGTTTGACCGGGAGCCAGTGTAATTGCTTGAGTTCCTCCTTTACGGAGACAAATTTCGGCGTTCCTGACAACAATCTGGCAGCTGCATTTTGGGCCAGTTGGAGCCGATTGATATGTTGCTTTTGGACATTAAGATATAGGCCATTACAGTAGTCCAGGCGCGACATTATGAGGGCCGTTACCACTGTCTTGAGACTGCTTTCGGTCAGGAAAAACTTAATTTTTCTTATGATTCTTAGGACCAGAAAGCATGATGAGATCACCATATTTAGTTTGGTCACCCATGGCGAGTTTATTGTCCACCAATACCCCAAGGTTTTTGGCTTTCCTCGTGGGTACGGGGCAGGAACCAAGGTCATCCGGCCACCATTCAGGTGTCCACACACGAGGATTATGACCTCGGTTTTGCTAGAGTTCAATTTTAAGCAATTGGAGGACATCCAGCCCGAGCTGGCACTCATGCAGTCATGGAAACGCGCCCCTGTTTCCTTTTCCCCACCCTCAATCAGTGACCTCACTATTTGTGTGTCGTCAGCGTAGGAGGTGAGTAGGAAGCCAAAGGACCTGATAACTCCCGCCCGGGGTGCCACATAGATAATAAAGGGTAACTAGTCACAATATCGAAAAAAATATCGACTGGACAGAATATCGAGTTTTTTTATATAGAATGGACAGAATATCGAATTGCAAAAATATAGTGGTGCAGAATATCGAAATTCAGGTAAGAAATATCGATTTTCAATAATATCGAAGTTAGTAATATCGACAGTCATAATATAGTTGTTAAAAATATCGATTTTTTTTATAGTGTTTTAAGTGTTAGTATATGTGTTAAAAGTATGTATTATTTTTGTAATGTATGTTTGAATTTTTTTAAAGTAAAGAATTTTATGTTATTTAAATTTTGCGTAATTTAATTCCGTAGCGGGTTGTGGGTTTATAGGGGAATAGGGTGGGAAGTAATTTAATTATAGTAAATTAAATATTAATTTTTAGGAATTATTAATTATTTTTAATTTAATTTTGCGTTTTAGTTCTGTAGCGGGTTGTGGGTTTATAGGGGAATAGGGTGGAAGTAATTTAATTGTAATTAAGTAAATATTTATTTTTATTTATTGGTATTGATAATTAATTTATTGTTAATTAATTATTAATTGGTAATTAATTTTTATTAATTGGTAATTAATTTTTATTAATTGATTAATTGATAATTATATTAATTGTATTAATTTATTATTCGGAGCGGGTTGTGGGTTTATAGGGGAATAGGGTGGGAAGTAATTTAATTGTAAATATGTAATAATTTATTTTTATTTATTGGTATTGATAAATAATTTATTGTTAATTAATTATTAATTGGTAATTAATTTTTATTAATTGGTAATTAATTTTTATTAATTGATTAATTGATAATTATATTAATTGTATTAATTTATTATTCGGAGCGGGTTGTGTGTTTATAGGGGAATAGGGTGGGAAGTAATTTAATTGTAATTACGTAATTATTGAAATTATTTTTGTGTATTGATAATTAATTTACTGTTAATTAATTATTGGTAATTATTTTTTATTACTTATTAATGTTTGGTATTGAAAATTAATTTGTTGTTAATTAATTATTGATAGGTAATTAATTTTTAATAATTAATATTTATTGGTATTTATAATTAATTAATTATTAAATAATTTGTAATTGGTAATTAATTTTTATTAATTTTTTATTGGTATTGATAATTAATTTATATATATTTAATTATTAAATCATTACTTTCCCTACTGTTGCACTCATTGGAGGGGAATAGTAATTTTGACCCCTACGCTATCCAACACTTTCCCTACTGTTGCACTCTCTGGAGTGGGAATAGTAATTTTTACCCCTACGCTATCCAACACTTTCCCTACTGTTGCACTCACTGGAGTGGGAATAGTAATTTTTACCCCTACGCTATCCAACGCTTTCCCTACTGTTGCACTCACTGGAGTGGGAATAGTAATTTTTACCCTCCCGCTATCCAACACTTTCCCTACTGTTGCACTCACTGGAGTGGGAATAGTAATTTTCACCCTCTACGCTATCCAACACTTTCCCTACTGTTGCACTCTCTGGAGTGGGAATAGTAATTTTTACCCCTACGCTATCCAACACTTTCCCTACTGTTGCACTCACTGGAGTGGGAATAGTAATTTTTACCTACCCGCTATCCAACGCTTTCCCTACTGTTGCACTCACTGGAGTGGGAATAGTAATTTTTACCCTCCCGCTATCCAACGCTTTCCTTACTGTTGCACTCACTGGAGTGGGAATAGTAATTTTTACCCTCCCGCTATCCAACGCTTTCCCTACTGTTGCACTCACTGGAGTGGGAATAGTAATTTTTACCCTCCCGCTATCCAACGCTTTCCCTACTGTTGCACTCACTGGAGTGGGAATAGTAAATTTTACCCTCCCGCTATCCAACACTAAAAATATTGAATATTTTTTAATATTATTAAGTTAACATATATATGTATTAAAAAATAAAAATGCATGTTTTTTTATTAATTACATTAATTATTTATTAATTTTAAAGTTATTTAAGTATTTTTGAGTATGTTTTACTTAATTATATTCATTATTTAATTATTTTACATTACTTTTAAGACATTTAAAAAATTCGATATTTTAACAAACTATGGGGCCCATTACGATACCCGGCGTAAATAAATCCGCCAGGCATGGAAGCGGCAAAAATCCGCCCGCACACACCGCCTGAACACCGACCACGCCATTACGATTACACAAACCGAAAACCGCCATCGGCGGAAAAAGCACACAAAATACCGCCCGCCAACGTCCGAGTCGGAGTCAAACCGCCCGCCACGGACGGAAACACGCACGACAACACAAAACCGCCCGCCCTCACGGCCGACACACCGCACGTGACATTACGATCGCACCGACATGAGCGCGGAAAAACCACAAATATACCGCCCGCCAGCGCAAACAACGCCGATGAGAATCGACACGGCAGAAGCCATGGCGCCAACGTACCTGCACAGAAACCATCCGCACACAAAACCAATAGCACACAACATGGCCAACAAGTCCACACAGCAAGGCACGCACAAATACACAAGCACAGTACACATCCCGAAAACACCCCCCGGACAAACAAAAAATACAAAGGCCAGAACCCCAGACACAACACACCTGAAAACAACAGACCATGAGGACACACCCACATAGGTGAGTACAAAAGCAGCACTCCCACAGACCACAACCCCTTGCTACATTGCAAACCAGAGAGGAGAGGAGAGGACACAGTGACACAGCAAGGACAGCAGCACACCACAGAAACGCACACATCACAACCACCACCACCACCACCACCACCACCAACACCACCACCACCACCACCACCACCACCAAACACCGGCACCACAAACCCCCTGCACATTACACAACACACACCGCACCAGCACCACAAACACCATGGCACCACAAAGAATGCCCAAGTTCACGCCCATGGAGCTGACGGTCATGGTCGACGAGATCATCAAGGTGTACCCACAAATCTATGGGAACATGGTCCAGCACACACCACTAGCCACCAGAAACAGAATGTGGAACCGGATCGTAGACCAGGTCAATGCAGTCGGGACCCTGCCCAGGAACAGAGTCGAAATTAACAAACGTTGGAATGACGTAAAGAGCCTGGTCAAGAAGAAGGAGGGCAAAAACAGAGAGCTGGCTGCCGTCACTGGCGGAGGGAATCCCGCGCTCTTTAAGACCTTCAAAGCGTGGGAGGAGAAGGTGCGAGTCGTAATACATCCGGAGATCCTCGCCGGATTAGCAGGGGGAGTGGAGGCTGGTAAGTACAAACTAATGTATACCAGCACACCGCTATGTACTCACATGCGCAACTACCATGCCACAGCTCCCAGGGACAAACACCCCCATGTCCAGCACACAATACACAACACATCACACACACATGCAACAGACACTACCACACACAGCCCAAACCGAACAACTGTAAGATGCGTGGGGACATGTGTACACTAAGCCAGCCACGTAACCACCAACAGGTCCCCAAATATGCCAGAAGCGCCACAACGAGCACCCACCACACCCATGTGTCCGCCACAGCTGCACTAACCGACAAGTAACAGGTAAGTGGCAGGAACACAAAGTGCAGTGGGTGGGACGGTGGACAGCCCAAGTACAACACACACCAGGCCCCTAGTCCCACAGCACAGCAAGGAGGAGCATCCCCCACACCCCACAGCCACGTGTCAGCCACCGCAGTGCACAACGACAGCCGAAAGGCAGACATCACGGTCCACAGCAATCGGTGTCAGTGGGTGTCCAGCCACCCCCACGACCCACAACACCCCCCACCCCCACAGACCTGCAACATGGAGCACCCCCGCTTAGAGCCATGTGGCATCCAGTACAGTGCACGCACGAACAACTTGCAGGTGGGAAACTGGACAGGGCTGGATTACTGGAGGCATGAGGACCATAACACGACCAACACATGGGACATGTCACGTAGCAGACGAACACGCAGCACCGCCCACCGTCACGAACAAGTGAACAATGTGCACACGGACATGAACAACAGACTCACACCCCACATGACCCATCACAGACATAGCAACACCCAAGGAGCCACGTCTGCATGCACAAGCCACACTGAATATAGTCCCACACGGCAGCCACTGTGCAACTCATCACACACAACCGAAACACCATTGAAGTCCTGTCCATGTAGCCCCTACTGCCTGTCAACCACACACCCCACAACTACGCCTATGTAAGACAAACAACACTAGACGCAACAGAGCGGAACAACATAAATGCACACGAACACCACTGAACCCATCAAACTCACAGACACACCATGCACATACAACATACCATCCATCCCATCCGTCAGCCCCAGTCTCATGAAAGGCATGTCATCCGCACAGCTGCCACACATACAGCAGTCACGCTAAGACACATGCCCATGACCAACCATGTGCCAGAAGTCAATTAAGCGCACGACACACTGTGAGCAACAACACACAACATGGGCCACACCCCCCCGAGCACTGCAGTGATGCACATGGCACAGGGCAGCACGCACACCAAGGAGATGGGACAACTGCAATACGTTGGCTGGCACACAACTATCACTCACTCATAACGATGCGTCCAATGCCATGTCCAGTAATCACAACAGACAGCAAATATGCAGGCCATGTCAAGCATGCACACACCTCAAACCATGCACTGTCATGCTGCCACAACACATGTCACGTTCGGCACCCATGGCTCACAGCATGTACCCCAAAAGCATATCCCCTCCCAAATGCGAATCTGGGGCATGGCCCCCATGTTGCCATATGCGTTCCTAAGCGTTCCATTTGAACCCCAAAAGCATATCCCCTCCCAAATGCGAATCTGGGGCATGGCCCCCATGTTGCCATATGCGTTCCTAAGCGTTCCATTTGAACCCCAAAAGCATATCCCCTCCCAAATGCGAATCTGGGGCATGGCCCCCATGTTGCCATATGCGTTCCTAAGCGTCCCATCTGAACACCAAAAGCAAAGTACAAACCAGACCCAGGATGGGCCAGGAGCCCGCATACACCAGAGTCACAATAAGTAGGGGCACAGCAACACACCCATCGGCATGGCCAATCCGTCCCATGCCACATGTGCACAGCACACAGTCCCATTGCCAAGCACACACAACTACAGATGCTACAGCCACACACACGCCTCCGGGAAACCCATGTACGAGATTGCACGAACTGTCAATGTCAGACGACAAATACATACTTCGCCAGGTGCAACACAATAACAAATCTCATTCTCTCCACAGGTGACGAACTGCTGGATGCTGGGGATGGAGCCAGCAGCCAGCACAGCCAGCCTACAAGCCCCCAACGAGGACACACGGATCTGGAGGATCTGTCCTCCTCTTCGGACACGGACCACCAAGCAGGCCCATCTGGTGTGGCAGGGCCCAGCCGCTCCCCAGGACCCCTCCTACCCACCAACCCATCATCCAGGGCTGCTGAACATTCCCAGCCCCCTGCTGCCACTGTCGTTGCGGCCACACCCACGGTCATTGTGGCCACTACCACTGCCGCAACCGCCACCATCGCCGCACCGACCACCACCGCCGCCACCACCGCCACGTCTTCGCTGGCACCAGCCCCAGCGCAGGTGGTGGCCCGGACGACTGGATCCACCCTGGGAGCCACAGCGAGGACCGTGGTGAGCAATGTGGCTAGTGGGCAGGCCGGTGGCAGCAGGACTGGTAGGAGGAGCAGGGTCAGGGAAACGCCAGCCTCCCCTGGGAGCCATGCCCTGCCTCACATGGCCAGAGTCCTTGGGGCCTATGAAGAGGCCCAAGGACAATGGGTCCGGTCTGCTTCAGACACGCGTGAGGTGCTGGGGGTGCTGAGGTCCATGGACGCCCGTATGGGCCAAATCGTGGACCTCATGGGACAGCTGGTGGTGGCGGTGAGGTCACAGCCAGGGACAGCAGCTCCCCTCCGCCACCACCTGCCGGGGCGCAGGGTGGAGCAGCAGTGTCCAGTTCCCCTGCGTCCACAGCCAGTGATCACACCTCAACCACCAGCATGTCGCAAGCAGGCACCCCCTCGCAAACGTGGAAGGGGCCGTCCGAAGTGGAAACAGATCTCCCGGGAGGACTTCGCACGCTCCAAACGCAAGTGAGGCAGCCAGCCAGCCTTCCGCCAGCCTTCCTTGACCAGCCACTGCATTGACTTGGACTACGATCCCACTCCACACAGCCATCTGGATGGCATGTGTGTGTTGGACTATGGACATAGAACCAGTGGGTACACCCTGATCATCACGCAGCCATGACCGACAGCTCATTGTCACTGCACGCACCACTTTTGTCATCACCTTACACACAATCACATGTCACAGTTTGTAATAAATGCACCTTTTTCACTAACTGCTGTTTGTGCCCTGTGTCTTATTTGTACGGAATACAACGGCCACCTTGGGCGGAAAGGCACCTGATGCGTGGCATGGCAATTGAATCCGGAGGGCCTGTAGGGACCTAGGGGTGGGAGACAGAACAGGAGCACATTCAATGAGTGTGTCACACACCCATCACACAGTACATGTCAACAACTACAAGCAATGTACACACATCGCACAGAGCAATAGGGCACAATGCCACAGCCACCAACAGTGGCATACTACCCTGGCCATGGAGCGTTGACACACAGCACGCAGTGAACAAACGGCCACCCTGACACAGCACACACACACCTGCACAGATACAGCCACATCAGCCGTCGTACATGGACACTCACCGTCAAGTGAAGTAGCGGGCGATGAGCTGCTGCCGCACATTACCAGCTTCCTCCTCTCCGCTGTCCTCCTCACTCGAGCTGTCCTGGTCTGCGGGCTGGGGCCCTGGTTGATCTCCGTCATCCACGATGAGGGGGATCTGCTTCCGAATGGCCAGATTGTGCAGCATGCAGCACGCCACCACTATCCGGCACACCTTCTGTGGGGAGTACGCCAGCGCACCCCCGGTGCGGTCCAGGCACCTGAACCTGGACTTGAGGAGGCCAAAGGTACGCTCGACCACACGTCTGGTCCTCCCATGTGCCTCATTGTAGCGATCGTCTGCTGGGGTGCGAGGATTCCTCAATGGACTGAGCAGCCATGCCCCATTCGGATACGCAGAGTCACCTGGGTGTGAGGGACACAGAGAACCGTTGCTAATCCAACTGGACAGGGGACAGCATCGCACAGCCAGCACGCTACACCACTCCACATACTCACCGACAATACAGGCACGATCCTGTTGCATATTGGACATCAGTCGTGGCAAGATGCTGTTGCGCATTATGTGTGCGTCATGGGCCGAGCCTGGGAACTTTGCACACACGTGGGTGATCACCATGTCCGCAAGGCACACCACTTGCACATTCAGGGAGTGCGTGTGCTTCCTGTTGCGGTACAGGTGCTCAGTGGCCTGTGGTGGAACAAGGCCGACATGTGTGCAGTCAATGGCTCCAACGACGTGTGGGATTCTGCCAAGGGCATAGAATGCACCCTTCACTGCCGCCAATTCACGAGCCCTGGGGAAGCGGATGTACCTGTTCCGGTACAGCATCATGGCTGCCAGTACATCCCTCAGCACCTTGCTGAACATGGGCTGGGACATCCCTCCTCCAATGCCCACTGTGTGCTGGAATGACCCAGTGGCGAAGAAATGCATGGCGGCCATCACCTTAGCCGTGGGGGTGACAGCAGTCGGATACACCCTGCGGGGACGGAGATGGGGTTCTAACATGGCACACAGTCGATGCAGGGTTGGCCTGTCCAGCCGAAACTTCCTAATAACCTCTGTATCGTCCATGTCCGCCAGCAATTGGTATGGGCGGTCAATGTTCGGTCTCCGCCTAGGGACAATGGCAGAGGACACATGTCAATGCAACACGACACATAGCAATTTCGCATACACATCACTGACATGACTGAGCAAGCACATGAGCCACAGCCCAGCTGTCAAGCTGGGACGGCACGGCCACAATACACTTACACAGGTCTCCCAACAATGGCAATGGCTAGTGATACAAACCACTGCCATGTGCATGCACATGGGGATCTAGGCCCCAATGACTTGCGGGGCGTGCTGATGGGGACTGACTGCATATCCGTCAAGCGGCAACGCCACGGCAACATGAATGTCTGCTGAGCATGGAACTGCTTCCGCGGCTGGATGAGTATGGCACACGACGACAACGATGTGGGCACAGGCTGAGCGGCCAAAACAAGTGGGACCTGTGGCACGAGGGGATATGAGACAGTAGTAGGTGTCAGCACTGCACCCTATGTACAGCACTGTACGGATCACACCTCCCGAAACATTGACAGGTGTCCACATTGACAGCCCCATGCCAAGACGGCTGTGTGCTTGCAGTCACACGTCACAGGTGAGAGGTTACATTGCACGTGCCAGGTGGCAGACGTACATAGTGGGAGCTGGCATGTGTGTGCATGTGTCTCCTGTTCAGGTTCCACCAGATGGGCGCTGACTCTGTACTGACCATTGGACACAGCATGTTCCGTGGTAGGCTTGTGTGTGTGGGATGGTGGCACTGGATGTGCCTCCGTTGGGTGGGGGGCCATGCACAGGGCGGGTACGTCGATGATTGCGCATTGTTGGTCACGGTGGGTGCACCAACTAAGATGTGTTGCCCTGTGTTCAATTCCTATGTCCGCATGATGATGGACTGTAGATGTGGGCAGACTACACATTGGTCGATGTGCTGTCTATATGCATGTGCCTTCACACCAGGCACAGCTGCCCCTGCACATGTGACCCCTGCTGGACTCGCTGCTGGGTCTGTGGAGCTGATGCACCTTCTGCGCGTGGGGCGGACAGCTCTCCTCACTTCCCTCATTGCGCATGTCATGACTTTGCCGCAGGTGACATGGATCATGGAGGGCCCACATGTACGCGTGGGTAGGCTACACATGATTGTACACTGGTCGCCACCCCCAGTCAGTGTTTCGAATGGGAAGGTTGTCGTGCTGGTGGTATGTTCGATGTGGCGGATGGGCGGGCCTAGGTGCGGGCTTACATTCCGGACATGGGGGGGTAGTTGGATTGGCGACTAGTTGCAGTACACACGGGACACGTCTCTTCCTTTCCACATCTGGGTCATCCCTTGTACTGACTGACAGTGATACAGTCATCTTCGCCCCAGCCCTCATGTCCTCCCCTCGCTCCCCCAATATGCATGCTCACCTGCGAGGCTAGCGCTTGCACAGGCAGCCCCAAGCTCGCACCAGAGAGGGCAAGGAGTGTATGTGTGGGTCCAGTTGCACGAGTGGGCTGTCTCAGGGTATGATGTGTTGCGGGACGCCGTCCACCTGCGTGGTGCCCCAAATGGAGACCCGGCCTGCATGGACTATGCATCACAGTCTTCGCCTTCCGGATCCGCCACCTGCGACACCCACTGGCTGTGGCTGCCCTTGCGGCCAGGCCACGTCCGTCTGTGACTGATGGCCCACACATTCACTCTTTGGCCTCTCTGGGGAGGGCTCGGGGGTGGTGGCGCACGCGCTTGCACTTAGTCGCAATGGCATGTGGCGTGGTTGGTATGATGGGCAATGGATGGGATGGTGCGAGCCACCTCCCGTGACGTCAGTGCTGCTCGTGCTGTGGTGCGTCCCCCTACACTTCCATCTGACTTGTGCCATGCTAGACGTTGAGGTTCTATTGCCTGCGTGATATGACCAGGAGGAGCGCGAGGAGACCTCTCACACACCATGCTCCACTGCCATCCCGTGCCCTGTATCGCCTGTGCGGATTGACTATGTTGGGGTTACACCTGGTCGACTGGGGCTGTGTGTGCCTTGTCAAGGGGCATGGCGGGCGCACAACAGGATCCAGCTTGTCCACAGAGGGTGGGCTGAGGTGCGCCTGGTACCGCTTTGTACGTGTGCCCGGCTGCTGTGCACACACGTGTTCACTCCCCCCGACAGGTGTCCTCTCACAATGCCCAGGGAAGCGGTGGTGTACTGTTCATGACCCCTCCCAACACGGCGTGCTCCAACTTGGCATGTGCGCATCTACCCGTCGCACCCACCCACCTGAGCACTGCGTCCATACGACTTCACACGACACATGTGTGTCTTCCACAGTAGTGCTACTCATTTGCGTTGACATCCAATACCAGTGGACTACATGGTCATGTCACGACTGCCGTGTACTTCACATACTCTCATCCTCTCTCATTCGTACTTGTGAAATGAGTCAGCGGAGACAGTTTTGGTTTCAAACATTATATTGTGTCTTCTGTCCTCTGTGATGCAGTATAGTGGACACTACTGGCAGCGGAATACATGTTGAGGATATACTGAGCATGATTGCAAATGGGATAGGGTGTGGGGTTACATGTGATTGGCTGTTGCATGTGGGATGTGGGCTTCAGAGTGACATCTGCTTGGCCAAGGCTGTGCTAATGTACATTTACGTATAGCTGCGGAGCTGCGGACTTTGACACAGACGGTATACATGTAGCCTACCAGACCGCTTGGCATCATGGGCACAGTCCATCTCAGTTCCATGTGACAGGTTTGCTGCGGTTGTTCCTCATGCACGCGTGCATGTGAGATGACATCAGGGCATGTGCTTGCGTGCATGCAGCGGCGTGCCACTTGTTGTTGCACTGTGGTGGTTACTGGACATGTCACAGTCACTGGGGTCGTGTTGTTGTTGTATGCACTTGTCGTCCATGCAAAGGTCCTGGTATGGGATTCCCGGGGCGGGGGTGGGAGGGGTGCAGCACCCACAGACTCCAGGCGACCTATTCATGTCCACTGAGCGGTGTGTGTGTCCATGTGCGCTGGATCCATGTCGTGTCCTGGTTGTTCGTGCAGTTCCGTCCATGTGGGTGCGATACACAGAGCCCATGCCACTGCCTCCCACGATGCATGCGGTGTTCCTGGATGTGATGGGGAACAGTGTGCATGTCCCGGTCATATCCGATGTCATGGCGATGTCGTTGATGGTGTGGTTACAGTTGCCGGTCGTTTGGTATGGCTGTTGTGGTGGTGACTGGCCAGTCCGTGCGGAAGCTAAGCATGGGTGCGGGGTTGGACATCATAGGTCACTCGGGGAACCTGCGTTGTGGTCCGACGAATTTACAGGTTGTCAGGTATGCGATGCCGTCCAGCAGGGCTTCCATGTCATTGGTGGTGTACATGTTTGCCAGCCAATGTAGCGGATGGTGGCTGTCAAGGTGTTGTTCGTAAGTTGTCCCTTGGAGGACCATGATGGGGCATGCTGGGTGACATTCGATGTAGCTGTTCTCGATGATCCGTCGTGTGGAGGCACAGTGGTCCCATTTCAGTGCGGGTGCGATGTTGGCCACATACGCCATGCCCCCATAGGCAGAGCAGGCCCTGTCGTGTGCGTCCAGAGGGAGGAGTAGTGGTAGCAGGTCCGCCTTCAGACATGCCGGGTTGGAGAGGCATATCTCGACGGGATGCTGGTAGGGACACCTCCGACAGTAGAAGACGGGCATGACGCAGCTGAACAATGTGATGCGGTAAGTCAGTCGGTAACTTACGTTCAGCAGGGACAGGAGATCGCATCCCAATGTATGTAACAGGTTGGTTTTGTACAGCTTGAGCTGTTCGGCGTAGTTGGGTAGGTGTGTTGCGGTTGCCATTTCGCAGCGGTTCGTTGAGGTGGCGTGCTCCGGCTGTGTGTGCAGTCTGCAATGTGCACGCTCCGGGGTTGCTGTGAGCTCTGTGTAGTCGTAGGGAGACAGGACTTGTGTTCTGTTGGCTTGTTTGGAGGACACGGGCCCTCTTCCCACATGCTTCTCAGACAGTTCAAGGTCAGTGATGTGTGACTCCTTCCAATTAACTTGCATGTGGCCGACATGGGGGAGTGTTTTCTTCTTTCTTCCCCGTCCGTTGTGTGCTTCTGTGATATGCGCTATCTGCCCTGTGGTCGGTCTCCTCGGCATGCCTGTGTTGGTCTATTCTTGGACAATGGCTGTATTCACCGGCTTCTGTCGTAGGGCTGTGGTTTCGGAGTTGGAATGGAAGGTCATTCAGTGCTGTCTGCTCTCCCTTGTGTGGGCGGCAGGCTGCCTTTCCGCTCTGCGTTGGGCCTTGTGTGTGAATGTTATTCTTGGGCCACCTGTTGTCGGTCCCCGGGCTCTTTGGTGTTCCGTTTTATATGTCTTGTTCATATGTGCAGGGTGGTATGGGTGTTTCTGTGTGGTACTGGCGTTCCTCTTCCCGAAGGGGCCCTGCTTCTCCTAGTTGGTGTTGCCGCCGCTGTGTGCTACGCCATGTTTGTTACACTGGGGTGTGTCCTGCTGTTGCGTGTCTTCACTGACATGTGTGCGTCGGTTGTGTGGCGTTGGGTGTTGTCCGTGAATTGGGCGTTGGGGACATGTCTGTGGCCGGCCTGTCACGTGTCATGTGCGTTCGGGGTGGGGCTGATGTGTGTGCTGCTTGGTTGTGTCCCTGTGTCTGTGTGCGACGCATGCATGGCGCTGCGGTTGGCCTCTGCGTTGTGCGCATGTGTGGCGGCGTCATCGGCGCTTTGGGGCCGTGACGGGGTGGTTGGTTCCTAGTCCCAGGTGGTGTGTACACATGTGTTCTGCGATGTTACGATTTGGCCTGTGTGTCATATGTGGATGCGATGGTGGATGTGTAGTGTACACGCGCTGGTGGGGGTTGTCCGCTTTTTCCGCCCTTGCACTGTGTGCGCTGTTTGCGTGCACTTGTTGTGTGTGTGCCTACCTGCGTCTCCGCGGTACGTTGCGTCCTTGGTGGTGCATCAGCAGAAGCATGGGGAGTGCCTGCAGTGCTGGATTCATGCTCGGGGAGCCGCTTCTTCGTTGTCCGTGCTCGGCATCCGTGTTACCGCTTCGGTTTGTCGTACGGTATCTCTTGGCCATGGGAGCCGTTTGTTTGCGGCATCGTAATTTATGCGCCGGGCGGGACGTGTTTCGTCGGACGGTGTGTGTCAGTTGGGCTGCGCCGCTACATGTACGGGCGCACTTTGATGGCGGACGGTGTTGCTGGCTTGCCGGCGGTGTTTGGCCTACTTTTCGCATCGTAATTGGACGGGCGTGTGGACTGCTGCGTGCCGGCGGTAACTGGTGGTTTTTGCATCCGCCAGCACGGCGGTGGTGCTTCCGCCCGCCATCGTAATGTGCCCCTATATTATTTACAACGATATTTTGGATTCGATATTTTTGTACTTACCTGTTTGTAGATAGGAAGTCAATATTCTGTCATTCTATATTTTTTCATCGATATTTTGGCAGGTCGATATTTTTCTCCTCGATATTCTGTCAGTGATCCATATTAAAGAGCGTTGGGCTGAGTGATGAGCCCTGTGGCACCCCACACGGAAGTGAAAACGGTTTGGAGGTATTACCGTCCAGATCCACAGTTTGTGACCTGCCAGATAGAAATGACTGTAGGAGTTTCCATGCTTGACCTTCGACTCCAATATCAGACAGCCGGTCCATCAGCACTTTGTGATGGACCGTGTCGAAGGCCGCAGACAGGTCCAGCAGGATCAGTATGGCACTGCCTCCCTTATCTACGGCCTCTCTAATCTCCTCCGTGGATTTCAGTAAGGCCAACTCAGTGCTGTGGTCTGCTCTGAACCCATATTGGGATGGGTCCAGAGAGTTATTAGACTGAAGAAATGCACTGAGTTGGATGTTCATTGCCTTTTCCAAAATTTTGGCAGGGAATGGGAGCCGTGAGATCGGCCTATAGTTGATGGGATCTTTAGGATCCAGAGTCTGTTTCTTCAACAGGGGAAGAACAGAGGCCTTCTTCCAGATTTTGGGAAATATGCCTGAAGTGAAGATGGCATTCAACAGGGGTGTAAGTGCTGTTTCAATCACTTCTGAAATTTGTTTAATCACCAGCACAGGACACGGATCATTTGGGGCTCCTGAGCGGATCGAATTCAGAACATTAATCGTTGTATTTTTAAAGTTTGGTACATGAAAGTAAAAAAAATGAATGAATGGGCCTTGCGCAGATGCTGATGTGTTTAGTGTGGAATTGACATCGCACTATAACGTGTATTTAATTTGGAAAAGGTGTTTCAAACACTCCAGGCAGCGTGTATTTATGCTGAATGAAAAGGATTTTCAAAGTTGAAAAACATAGCTCGTAAATTCAGTTTGTTCTGGCAGGCTGGCTGTGGCCTTTTCAGATGGGAAAGAAATTCCCAAGGAGGGGGCTCAGTGGACAGGGTGCTGCAAAGGAGCAGACAGAAACATAGAAGATGGGAGAGGCAGTCTATGTTAGATTTCTGTTTGAACGTGGCTGAAGGAGGTTAACAGAGGCGAAATATGATGGAAAGGAATGTGGGTTTGTTGGGATGTTTCAGTCTGATGATGCTCAATTAATTAATTAATTCTTGATCGATTTGTGTATGTTGGAGGTGGATTTGACATCATTATAGAATGTGCCTTTAATTTGAAGAAAAATGTGTCGTGAACATTTAAGGTGGTGTATATTTGAGCTGAACAGACAAGCATTTTCAAAGTGCAGTAGGAGCAATGAAATACACGCTCATGATTTATTAGCGTAAGGTTTGCTGTTTGGCATTGAAGATAAGAATGGAATTTCTCTAGCTGGCAGGAATATACAGCCTCATCTGGTTTGGGCTGTTTTCAGCGGGACATGCAGAGCAACAGACAGAGCCATGAGACAGGAAGGAAATGAGTTTGAAAGGCAGATGGATTTAGAAGGGTTTGCTTAGAAAAGGTGTTTGTAGGGAGTGAAAGAGAGTTAAAATGTCTTGTTTCACAAGCAGAAATACAAGGTGTATTGTCAAAGTTGTTGGGGTTTTAAAAGGAGAAATTACAAAATAAGTTTTAGAAAGGGTTGCAGCAACAATTGTTTGTGACTCAGGCCTGATAGGGAAAGATTTGTTTTGCAAATTAAAAGGAATAGATTGCCTTTTTCTGTTACGTATTTAACATAGCACAGTGTTATGAGTGTCTTGGTGGGTGTTTCAGACACATTAGTTGTAGCATATGTTTTGCGCTCTCTTGCTCTGATTATTGGTCCTTTTTACAGTGGATTTCTGTTTTAGTTAATGTCTAATTGTGGTGAGCATGTGATGGGTTTGGCATCCTACTATTACTGCTCTCAGGCAGGTGAATGTGTGATGACGGGCCTTAATGTAAGTAGTGAAAGGTGTTTGCCCCCCCCCCCGAGTTTTGCGAATGTGCCATCTACTTTGTGGGCAACAGGCGATGTAGAGCTGGGATTCCTACAGATTTCACGAGCCTTGTTGTTTATGATACAGGATTTGGTTGAGAAAGGTGTTGGTGAAAAGACGGCTGGTAGATAGTAATAGTCCCATTCTTTTGATTGTGTTTACAATTCTGTGACTGGTTGGTGTGAAGTTCATGAAAAAGTGGTTTCCTACATCCTGCTGTTCTAGCCATTGCTATGCCTTTGCTAATGGTTCCTTATGCTGCTCAATGTTTTTCTATCACTGATCCAAAATACATTCTTTGGCGGTACTATTTATTTCAATATTAGTTCTTTGTCCGGATTTCACATAGACTGGTAGGAGTCAGGTTCTGCTGCGCTTCTTAGGACTATGAAGAAGGACGGAGCATCCATAAACAGGTTTAAAAGGGGTAGTTACTTGCTCATTGTTTCAGACACACAGCAACGTTGTAGGGACAGTACAGTTACATAGGGGCCGATTCCGATCTCGGTCGGAGGCGCACCCAATACTATTCGGTCGGGAAAAAAGCCATGCGAAAGCCAGTTTCCCGACCGATCCGTACAGCACACCGAACGAGCAAGTACGATGCGCACAACAGCAAAAATCCCGGCCGAGCCGTACTCACCCAAACCAGGTCCTGTTCTCCGACCGAGGCGAATCCGGAAACGCCGAATCGAGTCGCACGGAAGGGAAAATGCAGCCCCGTCCGGCCGGACAAGTACGATGCGCTTTCCGTACGCGCCGAACCCGTCGCTACGCACGGCACGTCAAAGCATCCGGGAGAGGCGCACATAAGCTCCGAATCGCGCCACAACACGATCCACGGCTACGAGACGAACACAGCACAGACGAGGACGACGCGAGCGACGAGGACGAAGCGAAGCGACGAGGACGAAGCCAAGCGACGAGGACGACGCGAAGCAACGAGAAGGACGAACGACACGAACCAACCATGAATCCCTTCGTCCCGATCATACCAATATTCTACATCTACTACCGGAACAGGCACGGACGCGTACGGCGCAGAAGGTAAGTCAGACACCAACCACAAAACACATACAACACGTACACGACACATCACACACATACACTGGGAATCTGAATATACTTGCAACAGCAGCACCATAGGGGCGGGATGCCCATCACCAATGCCACATATGCACACAGGGACCTGAATGCGCGCCACCACCCCAACCCAGGGGGGCTGGATGCCAACCACCACAACCACCCTTAGCCAGGGGGTGCCAGATGCCCACCACCACTACCACCCTTAGCCAGGGGGGCTGGATGCCTACCACTACTACCACCCTCACCCAGGGGCGGGCTGGATGCCTACCACCACCCTTAGCCAGGGGGGCTGGATGCCTACCACTACTACCACCCTCACCCAGGGGGCAGGATGCCTACCACTACTACCACCCTCACCCAGGGGGGCAGGATGCCTACCACTACTACCACCCTCACCCAGGGGGCAGGATGCCTACCACTACTACCACCCTTAGCCAGGGGGCTGGATGCCTACCACTACTACCACCCTCAACCAGGGGGGCTGGATGCCTACCACTACTACCACCCTTAGCCAGGGGGCTGGATGCCTACCACTACTACCACCCTTACCCAGGGGGCAGGATGCCTACCACTACTACCACCCTCACCCAGGGGGCAGGATGCCTACCACTACTACCACCCTTAGCCAGGGGGGCTGGATGCCTACCACTACTACCACCCTCAACCAGGGGGGCTGGATGCCTACCACTACTACCACCCTTAGCCAGGGGGCTGGATGCCTACCACTACTACCACCCTTACCCAGGGGGCTGGATGCCCACCACTACTACCACCCTTAGCCAGGGGGGCTGGATGCCCACCACTACTACCACCCTTAGCCAGGGTGGCAGGATGCCTACCACTACTACCACCCTTAGCCAGGGTGGCAGGATGCCTACCACTACTACCACCCTTAGCCAGGGGTGGCAGGATGCCTACCACTACTACCACCCTTAGCCAGGGGGCAGGATGCCTACCACTACTACCACCCTTAGCCAGGGGGGCAGGATGCCTACCACTACAACCACCCTTAGCCAGGGGGCAGGATGCCCACCACTACTACCACCCTCACCCAGGGGGGCAGGATGCCCACCACTACTACCACCCTCACCCAGGGGGGCAGGATGCCCACCACTACTACCACCCTTAGCCAGGGGGCAGGATACCCACCACTACTACCACCCTCACCCAGGGGGGCAGGATGCCCACCACTACTACCACCCTCACCCAGGGGGGCAGGATGCCCACCACTACTACCACCCTTAGCCAGGGGGCAGGATGCCCACCACTACTACCACCCTCACCCAGGGGGCAGGATGCCCACCACTACTACCACCCTTAGCCAGGGGGCTGGATGCCTACCACTACTACCACCCTTAGCCAGGGGGCAGGATGCCCACCACTACTACCACCCTCACCCAGGGGGGCAGGATGCCCACCACTACTACCACCCTTAGCCAGGGGGCAGGATGCCCACCACTACTACCACCCTTAGCCAGGGGGGCTGGATGCCTACCACTACTACCACCCTTAGCCAGGGGGCAGGATGCCTACCACTACTACCACCCTCACCCAGGGGGGCAGGATGCCCACCACTACTACCACCCTTAGCCAGGGGGCAGGAAGCCTACCACTACTACCACCCTTAGCCAGGGGGCAGGATGCCTACCACTACTACCACCCTTAGCCAGGGGGCAGGATGCCTACCACTACTACCACCCTTAGCCAGGGGGCAGGATGCCTACCACTACTACCACCCTTAGCCAGGGGGCAGGATGCCCACCACTACTACCACCCTCACCCAGGGGGCAGGATGCCCACCACTACTACCACCCTCACCCAGGGGGGCAGGATGCCCACCACTACTACCACCCTTAGCCAGGGGGCAGGATGCCCACCACTACTACCACCCTCACCCAGGGGGGCAGGATGCCCACCACTACTACCACCCTCACCCAGGGGGCAGGATGCCCACCACTACTACCACCCTTAGCCAGGGGGCAGGATGCCCACCACTACTACCACCCTCACCCAGGGGGCAGGATGCCCACCACTACTACCACCCTTAGCCAGGGGGGCTGGATGCCTACCACTACTACCACCCTTAGCCAGGGGGCAGGATGCCCACCACTACTACCACCCTCACCCAGGGGGGCAGGATGCCCACCACTACTACCACCCTTAGCCAGGGGGCAGGATGCCCACCACTACTACCACCCTTAGCCAGGGGGGCTGGATGCCTACCACTACTACCACCCTTAGCCAGGGGGCAGGAAGCCTACCACTACTACCACCCTTAGCCAGGGGGCTGGATGCCTACCACTACTACCACCCCCACTCATAGGATGGACAATGCATGACACAACAAGCACACCACAACCTAGGGAATGCAAGATTAAGACATCCCCCCACCACCATGACAAGCGTGTGAGCAGGCTGTGTCAAATGCCTACAACACCGAACATGACATTGAACATACAATGTGACCCCCTAGCACATGTGCCACACATATATGTGTGTGGCACCCACAATGCTAAGCAGCCCATGACCATTGTGGCAATGGGGCCTAAACCCCCATCATCACAGTGACCAAAAGGCAAGTGTGGGGTCCATAGCTGAAGCACATTTTGACCATTGTGGCAATGGGGTCTAAACCCCCATCATCACAGTGACCAAAAGGCAAGTGTGGGGTCCATAGCTGAAGCACATTTTGACCATTGTGGCAATGGGGTCTAAACCCCATCATCACAGTGACCAAAAGGCAAGTGTGGGGTCCATAACTGAAGCACATTTTGACCATTGTGGCAATGGGGTCTAAACCCCCATCATCACAGTGACCAAAAGGCAAGTGTGGGGTCCATAGCTGAAGCACATTTTGACCATTGTGGCAATGGGGTCTAAACCCCCATCATCACAGTGACCAAAAGGTAAGTGTGGGGTCCATAGCTGAAGCACATTTTGACCATTGTGGCAATGGGGTCTACACCCTCATCATCACAGTGACCAAAAGGTAATTGTTGACAAAGAAAGAGCTGCAACTGCCAAACTGCATGGATCATTCCTGGTCACAGAACCAAAAACTCATCTGTGGCAAAGTAGTGTATGTGTCCCATTGCAACATAAATTGGGGGAGCCAAATACTGCAGTGCAAATGAAACATTCCTTTGGCCATGTGCAGACAAACAACACCCATGGGGGCTGAGACCGTCAACAGTCATCAATGACACAATGACAGAAGTGACCATCAGAATGCAGACCCACATATTTGCACCAATGGGCACACAAATGCAGATACCCTGTGGAGACAGCAGATGTGAGGTGAACAGATACCATACCATGGCAGCAATGGGACACACAAACCATGATCACTGTGCTGACCGATGACCTAGGAGTCCCAGGGACAGCAGGGGAAACACACCAAACAACATACAGCCAATGGCACACCCAAGATATGCCAATGCAGTGGTGCAGATGCACAAACACAAACAGGCAGACCAACACTGTCATCATACACAGCAGGTGAGGGGTGGGGGTGCCAGTGTCCCCAGGCAACAACACAACACATGAGGAGAGCTGAATACCAATCATACAGATGTGCATACACTGCCACACTAAGGTAACTCATGGATCCAAATCCCCTATGTGGGCAAGCAGGCATTGACAGGTGAGAGGGAGCACAAAACACACATGTCACACAGGCACGTAGGAACAACAACTGACACAGCAAGTCACAGACACACCACAGCACCACCCCCAGGGCCCCCACAATGTGGTGACCCTGGGCTGAAGAAAAATACCACTGTGATGACAAAGCTAAATGTCGTTCACACTGTGAACCACAGTCAGGTGTCCTGAGCAACTAACTACCATCACACCTACACAAGCACAAATCAATCAGCATGGCCAGTAAGCCAAGGCCAACATGGAGGCAGGGGACTAGCCGGGCAACAACTCTCATCTGCACACACTCAAGACCACACCCCTCGACCTCCAACAATGTGCAGCAGTGAAGTACACATGCACTGGTGACATTGCACATGCACCCATTACTATTCCAGGGTGGTGGGTGGGAACCAAGGTGTAGAAACACATCACACATGGACACTCAACAAGACTCCTGAATGTCTGACACACTGCACACTACGCTGTACATGGACATGACGGCAATACCACACCGACCAATGGGATCCCAGCCACAGTCACACACCAATGAAGAAGCCAAGGTCACCCACAAAGAACACACATAGACAACAACCAACATTGCAGCCCGGACCCTAAGGAGTGCCAGCAGTCACACACACAACGTGTCACAATCACTGAAAGATAACACAAACTGGAAATCACATGACAGGGGCAAACAACAAGTGCCAAAGGGAAACCTGACTGTGACCCATCTGCGTCAGCACACAAACTCTGCCCTGACAGCAAACGCACCTATGGGTGACACCCTGATGACCAGTAATGTGCCATGCACCCACATCACAGAGAACACAGGGAGAAGACTTTGGGGGAACATAGCTCAAGTCAGCAAGCATCACAAACAGGTACAACACTAGGGATCACAGCATGCGCAGATGAATGGAAGTGAACACACAGACATGCACATACAACACACACCTTGGGCGCAGGCAATGTCACACGTGTACACACTGCCATGAGGGGACTCCACTCCTGTGTGAGGAAAGCTGTGCCATATGTTGCCTCAGTAGGGCCCCATCATGTCAGCTGAGCACTTGGTCACACAATCAACAATTAGCACCAAATGAGGGCTCCCATCACATCAGCCTGGTCATGGATGTGCCAACGGAATCATCAGCACAGATCCAACACACTTGTATAGCAATGTTGCACTGACTACACGGATGAGTCCCTCCCCATTGATGCCCAAACCTGCATGTCCACTGGAGATGGCAACACGGTCAGGGAAGTAGACAAATGCAACGATGGCAGGCACAACAGATGTGCAGGGGTGGAAGCCACAGATATGAAATTGCCAATGTAAGTAGGAAACCCATTGCCAAATACTGAACACATGACACCCTCAGATGCTGCTATTGATGACATGGATACACCACATGATAGGACACATTCCCCCTGGACCACATGGGTTCCTGCACAGTAACACTTCATAATCATGAGACCAGATATCACCATCACTGCAGCAAGGGCATGGTTAGCTGCACCAACAACATGTACATCTGAAGCATGAGCACTAGAGAAAAGAAAGTTGCTTTATTCAGCATATGTGTTGAGGCCAAACAAAGTCCTGAAAAAAGAGCAAAGGCCAATGGCCAGTCCATTGTCAAAGTTCAAACAGGGTGACACTGGCAGATGTCACCCTACGCATGCCTGCACAATACCAGGGACAATCCACTAGGAGGGGCAACCGGGGGGCAGGCCAGGCACCGCAGGGACAGGATCAGGGCTCACCAGGGGAGTCAGGGAAGGGGTGGTGGGTGCTGGAGAGCCACTGACAACTGCAGTGGAGGTGTCTGACATGGTGTGTGCCGGCACAACTGGGGGGCATGACACAGATGTCGTGGGTGCCGGCACAACTGCAGTGGACCCTGCAGATGGGGTGGACAGGTCCGCCACTGCAGTGCCCAAGTCAGACAGGGCGGTAGTGGACTCCACTGCAGTGCCTACCTCCAGGGGAGGAGAATGGGGAACAGGCAAGGTGGGTTGGACAGAGGGGGGGACACCCTCACCACATCAGTGGCACAGACAAGCGCAGCGGGGGTGTGGTGCTGGGAGAGCAAGTGGCAGGGGAGAAGGCCGGAGCATCTTGGGGATGGTATATCTGTGGGTGGGGGAACCTGGGGCAGGGTGTGGTGGGGGCACCTGTGCAGTGGGGGCCTGAGGGATGGAGGACGGAGACCTTGTGCCTGAGCTGCAGGGCGGTGGCGGGGTCTTGCTCTTAGCACTCCGGGGGGACTTGCGGGTGGGGGCCTCAGTCCGTCTGCGCCTGGGGGAGGGTGTCCGGGGGCGAGGGGCACTCTGCTCCGTGTGGGTGGGCTTCCTCTTCCCCCGGGATGCTGGAGCAGCTTCATCGGTGGGGAAGAGGCCGAGGTCACAGAGGAAGAGCTGCTGTGACTTTGGGGTTGCAGGTGAGGCAAGGGAGGGTGCTTTGGAGGGAGAGGGAACTGAGGACTGCGCAGTGCATGTGGATGCGTGTGTGTGTTCCAGGGCCCCATCCCCTGTGAGTCTGGCTTCAGTCCCCTGAATGTGCGTGCGTGTGCGTTTTGTCATTGGCGTGTGTGTCAGTGTGCTGGATGTGTGTGTGCTGGTGTGTGCCAGTGTGTGTGTGCCTGGGATGGGTAAGGTGCTGGGGAGTGTGGATGGAGCAGAGGCAGGAGGGGTGAGGGACCGTTTGAGGAGGGACACTGCTGCCGTCAGGGAGGAGTCCATGGACCTATTGCCCCTCTGTAGGTCAGACATGCCCGATGAGATGCCCTCCATGAACGACACCAGCTGAGTCAACAGCGCGGTGTGCGCATGGAGGACACTCAGCATGGCTGTCTGCCCTACATGGAGCTGGCGAAGGAGGTACACAGACTCCTCACTCAGGGCAGCAGGGGACACAGGGGCAGGGGTGCGGTGCCTGGCCCAAAGGAGACACGCTCCCGGACATGGGAGCCTCCACGGACCTGGGGAATGGGAGCCGATGGGAGGGCGGTGGTGGTGCTGGTGGTGGCGGGGACAGCAACACTAGCTGGGGTGTGGTGGCTGCTGACACCCGCCTCCACAAGGGAGTCATCCTCCGAGTTGCTCTGGTCCTCAGCTGAGGTGGATGCTGCTGAGGACTCCTCGGTGTGGCTCCCCTCGCCCTCCGTGCCACTGGGTCCCTCCGACCACTCCTCGGCTGCTGACCCAGTCTGGCTCTCCGGCTCCTCCTGGTCCGTGGAGCTGTCCCCTTCCGTGGCCGTGGATGTATCTGCAAACAATGGGGAAACAGACAGACATCAGTCACCTGCACATAACGCACACACCACTGTGAGCACAGCACATCACAGAGCAAGCCCTGGCATCATTAGTTGTACATTGCTAAAAGTGCACTAATTGAACAGGAGAAGTCAATTGTCAGTCTGATGCCAAGCATGGCACTCACATCCCACATGGCCTTGCACCCATCTGTCTGGTGTCTGTTGGATTGCAACACCCCAGTGTTGACACATGCACCAAGTACACAGTAGTTGGACAGTGCAGAGGACACGGTGTGGACACATCACAGCTCTTGCCACTGAGTCAGTACAGGTTTACGGATGTAAGGGATGCCCAGAGTCAAATAGGAAATGCATGTGATGCATACCAGCGACAGACACCATGATGCACCCATGTCCTGATAGCCAGCGCCACTATGGTGTGCATGTAGCACATGTCACTCCCCTGCAGGATCACCAATCAGTAGACACATGCCATGGCGGAGGCATGACTGCAAAGTCATACATCACTGTCTCAGTGATGTATGACTTTGCAGCCAGACAACAACACTCTGCACTGTGTCACAATAGTAGGTCATGGGGAATGCAAGTCCTGGAGCTGCACAAGTGCACATGTACATCCCCCACAACACATCCTCTTAACCCTCATCTGTCCAGGTCATACCTATTGGACATATGGGAGACCTGTGACACTACCCTCTGAACCTGAGCCCCTCACACTCTGCTGTGCATGGGGAACAGCTGCCTGAACTTCACATTTACATGCCCCAGTCTGCATGGGCAGCTGATCAGACACCTATGTGTCACACAAGTATCGTCTCCTATGGTCACATCTCCAGTGGCATGCTGAGCCCCTACCAAGAAACTCCACAGCAGTCCTGGCGACTAATCCACAGCACACTGACACAGAGGCAGACACCTGAGGGGCAAATCACTGTGCACAATGTGTCCTCTGATACACGGGAGTGGGAGTACAGAGTGTATTGTATGGCCTGGAGTAGGCATGACTGTCCAGCCCCACATGAATGAGGGATGAGCCCTGGACTGTAGGCAGCTGGCTAAGTATGTGTGACACACGTCATATACATACTCCTGGGGCCCAAACATTGTTCCCACCCGCAGCATGGGTGTGTGCCAGGTACCCCAGCCACATGTGGTGGATCAGCTCAGCAATTGGACCACAGATCAAAGTAACACGCTGAATACATGTCAGAATACAGGCATTGTGTAAGCAATGGACCCACCCATGATGCCCACCACAGAGTCAGGGAAACAGATGCTGTCTCCCACCTTGAGTCAAGCAAACTGCAAGGACACAGTCCTAAGTGACAGAATTCCCTGCATGTAAGGGCCACACCTGGGTATCAGATGAGGAGTGGGCAGTGCACAATAGAGGGACATGGCTCCTGGACAACATGACTGCTGTACTGTGGCAGTTCAACCTGGCCCGAGGAGGGCACATAACATGTTAGACAGAGTACACAGTGCAGTCTTTGACTCACCCCCTCCTTGCTGCTCTCTGGCCTTCAGCTGCCCATCCAGGTCTGGAAAGACCACCGCCAGGATCCTGAGCATGTGGGGGTCAGGGTCCGTGTTCCGCCCCTCCTGCGAGGAGGCGACAGCTTCAGCTGGACCCGTGCAATCCTCCGGGTCCAGCCCCGAAGGTCCTGCCACCTCTTTTGGCAGTTGCGGATCCGGCGCTTGTAGACCCCCACGGACCGGACAGCCCGGACGATGTCCTTCCAGATCTCATGCTTCCGATGGGCAGAAGCCTGTCAGGATGACAAAGTGATAAGGACATTACTACACATGCAACATATCCGTGCATGACACAGTTGCATATACATGTCGCAATCACAGGGGCACATGGTGTACCCAGGCAGTGCACGGCTGCCCATGGACAGTTTTCCAGAAGTCACTACATGGTATCATAGCATGGGGAGTAAAACCCTGTTCAGAAGCACTGTCACTGCACCATACCTGTCCAGTGCAAGTCACTACACACTATGGGGGGTGACAACTACTCAGTGAGCCTGCTAGCCAGTGGTGTGCTGACTCTCAGCCTTGCTAGTCAGACAAAATGCACATTCAGAAAGGCAGTGCACAGAACACTCACCTGCTCCCCTGGTGTCCCATACAGCTTGCTGTACTGTGGAAGTAGGCTGTCCAGCAGGGCCTGGTTCTCTTCAAGGCTGAAGGCTGGGGCTCTCTCCACAGTACGTGCCATTGCAGGGTCCAGAGGGGCAGAGACAGCAGCAGTGCAGTGGCAGATGTCGTCCTGGAGCATGTAGTGCAGGCAAGTGGGCTCTCAGGGGAACATGCAGCAATATATATGTGCTGGAGAGGCAGATACTGTCCCTTGTGTCCAAAGTGATAGGTCCAAGTCGTTTGCATCTTCTGAATCTGGCCAATCCATGGAATAGCAGCACCAAAACACGCCCACAGCATCCTTCAAAATTTCAACTTCATGACATACATGATTTTGCAACATTGTTGTGGGTGACCAACTGATTTTCCAGCAACCGACTCGTTCGAATATTCGAAAACGCGTCCGTTGCCAGGCAAGCCCATTGTCAATGGGTGCGCACCGATCGGTCCATTGAGGTACAACGCGCACAGGGGTACAACGCGTACCCGCACACATTGAAAGCAATGGGCCGGCCGGAGGCACCGATCGGTCCATTGCTGTTCAACGCGCACAGGGGTACAACGCGTACCCGCACACATTGAATGCAATGGGCCGGCCGGAGGCACCGATCGGTCCATTGCAGTACAACGCGCACAGGGGTACAACGCGTACCCGCACACATTGAATGCAATGGGCCGGCCGGAGGCACCGATCGGTCCATTGCAGTACAACGCGCACAGGGGTACAACGCGTACCCGCACACATTGAAAGCAATGGGCCGGCCGGAGGCACCGATCGGTCCATTGCTGTTCAACGCGCACAGGGGTACAACGCGTACCCGCACACATTGAATGCAATGGGCCGGCCGGAGGCACCGATCGGTCCATTGCAGTACAACGCGCACAGGGGTACAACGCGTACCCGCACACATTGAAAGCAATGGGCCGGCCAGAGGCACCGATCGGTCCATTGCTGTTCAACGCATCACTGTACATGTGACTGGCATATGTCAGCATGCCTGTCTCAGATGGACATATGCCAGCCACAGATAGCTCCCAGGGAGTGAGGGGCACACCTACATCACGACAGCCTGTCCACACCTTATCATAAGGCATGTAAGGCTGCATTTCCTATTGTGTGTATGTTGGTGTACATGTTGTCCTGTGGGTGTCACCTGTGGGCAGCCACCCCCAGGCTGTGCACGTGTTAATGGGGACAGGATCCTGGGTGTTACGTGTACGTGACCACTGTGATGTGCAACTGTTCATATCTGTGCATGTGCCATGGTCACATTTCACAGTGGTGTTTGTGTATGTCATGTCACATACCCCGTGAGTCCCATGTGGGACGGTATGTTTGAGCCAGGGTGTCCCAGTGGCACAATAGTGATGGCCCTCCACAGTCTTTGTGCATGTAGTGTTTACAATGTCTCTGATTTCATGTGCACAATGGGAGACAGTCTCCACATCCACGTTGTGTGTGCATGGACTCTGATGTTGTGCGTGTGTGTCACAGACGTCCATGGCTCTCCTGCCATGGCAAGTGTGGCCACTACCTGTGGGGGTCATGTTTGTTTTGTTGTGGTGTACACATGATACTCCAGGTGATGCCAGTGTCCATGTGGCATTACAGGGTCCCTGGGAATGTGCCTGTCGTTGAGCTGTGGTGCCTGGGGCACATCTGTCCTCACATGTCACTGGGGGGTGACTGTGACACAGCATCATGATATCCAATGGGCCAACCTGGGACAAATTGATGCCACCTGTAGGACCGTGTTGACAGATGTTGGCCATGTATGTACCATACATGTCGTTCCGGTACTGCACACTTCATGTAGTTGTGCCTCATGATGATGTATGTTGGGATCTTGAGTGTGTTCAATGCCGCATATGTGGGGTGACTGACGATCTTGCTTACTTCTCCTCTGCACTGCAGGGCTCCTGCTGTCCATCGGCCATTCCCAGACCTGGCAACGATGGTGGAACGGGACAGCATCCGACGGTACCGCTTCACCAGGCAGCTGATTGAGGATTTGGCAGTGCAGTTGTCCCCACATTTGCAGCCTGGCCGGCCGTATCCTACAGCGCTGACCCCCAAGGTGAAGGTGATGGCAGCCCTACACTTCTTTGCCACCGGTACCTTCCAACATACTGTGGCGTCTGCTGGTGGGATGTCACAGACCATGTTCAGCCGTGTGCTCCGCGATTTCTTGGCGGCAATGTTGCTCTTCCTGAACCGGTACATCTATTTCCCTAGACTGCGACGACTCACTGACGTGAAGAGTGACTTTTATGCCCTGGGGAGGATGCCGCATGTCATTGGCTCCATTGATGGGACACATGTGGCTTTGGTACCACCACAGGCCCAGGAGCAGGCCTACAGGAACCGCAAGCACTACCACTCGGTCAATGCACTGGTGGTGTGTCTTGCAGACATGACCATCACACACGTGTGTGCCCGTTTCCCTGGTTCAGCACACGATGCCTTTGTGATGAGGAGTAGTCGCATCCCCAGGTTGATGGCACAGATGCAGAACCAGCGTGCCTGGCTTGTCGGTGTGTACTGACTTTGTGCCATTGTGTGTGATCTGATCTGTAGTATTCCGCCCACTTTTCCAAGTCAGCTGATGTGCACTTGTCTGTCCGTAGGTGACTCGGGATACCCCAACATGCCGTGGTTGCTGACACCCCTCAGGAACCCTGTGACACCTGCCCAGATGCGCTACAATGAGGCACATGGTCGGACCAGGAGAGTGATTGAGCGGACCTTTGGTCTCCTGAAGAGCCGCTTCCGCTGCCTGGACAAGACCGGAGGGTCCCTCCCATATGCCCCTGCGAAAGTGTGCAAGATTATCATCGTCTGCTGCATGCTCCACAACCTGGCAGTGCGGAAGGAGTTGCCTCTCATCCAGGATGACGATGACCAACATCCGCCACCTGTGGAGGATCCTGGCCTGGACCACGATGCCAGTGACGATGATGATGATGATGGTGATGGTGATGTCCGCACACAGCTCATCACCAACTTCTTTAGCTGAATGTGAGTATCCTGAGGTGTCATGTCAATGATGTGAGTTGGCATGATGTGTGGGTGGTGCTCTGGTGCTGTTGGAGTGTGTCCATGGGCTACTTGACTGGATGTGTGTTGCGATGTGTGCTTACAGGTGGGCTGTACTCCCCAACAGTGTTGACATGCTAACTTGGTTCTGGGTGGGTATCTTGTAACATGTATTGTGCATGAGTTTTGCTGTTCTGTCCTGTACTCCATTGCTTTTGACTGTGTGTCATTTCTGTCCTTCACAGGGTACTTTCAGATTCGTTTGGTCAACTGTGTCCACCGACAACGTGATTGCACATCCAGGCTGGTAGCTGTTGTGTCCCTACAGGTGATGTGCGCCACACCCATGGACTTCCTTCTGTCTACAGTTGTTGACTGTGTGCCCGCTACCAGGTGGGGTTACCTTGCATCTGTAGTGGTTACGGCATGTTGCTACTGTGTAATAAACCTGTGCTTCACTTAGTGATGTGCGTTGTCTGTGGTCACACATTTGACTGTCATTTGCTTACGGCACCTGTGGGCTACTTGACTACAACTGGGACTGGGTGTGGTGTCTGTGCATTGCACCGTCATCCCTGGCAACATCAGTGTAGGCAATGAGTCAGATGGCCTAGGTGTGTATGTGTTGTGTAGCCCTGGTGGTGTGTCTCCCTCATATGTGTCACGTTGCCTGTACTCACATGCCTGTGTTGTCCTTGCTGTTGCAGTTCGCATACACAGTGTAATTTTGTTGTTCATCATCCCCATAACAGCACCCACGTTGGAATCACGACAGAGGCAAGTATGGTGTATTATTGTGTTTATTGTGATACATCTGTGATAATAGTGCATAGGATGGATTGTGCTGTACATGAATCTTGCAATCCCAAGTTCCTAGATGAATAGAAAGTCCAGGTAGACAGGATCCCCAGTATCGGGGCCACAGTTGTCTGACACATTGTTCCAACTTGTACTCCCCATGCAATGTGTGGGAGTAGTGTTGCCATCAACAGGGTGAACAGTCTGTGCACAAAGGCGAAAATCCAGAACAGGTTCAGGCTTCCTGGGAGTTGCGCTTGGCCATCAGCCTCTCACTTTCCCCTCCTCGGACGACCCCTCTTCTTGGGGGGGGCCCTCAAGTGCAGGCTGCTGCGGTGCAGGGGACTCTCCGCCAGAGTCCTCCTCCCTCCCTGTGGCAGTTGCAGTTTGTTCGGTACCAGATGTTGTTGGCACACAGGGAGGTGTGGACTGGTTGCTGTTCATCTGGCGGAGGCATTGTAAAATGTCCCTGTGCACCGCCGTCATCTCATGTAGTACATCCCACTTGGACTCCACGCGGGTCATGTGGGAGTCCACACGTGACATGTGGGAGTCCACACGTGACATGTGTGACTCCACATGGGACATGTGGGAGTCCAAGCGGGCATGATGGGCAGCCTGCTGCTGTTTGATGTCTCTGAGGAGCCCCACTACCTGGCTGAGCTCTCCGGTGCTGGACTGGTACGCATCAGCTATGCGTACCAGTTGTGGGTCTTCATGCACACCAGCAACGTCTGCAAGCAGCGACCTCTGTCTCCCACCCCTCCCACCACCCCTGCTGACATGTGCAGTGTGTGCAGTTGCACGCACAGATAACCCTGGTCCACCTTCGGGGTTGGTGGTGGTGGTGGTGTCCATGGCCCCAGGTTGGTCCAGGGTCACTGCGCTGGTGTTGTTCCTTATTCTGTCCATGTCGGCAGGGATGGTATTCGTGGTGACAGTCGTTGGAGGGGTGGGTGCAGGGGGTGCAGCTGGTGGACCTGCTGGTGCTGCAGCTGGTGGTCCTGCTGGTGCAGCATGTTGACTTGCACCGGATGTGCCAGGTTGTTCTTCATCGTCCGAGGAGGACAGAGGCTGTACGACGCCAGTGAGCTCGGCATCCTCTTGAGCCTGGGACTGGGACTCCTCAGCGTCTGCTGCTGTGTCCCTATCATCACCTGTTTTTGGGAGACACAAACAATGTATGTCATGTTTCTGCAGGCATCAGTGGTTGACACACCTGACAGTTGTGACTGTGCCTCGGGGTGCGGGCCTGTACATTGTATTGTCCTAAGTCGTCACAGTCAGGGGTTGATATTGGTGTGGCACATTGTCCTGCATTATTTGGGCATTTCTATGTATTCTCTGGGGTGTGAACATGGTCTGCATTGATTGTGTTTGGTTGACAGCCAGACCTCCTTCCCACCCACCCACCCACCCAGTCAGTTATCCCACCATGGAACGTGCTTGCATTGCAGGGAGTGTAAGTTGTCTCTCAGGATGTCAGTCAGTGGTGTCCTGCTGTTTGTTGGTGCACAGTTGGCAGCAGGGCCTTGTGCTCCCCACAGCAGTAGCCAGTGTCAGCCATCTTGTGAGTCCTTCTCCACTCCCTGTGATGTGAGCATGGTTCAGGGTGGTGTTGATGGGCCAGTTGTGAGGCTGAGCAATGTCTGTGACTACCACTCCCATCATGCTATTGCCTCCACCCCCTTCCCAGCATGCCCATGCTTCCTTCCTTTTGACTCTGCTTCCCTGTGGGGTGGGCTGGCTGTGCTGACAGGATGGCTGGGAGTGTTGTCCTGGCAGTTGTTTGGCTAAGAGTCCCAAGAGTGTCCCTGTGCTTCACACAACATAACCCAGGGTGGTGGTGCTTTGTGGGATCTTGTGTTAGGATGGAGGGCATTGCATTCTACCAGGTGGGTACTGTGGAGTTTGTGTTGGGGGGGGGTGTGAGGGGAGGTGCTGGTGACTATGGTCAGTGCTGCAAGTCCCCCTTCCCACCCAGCCAGCCAGATATCCCACCATGGAACGTGCTTGCATTGCAGGGAGTGTAAGTTGTCTCTCAGGATGTCAGTCAGTGGTGTCCTGCTGTTTGTTGGTGCACAGTTGGCAGCAGGGCCTTGTGCTCCCCACAGCAGTAGCCAGTGTCAGCCATCTTGTGAGTCCTTCTCCACTCCCTGTGATGTGAGCATGGTTCAGGGTGGTGTTGATGGGACAGTTGTGGGGGTGAGCTATGTCTGTGACTGTGACTCCCATCATGCTATTGCCTCCACCCCACTTCCCAGCATTCCCATACTTACTTGCTTTTGTGGGGAGTTCAGTGTGTGTGGGTGTGAGGGCAATGGCAAGATGGCTGACAGTGGTGTCCTGCTGTTGGTTGGTGTGCAGTTCCCAGCATGCCCTTGTGCTCCCCACAGCAGTAGCCAGTGTCAGCCATCTTGTGTGTCCTTCTCCACTCCCTGTGATGTGAGCATGGTTCAGGGTGGTGTTGATGGGCCAGTTGTGAGGCTGAGCAATGTCTGTGACTACCACTCCCATCATGCTATTGCCTCCACCCCCTTCCCAGCATGCCCATGCTTCCTTCCTTTTGACTCTGCTTCCCTGTGGGGTGAGCTGGCTGTGCTGACAGGATGGCTGGGAGTGTTGTCCTGGCAGTTGTTTGGCTAAGAGTCCCAAGAGTGTCCCTGTGCTTCACACAACATAACCCAGGGTGGTGGTGCTTTGTGGGATCTTGTGTTAGGATGGAGGGCATTGCATTCTACCAGGTGGGTACTGTGGAGTTTGTGTTGGGGGGGTGTGAGGGGAGGTGCTGGTGACTATGGTCAGTGCTGCAAGTCCCCCTTCCCACCCAGCCAGCCAGATATCCCACCATGGAACGTGCTTGCATTGCAGGGAGTGTAAGTTGTCTCTCAGGATGTCAGTCAGTGGTGTCCTGCTGTTTGTTGGTGCACAGTTGGCAGCAGGGCCTTGTGCTCCCCACAGCAGTAGCCAGTGTCAGCCATCTTGTGAGTCCTTCTCCACTCCCTGTGATGTGAGCATGGTTCAGGGTGGTGTTGATGGGCCAGTTGTGAGGCTGAGCAATGTCTGTGACTACGACTCCCATCATGCTATTGCCTCCACCCCCTTCCCAGCATGCCCATGCTTCCTTCCTTTTGACTCTGCTTCCCTGTGGGGTGGGCTGGCTGTGCTGACAGGATGGCTGGGAGTGTTGTCCTGGCAGTTGTTTGGCTAAGAGTCCCAAGAGTGTCCCTGTGCTTCACACAACATAACCCAGGGTGGTGGTGCTTTGTGGGATCTTGTGTTAGGATGGAGGGCATTGCATTCTACCAGGTGGGTACTGTGGAGTTTGTGTGGGGGGGGGTGGGAGGGGAGGTGCTTGTGACTATGGTCAGTGCTGCAAGTCCCCTTCCCACCCAGCTAGCCGGATATCCCACCATGGAACGTGCTTGCATTGCAGGGAGTGTAAGTTGTCTCTCAGGATGTCAGTCAGTGGTGTCCTGCTGTTTGTTGGTGCACAGTTGGCAGCAGGGCCTTGTGCTCCCCACAGCAGTAGCCAGTGTCAGCCATCTTGTGAGTCCTTCTCCACTCCCTGTGATGTGAGCATGGTTCAGGGTGGTGTTGATGGGCCAGTTGTGAGGCTGAGCAATGTCTGTGACTACGACTCCCATCATGCTATTGCCTCCACCCCCTTCCCAGCATGCCCATGCTTCCTTCCTTTTGACTCTGCTTCCCTGTGGGGTGGGCTGGCTGTGCTGACAGGATGGCTGGGAGTGTTGTCCTGGCAGTTGTTTGGCTAAGAGTCCCAAGAGTGTCCCTGTGCTTCACACAACATAACCCAGGGTGGTGGTGCTTTGTGGGATCTTGTGTTAGGATGGAGGGCATTGCATTCTACCAGGTGGGTACTGTGGAGTTTGTGTTGGGGGGGGTGTGAGGGGAGGTGCTGGTGACTATAGTCAGTGCTGCAAGTCCCCCTTCCACCCAGCCAGCCAGATATCCCACCATGGAACGTGCTTGCATTGCAGGGAGTGGAAGTTGTCTCTCAGGATGTCAGTCAGTGGTGTCCTGCTGTTTGTTGGTGCACAGTTGGCAGCAGGGCCTTGTGCTCCCCACAGCAGTAGCCAGTGTCAGCCATCTTGTGAGTCCTTCTCCACTCCCTGTGATGTGAGCATGGTTCAGGGTGGTGTTGATGGGCCAGTTGTGAGGCTGAGCAATGTCTGTGACTACGACTCCCATCATGCTATTGCCTCCACCCCCTTCCCAGCATGCCCATGCTTCCTTCCTTTTGACTCTGCTTCCCTGTGGGGTGGGCTGGCTGTGCTGACAGGATGGCTGGGAGTGTTGTCCTGGCAGTTGTTTGGCTAAGAGTCCCAAGAGTGTCCCTGTGCTTCACACAACATAACCCAGGGTGGTGGTGCTTTGTGGGATCTTGTGTTAGGATGGAGGGCATTGCATTCTACCAGGTGGGTACTGTGGAGTTTGTGTTGCGGGGGGGTGTGAGGGGAGGTGCTGGTGACTATGGTCAGTGCTGCAAGTCCCCCTTCCCACCCAGCCAGCCAGATATCCCACCATGGAACGTGCTTGCATTGCAGGGAGTGGAAGTTGTCTCTCAGGATGTCAGTCAGTGGTGTCCTGCTGTTTGTTGGTGCACAGTTGCCAGCAGGGCCTTGTGCTCCTCACAGCAGTAGCCAGTGTCAGCCATCTTGTGAGTCCTTCTCCACTCCCTGTGATGTGCGCATGGTTCATGGTGGTGTTGATGGGACAGTTGTGGGGGGGGCAATATGTGTGACTGCGACTCCCATGATGCTATTGGCTACACTGACTTGGCCAGCATACACAGAATTCCTTCCTTTGAGTGGTCTTCACTGTGTGTTGGTGTTGTTGTGGTGGCTACATGTGTGGATGTGTGTGTTAGTTCTATTTGTGCCACTGCCTAGCTGTAGTTGTGGTTGTGTTTGTACATGTGTTGGCACAGTTGGATGTGACTTTTTTGATGGCATGTGTTGTGTTTATCTGACTGACATACACATTTTGGGATGATTCTGTTCTAGTTGCTGTGTAATTGCTATGAGTGCATGGTTTGACTCTCCCCTTGACAGTGATGTGTGTGTTTTGTGGCAGTTTATTGTGTACATTTGTTGTGTACTCACCAGGCTCTGGGATGTTCTCTAGTCCATATACGCTCACTGGCGGAAGGATGGCCCGCACCTTCTCCTCCCAGGGCCTGAGGTATATTGGCTTGGCAGGAGGGCCACTGCCGGTGTGTTGGCTGTTGATGTAGTCTATCTTCAGCAGGTCCCGTACCCTCCTGCGCACGTCATACCACCTGTTCTGGATGTCCGTCTTTGTGCGCCGACATGGTGATTGGGCGTTCACCCTGTTGATGATCCTCTCCCACATCTTGGTTTTCTGCGACATGGGGGTCTGTTGGACCAGAGTGCCAAACAGCTGTGGCTCCACCCTGAGGATCTCGTCTACCATGACTTCCAATTCACTATCTAGGAACTTGGGATTCTTCTTGGGGGGCATGGTGATGGTTGGTGATGGTGGGTGATGTGTGTGTTGGTGTGCAGGTGAGGGTGTGTGGGTGTGTGTTGTGCTGGGTGTATGTGAGGTAGGTATTTGTTGGTGTGCTGCTGGTGTGTGGCTTGTGTGAGGGATGAGCTGTGGGTGTGTGGTTGCTTTCTCTTGGGTGCTGGTAGTGGAATGGCATTTGCAAAGGCTCATGGTAGTGATTTGTGTCCTTTATATAGGTGGAGTTGTGGGTGTGTCTTTGTTCTCTGTCCCCACCCCCCCAGTATTTATTGGCTTGGTAATTGCTTGTTTGGCCTTTTTTTGGTTGATTTTTCCTTTGTGCTGTTTGTGTATGTTGGAAACGTTCTTGTGACCGAGTCGGACCCTGCATTGGTCTCGTACGGTGTTTTCCGTTTCGTTCACGCTGTGTTTGTGCAGTTTTGTATGCTGCGTACGCGTCGGTCGCGGTGTATTGTGTTGCTTCGGCTCGGTTTTGTATGCGTGTCGGTCGTACGGCTTGTCCTCCGTCCGACTCGGTCGTGTTTTTCGCGCCTTGCATCGTACTTTGCGGGTTGGAGTTGGCGGGTACGATTCGGTCGGATTTGTTCCGGGTGCGTGTCGGTCGGTTGGATTCGCGTGTTTTTCCGGCCGGATTGCTATTTTCCGAGCGGCTCGGTCGGTCGGCTTGGTTTCCTGACGTGTCGGTCGGATTTATCGCGGCTTGCATCGTACTTGGCGTGTCGGGCGCCACTGGTACGTGTCGGTCGGTATTTTTTCCGGATCCGAGTCGGTCGGTGCTTTTTCCGGCCCGAATCAGAATCGACCCCATAGTGTTAGACATGGCATCCTTGGCGTGGTTTTCCCTGACTTTTTGCCTCTACTTCCTATGTTTTTAATGCTGTGCTGGATTTCGTTTTTGCTGGCTCAGATGCTTTGGGCATTTTGCCAAGGCTGAGCAGTGTCACAGTGCAAGTGCTTTCTGTGTAAATGGATATTGTGCTTGGTTCTCCCTGATTGGCATATTTGTTTTACTAGTAGATCCCTAGTGAAGTGCACTGATTGTGCCAGGGCTGGTAAATAAATAGCTACCAGTAGGCTTGCAGCGCTGATTGTACCACCCACATGAGTAGCCTGGAAAAGATGCCTCAGGCCTCCCACCACAGTGCCTGTGCGCAGTTTGTACATAGGACACCCCTATGGTAGGCCCAGGGTACCACCCTAGGCAGGGTGCAGTGTATGTGACAGGTAGGATATATACTGGTGTGTGTAACGTGCCCTGCGAGTGACATATTGCCCATTTCGTTTTTCACTATTGAAAGGCTATCTTGCCCATAGGACAGAATGGGGAATGTGTTGTAAAATTTTACAAGCATATCCTCCCATAGGGATAAGGTAGGCAATTGGAGTCTGGTATCCCTGGACTCAGAATTTGATAACACACCTTTTAGTAAGGATGGTTTTTAAAGTCTGTGTTTGCAACAGGCACTTTTAGAAAGTGGCTATTTTCTTCTTCAATTTTTTTTGTGCGTTTTCTGCCTGATTGTGGATTGACTGTTTGGTTTCAGTGTGACAGAGACTGAGGATGTGCATTTGGTGTGATATCTTCTTGTGGTGTTTTTACTGTGCTACTGTGAGTGTTGATACAAATACTTTACACATTGCCTTTGGGATAGGATTGTCTGCTCGTGCCCCGCTCCCAAGGGGGTGAGCAGGGGTTATCTAAAGTGTTTATTCCCCTTACGCTGACTGGAGGGAAGGGTCCCTATTTGAACAAAGGTACCTGCCTTTGCCAACTAGAGTCACTCATTTCTAACAAATTGCTCTTATCTTTAGTTTTGACTGACCAGGGAGTTGTTTTTTTTAAAAGGAGTAAGTATTTTCGACAGGAGGTTTCCTTCTCAGGTCACCTACTGTCGAAGGGGGGTAGGAGATTAGCTCCTTGGCGACTAACATATTAAATGAGGTGCATGGGGTGCATGAGCCTTAACTCTGAATGCCTAACACTTGAAACTGCGTTTTTTTTTCCTTTGGCTTCTGTGCTTGATATATATATTGTTGCATGCTGTTTTGTGTTGTAAGTACACAAGACGGCTTGTTGTGCGCTTTCTGTCTTTTGAGCCCGCCCGTGCTGTCTAGGAACGGTCATGACGGTGGCCATTTCCATAAGACAATCGGTTGGACTCGCTTTAGCCACTCATTTCACAGGATGCTGTGAACATGCCCTTGAATAAACAGAGACACAGCACCTCACCGGTGCACGTCTAATTGGCTAAAATAACACTGTTTGCAAAAATTGTCATGATTAGAAAAATGTGCCACCTTGAAACCCGCCATGTTACTGCCCCTCCATTCTGTAAATTGATGGAATTGGAATTGAGATGGAGATGAAAGGATGGGTAGATTAGACTGATGTTCCCTTATCTGATCCTTAAGGGGAACTATATGTCTGTGGCTTTCGTTTGAATACCCAGGTGGCACCACCATTATTGCTCATGGTACCCCAACAGTACATACAGTTGTAGAGACATCACAAATCCTTTATTAGTTAGCCTGAGTAACTGGGTTGCAACAGATGATGTGGGCAGGAATAATGCGTTTGCAGAAAATGATTAAAATGAAATAAAAGAATGTTTGTAGCAGGCCCTACTGGGTGGGTACTGAAGTCAAGATGTCTAAGTTGAAAGTAAGGCACATTGTCAGGATGAGACATTGCTCAGCCCGTGTACTGTATGGTGCACATGATGCACATTACTAGGAAGGGTATCTTTATGCCCCCCAATAATTTCGTACCACACATTTTCTTTTTTTAGGTTCTTCAGATGAATAATATAGGAATGGACAGATGCAATGATCCAAAGTATGTCCGAATTGTTCTTTCAGAGCTTAGTAAATGAATTAAGGCTTACCTCATTACTTGGTGTTGGGAGAGAAAAATAAATTATATAAAGTTTTATCCTTGCCAGTTAACTAAAAGTTCATATTATATCTACTAATAGGTCCGGGACGCCCTGCAGTCACAAAAAGAGAGAGAGGGGCCCGGACGTGATGCACAGCCTGGCTGCTTGTTATGGAACATCTATGAATAAGACTGAGGCGAAGCTGCAGAGCAAAGAGGTGCTGGATGAGGCAGTACCACCGATAACAACAAGAGAGAGGGGCTATCCAGGAGCCCCAGCCTGTTGGTCTACTTGTGCCTGAGTCCCAGTCCATTGAGCCTAGTCTGTGGGCTCACCTGTGTTTGAGTCTCTGCCCCTTGGTCCCTCTTGAGCCTGACCCCCCTTCTTCCTTTGACCCCTCTGTGCAAGGTACAATGTACGCCCGACGGAGGAATAGTGCACCAAGGGAAAGTTGGATTAATAGGGATGGACTTCATGGATGAAGAATAGGGTGCTGGTACCCTGTCTAAGGTACCAGCGATAGAGTAGAGGAAGCGAGTTTCTTGCATTGTTTGGACAGTTAATGAACGGGGCAAAGGGACTGTGATTCTAAAGAAAGGAATACCTTGCCCTGCAACGTGTGATCTGGATCTGAGCTAGACGAACAGCTCCACCGCCGGTGCTCAATAGCGCCTACGCCAGATGAAAAATAGGAGCCTACCAGTAATGGCTCTCTGAAAGACACTGGAAAGAAGAGTTTTGCCCATCCTCCTGTTCCCTGGTCACCAATTCCATTGTGTTGCATTTTTCTTCCAATCACCATGTATCCGTTTGGTCACCCAATTGATGAGGAAAATAGCCTTTTGCACCTCCCTGTCCAGAGCGGGGTCGGTACATAGAAAGTACAAGTTGCATCCCTAGTTGTTATTGTGCTAATAACAGTGTTAGGAACATTTTACTCCCTGAATGAGAAGTATCCTGTGCATTCCCAAGTTCATACAGCACTAGTTTTTCTTGTGAACATGTTTGTTACTTTGGCTCCTCACACAGGGGAGCACCAGAGGACATAAACTGGTAATACAAGTGTTCATATTGGTGTACCTTCAATTCTGTTCTCCAGTCCCAGATATGACATTTATTGATTTCCGCACTACAAATGAATGTGTACATTGGGCAGATGCCTGTCATGATAGTTAATATGACAATTCGTTTTTGTATCCAGGGGCGAGGGAGACTAAGGTGGGTAAGAACACATGTGGCTTCACTTATAGACTGCTTGACGAAAAGTCTGCCTCGGATCTTACTTTATAATGTTTGCTTTACATATGGATCACAAATTCATGTTTGGCCTCTGAGGGAATATCCTTGTTGCCTCGTCTATGTATCATATATCCTATTAGCTACAAAGTGAAAGTATATTTCTGCCCGAGCTAAAGGGTTCCTGGCACAAACAGACATGCAAAGAGAAAAAACGACTCTCTTGGAACTACTAAAGATCCCCTTGCAACTAAGTGTATAATATTATATATACTTTATACATACAAGCATCCACACCACTCTACTGGACACACTGCAAATGAACCCAAAAATCAATTGTAATTCACACAAGGATAAGAAACTATACTAAAGTAAAAATATTTATTCAAATATTGAGCTCCAGTGAAAATACAATTTAAAAACATAACATTAATACAATGAATAAAATCATATAATTCATACAATAAAAACAATCAATAAAAACAATCAAAGAGAGACAGATGAAGATGTGAACAATTTAAATCATCATAATAAAGTTACTCCTAAAGGAATCCATATATTGGCCAACATCAGTCTAATCCTTCATAGTGATATTAGAAATGAAGAGGTTCCATGGATGTAACGTATTTGGTGCTAAAGGCGTCAACGCGTTTCGGTGGTTTAAACTTATTGGGGTACCACCTTCATCAAGACTTGAACAATATTTGTCTCTCAAATGGGTAATATGAAATTCATAAACTTAATACAAAAACATAAAGAACATAAATACACCAAATCACAACCCACAATACATAATTTATTGATCACTGTTCTAATAAAGGCCATAAGACATGAACAATTCTTTTCTTATCAAAATCTAATAATACATAAAAGGGCACATATTCAATAATTCGAAAATGAAAAGTGAAGGGACAGTTCGTCAAATGTAAAAACATAAGAGTGCCTCTCACTAATTCATAGAGATATATTATCACCGTGTTTATACAATTGTTTCAGGGGTTCCCAATTCACGCAAAATATACCACTGTCATTCCACTAATAAGTACAATAAAATGCCTCAAAAATTATAATGAGCATTGATATGAACCAAGGAAATAATGGGATTTGATTGGCCTCAAATTTCCAAAACCATTAGTCCATATTACCTATAGCTGTTATTCCCATTTAGTGAGTAAAATACCCACCTTATATATACATCATTGGGGATAGGGAATTCAGTCAGAATAATTAATCGTCCATGTCGAATCTTTTCCAACCTGAAATACATAACCCATAACTAAATAAAGCTGGTCATACTAAATCATCTATGACTACTATATAGTAGATCTTCTCTCAATATACCTACCATTAATGGCAAATAGTGTCCCAAAAAGATCTTCGTGACAGGCTAAATCATCGAACAGGATTAGTCTGTTCGAAACAACAATATTGTTGTGCTATTGTAGAGTGCCTAATGGGGGTAGAGTAAAAAGGACTCACTTTTAGATACTATGAGGAAGCCAATCCTAAATTCTCTATTTCCCTATACATTCTAGCCCCATAATGCACAAAAACTCACCTGAACTATTAAAAACAAAGCTTAAGGATAGAGGTTATCCCAAAAAGTTGATTACACACTCTTTCAAACGTGCCCGGTTTTATAATCGTGAAAGTATGTTAATGAATAGAACAGAAAATAAGCGGGTAACAAACAATAGACAAAAAATAGTATTTGTGAGTCAATTTTCCTATTTAAGTAATAGAATTAAAAATATCATCAATTCAAACTGGAATATACTTAATGACAATGACTTAATAACTTTAGAAAGACCCTTATTTGCTTTTAAGCGCAATAATAATTTGAGAACGGAACTTGTTCACACTTATCGTGAAGGATCCACAATGAAGGAACGTACCCTAGAGGGCACACCAGCTACTGGAAATTATCAATGTAGCCATTGTAGTATGTGTTCACAATGTATCGTAGGGAAGGAGCTGATATATGACAAACACACTCTTATCTCCAAAGCTTTAAACAACTGCAGGAGTAAAAATGTAGTATATTTACTTCTTTGCCCATGCAATCTGGGGTACGTCGGTGAGACGTCCAGAGAGCTTCGAATACGGTTATTGGAACATAAATCTGCCATTAAAAATAATAAGGACAATGCGCCATTGGTGAGTCATTTTAAAAAGGAGGGGCATATTTGCACGGACTTCAGGTGGTTTATTATTGAAAGAATAGAGGGTAATAAGAGAGGAGGCGATCTGACATTAAAAAGGGAAAAACCGAGAGCAATGGTATATTTCCATTTTAGATACCATTAAGTCAGGCTTAAATTCCAAGGAGGATTGGATGAAACTTGTTGAGTAACTGCACAAATTCTGTACATACAGGTTGGAAAAGATAATTTGGGGTATGTATGGGCTGGGATGTGGGACCTGTGTAGATAGTGGGTGTCGTACCGGCCGTCACCTCTATCTGGACATGCATCACACTTTGGCCCAAGTACTACCGAGATAACTTCAGATAATAATTTTCTCGTTTTAAGTGATGGCATCAATTCAGTATATAGTTTGGTTTTTGTTGTTATATTATTATTTAAAAAAATTCTTATAAGATAGGGGAGATAATAAGGAAAATTACCTCACAATACTGAACTCATTGTAAGTTAGTATTGGTAGTAACAGACAGAGGTTTATTATGGCTCTAATATTTGTAACTTTGTGGATACACTGTTGCCCTTTTAATATAGTCTAGAGATAAAGATAGGAGTGGGGTCCACCGGTAACAAGAGCCGCTTTAAGAGAGCTTGGCGCATCGTTAACACGTAGTTAACTCATGTGAAAATAATCCGGAAGGATATATAAACAAGACGGAATCCCCTGGGCTTGTTTCAGATTTAAACATACTCGAAGGCAGTGGGAAGCTGAGACTGCAGGATTAGTCCTTGGATAACCCTTTGCTCCTTATACGAAGGTAAATAGCGGCGAATATCAATCGTTTAAAGGGGAGTTCCATAATATTGAGGTGGGGTTTAAAGAACGGTATTATTTTAATGTTTATACACTATTAAGGGAGCCCCAGATGGGTGTGTTGCGCTATAAAGGAGAGTTTAGCGTGTTTTATAGCCTGTAAAAAAAGAGAAGTTCTATCACCCGGAAGTTATACGGGTGCTATATGTTGGGGACAATGTTATTTAACAAAAACATTTCTCTAAGGATAGTGATCCCTAAATGCATAGGGATTTCGGGAGATTTTTAGAACTAATGTGGGAACCGGTAGTTTCTTTTTGAACACGATAATTAATGAGAGAGGCCCCGTATTGTATAGTGATTCTGTAAGACTTTTATAAGTAATGTGTGAATTTTGATATCGGGTGCCATATATAATCATTTCTTGTTGTTATTTTAGGCATGGAAGGATTTTAAACCGTAGGGCATTCCATAGGGTATTTTATATTAAAAAATACCTCACCGGGTCCTGATCTGAGGCCCGTTATCCCTTACCGATAGGGATCAATTTGATGTGAACCCATCGAGGTGAGTTTTTGTGCATTATGGGGCTAGAATTTATAGGGAAATAGAGAATTTAGGATTGGCTTCCTCATAGTATCTAAAAGTGAGTCCTTTTACTCTACCCCCATTAGGCACTCTACAATAGCACAACAATATTGTTGTTTCGAATAGACTAATCCTGGTCGATGATTTAGCCTGTCACGAAGATCTTTTTGGGACACTATTTGCCATTAATGGTAGGTATATTGAGAGAAGATCTACTATATAGTAGTCATAGATGATTTAGTATGACCAACTTTATTTAGTTATGGGTTATGTATTTCAGGTTGGAAAAGATTCGACATGGACGATTAATTATTCTGACTGAATTCCCTATCCCCAATGATGTATATATAAGGTGGGTATTTTACTCACTAAATGGGAATAACAGCTATAGGTAATATGGGCTAATGGTTTTGGAAATATGAGGCCAATCAAATCCCATTATTTCCTTGGTTCATATCAATGCTCATTATAATTTTTGAGGCATTTTATTGTACTTATTAGTGGAATGACAGTGGTATATTTTGCGTGAATTGGGAACCCCTGAAACAATTGTATAAACACGGTGATAATATATCTCTATGAATTAGTGAGAGGCACTCTTATGTTTTTACATTTGACGAACTGTCCCTTCACTTTTCATTTTCGAATTATTGAATATGTGCCCTTTTATGACCTTATTAGATTTTGATAAGAAAATAATTTTTCATGTTTATTAATGGATGGTAGTCTTATGGCCTTTATTAGAACAGTGATCAATGAATTATGTATTGTGGGTTGTGATTTGGTGTATTTATGATCTTTATGTTTTTGTACTAGGTTTATGAATTTCATATTACCCATTTGAGAGACAAATATTGTTTAAGTCTTGATGAAGGTGGTACCCCAATAAGTTTAAACCACCGAAACGCGTTGACGCCTTTAGCACCAAATACGTTACATCCATGGAACCTCTTCATTTCTAATATCACTATGAATGATTAGACTGATGTTGGCCAATATATGGATTCCTTTAGGAGTAACTTTATTATGATGATTTAAATTGTTCACATCTTCATCTGTCTCTCTTTGATTGTTTTTATTGATTGTTTTTATTGTATGAATTATATGATTTTATTCATTGTATTAATGTTATGTTTTTAAATTGTATTTTCACTGGAGCTCAATATTTGAATAAATATTTTTACTTTAGTATAGTTTCTTATCGTTGTGTGAATTACAATTGATTTTTGGGTTCATTTGTAGTGTGTCCAGTAGAGTGGTGTGGATGCTTGTATGTATAAAGTATATATTATATTATACACTTAGTTGCAAGGGGATCTTTAGTAGTTCCAAGAGAGTTGTTTTTTCTCTTTACTTGTGGTACCCTGTCTCTTGGCAAGTGGGGTCACTCCCTGTTTTTTGATACAAACAGACATGCCCCTGTATGCATTCCTCCCAGTTTATTGCGCACATTCTGGTAAAATTCTCATCCCAGATCAGATATCGCCAGCCCGTAATATAAATGTTGTAATTGAGCTTTAGCAGGACTGCTAAAATGATGCAATAGTATAATGATATACTAGTAATGCTTTCCTAGCTATATGAGCTATTCTTGAGACATTGCTGCCTACGGTCAGGCAATTATTCCAATCTTTAGAATTGTAAAGACCGTTACCTGATAGCAATAATAAAATTAGCATTGAATGCTAAAAGGATGGTCTGTTAGAATCAAAAATGTTATTCCCCCTTGCTCATGCTTATTACTACGTTAAGTTAGCATTCATGGTGCCATTTTATTATTAGCCACCATTTTGCTCTGTGATTGAAACTAAGCTTCTGCCTCTCTTCTGCTCTCTCAGTTAGAAAACTGCTGTGATGCATTTTTTCTCCAAGGTTGGGCCTCACTGTTCTGTTGAATACATTGTTAGTGCTTCTGCATACCTTCCCCATGAGATAGAAGCGTGCTCCCCTGACTCTGCTGTGAAGGCAGATAGAATGACCTTGGCACACAGATAGTGTGTGCCCGTCCTCAGACTCTTAGCTCATCTCTTTGTGCCCCTTTGTTCTACGCTGCTCTCTGGGGAAAGTTACTGGGTGGGTGTGTCTTGTGCTCATGTTAGAGCCTATAATCTTTACCTCAATGCCTGAAAAAGTCAGTCCCTCGGCAGACATCTTAGGGTGCAGGTCAGATTGGACTCCTCTGCAGAGTATTGCTAATAAACAAGTATTTGTATTCTCTACTGTCTGCCCGACTCTTCATTTGTTTGGCAGACGATTAGGTGGTTGTAGATAACCCGGGTGGCCCCTGAGGGCCACTTCCTTCAATGGTGGTAGTAAATAATTGTTCCCGTCTAGCAGACAAGGATATTGATGATTTTTTTCCCCGTGTCATGATCTCCTTTTGCTTTGCCAGCTCTCTCTGCTGAAATGGAATTGAGGCATCATGAAGAAATGGTGACTGCATGTATCCAAAAATCACTTATGAAATAGATATCTACATTCAGTATGATACAGATTGACATGCAATCTACTCCCCCCTTCTGTGCAACTGTATATTAGAAGCCTTCCACTTTTAAGATTGGTGGAAATCAGCCCTAACTTGAACATCTTTACACAAGGGCCACAGTGCATAACATCTTTCTAAGAATTGAGCCATGTGGGTATTCTTGAGTCCCTGCAGCCCCTCAAGTGCAGCCACTAGTCCCCCTAGCATGCTGCCTACCATGGAAATGCTGGAGCTGAATAAAATTCCTGTCCAGTTTCCTTTGCATATAAAATGGACTGAATGAATAGTTTAGCCCAGAATGAGGGGTCCGGTTGTATTGTCTAACCCTTGACTATGTTCACACCAGAGGTACAAGGGAATTACTGAGTCTGGGACCTGACCTTGTACCCACCGATCTGTATCATGCTGACAACAAGTTCTGGTCCTGCATATTAACTAAGTTTTTGAATGTACTGTAGTGATCACACCCATACTTTCTTCCTGTCGTTCAGCAATCCCGGTACTGTTACACAACAAAAATAGCAGCAGAGACCCAGCCAATTATAGGCCCATCTCATTATTAGATCGGGCTAGTAAAATATTTTGAAAGGAAGGGCCAATGGCAACACTATTCTGCCAGCTGTATAGGCAAGTTTCAGGATGACAATAGGAACTGTTGACAAAGCCATACTGCTCTATATGATTTGTTTTAAATATGCTATAGTAAAAAATGCTCCCATATATTTCACAATCGTTAACTTCAAATCAGCCTTTGATTTAGTTAATCGAGACAAACTCTAAACGTAGCTGCAAAATGTAGGTATTGACCATACACTTTTGTCTGCAATGAAGGAATTACATAGAGGGAATACTTAGAGAGTTTGCTATGCTCTCCATGAGGAATACTGTAATAGTTTTGAGATCAGCAAAGGAGTCCAATAGGGTTGTGTACCAGCTCAGTTTTTATTTAACCTTTTTTTGAATGATGTAACACATTACTTAATGGAGGCTGATTGTGATGTGCTACAATAGGCAACATAAAAGTTCCAGTCCTTCTCTGTGCAGATAATGTAGTTTTATTAACTTCCACTGAAAGTGCAGTGCACAGACTGTTGGAAAGGATTACTAAATACTGCATAGAAAAGGTCTTGGTTATAAACATTACAAAAACTAAGGCCATAATATTATAACCTTCCTCTAGGCCAGAGGTCTTCAAACTTTTGTAGGTCGAGCCCCCCCAGCTGAATTGTTTTAGATGTCGGCCCCCCCCCACCATCTGACAGAAATTTCTGGAATCAGGTACACTACATAATCGAACGCCACACACATTACCCGGGCCATATCCGGCAAATAATGTTCAACACAATAACATTTCTGCGTACAAGGAGGGGCAATTGAATGTGTGACCCAATTCAACCATCTGGGAATTTGATTTGATAAACAGCTGAAATGTCATGAGCATATTGTAGGAGAGTAGGATCTGCTTCACATGGGTACCCCCACTTTTTGCTGATGCTTCACTGTTTTTCGACTTTAGTCTGGCTGGGGCCCTGCTAATCAGAACCCCAGCCTAGCTGCTTCCTCTCTAAAATGGTTTCCATGTGCCTTAGGCACATCTCTGATTGGAATCTGGAGTGCCCTTATAAGTCCCTAGTATATGGTATACTATGTACCAAGGGCATAGGTACCTCAGAGACCTACCAGGGGCTGCAGCATGTATTGTGCCACCCCTGGAAGGCCATCCAAAATGACACCACAGGTCTGCTACTGCAGCCTGGGTAAGGTGGTGCATGCACCCCTTACTGTGATATAGGTTACCTATATCACTACATATGTACACACATATAAACCTATGTCACTCCTATGGCAGGCCTTATCAATCCTGAAGGCAGAGTGCCTGGTTCTTATGTGAGAGGGTGCCCCTGCATGAGCAGAGCCCCTCTGCAGCGTCCGGAGGCCCTTCTCTGATGCTGTTTGTAGTGCAGCCTGACCATATACTCTTAAGTGCATTATATCCTCGCGGTACAATGCTAACTTTGGACTGGCTGCACCAAAACATGTCGTGTTTGGTGTCAAACATCTTGGAATACTACCCCCCCACCAGTTCTGGCAGCGGGGGTAGCATTCCACCCTTCTAGAGGGAGAGACATGTACACACCGGCCTGCCCGGTAACTTCTTTCCAGAGCCCTGGCATCACAAAATGGATGCCGCTGCCACAGACACGGGTCTGGCCTCCTGCTGCTGACTGAAACTCCGGCAGGGGAGGCCTGGACAATAGGTTTCCTGTCGAAGGGAGGTGTAACCACCTCCCCAGACAGGATAGTGTGTATTGGGGCTGGGCGAGAGCACCCTCTGGTGCTTTGAAGTCCTGCACTTGGGGCACATTTGGTGTCCCTGTGCATATGCCAGTTCAAACCGGTTGCAGGGGCTACCTGCCCCTGCTCTGGCGTGAAACTGGACAAAGGGAAAGGGGTGTAACCACCCCTCTGCCCTGACCCTCCCATAGGTGGGTCCCCAGAGTATGTCCAACCCCCTAACTTGGTATAAGTATGGGATCCCAGTTCTTCGGACTTTAGATTTACCTGGACGAAACTCTGATACAGAATCCTGGACCTTCGACGCTCTACTTCAAGATTAGAGGACTGAAGAATCTCCCTTGGGGTCAAGGAGTGACTCCTGTGCTTGGCAGGCACCTAAGAAGCAATTGTCCAGTCTGCATCGCTGAAGCTCCCGCCGGACGCCGAAGTCTTTGCAACACCAAAGGTGGATTTCCAGACTTCCCCGAGGCTGCCCTGAGTCCCCAGCAAAGCTGAAGCCCGTAACTGTCATGGGTAACGTAGAACCATGACCCCTGGACACCGAGCACATTTGCAAGTGCACCCTCTTCCTGGTCTCACACGAAGTTGTGCGTTGGGCTCCGAGTAGCCCCAGCCTCCAGCACCAACTGCACCGAAGATCACTGGCCTCCACTCCACAAGTGTCCTGTGAGCCAGCTCTAAGTGCGTCCACTCGAGGCTCCTTTGCGGTCGCTAGTCCGTTGGCTAGTGGGCCCTCCCGAAGGCAACTCTTCTTCTGCTTGGGCTTCCCTGGTTGCTCCAGGTGTGCCCTGACTTACCCTAACTGGGTGAGTCCCTCAGACATTGCTGGTCTGCACCACCGTCCTTCTTCTATTTCCACAAGACTTGCCGTTGCCAAGGCTTGTTGGGTCCAATTTGGTCGCCGACACCCCTGAGATCAACAGACGTTATGAGACAGATCGAATCCAGCTCCTGGTTGTTGTCGACACCTCCTGGACCTCGTGGCTGAAGAGTCAAGACGACCGTCAACCTACCTGAAGCACCCGACATCGGTGGGCATCCGCTCATCGCCTTCCTGGTCACTGGCTAGTGACCCATACTCTGTCCCCTCTGCTTTCAGGTTCTTCAGATCTTTGATCCACCTTTGGATCCACCCGAACCCTTTCGACTTGGCCGCCAGCAGCACTTTGCAGCAGATCGCCATTGAAAACGACGACGAAACCCGACCCCGAAAGACACCTATGCACCCGGCTTCCCTGGGTGAGGTAACTCGAGTACTCCGGTGCACCCGTGGGTATAGACTCTAGAACAACCTAGTTCTAAAGGGGTTTGCTCCAAGTCCTCCTCTAAGTGTCCCTTTTCTTTAAAACTCCAACCGCGACATTCCCCATAGAAGTCAACGGCGGCTCGCTGCTGTGTTCTCACACTGCACGCGTCCCCCGTGGGTCCCCTGTGTCACTACCTTGGGTGGTTCCTTGAGGGCCAAGCACTTCTACAGGCTCTAGGCCTTGTGTCTAGCTCAGTCGTGGTTCTTATACCACTTTATTGGTATATGGTTTGGTACGCCCCTAGGGCTCAAACGTGTATTTGTGCTATTACTGTTGATAACTAACTTATAACTTATGTACTTCGAACTCTAGCCTCATAAAGAGACTAGAGGGGTGTGTTTAGCAATAAATACATATATTTTGAATATATACCTGGTGTGGTCCTCTTTCATTTGGTCACTCAAGAGATTATAGACTGGTAAAACAAGCTGCTTTACATTCCTTCAAGACTTAGCCTGAAGGCTGCTCTCCATAGCTACCACTAGGATAGCTTTCAATAAAGGTTGTCTTTAACCTATCTCCAATAAGGGGTTGTTTGGACTGGTGCAAGGTGCCCACTGTAATTAGTGGACAGCATATACCAGGCCAACTTCTCACATTGGTGTGCAGCGTGTGGGATTCCAGCTTGCTATTGTTTTACCAGATAATCTCAATTGAATTGATCAACTGAAAACCACTAAGGGTACCTTAGGTACATATAAATCAAGCTTAGGATACAGTAAGTTCTACTGAACTTAGAGTTGTGTGTGAAGGGATAGCACACCCTTTCTACAACTCAAGAGAGTTTAGTAGGCCACACTAGAGTAGGTAGTGCATACACCACACCTCACTAGTAATGTCTTCAAAGCCAGGACCCAGTGAGTCCTTGCCAGAAGCCAGTGGGCTTCTTCCATCCAAGTATGATAATCTCCCATTCTTGGAATTGAGAGCATTGTGCAATACTAGGAAGCTGAAGACAGGCAAAAGTGCCAGCACCCAACACCTCAGGGAGGTGCTACTGTCAGATGATCTCAGCAGACCCCTAGGGTCTGAAGGGGTAGGCAGAGAGGGTGGGGCAGAAGATGAGGGAGGGGCCAGGGATGAAAATGCCCAGGACCTGACCTCTGAAACTGGCCAGGGGGATGACAATGATCCTGACCTGGAAAGTGCAGCTCCTCCTGTGGATGAGGAGGAGGATCAGAATGACCTCCCCTTTGTCCCACCAGGAAGAATTGTGAATGTGCCCAGAAGGCCTAGATCTCCTTCTCAGGAGTCTAACCACTCTGACACCTCAATAGGGACCTCTGTTTCCTCTCATAGGAGGGAATCCTCTCATGAAAGGAAAGAGAGACTGCTCAGATATGGAGAAGCTCAGTTGAGGCTCAGAAGAGAGCAGTTGGCTATAGACAGGGAGTCCCTAGAGCTTGAAAAGCAAAGAAAAAAGATGGGACTAGAGTCCCATGGTGGCAGCAATTTCCCCAGAGATAGGGAAAGGTCTTATGACCATAGAAACCTGAGCAAGATTGTCCCTCCCTACCAGAGTGGGGATGACATCCACAAATGGATAACTGCACTGGAGAGAGCCTGTAAAGTACAGAGGGTCCCTCAGGAGCAGTGGGCAGCAATCTTGTGGCTCTCCTTTGCAGACAAAGGTAGAGACAAGCTCCTCACTGTTAGAGAAGAGGATGCTGACAATTACAAAGTCTTGAAGAGTGCTCTGATTGATGGGTTTGGCCTAACAACTGAACAATACAGGATACATTTCAGAGATACCCAAAAAGCACAGACTCAAGACTGGGTGGACTATGTGGATTGTTCTGCTAAGGCTCTGGAAGGTTGGTTATTGGGCAGTAAGGTATGTGACTTCACAGGATTGTACAATCTTATCATGAGGGAGCAGATTCTTAATAACTGTCAAAATCAGCTGTTGCATCAGTACCTGGTTGACTCTGATCTGACCTCTCCCCAACAATTGGGAAAGAAGGCAGACAAATGGGTCAGAACCAGGGTGAGGCAGAAGGTACAGAACCAAGGTGGTGACCCAAAGAAGCAAGATTATAAGAACTCTGATAAGGGTGGGGAGAAGGGTAAAGACCAGAAGTCTTCACAAGGCCCCCAAAAATTTTCTTCAGGTGGGGATTCACAGTCTAACAAGGGAAAAGGCCAAAAGAAACCATGGTGCAAAGTCTGTAAGCAAAAGACACACTGGACCAGTGATTGCACTAAGTCCAAAGACTCTATTCCAGCCCCCACCAATGCCCCTAAGGCACCTGTTCCCCCTAGTGAAGTTACAATTGGTGGTGGGAGTACACAGGCCAAGGGTTTAGTAGGGTTGACCCTGGGTAAAGAGATGAGCTCTGACCTGGTCAGAGAACTCACTCAGGCTGTCCTAGTCTGTGATGGAGGCATGGATGTGACCTCCTCTGTGAGTCCCAGTAATCTGGGCAAGTACAGACAACAGCCCCTAATCAATGGAAAAGAGGCTTTGGCATTTAGGGACACAGGGGCAAGTGTCACCATGGTGACACAAGACCTTGTGGATCCTGGGCAGATTATACTTGGTGAAATGTACCAAGTGACCAATGCTAGCAATGTCAGAACAGACCATACTGTGGCAGTTGTTAACTTCTCCTGGGGAGGGGTAACTGGCCTTAAGAAGGTTGTGGTGAGTGCAAACCTACCAGTGGAATGCTTGCTCGGCAATGATCTTGAAACTTCAGCTTGGGCAGAAGTGGAGCTCAGGACCCATGCAGAAATGCTGGGGATCCCTGCAGATGTGTTTGCTGTGACCAGGTCACAGAGCAAAATGTCTAACACTGAACAGGCCTTGGATTCTGAAATAATGGACCAAGTGCCATCCAAGAGGAGGAGTAGTAGGGTAAAGGCAGTGCCTTCCCCCTTGGCTCAGAAGGAAGATCAGTCTCTTGAGGGGGATGATCTCAGTCCTGAGGAAGGAACTGTCCCAGAGGAGCTTGAACCTGACCAGGTTGAGTTCTTGGCGACAGGGGGCCCTTCCAGGGCAGATCTGAGCCAGGAACAGCAGAGCTGCCCCTCTCTTGAACCCCTCAGACAGCAAGCTGCTGCTGAGGCTGCTGGGAATGCTAGTTTTCCCCATAAAGTATATTGGGATGATGGACTCTTGTACTCAGAGTGTAGAGACCCCAAGCCTGGTGCCACCAGGAGGTTGGTTATACCTCTGAAGTTCAGGGGCTTCCTATTGACCCTAGCCCATGATATTCCCCTAGCAGGTCACCTGGGCCAGAACAAGACGTGGGACAGACTTGTCCCTCACTTTCACTGGCCCCACCTGTCTGAAGACACCAAGGAGTGTTGTCGCTCCTGTGTAACCTGCCAGGCCAGTGGCAAGGCAGGTGGCACTACAAAGGCCCCCCTGATACCACTACCTGTGGTGGGGGTTCCCTTTGAAAGGGTGGGGATTGACATTGTTGGTCCCATGGATCCCCAAACAGCATCTGGGCACAGGTTTATCCTGGTGGTAGTGGATCATGCCACCAGGTACCCAGAGGCTATTCCCCTTAGGACAACTACAGCACCTGTGGTGGCAAGGGCCCGCCTGGGAATTTTCTCAAGAGTGGGCTTCCCTAAGGAGGTTGTATCAGACAGGGGTGCTAACTTTATGTCTGGATACTTGAAAGCAATGTGGAAGGAGTGTGGAGTGACTTACAAGTTCACCACACCCTATCACCCACAATGCAATGGTTTAGTTGAGAGATTCAACAAAACCTTGAAGGGCATGATTAAAGGGCTCCCAGAGAAGCTTAGGCGAAGATGGGACATACTCTTGCCCTGCCTTTTATTTGCATACAGGGAGGTGCCTCAAAAGGGGGTTGGCTACAGCCCTTTTGAACTTTTGTTTGGTCACCCTGTCAGGGGTCCATTGTGCTTGGTAAAGGAAGGATGGGAGTTACCTCTCAAGCCCCCAAAGCATGACATAGTGGACTATGTACTTGGTCTCCGCTCCAGGATGGCTGAATACATGAAAAAGGCAACTAAAAACCTTGAGGCTAGCCAGGAACTGCAAAAAGCCTGGCATGACCAAAGGCTGTACTGACTGTTTACCAGCCAGGACAGAAGGTGTGGGTGTTGGAGCCAGTGGCCCCAGCAGCTCTCCAAGACAAATGGAGTGGACCCCATACCATTGTTGAACAGAAGGGTGAGGTTACCTATTTAGTAGACCTAGGAACACCCAGGAGTCCCCACAGGGTTCTCCATGTCAACAGACTGAAACCATATGTGGACAGGGCAGACATGGGCTTGCTCATGGCTACTGATGAGGGACAGGAGGAAGAGAGTGACCCACTCCCTGACCTGCTCTCACAGAACCCTGATGATGGGTCAGTGGATGGTGTAGCCTTGGCAGGCAGCCTCACTGCTCAGCAGCAAACTGATTGTAGACAAGTGCTCAATCAGTACAGACATATGTTCTCTCTGACTCCAAGTCAGACCACCTGGTGCACTCATGAAGTGGACACTGGGGACAGTCTGCCTATTAAAAATAAGATTTATAGGCAACCTGACCATGTCAGGGACTGTATCAGGACAGAAGTCCAGAAAATGTTGGATTTGGGAGTTATTGAACCCTCAGACAGCCCTTGGGCTAGTCCAGTGGTCCTTGTGCCAAAACCTCACACCAGTGGTGGGAAAAGAGAGATGAGGTTTTGTGTGGACTACAGGTGTCTCAATGCAGTCACTAGGACTGATGCCCATCCAATACCTAGGGCAGATGAGCTAATAGACACTTTGGCCTCAGCCAAGTATCTAAGCACATTTGACCTGACAGCTGGCTACTGGCAGATCAGACTAGCTGATGATGCAAAGCCCAAGACAGCATTCTCAACCCCTAGTGGGCATTATCAATTTGTGGTAATGCCCTTTGGTCTGAAGAATGCACCTGCCACTTTTCAGAGGTTGGTGAATACAGTCCTTACAGGTCTGGAAGCCTATAGTGCAGTATATCTAGATGATATTGCTGTCTTTAGCTCCACCTGGGAGGATCACCTGGTCCACCTCAGAAATGTTTTGCAGGCCCTGTAGAAAGCAGGCCTAACTATCAAGGCCACAAAGTGCCAGATAGGGCAGAGTCAGGTTGTGTACCTGGGCCACCTTGTGGGTGGAGGCCAGGTTCAACCATTGCAGAGCAAGATCCAGACCATCATGGACTGGACTGCTCCAACTACCCAGACTCAGGTGAGAGCCTTTTTAGGCCTGACTGGGTACTATAGGAGATTTGTCAAGGGGTATGGATCAATAGTGACACCCCTGAATGACTTAACTTCCAAGAAAATGCCCAAAAAGGTTCAGTGGACAGTTAGCTGTCAAAAGGCATTTGATGACCTGAAGCAGGCCATGTGCACTGCTCCCATTCTACAGAGTCCTGATTACTCCAAGAAGTTCATTGTCCAAACAGATGCATCTGAATTGGGGGTAGGGGCTGTACTGTCACAATTGAATGATGAAGGTCAGGATCAGCCAGTAGCTTTTATTAGCAGAAGGCTGACCCCTAGAGAGAAACGTTGGTCAGCCATAGAGAGGGAGGCCTTTGCTGTGGTTTGGGCTCTGAAGAAGTTGAGGCCATACTTGTTTGGTACTCACTTCCTTGTTCAAACAGACCACAAGCCCCTCCTATGGCTAAAACAAATGAAGGGTGAAAACCCCAAACTGCTTAGGTGGTCCATTTCCCTACAGGGGATGGACTTTACAGTGGAACATAGACCTGGGAGTAACCATGCCAATGCAGATGGACTCTCTAGGTACTTCCACTTAGAACATGAAGACTCGACTGGTCAAGGTTAGTCTAATGTCCCTATGTTTGGCAGGGGGTTGTGTAGGAGAGTAGGATCTGCTTCACATGGGTACCCCCACTTTTTGCTGATGCTTCACTGTTTTTCGACTTTAGTCTGGCGGGGGCCCTGCTAATCAGAACCCCAGCCTAGCTGCTTCCTCTCTAAAATGGTTTCCATGTTCCTTAGGCACATCTCTGATTGGAATCTGGAGTGCCCTTATAAGTCCCTAGTATATGGTATACTATGTACCCAGGGCATAGGTACCTCAGAGACCTACCAGGGGCTGTAGCATGTATTGTGCCACCCCTGGAAGGCCATCCAAAATGACACCACAGGTCTGCTACTGCAGCCTGGGTAAGGTGGTGCATGCACCCCTTACTGTGATATAGGTTACCTATATCACTACATATGTACACACATATAAACCTATAAGTCACTCCTATGGCAGGCCTTATCAATCCTGAAGGCAGAGTGCCTGGTTCTTATGTGAGAGGGTGCCCCTGCATGAGCAGAGCCCCTCTGCAGCGTTCGGAGGCCCTTCTCTGATGCTGTTTGTAGTGCAGCCTGATCATATACTCTTAAGTGCATTATATCCTCGCGGTACAATGCTAACTTTGGACTGGCTGCACCAAAACATGTCGTGTTTGGTGTCAAACATCTTGGAATACTACCCCCCGCCAGTTCTGGCGGTGGGGGTAGCATTCCACCCTTCTAGAGGGAGAGACATATACACACCGGCCTGCCCGGTAACTTCTTTCCAGAGCCCTGGCATCAAAAAATGGATGCCGCTGCCACAGACACGGGTCTGGCCTCCTGCTGCTGACTGAAACTCCGGCAGGGGAGGCCTAGACAATAGGTTTCCTGTCGAAGGGAGGTGTAACCACCTCCCCAGACAGGATAGTGTGTATTGGGGCTGGGCGGGAGCACCCTCTGGTGCTTTGAAGTCCTGCACTGGGGGCACATTTGGTGTCCCTGTGCATATGCCAGTTCAAACCGGTTGCAGGGGCTACCTGCCCCGGCGCAAAACTGGACAAAGGGAAAGGGGTGTAACCACCCCTCTGCCCTGACCCTCCCATAGGTGGGTCCCCAGAGTATGTCCAACCCCCTAACTTGGTATAAGTATGGGATCCCAGTCCTTAGGACTTTAGATTTACCTGGACGAAACTCTGATACAGAATCCTGGACCTTCGACGCTCTACTTCAAGATTAGAGGACTGAAGAATCTCCCTTGGGGTCAAGGAGTGACTCCCCTGCTTGGCAGGCACCTAAGAAGCTATTGTCCGGTCTGCATCGCTGAAGCTCCCGCCGGACGCTGAAGTCTTTGCAACACCAGAGGTAGATTTCCAGACTTCTCCGAGGCTGCCCCGAGTCCCCAGCAAAGCTGAGGCCCGTAGCTGTCGTGGGTAACGTGGAACCATGACCCCTGGACACCAAGCACATTTGCAAGTGCACCCTTTTCCTGGTCTCCCACGAAGTTGTGCTTTGGGCTTCGAGTAGCCCCAGCCTCCAGCACCAACTGCACCGAAGATCACTGGCCTCCACTCCACGAGTGTCCTGTGAGCCAGCTCTAAGTGCGTCCACTTGAGGCTCCTTCGCGGTCATTAGTCCGTTGGCTAGTGGGCCCTCCCGAAGGCAACTCTTCTTCTGCTTGGGCTTTCCTGGTTGCTCCAGGCGTGCCCTGACTTACCCTTGCTGGGTGAGTCCCTCAGACCTTGCTGGTCTGCACCACCGTCCTTCTTCTATTTCCATGAGACTTGCCGTTGCCAAGGCTTGTTGGGTCCAATCCGGTCGCCGACACCCCTGCAATTGACAGACTTCGTGGGGCAGCTCGAATCCAGCTCCTGGTTGTCGTCGACGCCTCCTGGACCTCGTGGCTGAAGAGTCAAGACGACCGTCAACCTACCTGAAGCACCCGACATCGGTGGGCATCCGCTCATCGCCTTCCTGGTCACTGGCTAGTGACCCAGACTCTGTCCCCTCTGCTTTCAGGTTCTTCAGATCTTCGATCCACCTTTGGATCCACCCGAACACTTTCGACTTGGCCGCCAGCAGCACTTTGCAGCAGATCGCCATTAAAAACGACGACGAAACCCGACCCCGAAAGACACCTATGCACCGGGCTTCCTGGGTGAGGTAACTCGAGTACTCCGGTGCACCCGTGGGTATAGACTCTAGAACAACCTAGTTCTAAAGGGGTTTGCTCCAAGTCCTCCTCTAAGTGTCCCTTTTCTTTAAAACTCCAACCGCGACATTCCCCATAGAAGTCAACGGCGGCTCGCTGCTGTGTTCGCAAACTGCACGCGTCCCCCGTGGGTCCCCTGTGTCACTACCTTGGGTGGTTCCTTGAGGGCCAAGCACTTCTACAGGCTCTAGGCCTTGTGTCTAGCTCAGTCGTGGTTCTTATACCACTTTATTGGTATATGGTTTGGTACGCCCCTAGGGCTCAAACGTGTATTTGTGCTATTACTGTTGATAACTAACTTATAACTTATGTACTTCGAACTCTAGCCTCATAAAGAGACTAGAGGGGTGTGTTTAGCAATAAATACATATATTTTGAATATATACCTGGTGTGGTCCTCTTTCCTTTGGTCACTCAAGAGATTATAGACTGGTAAAACAAGCTGCTTTACATTCCTTCAAGACTTAGCCTGAAGGCTGCTCTGCATAGCTACCACTAGGATAGCTTTCAATAAAGGTTGTCTTTAACCTATCTCCAATAAGGGGTTGTTTGGACTGGTGCAAGGTGCCCACTGTAATTAGTGGACAGCATATACCAGGCCAACTTCTCACACATACACTGCTGGGATCAACTAATGCTGTCCTTAGATTCATGAACAAGCCAGCTTATATTGATCATTTTACAGATTTATAGGCAGAAAGCAGTGGCAGCTGCAATCTATTGGGCAGAATTATGGGGATATATTCATTCAAGTGAGATACAAGGGGTAAATAAAGAATTTACATTTCTGAGGTTTTTGTTGTGGTTAGGTCCAGGTACCCCATTAATACTGGTATTAATATGTGATACTGTTATATTTGGAACTAGGCATTGCTACTGTTTCTGATACACTTAATTTATGCCCTATAATGCATTGTCTCTATGTAATTAGGAACCCACATGCAGTCTCATGTTTGGAATCCATACTTGATATGTCTGTGTATGGTGGCCCTGGAGGAAAACGTTGGTTGGCACATATTAAAAAGATATTGTCAATCTGTACTTGGATCATCTTTGGAGTAAGTCTAGTTTAATTGGTTCTGATACTATTGCAGTCATTAAGGAACGATTGGTACTGTCTCTTATGGAAATACATCTTAAGTACTAGTTTAGACAGTTTGGCAGCATGCTACTTGGAGTGCAATGCATAAATTGGGTTCTAATCTTATCTGGACTTCATCTATCCCAAAATGTACCTGTAGGAAATCCACCTTTTCTGATTGGTCACCTAAGACTTTTCATCTTTTTCTAGACCCTATTTTTGCTGGTTTTAGAACTGTCTGCACTTGACCCCTGCTAACCAGGAGTAAAGGGCATGTGCTCCCCTCTAAACATGTTAAACTGGCTTATTTCTGATTGACAGATTTAGCTAAGTGTGCCTGGACGTAAACTGCCAATTGTGGGCTGAGGCACCCATTCTGCCACCCAGTAAAGTGGCTATGTAAACATGGTTTTACACCTACCCTTTGAAGCCTGACTGCGAACAACCTGCAGTGCAACCTGTCGGAATAATGCTTTTAAATACTATTAAGTCACCCCTGTTTAGGTGTTGTAGCCGAAATAATCTGAGTGCATGGTATTTAAAAGTGGGACAGGTAGAAAATTATTATCACTGTGTCCCTACAGTGACAAGGACCTTAAAGCTGTTTTCTCTTTGGCAGACCAAGCTATCCGATGTAGAAAATCAGAGTACGGATTAAAATGCTAACATTGTTTCTCTGGAATGCTACCAGCAAGAAAAGCAACAACTAAGAGCTATTAAAACTCCAATTCAATAGTGACTTTGGATTTTTAATAAATATTAAGAAAAATCAAATTTTAAAAATAACTTTTTTGCTGTCTGAAGTGTCTTGAGGCTAATTTGCATTACCTCTCCAGCAGCTCCCTGCTTGCACTCAGCCTGGGAGGAGGTGTGAAAGAGGTATGAAATTCCTCTCAGGAGCTCACAAAAGGATGAGCTGAATGGGCAAAGATAACTTCTCTGAGATCAACAGAATATGCAGGGTGGAGGCTGTAGGCATTCTGTTGACACAACAGTGTAAAATCCTGCCTGACAGGTGTATTGAGCCACATAAAAGGGAGAGAATAGGATGTCAGGACAGTACTTGTGTATCCCCTTGTCTGATTGCTGAAGGCCATTGCTTTTGTCCTACCAGACTTCTGTCCCTGGGTTTGTTGTGAGTACAGTGCCTGCTTCTAATTGGATTTTACTGTTAGATGTGTGAGGAAACTAGTGATTACCATACTGCCCTCCAATACACACCCACAAGCCTCAGAGGCCACGTTTAGTGTGGTGAAAGGCGTTTGCCGTCTTGAAAATGCCTTGATACATATGATGTGGTGCCTGTTTGCTGTGAGGGAGTAAGGGGCACATGCATCAAGCTATTTACCAGTCGCAAACGGGCCGAATCGCAGAATCAGCCCCTTTGCGACCAGTAAATAGCCTTTTGGGATGCATCAACCCCAAAGGCATTCGCAAAATAGCTAATTGCAATTTTTGCGCTTACCTATTTTGCAAATGCCGCTAGGGCCTAAATGCAATGCAAGAAGAATTCACAGAATGCGACTTTGCATTAAGGAATCGCAAATTACCATCAACTTCAAGTTGATGGTAATTTGCAATTCCTTAGAAAAATGCACAAAATTGCATTTTTCTAAGTGCCATGTGGTGTATATGCAACATGTGCACGAATACCTATTTAGGGGGTGCATCAGGGTGGCCCTTTGGCCCCCTTGCACCCTTGAATTACATTCGAAATTTGCGATTACCTATTTGGTAATCGCAAATTGTGAATGCTTTCCCATTCATTCCTATGGGCCTCTAGGCCCATAGGAATGAATGGGAAAGCATTCCCTAATAGCGAATTGCAATTTGCAATTCGCTAATAAGGAATGTGTAGGAATCGCTATTTTTTCTGCGAAACCTACATGCATAAGGAATTACGATTCCTTAATAGCTAATCCTTAATAATCGCTATTAAGGAATTGTAATTCCTTTGCATGATGCATGTGCCCCTAAATGTAGTTAATTAATAAAATGTATACAATAAAATCCAAAATTAATAACATCTGATTAGATCAAAACGAAAAAGTGGGCAAAGAGGCCCTCACATCAAAGAACCTAAAACATAATTAAACTCCTCTTGCAGCACCATTACAATAATAAAATATTAAGCATTCCAGCATATATTATAATGGTAGTATTATCAATACGCTCATTTAAAATATTTATATACCTAAAATAAAACAGCAAGAGATATAGCCACTGTGTCCTAGATATAACTAAGCTAAAATGAAGAAAAATGTGACAAAGATTCATGGCAGAGCCCTTTCGCACTAATAATGTGAACAACAATAAAACGCTATCTGGAGAGTGAAACTCACCATAAAATAAAAGGTACAAACAGTTCCAGCAGCCTCTCAAGGTAAGCATCGTTAACTAACGTCATTTTGCAGACTTAGTTTGCTGAGGAAAAGCAAGGCCATGTCTGTGGATTTAACAATGCTTGAAGTCATTTTGAGCTTGTCGCTGCTAAGGGAACATCTCACAGCATCTAAAGCTTGTTGGCATTGTAGGAAACGATTACCTAACCATCTTTGAACTGCATCTAATAGTGACGGGCAGGCACATATAATATGAATTAATGGCACAGAATGCCAGACACATAAAAACAGCTTTTGTCCCAACTATTGATTGATGACCGAGAAGATATGAATTATATTAATGGAATTAAAAAAACGAAGACGCATAAATCAATGCCTTGTTACCTTTGTCAAGGTGCGAAGGGAACAGATAAGTAGTTTCCCAGACTTTTCTCTAAATAAAGTTTGATTTTTTTTCTATCAAAGACCTCTGTGTACATAACAGATGATGAGGTCTTAATCTGGTTTTGACTAGCAGTTTGAAATTAAACAGAGATACATAAGATTCTAATGAGGTTTGGGGATAATGTAATCAAAGTCCTTTTCAAATTGTCTGACCATGGTAATTGTGATTTGTGCTTCATAAAAGTTTCATGCCCACATCATTGATTGTCATGTATTTTTGCCATCCTGAATCCTTGAGTAATAGCAGACCAAAAACTGTGACTTTGGGCCAGATTTATATATTGGCGGTGTGTATACTCCATCGCAATGGCATCGGTGTATATATCCCGCTAATATGAAGGTCTGCCCACCTGATTTAAATGCGGGTGAACCTTATATTTGGCCACAGCAGAGACTACTCCGTCTCTACCGTGGCCAAACTTCTCTGATGACCCTGGGGAGTAAGGGTTGTTGAAGAAATGGCTACATGTCCACCCGCCCAATTTGGATGAGCAGACATAGAGTAATTTTTTAATGTTGGTATCTCACAGTAAGGAACAGTAAAATCATTATAATGCCCTAGCCATCATGGGATTTTCTTTTGAAAAGACAAAAAAGAATACCGCTTGCTATAAGGCTGCATCCTGCCAAGAACGCACTGTATCAAAGAGCAAAATGCATTGAAAGGAACCGCCATGACGCAGTTCTTGCCAATACCTTTATAAATTACCACCTGCTTGGCAGTCATTTATAAATTTGGCAGGTGGTCTATCAGTCATGACAACAGAGCAATCTACTCCATCCACCTACAAGAATGGCGGGCCGCCCGCTGTGATATGAATCAGTCCCTTAATTGTGAATGATAGCTGCTTCGAATGAAACTCAAGTGTAATTTGACACTGACTGGCAGAACTGGGTAAACCAAAAATAAGTCTGAAAGCCTTTGATCCAGATTTGATCTGTTTGATCCAGCCGCTAACCTAGTCCTCCTGAGAAAGCTGTAATACCAGTAAATATGAACTTGATAGAGGGCGTATGTACATTGGTATAAAGCGGATGAATAGCATTGCTCAACGACACAGCTTTAGTTTTCGGTGAAGCTAATTGTGTAGATACTGACCAACGTTCCTCCATCTACATTCTCAAATAGTTACCTTTTCTATTTCTTTCTACTGAAAAAGTACCTATATCGCATTTTGTAACCTTACATGTTTTATTACTAAAAATCAAAACTGCTGATATCGTTGCTGTAACCTCGTAATTGGCACTATTGTACACATTTAGGGCCAGATTTATCAATAGTACATGCAACGCAACACAGCAACACAACTTGCTTCGCTGCGCGAAACGGAGAGGGTAGAATTCAGCATATTAACCAACATCGTGCATTCCTTTTCTCTGCCTGTGCTGACACTAAATCTGCTGCCTTGCGCCAAGCAGTCACCCTTGCATCATGGTGCAAGGGTGCCTGTGTTGCAGGCAGGATGGTTTTTGTGCAGGAAGGGACACCTTCCTGCCCATAAATATTCCCCTGAGGCTTTTTCCTCTTTCAAAGTGTGCCGCAAAACATAGCACACTTAGAAAGAGGAAACAAGGAGAGGAAATAAGCATATTTCTCCTCGGTGCGCCTCCCCTGGGAAGGCATAGCATTTTGACGCATTCCCAGATTTACCAACACCAATGCTCCACCCATAGAATGCCTTCACAGGAGGGCAGAGTAACACAAGGCAGTAACTTGCACTGCCTTGCATTAGTGTAGAGTTACCAAGCAACGCAGGGCCATGAAAGGTCGCCTTGCGTTGCTTGATAAATCTGATTTAGGATTATGTTGCCCTTGCAACACTCAGTGTGGCGCAAGGGCAATGCAATCCCTTGATAAATCTGGCCCTAAGTGCAGCTAGTTATCTCTGCAGGCTAGCCACAGTGTGTCCTATTATTGTGTCATCTACACACTATAGAGCTTGAACTTGATGCCTTCCTAGTCTATGCAGCATTCCACTGTAAAGGAATCAGCCAAGTCAACAGTATAAAGACTAAAGAGCAGACGTGCTAACATGCAGCCCTGCTTTAGTCCTCTATTTGTTTGTTATGATTTGACCTAAAAGATGTTATTAGATAGACAATAAGATTTCCTGCCTTTGTGTTGTTCAACTGCTTCCAGCTTATGATCAAGAAAGGCTGAAACACAAACACTATCCAGTACAGCTTCAGTCAACTGCAACTAACAAAACAGCTGGTAGTAGTGAACTAGTGAAGCACATGCTAAGTGTTCAACTAATACTAATACTAATTTAAAGAGACACAGCGGGTAGATATGCATTACTTCAACTGGATTGTAGTATCACGAGAATCACTCGCTCAATTTGTATGCCCCGAATCCGCATTCAGACACCTATCTTTGATCCCAGCAGTGAGAGATGGGGCACCTATTGAAAGGAGAAATAGTGGTAGGGGGAGATTTTAATTTTGTGTCTGAAGGTGAGTCTCCTAGAGAAACTGGAAAGAAACCCGGTGATATGCCTTTTTAATGCCTTTTTAATGTATTGTCTATAAATGTACTTGACATGATACAACGACAACCTTCTTTGCTGCTTTGACCACCGCCGCTGCCCGTGTTTGGCTCTGCTGCAGGGGAGAGACTCCCAGGACCAGGCTGCTTCGCGGCAGGGGCAGCGTTGACATTTCGCGCCATCCGGCGCTTTAAAATCCTGCCTCATCTCCCGCAGCGCGGGAACCTTCTTTGCTGCTTTGACCACCGCCGCTGCCCGTGTTTGGCTCTGCTGCAGAGGAGAGACTCCCAGGACCAGGCTGCTTCGCGGCAGGGGCCGCGTTGACATTTCGCGCCATCCGGCGCTTTAAAATCCTGCCTCATCTCCCGCAGCGCCTGTGCCCGTCCGAGCCTGGCTGAGACTGGACTGGGCCATCCTCCGTGCTGTTAACTCAGGGCTCCCCACGGCACGACTGAAGGTAAAGTGAACTTTATTGCCCCACATGCTAGACTGTGTGTTACCGAGCCATAACACAGGTGGAACGAACTGACCCTCAGAAATGTCTAACCGGAAAGGGGTAGTCAGGACTTTGGATGCCTTCATTGTGAGGGCAGAGTCTCTCCTGACCCATGAAATTGAAATTACGGAGCGTCGATTGTCTATGGACCCTGCCACACTGTTCTCCAGTTTGTCACAGGGCGGCCCAAAAACTGTGAATACGTCTTGCGCATCTCCTCGTAGGTTACCATCTTTGGAAATTTGCGCCGTATCACCCGCCCTGTTAGATTCATCATCCTTAATGTCATGCCCGGGAGCTGTGAGTCAGGTCGCATCAGGTATTAATACCAGAGCACGAGCGGCATATTCCCATAAGCCCGCCAAACTGAAAACACAGCCACCTAAACGTAAGAGGAACACCGGGAGTGATGGGTTGCCTAAGCCCAAGGCAAAGCCTAAAAACTCCAAAACCGATCATGACAAAGCCAATAATCCGGGAGCTATTTGCACAGTCTCAGTGGGGACACAGACTGACCCCGTTACCGACTCCGCCTGTAATGACATTAATCTAGTCGCCAATACAGGCGTTGAGGGAGGCATCGCCGTTTCTCCTTCGGTTACAAGGTATATTGATACCACTTTGGGCGACATTAAGACTGCACTTGATAAGATCTTTAATTTAATGAAGGCGGAGTTTTAATGTTTAAAATCTGCACTGATCAATGTAGCCGACAGGACTATGACCTGTAATGTAGTACCCAATAATGATGTCGGAAGTTTTTTGCCCTCACTAATTAGTCAAATGAGTAACATACCTGGGTTAGAGTCTCATCCTGGTCCTGCTATTCAAAAGGTCCCATCACTGCTACCCCGTGCCTTAACTGTAGTCATGTAAATACTATTCACAAGATAAATGCACATAGTAAGCAAGGGGATAGAGGGGCCATCGCACCAAGACACATAGATAACTTGAATTCTGTATCAGGAAGCAGCTGCCCTATAGATCAACGTCCCAGTATACCCACATGTGATGTTAGACTAGCTAGGGATATCCCTAATCGTTCTAGGAACGGCTCCTTGAGATCTAACCCCGATGTACTCGACTTACCCCCAGCCTCATGCCCATATGTGTTAGTCCTGGCTGGGGTCCCTTACCTATCTGGGGAGCAAAAGTAATCTTGGGCAGATCTGCGCAATAAGGCTGTAGAATGGCTCTGTAAACATAAGGGGTTCCACCCTTCCAAAATGAATGATATTATCATGGTTGGAAGAGTTGGGTGGGTTGGCCATTCTGTCAAAAACATAAATGGCGACTGCATCGTTCTTAATTTTCGCAGACCCAAGATTGTTCGCCATCTATTGAATATTTTTGAACAACCCACCACTCAAAACACTCAAATTAGTGCGCTCCCCTTGAGCTATTTTTACAAGCCACTTAGTAATCCTTTTAGGGATTCCCCTGTCTTGCCTTTGATCACAAATGTTTAACTCACTATCCAACCTAGATACACAGGACTGACAATTATTAACTATGGACGCTCAGCCTTCCCACCAGTCTCTTCTGGAGCAGTCCCCTGCTAGTACAGTTACAACCATTACCGACAATGGCGAAAGCCCACCCACTAGTATTAATAATGGAGCTGATTTGAACATCCTCAGCTGGAATGTAGCAGGACTGCACTCCAAGCTCGATGACCAGGATTGGTTGCGCCTGGTCCAAGAGCAAGATATCGTCATGTTCCAAGAGACCTGGGCTACACACGATTCACATATTGAAGGGTTTCATTGTACTTGCGTCCCGGCCTCCAGCCACAACACAGGTCGACCATCTGGGGGCCTTCTTATTGGTCTTAATGTAGCGACTGGTGGTAGTTACAAGATATTCCCAACAAACAGCCCTAACTTCCAAGTAATACTCTTTAAGAGAAGAGTTTCTCTTTATTTGGTAAACTTTTATAATAATGATTTCGTATCAGTTCCCAATAAGAATTTTATTGAGCTTTTTGATTTCATTTCCAATCTAGACTACCAGGCATCCGGATGGAATACCATTGGGATTATTTTAGGCGGGGATTTTAATGCAAAATTTTATGACAGGCATTGTGTCATGGAACCATACACTATGGGCCCATCTTTTCGCAGGGGAGCGGAATTGGTAGCTCTACTGAGCTCGCTTAACTTAGTTAATGTCATGGAGCAGTTGGGCACACCTCATGCGACCAACAACCACCTCCCGACCTTCAGAGGTAGGGGATATTCGTCCGTAATAGACTTTGTTTTCATCTCTTCTTTACTCACGGATTACTTAATTACTGCAGAGGTTGTTGCCACCATTCAGGGGGATCACAACCCCATCAGAACCGCTTTCAGATTAGCACCCCGACACATGTTCCCAATTGAATGTGGGGCTAAAGATCTAACTACATATACTGACAATCTAACACTGTCTTGGAGGGGCATTGATAACGGGGATCTGTTTAAATTACTAGTGAAGGACAATTTATCCCATATCACCTCCTGCTTGTCGTCTGAAGCCCCTCATCAGGAGGTAGTTGGTGGTTTTTCTAAACTCTGTCAGGCAGTTAAAACCCTCCTGTCAAAGCCCGCGTCCGTGAGGAAATCGGGCCCTAGATGGTTTGATTCGGCATGCTCTGTTGCCAACAGGAACCTGCGTATGGTTTTGTCAGCTGACCCCAGGTGCTCCTATGACGTAAAACAGGCCAGACAGATGTATAAATTAGCTATTACTAACCGGAAAGAGGCACTTTTAAGGGATCGCTGGGAAGCCCTATCGCAGGCTGCTACGGAAAAAGGGGCAACCTATTTTGGACTGCTGTAAGGGATCTCAGATCCACGGGACAGCCATTAACATCAATTAGCTGTACAATCTCGAGTCAGTCCTGGGAAAATCATTTCTCAAATATTTATGCCACCCCGCAGGAGAGACTGAACAGTTGGAGTATAGTCTCCGGAATACTGTTAAAATTACACTCCCTGAAATAGAAGAGGCCATCCATCAGTCTATCTGGAATAAAGCCCCTGGCCCGGACGGTCTACCGATTGATCTCATTAAATGGATCCCGGATTTCTGGGCTCCCCTTCTCCTGAATGTTTTCAATCACTGTATGTCGGGCCCGCTCCCTGATACTTGGGCAAAAGTATCATAGTCCCAATATTTAAAAAGGGGGACCGGTCACAGCCCATTAATTATAGACCAATATCGTTGATTGATAACACTGTCAAAATATTGGGTAGAGTCCTATATAACAAGATCCTGGAATGGTCAGAGGAACATGGCATTTTAGAGCGCTGCCAGTTAGGCTTTCGTAGGAAGGTTGGTACCATCGAGCAATGTCTCAATCTTAGCCTTTTAATTGGGAAATATACCATCGCCCGCAAAACCCCTGTCTACCTGGCCTTCATGGATTTGTCCTCAGCCTTTTATTTTGTCAACAGGTCAAAGCTGTGGGCTATCCTGTTGGGCCATGGTTTAGACGCTCCCTGGTTCATTTCCTGGCTTATCTCCGTAAGGACCTTCAGGCACAAGTGAGAATTGGCAGAGGTGGTGAGGTCTCAGGGCCCATCAAGGTAGGAAGGGGGGTCAGGCAGGGATGCGTTCTGGCCCCCCTTCTTTTTATTATTTATATTAATGGCCTGAATAAATCATTGATAGCTGCAACCAAAGACGTCCCTATGATTAACGGCAAACCTTTGCCGGTGCTACTTTATGCTGATGATGCGGTGCTCATAGGCCGCACCCCAAACTCACTGCGCATCTTAGTACAGTCGTTTGTTAAACATATGGACAGTCTGGATTTAAGAGCCAATTTAAAAAAATCATTTTTAATGTCTTGTGGGCCACGAAAACACTCTCTTACCTCTATCACCGTTGGCAGCCAAAAATTAATGTGCACTGGTAAATTCCCCTACCTTGGTGTGGTCTTTGCTGCGAACGGCTCCTGGACTGAGCATCTTTCTCACTCCAGGAGCAAGTTCTCAAAGACCATCAACTCAATTTTTAGCTTTCCCCGTCCTAAGAATATTGGCGTTATTTTTGCCATCTTAAAATTTTTTAAATTGCAATGCGTCCCAGTAGCCACTTATGGAGCGGAGATTTGGGGCACCATAAACACCTCCTGCATTCAGCGGGAAGAAAACAGATTTTGCAGGAAACTGTTGGGCACCCCAATCTCGACATCTCACTATGTTTGCCATAAAGAATTAAACTTAAATTATGTCACTGATTTTATACGTGCTCGTCCGGCTCTCTTCTGGTTGTCTGTCTGGAAGAATGAGGAAGCTATTCTGACTAGAGATATCATCATGGACTGTTTGAAGTGTGAGAAAGGGATGGATATCCCCTGGCTATCCGGAGTTCACCAGAGCTTATGGAGTATTAATCAGGGTTGCATTTTTAGAAACCCCTGTAAAGCTGAAACGCTATGGAAAAAAGATCTTAGAAATGCACTCTACTTATCCTACAGTACCGAGCGTATAGCTCAGGAATCACAGAAAACCCTTGTCTCTAGTTATATGTCACTAGTCCGATATTGTTATCCCCTACCAAACTACCTCACCTTACCTATGAGTCATTGGGAAAGAAGTCTGTTATTCCGTCTCAGAGCAGGGACACTCAAGTTTGCATTATGTTTTCCCCTCGGTTACCATCCCAAAATTGATTTGGTACCCTGCCCATGTGATGGAATTAGCGGACAGACAACTCTGCACTTTTTATTCTTTTGTAAATACTATATGAAATATAGCAAGGGGACACTTTATCCCTATTTTAAAAAGAGGAAACCTGTTAGCTTGGATCTGGCTTATACAAGCGTGCTTGCTTTGATTGATGAGGAGCTTGTCTTTCGCTTAAGTACTTTTCTGAGAGCTGCTATTCGGGCACGTAAGTCCATGTTAGACTCTTGAATTCATAACTGTGATTGGTTACGCTGTAAATAATGTATTTTATTTATTATATTCTAACATGTGACATTGTGTCTTATAATTTTAACAGTCTTTTTATGGTTGTACTTTCATGGATATACTGTTTATCCGAATAAAGATCATGAATTGAATTGAATTGATACAACGACAATGATAATCACTTAATGAGAGCAAAATATAGAGATGGCATATCAGTACTTAGATTTTTAAAGCATTGATTACCTTAATTAATACCTCTTTGATTGCATGACAGGTTTGAATAAATGTTAATAAAGCCATGCAATATTTTTTAAAAGTTGGCTCATGGATCACCTCAAACATTCCTTTCCGCTTTACAGTGACAAACAGGTTGATAGACATGAACATGTTCATATATGAGGAGGTGAATTGAAAATCTATGGGGCCCATTCAGGAAAGCATATTTGAGTACAGGAAGTAGTACTACTTTATGTACTCACCACTGCTGTTCACTAACATAGGAGCGGAGATCTCTGCCTATGCGTGCCTTTTATTTTATTATGGGGAATATTTATTTGCAAATGGATACTTACATGTTTGTGGTTTATATGGGAGGGACAAGGAGGAGTAGTTGGGAAATGGGGACTATTTCCTACTAAATACATTAGGTCATGTATTCAAAGAGGGGGTTCAAGGAGGGACACAAAAATACTTAAACAGACCCACAAAATAGTAACACAATTGCTATTCACAATTCTTACACATAAATCGACTACCGTAGTACTACTGACCAAACATCTCAAATCTACTCCAGCCTAGCCTTGCATTAAGTCAAGCACCACACACATGGCCATTAACTGGTATGGTAAGACATTCAAATCAATGGGGTCTAGCGATAATAACAACAACAACAACACATAGAGAAACATTGGAAAATTAACAGAAAAATATTTGTAAACATTCAAAAATAATGGAGCAGAAAAATATATTTAAAATCTAACATTTATAGGCATTTTTGATAGACAAAATAAGCTGTAAACTTTGTCACAGTTAAAAATAAACCTTATTTTTCAACAAGGCACCATTCTATACACCTGCAACCGCAAGGGCCGGGAGGATGAAGACTCAGAATTACATCACACTAATCAACAGCTGGTGCTCATTCACATTATAACTAATCACATATAGTTTGCGCTCATAATAAAGCAACTTAGAGACAAAATAGTTTCCTTCACCTTGTCTTAAATATTTTTGTTGCCTTGCTACTCATTCTTGTAACACCTTTTCAGTAGATGTGTTATCATACAGAACTTTATCAATTAGATTGTCTTCTGTAATGCACACTTTGAACATTTGTGTGAGTAATTTTTGCTCAAATAATGACTTTGCAAAATACCTCAATTGCTCTTTGAATTTTGGCTTAGTAGTAAGGCCTCATTCACGATTTTAGTCATGTGCAAACAATTTGCATTAGGCAATATGCTAGGAGAAACACAAAGGGTGGTGGTGGAGAGGTGCAGTCAAACAACACGTCTCAGGTTTTAAATTGGCAATAATAGAGTGCCTAGAAGAGCAAAGACCTGCTTTGACATTATCCTGCTAATCTATTGGCTTATTGGAACAATGAAATGGTAAATATCCTGTTATTGAAGAGCCAATAGGAACTGCAGGTATGAAAATGGGTATCCCTGCCTTCGTGCCTCTCTGTAACGGGAACCGTTCCTATAGATACCCTCCACGTGTCACTTGTGCTGAAGGACCATTATATAGCCATCAAATTTTGAACATAAAATGTTCACCCGATTAAATATTTTCAAGGATTCTGAAAAAGTAATCCCACTCTACACGATCAGGGGCTTTCTTTGCATTGAAGGAGAGAGCAATTTTTGGGTCTGGAGAATCTTTTGTGGTCCATCGAAGGTGGGAGACAGTGCAAAAGTGATGTCTAAAGTTTCTACCATGGACAAATACCTCCTCCGATTCATGGATTAATGAAAGGATGACCTCTCAGTAATTGTTCTCCATTATTTTGGCAGGGCCCTCATATTTGTGTTAATTAATGAGACTTGCTGGTAGTTGGCACATAAAAGGTGATCTTTCTTCAGTTTGGAATCATTCTCATTATTGTTTTATTGGAGTAGGAGTCAAAAGTTCCAATAGTTTTAGCTACCTTAAAAGCAGAGTCCATCATTTTGGCCTCATGGATACCACCGGTTTTGGAGAACTTGCTGAGGAACCATTCTCCGAAGATGATTTGTTTTTAGGTAAAGCTGATATTTCTTCCTTTATTTTTTCCAAGGAGATTTCTTCCTCATGAAATTCTCTCCCTGCTTCTGAACATATAGTTATTTGGGGCCATATTTACAAGGAAGTAGCACAGCACGGTGCCGCAAGCCATTTGGCTGGGCCGCTCTGCGTTACCTCCTAAGCAAAGGGATGCGTCATATTTACAACAGTATGATGTATCTCTGAGCTCTCCCCTGCACTGGCGCACAATTGGCTGCCATGCGCCAACGCAGGTGCCCTTGCACCATGGTGCAAGGGTGCCTGTGTTGCAGGGATGATTGTTTTTGTGACACCTTCCTGCACAAAAACAATCACAAGAGGTGTTTTCCTCTCTCTATATGTGCTGCAGAATGCATCACGAATAGGAAGAGGAAAAAACGAGGAGAAATAAAAGTAATTCTCCTCGTTGCACCTCCATATGCCTCCCCTGGGGAGGCGTAGGATTCTGACGCATTCCCAGGTTTACGAAACATTATAAATCTGGGTGATGCGCCAGAATATTCCCACGCAACACCCATCTGTATTTCACCTCTCATGTTATGTTATGTTATGTTACGTTATGTTATGTTATGCTATGAGCATTCTTATAGTGAACTTCAACAAACTGTATGGTCCTGAAACACCTTCTGAGATTGACCAACTTTTATGGTATTGATAGTGCACTTGCCCAGACCAATTTATTGAAAGCTCCTGGTCCGCATGCGGTTCCGGCAGACATATTTCTGGAAATGAAAGCGTTACGGGCACCGGTGCTGACTAATGTCTTCAATGTTGCATCTAAGCGTGGCCCCGAGCACCTGGAAATAGTCTGTAATTGTCCCAATCTACAAAAAGGGAGATAGGGCATAACTGAAAAATTATAGACCCATCTCTTTAATTGACAGTGCGGCAAAATTATTGAGCAGAGTGCTTTCAAATAGGTTAGAGGATTGGGTGAAAAAAGCATTAAAGCAGAGGCCCAGTATGGCTTTGGAAAAGGGAAGGGTGCAATTGACTGGTGCCTAAACCAGACCATGATTATGTCCAAATATACCTTAACCAAAGAGGGCCATCCATATATGGCATTTATTGATCCTACAGCTGCCTTTGATTATGTGGCTCATAGCCAGTTATGGGTAATAATGGAACAAATAGGAGTGGACCCCCCAAATATTGCCTTCATTAGGCAGCTGGATACAGTAGCAGCAGCACATGTTCGGTATGGAAGGAATGGAAAATGTACAAGGGTGTTTAACATTGAGAGAGGGTGAGAAAGCATTGTGTACTCGCCCCATTTTTGTTCTCTTTGTATTCTAATGGGCTAGAGGCAATTTTGGGCCGAACAACCAAAGATGTTCCCTATGTTGAGTCATCCCCCTTTCCTATACTCCTCTATGTGGATGATGCGGTGCTCCTGGCAAGGACTCCAATGGCACTGCAGAAGCTCATACATAAGTACACGAGCTATATGGCAGGTTAGACCTGCGTGTAAATGCTTTGAAATCTTTTGTCCTAATTGCAGGAACATGCTGTAAGAAACCCTCTAATTTCCATATAGAGAAGAGGAAGTTAGAAGTGATTGATTCATTTTCCTATTTGGGGGTATTATTTGACAAAATGCTTTCTTGGAAAAAGATGGTACTAAGCAGAAAGGCTCTCTTGGAAAATGGGATCAGGGCACTTGCAAAGCTTTCTACAAAATTGGGATCAAAACCTTTACCAGAAATGTTAAATATATATCAACTAAAAACATTGACTAGTGCCACATATGGGGCAGCAATTTGGGGTACGGAAGACCTGGCACCTCTGCAACTTGTGGAGGAAAACTTTTGTAAGAATATGCCCCCCCACGTTCGTGTGCAAACTATCTACCCCACGTGCAATTGGATTTATCATACCTTGAGGATGTAACTAGACTGGCCCCACTCCTATTATGGCTCTCCAAATGGAAAAGACAATGTGTACAACTAAACCAGGCAATCGTGAGGGACTGTTTTGGATTATGGATTATGCCCATAGGATCCCCTGGCTAAAATATGTTGAGAACACCTTGTCTGAGATAGGATTGCGAGTTTTATTTGAGGCACCACGTTTTCAAAGGCCAAATTAAAGATTTTTCTAGAAAAAGTTGCAAATGATAGGTGGGAAAGGAATAAAGAACAAACTACAATAATTACATACAGTCGGCTTCCCCCTCTTAAAGATATATTACACTCATACCTTTCATTTGAACAGAACCTTCAGCATAGATACATTCTGATCAGGTTTAGGATGAACTATGTTCCTCGAATGTTTGGTGTCCTGGATAACACTCATTCGGTGAACGATTTATCACTGTGTCCATGTAATGGGAGAGCAGCTCAAACAACGCTACATATTTTATTCTTTTGCACTTTTTATGGGCCCCAAAGGAAAGCTTTTCCAGTCTCAATGCTATGGAAATACAACCTTGTCCAATGTATACCTGCACTGCACTTTATCAAACAGTTGCCACATCCCCCCTATGTGTGTTATACCCTTGCCTCCTACCTATGGGCAGTGGCTAGGCGTAGACGCTTATCTTTACAGATGTTTTAATGGACAGTAATGAGCTGGCAATTAAGAAATTGTGAAGCTATGAAAATGATTTTATATGATGTAGGGTTTTAGGTGCTATTATTGGGTGTAAGTTATTTTTATCTTGTATTGTACTTTTTATGCATTGAAATAATGTGAAATAAACCAGAGTATTGATTGATTGATATTGATTAGTATCTCATTACAAATTTACAATGCAAGGGTTTTCAGATCTGGCAATAAAAGATACACAATACTGAAGTGGACGGACCTGAAAATTCACTTGACTCACTCTGAAACTTCCTGTCTATGGTTAGTTTCTTCTTTGTAAAGAGTTGTTACCTCACAACTCAGCTAGGTGAGTGTAGTACTAAGTTCGTTTTCTCTTAGTCCAAGAAATCACACCACTGAGCACAACAGTAATACTGATCAATTACTATACACAACCAACGGTCCAAAAAGAAGGAACAATGCTCTTCTAATTAAAATAATTTCGGACTTACGTTGCGTAGAACCAGCATGGAATATTGTTCTGAACGGAGATTTTAATGCAAATTTACTTGATACCCCTGACGAAGACGAAATCTTGACGGCTGACAACACTTTTTGGAGCATAAAGCAACAGTCTTCGAATAAGCCAACACATACAGATCACATTGGCCAACAGCTAGTAACAGCCTTAGAATACTAGGGAATGCGTGTGATTAACAGAAGATCCGAAGAAGACGACCCACCAAAATGTACGTATCACGGCCCACGTTCTCAATCGACACATGACTACACAATCATAATGCTCCCATTAATGCCACACCTTGCTCATTTTCATATAGAATACACCACACTAAGTGATCACTCAATCCAACACATTGTTTTTAATCTGACTCTGCCAAGATTACAAACTTCAACAGCACAGGAAGGCAATTTGAACACAACAAATTCAAAACGCCTAAACTGGTCGAACGGATAGACTCAGCAATTTGTAATAATGAACGAACATCTTGCTGAGTATGTATTAATGAACACCAACTGGGTAAAAGCATGGTCTTATTTTCTTGCAGGTCTTCCGACCGTAAAGACAAAACCACGGGATAAGGTACTATGCTCTAACCCACTCAACGGACTATCAAGTGAGGTACAAAAACTAAGAAGGGACCTAAAAAGATCAGCTAGGAAACTACACAAAAACAACAGCACCGATGCCTCATGGGAAAAATTCCGGCAACAGAGAAAACTTTACAAAAAGAAGCTATGGGAGAATAAAAGATCAAGTGCGGACAGTTTCTGGGTAAAATTAATATACAAGGCGAGACATCGTAGCTCTAATAAATTCTGGCTAACAATAAACCAGCTGAATTGGCCAAGGAACATCCTTTCATCAAACGTACAGGAACAGGACTGGGCTAACTATATAGCCCAGAAATTCAAAACATGGCATCACACTCCTGAATAGGCACAGACCTTGCAGGACCCCTCAAGCCATTCTCAAAAACAAGGTGCTAGCGACCAATTCACTGGCATTAATTTTACGATTGACAACCTTGATTTACTAAAAGATCCCAGCTCAAACAACTCTCCTCATCTAGCAGATGCTGTAAAAGGCTTAATAAACAAAAGTAAAAGAGATGGTGCTCTTGGGCCCAACGGTGTCCCACAAGCGTTTTTTAAACACGATCCAGCTTTCTGGAGCACCCAGCTTGAGAATCTTTTTTGCTGAATTTGAGCTTTTGAATCAAATCCCTGACAGCTGGCAAGGCTCAATTATAACACCAATTTACAAATGGGGTGATAGATTGAATCCATCGAACTACAGACTTATTGCATTGCTGGACGTCGAATCGAAATACCTAGCCTCCTTGATCTTGGAACGTTTGGTTGAATGGTCCAAAGACTTAAATTTGATCCCTACAAACCAGACGGGCTTTAGAAAAGGAATTGGTACAATCGCCAACATTTTATCTAGGTCCCTAATAGCGGAGAAATGTAAAATAAACAAACAGAGCTTGCATCTCTTCTTTATCGATTTAAAAGCCGCTTTTGACAGCGTGGATCAGAAACTATTGTGGGCTAAATTAAGATCATGGAACATTCCAGAAAGAATTTTAAAAGGATTACTGCTATTTTACACTGGCACATGGGTTAGAGTGAAACTTGGAGACGGATCAAGAGTCTCAAGAAAATGGAATATGAATAAAGGCCTGAAGCAGGGTTGCGTGCTGGCTCCCCATTTACTTAATTTATTTATATCCGACTTATCGGTAAAACTTAATACAATCAACTCTCATTCCCTGCATCTGGGTACATTAGCTCTTTCACACCTTGCCTATGCCGAAGACATTGTCTTACTTATCTTGACCAAGATTGGTCTCATAAGGCTAATAACGGGTCTTGTAGAATTCCTAACAGTAAACAAGCTAGAAATTAATATAGCAAAAACAAAAACAATGCTTATCAGCAACCGGCCAGCCTGTCCGTACAACATCTGGCTCGAAGGCAAATCCTTGGAGAGTGTGTCTAGCTATAAATACCTAGATTCTACATTGACAATAAATTAAATCATCGAGAACAGAAAAATTACATGGCTCAACGGGCAAGTGCATTAACTTTTGCCTATAAGACACTGGCATTAAAAAAGGCCCTTCACTTAAACCACTGATTGTGGTAATAACGGCGAAAAAACTTCCAACTTTAACGTACGCCAGCGTAGCTCTGCAAGAAAAAGAGGCAACTTTTCTTAATAACCTAACAACTAGCATCTTCAAAAAGGTCTTTCAGCTCCCTCAAATGGCGTCCCTGGCACAATTGAGTCTGGAATTTGGCTTAATGAATGAGACAGTGGGAGGTTATGCTCATCAATAAAAGTTTGGAACCGCATAAAGCAAAAATCGGTGGACTCAAGACTGAACGGGGCTTTGTGGCTAGAACTAAAGAAAGGGACTAACTTATCATATACGCTATTTGCACAACGCACTTAAATCCACTTGCACTTTATATCTCTGGAATAAAAATTTGACCTTTTGAACATTTAAGTCAACACTTAACAAAGTCGTAAAACTTCACTCTCTTTTACTAGACAAAAGTATTTTTAGCCAGCGATCCCATTCCTGGACAGTACTCAACAAGTACAAAGTTCTTAAACCTGCAGCTTACTTAGATTTAACATTTTCGGCCCACTTAAAAAAACAGCTAATTGCTTTGCGCTTTGGAAAATATCCTTCACTGGCAGATGCTCCAAGGTGGAAAAACACTGAATCAAAAATGTGTCGCCTATGTGGAAGTCCAAAAGGAGACCTTATCCACCTGATATGCATCTGCAAGAAACTTCACCCAGCACGAGTCACTTTACTAAGAAAAGCTTTTCTGGACCGAGGAATACGATCTTGCTGGACGGCTATTAACAAACAGCTTGATCCATCTGATTCTCAGATGAACTGCAAACTGGTTAAGTTCCTCCGCATACACGATCAGGCAATGAAGTCAACGCTTCAACGAGAGGGTTCACTCACAGAAGGACTAATGCCAGCAGTAACTGAACTGTAGGAACAACCAACTTGAGGTCGATACCCTAAGCAGACAGCAAGTGAACATGATCAGTCCGGACGTATAGACGTCTATTCATAACTATAATGAACTTTAGCCAGAAACGAATCTAATAACTTTGCCACCTGTTAATTGCCGGTTTCCTCCTGCCCGCCATGAACTAAACAGTAGCGTATTTGTTTAGGCACTATTTCACTGAATTTTAAAGAGTATTTACCGCCAACTGAAGATTTTAAATCTGTGATATATTTATTGATGATACATTGGATTGATGAATTGATTTTAAAACTTTTTTTCTTTTAATCATAGTTGTCATAAACAGTAAAAATTGTTACAGTTTTAATTAACTAAACAATAAACTTTACTTACTTACTTACTTACACACCACTGGGTGTTCTCAAAATATAAGAAATCTCAGCATTCGAAATGGTTGCCCTCTACGTCCAAGAAAGCTCAGCACTCCTAAGTGACTGGCAACTAGAATATTCAAAGTTCCAACAGGGTCTCAAAATCACACTCGGTTCAAGTCTCTGTCTTGTTTTTTGCATTTCCTAGAGCTTTAGAGAATAAACTTTAGTGCATGCTTACTCGAGAGTCCTCTCTCTTTTCTTTGCAGGATTTGGCGAAGAGCGCTGTTAAGCGATTCAAGACTAAACTGCGAGATGACTCCTTCCGAGGAAGCAGATAAGTGAGGCAAGACTGCGAAGTTCGTCAACTGCAGGATGACGGGTCTAAGCCGCGCAGGTGCAGTTAAGTGCAAGCGAGCTCAGTGAGTGCTCGCGAGGAAGGTCCTTCTTCCTTGAGGTTCAGGAAGCCAAGCACTGGCTTCAGGAAGGGCGCAGTATTCATTTATACCTGTTCCTTTAAAATGGCTGGCGGGTACGTGATCACACTCGAAATCTCAGAAGTGACGGCGAGCACTCAGGGAAGGCAGGGGAGCAATGCGGGAGCCACCATGAGTGGCTTCAATGTTAGTGAGCCCAAAACGGAGGTGTAATATGAAAGGGGGCAATATGGCTTTCTATTATTAATATGCCTAAATCAGAAGGCCAGTGAACATATACAAAGGGTAGGGCTCTGTTACTATGTGTGGGAACGCAGTTAAAAGAGCACAAATATCGCAGGATCAGACTGTGGAGACAGTGGTAACACCTGCCTTCTGGCAAAGCAAGCAGGCTCATAGGACTATATGACAGACGTGATAGTTCAATACTGTCTTCCTTATATAAACCACCAAACAATAAATTCAACCACTTTATGAATTAAGCATATATTTAAAACTCCTTAAATAACCGGTTTACATGTTTAACAAACATTTCCAGATGTGATAATCCCCTAAAAATCATGTTAAGAATTTAAGTAACAATAGCAAAATTTTAAGACCTCTAAGTAAATGTTTGTTATTTAATATATATATATATATATATATATATATATATATATATATATATATATATATATATATATATCATTATGTAACATATAGGGAGACTGTGTATCTTTCACAGATTGGTGAGCACTTGCACTTTTAGAAAATAGGTCATTGAGTAGGAATAGACGGAACCTGGGGGAGCCCACAGTAGGACTTTTTTTCAGGTGAAACCATTAGTAGGAACCATTGTACAGTTGACACCACGCATTTAAGCGAGAATTTTACCATCAAACAGAAATTGCTTTTTAAAAAAAAATAATAATAATGTTTGGCCTCTTTGAAAAGAATTTTTAAATGAATATTTATTTATTTATTTATTTAATCATTCTAAACATTGAAATCCATAATATGACATTTTTATATATTTTTATGGTTTTTAATATTTAATACTGTTTTAATATTGTATGAATTATTAATTTATCGTATATTTATACGGGTTTAACAATATTGACTATAATTAAGATGCCATATGTATTTAACATTACAAATTATTGTGTAGAAAAACACTCAAGATGAAGGTGTGTTTTTTGAGAAAGAAATAGGAAAAAGCAATCTGCTGCAATATATGGAAAACTTACAAAACAGTATGTCCTCTATGTCTATCAACTACCTCCAATGACAATGAGCACGAGTCACTTTAAAAGGGTGCAAACAAATCATAGGCGTTGTCATGTGATCAAGGTCCGGCTGGACCGAAACGCGTTATGGCTGATGTGAAATAAATTATTGAAGCACTTACTTTGTGGTCCGCGCCTGCTTTGGTCAACAAGGATTTGAGAAAGAAGGCAGTTGAATTGGACATATATATATATATATATATATATATATATATATATATATATATATAATTCACTGAAAAAACCATAGGTTTTAGGGACAGTTATAGTTAGTTGGACATTGCACTCGTACAAAACCCGTGAAATTCCCCCGTTATAGTTAGTCCAGCTAACTATAACTCGCGCCCCGCAATGCACTGCTGATGACGTCACATATTACATCACTCATGACATGGTCAGTGACATCACTGATGACATCTCAAATGACATCACTGATGACATCACTGATGACATCATCCAGTGACTGTGTGTTTCTGTAAAGTTTAAATATTTTTAATATATATAGGAAAAGACGTATTGAAGAATGAGTGGGTGTGTAAGTGTCTGTATGGATGATTTAGTAGGTGCGTGACTGACTCTATAAGTGAGTGATTTAACGTATCTTACTGACTGCATGGGTTAGTGACTAAACTGGGTGAATGTCTGTATCCGTCTGTCTGTTGATGTGTAAGTGGCTGCATGTGTTTGTGAATAGCTACATGAGTGTCTATATGAGTTATTGAATGCTTGTCTGAGTATCTGTATGGGTGCCTGAGTGTTTGTGTGGGAGGGGTGTGTGCAACTCTGTGCATAGATGTGTGAGTGGGTGATTCACTGGGTGGATGGTTTCAAGAGTGCAACTGTGATAGACTGTATGGGTGGGTAAGTGTGTGTAAGAGTGTGTTAGTGAGTGAATGTATGTCCCAGTGGTACATGTGTGAGTAACTACATATGTGAAAGGCAGTATATATGTGTGTTGGAGTATATAAATAGCTATAAGCGAGAGTGAGTGATTGTGATAGTGGCTGTATGGATGAGTGTGTGCTTGTATCAGTGATTGTATAAGAGCGTAAGAATGTGCTACTATTTGTATGAGTAAGTGAGCTGGTGTGTGTATAACTGTATAGGTGAGTAAATGGTAGTGTGTTTAATTATTTGCATGACTGACTAGGTGTGTGAGTACCTCTATGGATGAGTGGCGGTGTTTGAGTGTCTATATAGGAGTATGAGTGCATATGATAGTCCTGTACTGAGTGACCGTAAGTATGAGTGACTGTACGGGTGAGTGAGTGGATGTGTGCGTAGACCTAAGAATCAGTGAGTGGGTATGTAGTTTTTGGTGTTGGAGTGTCTATGGTTTTGCGAATGGCAGTCTGTAATTTAGAGTGGGTGTATCAAAGGTTATATTAGGGTGTGAGGAGGTGCATGAGATTATCACGTGGATGATGTCATCAGTGATGTCATTTGAGATGTCATCAGTGATGTCATCAGTGATGTCACTGACCATGTCATGAGTGATGTAATATGTGACGTCATCAGCAGTGCATTGCGGGGCGCGAGTTATAGTTAGCTGGACTAACTATAACGGGGAATTTCACGGGTTTTGTACGAGTGCAATGTCCAACTAACTATAACTGTCCCTAAAACCTATGGTTTTTCAGTGAATTTCAAAGGTTTTTTAAATGCTAATTTGTAACTATAACGTCCCTGAAACCTATGGTTTTTTCAGTGAATTTCAAAGGTTTTTTAAATGCTAATTTGTAACTATAACATGTCTGAAACCTACAGTTTTTTCAGTGAATTTCAAAGGATTTGTAAATGACAATTTTTAAATGTATTAATTGTTATATACATTTTTTTCATACTGATTTCCAAATTTTTTAGAAACAATTTTTTTTTACATATTTTATTTTTTAAATTACATTGTAATTACATTATACATTACATTACAAAAATACTTTCTCAGAATGAATTACTTTAGTTTAATTACTTTGCACATAGGCAATAGACTTTTAAGTACAGTAGTTACAGTTGTTGCAATGGGCAACACATTTTCAAACACAATGCAACATTCAGCTCAATGTGAATTTCTAGTTAAATGCAATTAGTTACTTTATGGATTACTTTTCTAACCACATTACTGGATCCTAGATTCAGTCCTGGGACATCTCCTGTAAACAGTTGAGTAAAAGCGTTTTGGTTACAGTCGTGATTTTTAAGGAATATTATTGTACTTTAAAAGTTCACACTTAGAAACTTTTTCTCATAGAATCACCAATGTTATCCTATGGAAGGAAATTCACTTAGAAGATAAAAACTGTTATCGTTACTTTTTCTTACTCAGTGTTGGATCCTGGATCCAGCACTGGTGCATCTCCTGTAAACAGTTGAAAGAATGCGTTTAAGTCATACATGCGATTTTTTAGGAATATTTGTAGTTTGTGAAAATCGACACTTTGAAACTTTTCTGCTGAAAACCAGACAATGATATCCTATGGAAGGAAATTCAAGTTACTGGTAAGTACGGTTAAAATTACTTTTCAGGATCAGTACTGGGCTGAAAGATGCAGCACTGAGGCCTCTCCTGATAACAGGTTAGTAAATCGGAATTCGTATTTCGGCTTATTTTAGAGGAATATTTTAAAGTTCCAAAACTCCACACTTAGAAGAATTTCCAAGTGAAACCAGTCAATGTTAGCCTATGAAGGAAATTCAAGTTACCGGTAAGTACGGTTAAAATTACTTTTGAGGATCAGTACTGGGCTGAAAGATGCAGCACTGAGGTCTCTCCTGATAACAGGTGAGTAAATCGGAATTCGTATTTCGGCTGATTTTAGAGGAATATTTTAAAGTTCCAAAACTCCACACTTAGAAGAATTTCCAAGTGAAACCAGTCAATGTTAGCCTATGAAGGAAATTCAAGTTACCGGTAAGTACGGTTAAAATTACTTTTGAGGATCAGTACTGGGCTGAAAGATGCAGCACTGAGGTCTCTCCTGATAACAGGTGAGTAAATCGGAATTCGCATTTTGGCTGATTTTAGAGGAATATTTTAAAGTTCCAAAACTCCACACTTAGAAGAATTTCCAAGTGAAACCAGTCAATGTTAGCCTATGAAGGAAATTCAAGTTACCGGTAAGTACGGTTAAAATTACTTTTCAGGACCAGTACTGGGCTGAAAGATGCAGCACTGAGGTCTCTCCTGATAACAGGTGAGTAAATCGGAATTCGTATTTCGGCTGATTTTAGAGAAATATTTTAAAGTTCCAAAACTCCACACTTAGAAGAATTTCCAAGTGAAACCAGTCAATGTTAGCCTATGAAGGAAATTCAAGTTACCGGTAAGTACGGTTAAAATTACTTTTGAGGATCAGTACTGGGCTGAAAGATGCAGCACTGAGGTCTCTCCTGATAACAGGTGAGTAAATCGGAATTCGGATTTCGGCTGATTTTAGAGGAATATTTTAAAGTTACAAAACTCCACACTTAGAAGAATTTCCAAGTGAAACCAGTCAATGTTAGCCTATGGAAGGAAATTCAAGTTACTGGTAAGTACGGTTAGAATTACTTTTCAGGGTCAGTGCTGGGCTAAAAGATGCAGCACTGGGTTCTCTCCTGATAACAGGTGAGTAAATCGGAATTCGTAGTTCTGCTGATTTTAGAGGAATATTTGTATGTTTCAAAAATCGACACTTAGAAACTTTTTCAGCAAAAAGCAGGCAATGATATCCTATGGAAGGAAATTCAAGTTACTGGTAAGTACGGTTAAAATTACTTTTCAGTATCAGTACTGGGCTCAAAGATGCAGCACTGAGGTCTCTCTTGATAACAGGTGAGTAAATCGGAATTCGTAGTTCGGCTGATTTTAGAGGAATATTATAAAGTTCCAAAACTCCACACTTAGAAGAATTTCCAAGTGAAACCAGTCAATGTTAGCCTATGGAAGGAAATTCAAGTTACTGGTAAGTACGGTTAAAATTACTTTTCAGGATCAGTACTGGGCTCAAAGATGCAGCACTGAGGTCTCTTCTGATAACAGGTGAGTAAATCGGAATTCGTAGTTTGGCTGATTTTAGAGGAATATTTGCACAATGGTGAAGGAAGGGGGTGGGGCCTGAAGTGACATGTCTGCAAACACGCCCTGTGGCGCGTTTTAAGTTGGAGAATTAAATCCTCCTCAATCCTGAGGGTCCCTAGTGGCCAACTAGCCCACCAGGAACCTCCAGTATGTGCCAGGGGGCTGCGTTGCAGAGAGGTGTACAGAGGCCACGCCCCTTTTACAACACTCTGCAACGCAGCTCCGTGGCGCTTACTGGAGGTACCTGGTGGGCTAGTTGGCCCTCAGGGACCCTCAGGATTGAAGAGGATTTAATTCCCCATCTAAAAATGCGCCACGGGGCCTGTTTGCACACATGTCACCTGAAGCCCCGCCCCTCCTTCACCACTGTGCAAACGCACCCTGTGGCGCATTTTAAGTTGGAGGATTAAGTCCCCTTGAATCCTGAGGGTCCCTGGAGTCCAACTAGCCCACCATGTACCTCCAAAGCGCCACAGAGCTGCGTTGCAGAGAGGTGTAAAAGGGGCGTGGCCTCTGTACACCTCTCTGCAACGCAGCCCCTGGCGCATACTGGAGGTTCCTGGTGGGCTAGTTGGCCCCCAGGGACCCCCAGTATTCAAGGGAATTCGTTCCCCATCTGCAAACGCGCCAGGGGACGCGTTTGCAGACTGCTGCAGGGTGGGGGCACAATGCCGGTCTTTTTTATTTAAAAAAAAAAAAAAATTGTATGGGAGGGGGGCTGCGTGGCCCCCCTTCCCTTGGCCTCTTTTGGCCCCGGGGACCCCATCCCCCGGGGCATGAGGATTTTCATTTTTTTTTTTAATTAAAATAAAACGGGATGGGGGCCGCGTGGCCCCCTTCCCTGGGCCTATATTGGCCCCGGGGACCCCATCCCCGGGCATGCCCTCTTTTTAAAATTTTAAATATTTGGAGGGGCGCTGCGTGGCCCCCTCCCAGGCCATTTAAGGCCCCGGGGACCCCATCCCCGGGGCCGGCCTTTCCGTTTAAAAAAAAAAAAAAAAGTTGGGGGAGGGTGGGCCGCGTGGCCCCCTCCCAGGCCACTACTTGCCCCGGGGACCCCATCCCCCGGGGCTGGCCCTCTCCGTTGGGGACTGTGGTGGGGTCCCCAATCCCCCCACAGTCCCGCCGGCTCCCCGCGTCCCTTGGGAGCCGGCATTGCTTTCCACATGGGGAGCTGCTAAGATGCAGCTCCCCGTGTGAAAAGCAATCTGCTTTGAATTTTGGAGAGAGAGCAGGTTTCCTGCTCTCTCTTCCAAAATCCAAAGCAGTTTGCTAAGGCAGGACGGGAGCCGCGAGGCTCCCGCCCTGCCATAGCAAACTACAGTGTCCCGGGGTAGGCACCCGGGACACTGCAGGAGCCGGCCCTGGGGGTGGCGGTCCCCAGGGCCATCAAGGGCTCCAGGAGGAGGCCGCACGGCCCCTCCCTTGAATTGCACAGCCCCGGGAGGTGGTGGTCCCGGGGCTCTGGGGTCCGTAACGGACCCCCACATTTATTTTCTAAGTGCCCCAGGGAGGTGGTGGTCCCTGGGCGTGTGGAGGCTGGAGCCCCCAACACGTTATTACATTTTAAAAAAAGAAGCCCCGGGGGGTGGCGGTCCCCGGGGCTTGGGGGGCCTTAGAGGCCCCCCATATAAAACATAAACCCACCCCCGCATGCCCCCGGGACTTGGGCCACCCGGGGGCAAAATACCTTCGAAGCGCGGGAGACCGTGCTTCGATTTTATTTTTTATCAGCGAGATCTGCGCACCCTAAGCGCATCCCGCCGATTTAAAAAAAAAAAAAATGCTTTTCCGCCCAGGGGTCCTTGTGGGACCCCTGAGCAGACCTAGGGGTCAGGGTGTTTCTACCCTGCCCCCTTTTTGCGCTTTGCACACTCGTTTCTGTCCCTCGGTTCTACCGAGGACAAAATGGCTGCCAACACTTCCTGATTTGGAGTGTTTTCAGCCAATTAGCATGCAGCTCGTGATCGGGAGGGTGCGCGAATCCGACGCGGCCATAGATATATATGTGATTTTCCTTTTGATTTTCACAGGAACTACTGAACGGATTTACACCATTTAACAAAAGGGTTCTTTCTGAACCAAGAACTACCTCTTTGCCAAATTTGGTGTAATACCGTTCAGCAGTTCGAGCTGTAGCCGTGGCTAAAGTTTCCTATGGGAAAATGAATGGGGAAAACACGTTTTGGGACCCCCTTTTCTCGGTCCCGGCTGACGAATCACCTCGAAACTTTCAGGGTAGGAGCGGACCGGAGCGGGCCATAAAGTTTGAAAATTTTGCGAAAATTCGTCAACCGACGCAAGAGTTATTTCAAATAGAATTTGTGGATTTCCTATGGAAAATAGGTCCTAACTATAACTATCTACTGGCGACCGCCAGTAGATAATATATATATATATATATATATATATATATATATATATATATATATATTATCTACTGGCGGTCGCTAGTAGATAGTTATAGTTACAACCTATTATCCATAGGAAATCCGCGATATTCTATTTGAAATAACTCTCTTGCCGGTTGACGTATCTTCGCAAAATTTTCAAACTTTGTGGCCCGCTCCGGTCCGCTCCTACCCTGAAAGTCTCGGGGGATTCGTCAAGCGGGGCCGAGAAAAAGGGGGTCCCAAAACGCGTTTTCCCCATGCATTTTTCCATAGGAAACTTTAGACACGGCTACAGCCTGAACTGCTGAACGGAATTACACCAAATTTGGCAAACAGGTAGTTCTTGGTTCAGAAAGAACCCTTTTGTTAAATGGTGTAAATCCGTTCAGTAGTTGCTGAGAAAATGAAAAGTAAAAAGTTAGTGATATCTATGGCCGAGTAGGGTCCGCGTACCCTCAGCGCACCCTGCGCGCACCGTCCCGATCACGAGCTGCATGTTAATTGGCTGTCAACATTCCGATTCAGGAAATGTTGGCAGCCATTTTGTCCTCGGTAGAACCGAGGACAGAAACAAGTGCGCAAAGCGCACAAAGGGGCAGGGTAGAAACACCCTGACCCCTAGGTTTGCTCAGGGGGTCCCACAAGGACCCCTGGGCAAAAAAAAAAAAAATTGTTTTAAAAAAATTGGCGAATCCTGCCGAAAAAAAAAAATCGAAGCGCGGGCTCCCGCGCTTCGATAGCATTGGCCCTCGGGTGGGCCAAGTCCCGGGGGCATGGTGGGGGGATAATTTAATGTGTGGGGGCCTCAAAGGGCCCCCAAGCCCGGGGACCGCCACCCCCGGGGCTTTTTTAAAAATGGTGCGGGAGTGCTCTGAGCCCTCCCGCAGCCCCGGGACCACCACCTCCCCGGGGATTTTTTTATACATTATAAAACCTGTGTGGGGGGCTCCAGCCCCCCCCCACACGCCCCGGTGACCGCCACCTCCCCGGGGCACTAAACATTTTAATATGGGGGTCCGTTACGGACCCCCAGAGCCCCGGGGACCACCACCTCCTGGAGCCCTTGATGGCCCTGGGGACCACCACCCCCCAGGGCCAGCTCCTGCAGTGTCCCGGGGTGCCTACCCCCGGGACACTGTAGTTTGCGGCTCCCGTCCTGCCATAGCAAACTGCTTTGGATATTGGAAGAGAGAGCAGGGAAACCTGCTCTCTCTTCCAATATCCAAAGCAGATTGTTTTTCCACATGGGGAGCTGCATCTTAGCAATGCCGGCTCCCAAGGGACGCGGGGAGCCGGCGGGACTGTGGGGGGATTGGGGACCCCCCCACAGTCCCCAACGGAGAGGGCCAGCCCCGGGGGATGGGGTCCCGGGGCAAGTAGTGGCCCGGGAGGGGGCCACGCGGCCCCCTCCCCAAAAAGAGAAAATAAAATTTTTAAAAAAAATGGAAAGGCCGGCCCCGGGGATGGGGTCCCCGGGGCCTTAAAATGGCCAGAGGAGGGGGCCACGCTGCCCCCTCAAAATAATAAATATAGAGGCCATGCCCCGGGGATGGGGTCCCCGGGGCCAATACAGGCCCAAGGAAGGGGGGCCACGCGGCCCACTTCCCGTTTTTTTTTTTTTGTAATTTAAAAAAGGGGTAAGGCCCTGGGGGATGGGGTCCCCAGGGCCCAAAAAGAGAAAAAAGGAAGGGGGCCACACAGCCCCCATCAGGGGACAAAAAAATGATCGGGCCCGCAGGCCCCGCCCCTTCCTTCACCACTCTGCAAACGCGCCCCCTGGCGCGTTTGCAGAGGAGGAACAATTCCCCTTGAATACTGGGGGTCCCTGGGGGCCAACTAGCCCACCAGGAACCTCCAGTATGCGCCAGGGAGCTGCCTTGCAGAGAGGTGTACAGAGGCCACGCCCCTTTTACACCTCTCTGCAACGCAGCTCTGTGGCGCTTTTGGAGGTATATGGTGGGCTAGTTGGACTCCGGGGACCCTCAGGATTCAAGGGGACTTAATCCCCCAACTTAAAACGCGCCACGGGCGCGTTTGCACAGTGGTGAAGAGAGGGCGGGGCTTCAGGTGACATGTGTGCAAACAGGCCCCGTGGCGCGTTTTAAGATGGGGAATTAAATCCCCTTCAATCCTGAGTGTCCCTGGGGGCCAACTAGCCCAACAGGTACATCCAGAAAGCGCCACAGAGCTGTGTTGCAGAGAGGTGTAAAAGGGTGTGGCCTCTCTACACGTCTCTGCAACGCAGCCCCTGGCACATATTGGAGGTTCCTGGTGGGCTAGTTGGCCCCTAGGGACCCTCAGGATTCAAGAGGACTTAATCCCCCAACTTAAAACGCGCCACGGGGCGCGTTTGCACAGATGTCACCTCAGGCCCCGCCCCCTCCCTTCACCATTGTGCAAATATTCTTCTAAAATCATCCGAAATACGAATTCCGATTTACTCACCTGTTATAAGGAGAGACCTCAGTGCTGCATCTTTCAGCCCAGTACTGGTCCTGAAAAGTAATTTTAACCGTACTTACCAGTAACTTGAATTTCCTTCCATAGGATATCATTGCCTTCTTTTGCTGAAAAAGTTTCCAAGTGTTGATTTTTGAAACATACAAATATTCCTCTAAAATCAGCCGAAATACGAATTCCGATTTACTCACCTGTTATAAGGAGAGACCTCACTGCTGTATCTTTTAGCCCAGTACTGGTCCTGAAAAGTAATTTTAACCGTACTTACCAGTAACTTGAATTTCCTTCCATAGGCTAACATTGACTGGTTTCACTTGGAAATTCTTCTAAGTGTGGAGTTTTGGAACTTTAAAATATTCCTCTAAAATCAGCCGAAATACGAATTCCGATTTACTCACCTGTTATCAGGAGAGACCTCAGTGCTGCATCTTTCAGCCCAGTACTGGTCCTGAAAAGTAATTTTAACCGTACTTACCGGTAACTTGAATTTCCTTCATAGGCTAACATTGACTGGTTTCACTTGGAAATTCTTCTAAGTGTGGAGTTTTGGAACTTTAAAATATTCCTCTAAAATCAGCCGAAATACAAATTCCTATTTACTCACCTGTTATCAGGAGAGACCTCAGTGCTGCATCTTTCAGCCCAGTACTGATCCTCAAAAGTAATTTTAACCGTACTTACCAGTAACTTGAATTTCCTTCCATAGGATATCATTGCCTGCTTTTTGCTGAAAAAGTTTCTAAGTGTTGATTTTTGGAACTTTAAAATATTCCTCTAAAATCAGCCGAAATCCGAATTCTGATTTACTCACCTGTTATCAGGAGAGACCTCAGTGCTGCATCTTTCAGCCCAGTACTGATCCTCAATAATTAATTTTAACCGTACTTACCGGTAACTTGAATTTCCTTCATAGGCTAACATTGACTGGTTTCACTTGGAAATTCTTCTAAGTGTGGAGTTTTGGAACTTTATAATATTCCTCTAAAATCAACCAAAGTACGAATTCCAATTTACTCACCTGTTATCAGGAGAGAACCCAGTGCTGCATCTTTTAGCCCAGCACTGACCCTGAAAAGTAATTTTAACCGTACTTACCAGTAACTTATATTTTCTTCCATAGGAATCCATTGTCTGGTTTTCAGCAGAAAAGTTTCAAAGTGTCGATTTTCACAAACTACAAATATTCCTTAAAAATCGCCTGTATGACTTAAACGCATTCTTTCAACTGTTTACAGGAGATGCACCAGTGCTGGAACCAGGATCCAACACTGAGTAACAAAAAGTAACGATAACAGTTTTTACCTCCTAAGTGAATTTCCTTCCATAGGATAACATTGGTCATTCTATGAGAAAAAGTTTCTAAGTGTCAACTTTTAAAATACAATAATATTCCTTAAAAATCACGAGTGTAACCAAAACGCTTTTACTCAACTGTTTACAGGAGATGTGCAAGGACTGAATCTAGGATCCAGTCCTGTGGTTAGAAAAGTAATCCATAAAGTAACTAATTGCATTTAACTAGAAATTCACATTGAGCTGAATGTTGCATTGTGTTTGAAAATGTGTTGCCCATTGCAACAACTGTAACTACTGTACTTAAAAGTCTATTGCCTATGTGCAAAGTATTTAAACTAAAGTAATTCATTCTGAGAAAGTATTTTTGTAATGTAATGTATAATGTAATTACAATGTAATTTAAAAATAAAATATGTTATATAAAATTGTTTCTAAAAATGTAGTAAATCAGTATTAAAAAAATGTATATAACAATTAATACATTTAAAAATTGTCATTTACAAAACCTTTGAAATTCGCTGAAAAAACCGTAGGTTTCAGACATGTTATAGTTACAAATTAGCATTTAAAAAACCTTTGAAATTCACTGAAAAAACCATAGGTTTCAGGGACGTTATAGTTACAAATTAGCATTTAAAAAACCTTTGAAATTCACTGAAAAAACCATAGGTTTTAGGGACAGTTATAGTTAGTTGGACATTGCACTCGTACAAAACCCGTGAAATTCCCCGTTATAGTTAGTCCAGCTAACTATAACTCGCGCCCGCAATGCACTGCTGATGACGTCACATATTACATCACTCATGACATGGTCAGTGACATCACTGATGACATCACTGATGACATCTCAAATGACATCACTGATGACATCATCCACGTGATAATCTCATGCACCTCCTCACACCCTAATATAACCTTTGATACACCCACTCTAAATTACAGACTGCCATTCGCAAAACCATAGACACTCCAACACCAATAACTACATACCCACACACTGTTTCTTAGGTCTATGCACACATCCACTCACTCACCCGTACAGTCACTCATACTTACGGTCACTCAGTACAGGACTATCATATGCACTCATACTCCTATATAGACACTCAAACACCGCCACTCATCCATAGAGGTACTCACACACCTAGTCAGTCATGCAAATAATTAAACACACTACCATTTACTCACCTATACAGTTATACACACACCAGCTCACTTACTCATACAAATACTAGCACATTCTTACGCTCTTATACAATCACTGATACAAGCACACACTCATCCATACAGCCACTATCACAATCAGTCACTCTCGCTTATAGCTATTTATATACTCCAACACACATATATACTGCCTTTCACATATGTAGTTACTCACACATGTACCACTGGGACATACATTCACTCACTAACACACTCTTACACACACTTACCCACCCATACAGTCTATCACAGATGCACTCTTGAAACCATCCACCCAGTGAATCACCCACTCACACATCTATGCACAGAGTCGCACACACCCCTCCCACACAAACACTCAGGCACCCATACAGATACTCACACAAGCATTTAATAACTCAAATAGACACTCATGTAGCTATTCACAAACACATGCAGCCACTTACACAGCAACAGACAGACGGATACAGACATTCACCCAGTTTAGTCACTAACCCATGCATTCAGTAAGATACGTTAAATCACTCACTTATACAGTCAGTCACGCACCTACTAAATCATCCATACAGACACTTACACACCCACTCATTCTTCAATACGTCTTTTCATATATATATTAAAAATATTTAAACTTTAGAGAAACACACAGTCACTGGATGATGTCATCAGTGATGTCATCAGTGATGTCATTTGAGATGTCACTGACCATGTCATGAGTGATGTAATATGTGACGTCATCAGCAGTGCATTGCGGGGGCGCGAGTTATAGTTAGCTGGACTAACTATAACGGGGGAATTTCACGGGTTTTGTACGAGTGCAATGTCCAACTAACTATAACTGTCCCTAAAACCTATGGTTTTTTCAGTGAAATTCAAAGGTTTTTTAAATGCTAATTTGTAACTATAACGTCCCTGAAACCTATGGTTTTTTCAGTGATTATATATATATATATATATATATATGTTAGACCTGGCACTTCTTGGCGTGATTACCGCTGACTTTTTGCCTCTACCTCCTCTATTTTTGACTGACTTAGATGCTTTGGACACTTTGCCACTGCCAAACAGTGTCAAAGTGCAAGTGCTCCCTGTGTAAAGTGTAATGGAACTTGGTTGTCCATGATTGGTATGTTTGCTATACTAGTAAAGTCCCTAGTACAGTGCAGTATGTGTGCCAGGGCTGGTAATGCAAATGCTACTAGTGGGCCTGCAGCACTATTTTTGCCACCCACACAAGTAGCTTTAAAAAGGGAACTCAGGCCTGCCATTGCAGGGCCTGCGTGCAGTTTGTTAAACTGCCATGTTGTTCTATCAAGTGCACTCACTTGCCAGACCTTACCCTTCCCTTTCTATGCACATCAGACACCCCTATGGTAGGTCTAGGGTACCCCCTGGACACGGTGTAGTGCATGTGAAAGGTAGGACGTGTACTAAGGTGTGTACCATGTCCTGACAGTGAAATAATCTCCATTTCGTTTTTCACTGTTGAAAGGCCATTTTGCCCATAGGACAGAATGGGGAGGATGTGTAATATGTTTTCCAGCCTATCTTCCCAAAGGCTTAAGATGGAAAGTTGAAGTTTAGTATGCCTGAACTCACAATGCAATAACACATCTTTTTATGTGGGTGGTTTTTGCATTGTGTGTTCAGAAGCCACTCTTTTAGAAGTGGCTGAGTTTTTGTGCTCTAACATTTCTGTGTGTCTCTGCCTGGCTGTAGATTGACTGTCTGGATTTGAAAGTGATAGGATCTGGGGAATGTCTTGACCCAGGGGAGGAGGTGAGACAGCCACAGGCTGACCTGCATCTGGAGTGTAGGGGGAGGAGAAGCCCCTAGAGGTGAAGAGGCCTGGGTTGCTGCTATAAAACAATTGTCCCATCTCCTGCTGAGTGATTGAGATTCCAGACCCCCACTAATCAAGGGATAAAGGTGTCACTGGCAGGGAGGCACCCAGAACTGGTTTGAACAGGGGTCAGTGCCCCTGAGTACAAAGACTTCAAAGCCATTGAGGGGTATAACTATGAGAGCTGAAGCCCCTGAACTTTGGAGAATGGCTTGATCAAGTGTGAACAAGACTGGAGCTACTTCGTGGTCAAGAGGACCTTTGCCAAGGAAGAAACAACTGAATAGACTGCAGGATAGGACTGACCCTTGCTGTGTGTTCTGGGGCTGGCCTGCAGTTTGCTGTTTTAACCAAGGAAAGGCTAAAGGGACTTTGCGGTGTGCTGTGTCCCCCTGTTTGAAGGACTTTGCTGTGTGCGGTGTCCTGAAGTAACTTATCCCCAAGGGCCTGAGGTGAGCTGGCTCCCTGTTTGGAAACACAGGAACACAAAAGTTTCCAGGAGAGTCTCAGCGGTGCTGTGTGAGCGTGCCTGTTGCAGTCTGAGATCCTCGTAAGAACTGCCCTGTGATCGTGGGCACCTGGTGTCCAAATGAGTCTCAGCGACGCTGTGTGCGTGTGCTTTGTGCAGCCTGAGACCTTCAGGAGGATTGACCTGTGATCGGGGGCATCTGGAGTCCAAGCAAGGATCAGCGACGCGGTGTGCGTGTGCTTTGTGCAGCCTGAACCCCTTTGTGAGGATTGTCCAGTGATCGTGTGCACCGGAATCCAAGTGAGTCTCAACGCCGTTGTGTGCGGGTGCGTTGTGCACCGTGGGACCTTCTTGAGGATTTGCCTTGTTATCATGTGCACCGGAATCCAAGTGAGTCTCAACGCCGTTGTGTGCGGGTGCGTTGTGCACCGTGAGACCTTCGTGAGGTTTCGCCTTGTTACCATGTGCACCGGAATCCAAGTGAGTCTCAACACCGTTCTGGGCGGGTGCGTTGTGCACCGTGAGACTTTCGTGAGGATTTGCCTTGTCATTGTGTGCACCGGAGTAAAGTGAGTCTCAGCGACACTGTGCGCGTGATCTTCGTGCAGCCTGAGACCTGTGTGTGGAGTGCCCAGTGGTCTCTGCACCCGAAGCGTAAGGAAGACTCAGCGACGATGTGTGCATGTGCTTTGTGGCAGCCTGAGATCTTGGTAACTGAAGCGGCCCGGACTGGCAGTCCCGAAGGAGCTGAGTTGCCGGCCCGAGCCGCCGTTGCCATTCCACAAAGCTGTATTGGAGGCCCAGCCGCTGGACGAGGAGAGGAGAGTGAGTTTGCGGCCCCCAGGTAACGTGTGACGACTCCTGGGGTGGGGCGCGGGCTCAGAGGGAGACGCTCTCGGCCTCTCTCTCGTGTTGGCAGCGCGAGCCTCTGCTTCGGCTCGTATTGTGGCCCGTATTGCCAAGGGAGTGGCGGTACCGGGGCCGGAGTGCAAAGCTGCACTTTTGGATTACCTCGTACCGTGTTGGGGGCAACTGTGAGAGACTGACTGTAAGTCAGAAGGAGAGGCGGAGAGACCGCCTAAGGCCAGGTGATCAGGGTCTGAGTGTATTACGCATTATTCCATTTCTGAAGAATGGAGTACCTGACTGTCGTTTTACACATTGCAACATTTCTGAATAACGGAGTACCTGATTAGAGTATTACGCATTGCATTATGCCTGCATAACAAACTACCTGATTAGTGTATGACGCATGGCATTTTATCTGCATAACGAACTATCTGATAGTCGTATGACGCATTGCCTTGTTTCTGCATAACAAACTACCTGATTAGAGTATTACGCATTGCATTATTCCTGCATACCGAATTACCTGATTAGTGTATTACGCATTGCCTTATTTTTGCATAACGACATATCTGGTGGTTGTATTACGCATTGCATTATTTCACCTTGCAAAGTGCCTGATTGTTGCGTTACGCATTGCATTCTTTTCATTGCAGAGTGTCTGATTGCTACGTTACGCATTACAGTATTTTTACATTGCAAAAGGGCCTGATTCTAGCATTACGACTGTATGATATGATATTAGGAGTACAGGAGAATGTTTAGAAGTGCTCATTGATATCGCCAGAACTTGCAAGGGCTGGCTGGCCTAACAACCGGCCAGGAGAAATATTACACAACCTCATATGTTGGTTTTATATCGTGTGGTCTTATCGTATATCTTTTTACATAAAGTGTTTACTCGTTTTTATAAAACTCGTGTGGAGTCTATTTGTGGTGTCATCATTGGGTTATTGTGAGCGTGGTTGCAAATACTTTACACATCTGCCTTGAAGATAAGCCTGGCTGCTAGTGCCAAGCTACCGAGGGGGTGAGTGGGGCTATCTAAGAAGGTGACCTTCCTTTCCCTGACGCTGGAACGCGGGTCCCAACTTGGCCTAAGGTACCTACCTCAGCCAACCAGGGATCTCGGGTCTAACATTTGGTGGTCAGCGGTGTGGGATCCGAATGTGTATTTGCAAATTCACTCACAGTGATTGGTGTACATCATAAATAGCGCAGACCACGACGCAACCACATATTGTGTCCTTGATTTGTTAATTCTAGTTGGTTTTGTTTTGAGCAACCTTTAAGCCACACATCATGTCTCAGAGGAGTCAAGGAGCCAGTGAGGCTGCAGAATTAGAGTTCAACATTGAGGCATTGCTTACCTACAAGGTTGATCAATTGAGGCAATTCTGCCGGGCTTTGGGATGTCCCATGAAAGGTAGCGCCAAGAAGGAGGAGCTGCAGGTGGCCTTGAAGGCCTGGTGGGAAGCCAATGGGACTCAGGAGGCGGGTGATGTTGAGGTGGATGAGGATGACCTAGGGAATGGTTTTGGTCCACAGGATTTGCCAGTGGAGGGACCAGCTTCAGGGGCTGGTAGTAGCCATTCAGGGAGGAGTTTTTCACCAGAGGAGTTGGAGGAAAACCAAAGGGTCAGAGAGCATGAGTTGGAGGTTTTAAAACTTAAAACTCAGGCAGAGGAGAAGAAGCTGCTCATTGAAAGTGAAAAGCGAGCAGAGGAGAGCAGGTGTGCTCTCGCCTTGGAAGAGAAAAAGATTCTCTTAGCTCATGAGTTGAGCTTGAAGGAACTGGAAATGAAGATTAAACAGGTCGAGTCCAGTTCAAATGGTGGCAGCACACAACCAGTGCCAGTAGGGAAGGTGTACATTCCCAAGGACGTAGTGCAAGATTACCAGAGGGGTGATGATATATATGTGTGGTTCACGGCATACGAGATCGCACTGAGGATGAATGAGGTGCCTGAGAAGCATTGGGGGGCGGGCCTATGGAAACACTTTGAGGCTTCTGGGAGGGATGTCTTACCCCCTTTAGAGAGGGCGGGAACCCTGACCTACGCCAATATGAAGGAGGCTTTATGCCTCAGGTATGGGCTCACTCCTGAACAGTATCGGCAGAAATTCAGGACCTTCAAGAAACAGGAATCCAGTACTTGGGTTGAGTGTGTGAATGCGTACACGCGTGCACTGGATGGTTGGATGAGGGGCAGCAAGGCAACTGATTTTAAGAGCTTATGCGATTTAATAAGTTGGGAGCACTTGAGTAGTCTGTGTATTCCAGAGCTGCGCCAGCATCTTTTGGACAGCAAGCTGACTGATCCCAGTAAGTTTGCTGAAGAGGCGGACCGCTGGACCAGTACCCGGGTCCACAAGGGGATTGGATGTACCACTACCAAAAGTGTACAGGGTCCCCCGCAGAAGGTGGGGGAGGACAAGGGTAACCACAAGGGGTTCTCTAAAGGGCCCCAAAGTAGTTCCCAAATGAAAGGGTCCCAGCCCCCAAAGGCTAAGAGGTCCTGGCTCCATAAGCGCCAGCGGGACAACCGAGGTCCTCCTACTTGTTACTTCTGTAAGGAAGTGGGTCATATTTCCCCTAGATGCCCCAAGAAGTCGTCTGCACCCACTGGTGCTCCAACACCAGGATTAGTGAGTGTAGCTTTGGGGGAGGAATTGAGTCCTTGGAATGGGGAGGAGCAAGCCGTTATGACCCTGGTCTCATTGGGAGATCGAGAGATGGTCCAGGAGATCTCTCTGCCTGAGAATACTAAAAAATACAGGCAGTGGGTGACCATCAATGGAAAGAGGGTGGAGGCTCTGAGGGACACCGAAGCTAGTTTGACATCTGTCAGGTGTCAATGGCTGTCTGAGGAGCAGGTAATTCCCGATGTGCTTCACCCTGTAGTTGCAGCATACAACTCAGGGGCATATTCACAAGGAGCTATCGCTGAATTAACGGCACTTTATCGCAGCCAAAGTCATGATAAATTTACCTCCCCATTCACAAGCCGGTGTTAACAGCCCACAGCACCAGTTTACCCGCGATAGCAGCCGCAAAAAACATCACCACAGAGGACCCCCGCAAATATCGCTAATGAGATGCAGAGTAGGCATTCCCGTGACAAAAGCCGAGACAACAGCACACCTCAACATCCACAACGACCAGCCACATCCACGATAAAAACACAAAACAGGCGATAAGGCGCGTTAGCACCAGGAAATCTACACCTGCTCTGACCTGGTGTAAAGTCAGATGGCAGCCAGCACCACAAAAGGGAGCACAGTCCAGGGCCACATCCGAAGGGCAACAGATGCCATGGATCCACCCATGATGCGGCCCGGACACCCAAGAGGGCCACAACACCCACCTCCACCACCCCAGGACCCCAACCCACACCCGGAACACCACCCCCCCCGGACCGCCACAGACGCAGCGCAGACAAACATAGCTGAACCCCAGGAAACGTACCAGCCGCACAGACCCAACATCTGACAATGTCACCGTCCACTACAGGCTGAAAGGGACAACCAACCTACGCATCCTGACCATCATCGCCTAACAGGCCTACGGCACCAACACAGCCGACAACCAACATCCCACCCCACACAAAGCTGATGGCGTGGCTGTACCTGTTGGCCCCTGGGACCCCCCAACCAACACCCGCCAGAGTCGCCCACACCTGTCCTGGACATCACCATCACCCTGGTACCCCAGTCCCATACGTACAACACAATGCGCAGGATCCGCTGGAGACCAAGCAAGGACCATTCGCCCAAGCAGGATGCATGCACGTGTTGGGGGCAATACACAGCACACATGTACTACCTGTGCCCCCTGGTGACACAGCACACAATCACCGCAACAGGAAGCACACGTCTCTCACCAATGTGCAGGCAACAACAGACCACCGTGGAACACCCAACAATGTCGCCTTCAAATACACAGCCAGTGTGCATGATACCTTCATCCTCCGACAGTCCATCATCAACCAGAGTTCCCAGGATGGCAACAAGGCAAATGCACAGCCCCTTGGCAATATACAAATGAACACCCCACACACCTCAACTCCACAACCATGCAACTCACAATGCTGGCAATGCACACGTCACAAAATCACATACAACAGGCACAACAATATGCCCACCCACCAGACACGACAGAACAACTTATAATGTCCACATGGGCAAGCCCTGAACATGAGCCAGCAACGGCATGGCACCTCAGCCACATAATAGCCGAATGTGGGGAGAGGTGGCAACCAGGCATGTGTGAAGGATGCAGTAGAACCATGATTGGGAAAGTACACAATGCCAAGAGTGCCGGAGATGTGCTGGACACCTTGCAGTATGCAGAACACACCCATATCCATGGCGACATACACCGCTTGCGTATGGAGTGTAGTGGACAGTGGACGCCACCATGTCACCCCAGCCAGTGGGGGACCTCGCGGAAATGTTGCCTGTTACGCCCCCCTAAGCATCAGCGGAGTGGGATGGCCCGGCGTACACCACGCCAGCGTAGGGGTGTGAATAAAAAGCACGTAGGCCTGGGCGTGGTCCTCTTCTGGAAAGACCCACATCTCTGCCAGGGCAGCGCCTCCAACCTCGCCATTAGGCCGACGCCATCCTCGTGAGCGGAGTTGCCTGCGATGCCGTGCGCCTGCCGGACCCCGGCACGCTGGACCACGAACCTGTCAGGCCAGCCCCTGCGCAGCCAGGCCACACTGATCACCTTCCGACACCGGCATGTGTCAAGGAGGGCCCACCACGTGCCGGCGCAAGCCCCAAGCCCGAGGCCAGAGACCTTGGCAGCCACCTCAGACCATCACGGCTTCCACGACACCGGCCCGCTTTATTCCTTTTTCTTTGACACTCCACTGCCGCCCCCGGACTACTCTTCGGACCAGTAGGTCCCATATGTGAAACTGTGTCCTGAGTCATGAATGGCAGTGACCCCAAATCCGGGCCAGCAGCCACAGCACCAGACCCCCCCGATCAGTGAGGCATAGTTCCATATGTGCATCTTGCAACACGTGGTGCCACTAACCCTGTTCAACGTCAGCCGGCTACACGTGGTGCCACTAACCCTGTTCAACGCCAGCCTGCTACACGTGGTGCCACTAACCCTGTTCAACGCCAGCCGGCTACACGTGGATGAGGGACCAGGACTACCCTGCTGACCAGTAGGTCACACATCCAGCACCTAGTCGCAAAGCACGAATGGCGGAGTCCACACCAGTGGTCGCACGGAGAGGTGTAAGAGGAAGATGCGGCTCAGTCCGGACGAATGCCGGGTCACATACACGGAGGTGACCTTAACACGTGGTGCCACTGAACCTGAACTACGCAGGCCGGTGGGGCCATCCAACCTATGCCAGAGACACTCAGTGAATGGGCCGTGCTGACCGCTGCCTCAGGCCTACACCACGGTCAGGTAGGTCACACATTTGGAACTGAGTCTTGATTACACCATGGCAGTGAACATTATTTAAGGCAGAGAACAATTCACAATACACCCTCCGATGTGGTGGCAACAAGTCTGTGCATGGCATCACAACCACACGTGTCTGTGGGCCTACGCGGACCACTGCCCTCGGCCTATGCTGCGCACGAGTGGGATCACAGATTTGGAACTGAACATCGGTAATTCAAAAGGCAGAATACATTTCTTCACACGCACGGAGGGGCGTAAGAGGATGACACGTTGCAGTCCGGAGGGAACAGGATCAGCGTCACGGAGGTGATTGAACACTACCGACAACTGCCACTGTGTCACTAACTCTGTGCCTCGCGAGCCAATGACCCATGGCTCTGGCCCACTGCTGACCACTGCCGCCGGCCTACACTGCGGTCCAGTAGGTCATAGAGCCTTCATTTGGCATTCTTGGAGTTCACATATGTGTACCGGCATCATCGCAGACTGCATCCCCTCACAGCACCTGTGCCACTAAGTTTGTTCCCCGACATTCATGGACACTCACTGGTCGTACATTGGTGGCGTTTGAGTCTATGGACTAGGGGCTAGTTTTCATGCTCATGTAGCTGATCCTGAATTGTTGGTGCAAAGGAGGGATGCGCTTTCCACTCCTCCATTTGCTGCTTCCAGATGACATCAGACCTTCTGCATCATGCCCTGGAGGACACCTTCCACTGTCCCCCGAAACCCTCCGCAACATACACCTCGGATATTGATGGGGACCCGCTCAGGTCGCATGGCCCATCTGACTGCACCACAAGTCACCGTCCCGTGGCTGGGTGCCTGTGCCGGCCGCAGTGCATCCGGAGCCACTAACTCTGTGCTGCTCAGGCCTGGGACCCCTTCTTCTGAGACATTGAATGGCCTCTGTAGCGATGGTCTTGGGGTCATCAACGCCATGTGTCTGTGGCCCTGCGCTGTCCGCCTCCTCCGGCCCCAACTGCGGGCCACCAGGGCCCACACATGGCATTGAGTCTTGACCGGCCCGGACGTCGCATCACCGCAGGAGGCACACGCCACCACCGCAAAGACCACCTCCAACCGCCATCTGCCAGAGTCGAAATGGTGGTCCTGACAGACCTACGGAGTTGCTCGACCTGTCGTGGATGCCATCATCGGCCTGATACCCTGCTCAGCACTCCAGGTGCCAGTGACTCAGTGCACCGCAAGCCATTGTCCGTTACTGATTGAGTTTTGTGCTGTTGTGAGGTTGCACAGCAATGTCACCTCATGCAGTGGGGAAGACCTGGGACCATGAGGAGGAGGATGTGTCAAGTGTGCGGACGGGAGAAGGCACAGACAATGGGAGGGCAGGTGGCAACAGCTCCAAGGCAGGAATGCAGACTGGTGGCGGTAGTGAAGCTACACACCCGGATCTAATACTGGGTATTGCGCTGTGGACTGCGGACGCAACTGTCACCTCAGGCAGTGTGGGAGACCTGAGACGTTGATGAGGAAGTTGATGCAGGTGTAACACACCCCACTGCATCTGCATCAGGACTAACCCAAAGGGACACAATCCTAGCAATTTCTTCCCATGAGCGCGCTCTTCTCTAGTGCCCCTACCTCAGTGCACTGCAACTCACGGAACCTCCAGACTGAATATTGGGTGACCTCTGTCCTTACTCCGGATCCCTCCATGTTGCTCTGCATTTGACTCTGTTATGCTGGTGTTTTCTGTTTCCATTACACTGGTGTCCACTGTTCAGGTTGTTGGCAGCACCAAGCACTCCATGCGGGCTGGCTTACACTCACCCCACACACATCCAGCACAGGCGTCACTGTACATGTGGCCCTGCCAATGAAGGGGCCGGGCGCACGTGCCCGTAGCCAGTTCAACATGATATGTGCATGTGTCTCTGTGGAGGTGTGGGTCTCCTTTGTGGGGTGTAGGTGGTCCCTGAAGGGTATTGGACACCCACGTATGTGTTCTAGTTTGCATTCCATGGGTTCGGCAACACCCTCACCTGTCGGGCCACCTTCTTTTGGCGTTCTGCCACCTGGCATTGGGGTGCCATGTGTGGGTGGGTGAAGTGTTGTGAGGCAGCCGTGATTGTGGGTGCTTCATGCTGTGTGGTCTGTTGCAGGGGCTGGGTTCTCCTCTGAGTAGCTTGTCTGCCCTGGTCCTGGTGGTAGGTTGTGTGGGATGTCCATGGGCTGTTATAGGGCGTCGGTGTCAGGGGTGTGGTGTTCGTCTCGGGCATCACTGATGGGTTGTCTGTTCTGACCTGCTGGAGGTGTTGTTTGTCCCTCTGCATTGTGAAGGGGAGGTGCATGTTGGCATTGTGTTGGCGCCTTGTTCTTGTCGACATGCAGACTGTGTGACAATGTACATTGTGACTGTTTGGGCGGTGGTGGCTATTTGAGTTGGGACAGTGTACATTTGGCCTACATGGCTGATGTGGGGTTGTAGGGGTAGATGTGCATCTCACAGTTCCCTGCTCTGTCCAATGTGATTGTTCTGTTTCTGCGCCTGGGTGGACCCAGTTGTGTCCCCTGTTCTGCAGTGTGGGTGTTGCACTTTGTGCCACATTGTCATGGTATGTGCTGTGATTGCTGTGTGTGTGCTGCAGTGTGCCACGGGGATGGGGGACATGTCCCTGGGTAATTGTGGGTGTGCAGTGTGTTACACCTCATTGTGCATGTGTGGCATTGTGCCCATCACCCCCCGTCCCCCCAGTCCCTGTTGGATCCTCACCCTGTTGTTGTTGTGTCAGGTCCTCTCGAGCTGTGTCTGTACTCCCTACTCCTTGCACCCTCTCCATACTGATGACTGTGGCCTGGGTTTCCTCCAGCTCCTCCTGTGGCGCTGGACTGCCACCTCCTGTTGCCGTTGCTGCCTTCCTGTTGGCAGCGGGTTTGTACCTGGTTTAGGTTGTCACGTCCTGCCGGCGCCTCTTGGCCTCCTGGATTGGCCTCCTGGGCACTCCAACTGCATTCCAGGTGGTCTGCTTGTGGGTCAGTTGCTGGTAGTGTTCTGTCGCCTCCGTGGCCTTGGTCTTGTTTTCCTGCGGTCTGCACCCCGTCTTCCTCTCCCTTTTCTCCTTGGCCTTCCCCGACCCAGTTGTTCCTTGCTGGTGGTCTGTGGGGGTTGTGGGGTTCGCGTTGCCCTCTGCGCTGGGTCAGGGTGCATCCATGTTGCTACGTGCTTTGGCTTGTTTCTGGTGTGTTGTGTCTGTGGTTTTTATGGGGCAATTTCCTGCCAGACGCGTGGGATTTGCAGGCCTGAGGCTGCTTTTCGCTACTTTTTGTTCCGCGATTGGCCTCATCGCATGATTTCTCGCGTTTCGCATTTTTTCGGCGTGGCGTTGATTTTCACGCTGACATTTGACGCGTTATCTGGTGACTATCGCATGGTACCGCCTTGTTGTGAATTCCACGTTGACACAGGGTTATTTTCCTGTGATAGGCTGCGATATTGAAAGTTGTGTTACGCTACTCTTGCGGTAGTTATCACACGTTCTTGTGAATATACCCCTCAGTGCGCCTCTGCAAGGTGGCGCTGGTTCACTTTGAATGGGGGGGGTCTCAGGTTCTTTGAAGGTCGTTGTGAGTCCATCCATGCCTGTAGACTGTCTGCTGGGAAATGACCTGGAGAGCTCCCCCTGGAAGGAGGTGGAGCGCCAGGCACATTTGGAGATGTTGGGTCTGCCTGTGTGGGCTTGTGTAACCACTCGGTCTATGGCAGCCAGTAGAGGTATTCAAGAGGACCTGAAGCCTGAAACAGTGGCCCAGGTGCCTGCCGTAAAGAGAAGAGGCAGGGGGCGCGGGAAACCGGCCCCCGCAGTTCCCACGGTCCAGGAGGAGGCACCCTTTGAGGGGGATGCCCTGGAACCTACGGGGGAACCAGTGGCCAACCTGGGGGACCTACCTGAGCTGACCGAATGGCAGCAAGAGGGAGGGCCCTCCAGGGAGGCATTCTGCGAGGAGCAGAAGAGGTGCCCTTCTCTTGTGGGTTTGCGGCAACAGGCAGCAAACCAGGCAGCAGGTGATCAGTCTGGATCACACTTGATTTACTGGGAGAATGATCTCCTGTATAGTGAGCCTAAGGTTGCTGAGCCTGGGTCAGCCCATGCGCTGGTGGTACCCCAGCGCTTCAGAGCCTTCTTACTGGGGTTGGCTCATGATGTACCTTTAGCAGGACATTTGGGGCAGGACAAGACCTTTGAGAGGCTTGTCACTCACTTTTACTGGCCTCAAATGCGCAAGAGTTCTGATACTCATTGCAGGACCTGTCAGACTTGCCAGGCAAGTGGGAAGAATGGAAGGAAGCGCAACGCTCCCCTCCAACCTTTCCCAGTGGTCAGCACCCCCTTTGAGAGGGTGGGCATTGACATTGTGGGGCCGCTGGATCCCAAGACGGCCATGGGCAACAGGTTCATCCTGGTCTTGGTGGACCATGCCACCTGGTACCCGGAAGCCATCCCTCTCCGGACGGTAACAGCCCCCGTGGTGGGCCGTGCACTGATGGGGATTTTCTCCCACGTGGGGTTCCCCAGAGAGGTGGTGTCCGACAGGGGTACTAATTTCATATCAAGGTATATGAAATCTCTGTGGAAGGAGTGCGGGGTGACCTACAATTTCCCCACGCCTTACCACCCCCAGGGTAATGGTCTGGTTGAGAGATTTAACCAGACCCTGAAGGGCATGATTATGGGTCTTGAGGAACCCCTGAGGCGTAAGTGGGACGTCCTCTTACCATGCCTGCTGTTTGCTTACAGGGAGGTGCCACAGAAGTCCTTAGGGTTCAGTCCCTTTGAGCTCCTGTATGGGCACCCAGTAAGAGGACCCTTGAGTTTGGTGAAGGAGGGCTGGGAGAAGGCTCCTAGTAAACCCCCCCAGGATGTATACAACTATATGCTGGCCTTCAGGAACCAAACTAGGCGATTCAGGCAACTCGCTCAGGTGAACCTGGAAGCCAGCCAGGAAGAAATGAAACGGTGGTACGACCAGAATGCCACTCTGGTCGAGTTTCAACCTGGGCAGAAAGTGTGGGTGATGGCGCCAGTGGAGCCTTGCGCGCTCCAGGACAAGTGGACTGGGCCTTATGAGGTGCAGGAGTGAAGTGACCTACCTGGTTGACTTCCGGTCTCCTCGGAACCCTTTGAGGGTCCTCCATGTGAACCGCCTCAAACCACATTTTGAGAGGTCTGAGGTGACCATGCTCTTGGCTACAGATGACAGGGCGGAAGAGGAGAGTGAACCTCTTCCTGACCTCCTGTCAGCCAAGGAAAAGGATGGGTCAGTGGATGGGGTGAACCTCTCGCCTACCCTGACCCAAGAGCAGCAGAGGGACTGTCGCCAGGTATTGGGTCAGTTCGCCTCTCTGTTCTCCCTGACCCCAGGAGTCACCCATTGGTGCGTCCATGATGTGGACACTGGAGACAGTCTGCCTGTAAAACAAAATTTTTACAGAGTAGCTGCTAAGGTCAGTGCCAGCATCAAGGAGGAGGTTTCTAAGATGCTGGCGCTAGGGGTGATTGAGCCATCCAGCAACCCCTGGGCTAGCCCAGTGGTCCTTGTGCCAAAAGCTGCTGCACCAGGTGCCACCCTAGAACTTTGGTTCTGTGTGGATTACCGTGGGCTCAATGCCGTCACTAAGACTGACGCGCACCCCATCCCCAGAGCTGATGAGCTTGTGGATCGGCTGGGAGCTGCCCGGTACCTCAGTACAATTGACTTGACGTCGGGGTCCTGGCAGATTGCCTTGACCGAGGGTGCCAAGGAGAGGTCAGCGTTCTCAACGCCAGAGGGGCACTACCAGTTCAGAGTTATGCCCTTTGGGTTGAAGAACGCCCCTGCCACCTTCCAGAGACTGGTGAACCAGGTGCTGAGTGGGCTGGAGGAATTCAGCGCCGCCTACCTGGACGATATTGCTGTGTTCAGCTCCAGTTGGGAGGAACATTTGCGACACCTCTGTGAAGTGTTGAAGGCCTTGCAGAGGGTGGGCCTGACTATCAGGGCGAGTAAGTGCCAGATAGGGCTGGATTCTGTGGTGTACTTAGGACACCAGGTAGGGAGCGGCCGGGTGGCGCCCCTACAGGCAAAGATTGATACCATTCTGGCTTGGGAACCCCCCAAGACCCAGACAGGGGTGAGGGCCTTTCTAGGACTCACTGGGTATTACCGACAGTTCGTGAGGGGGTATGGCACCATTGTTGCCCCCTTGACATAACTGACGTCAAAGAAACAGCCCAAGAAGGTGATCTGGACTGATGCCTGCCAGACCGCTTTTGATGCCCTGAAAACTGCCATGTGCATGGCGCCCGTGCTCAAGGCGCCTGATTTCTCCAAGGAATTTGTAGTGCAGACAGATGCTTCAGAGCATGGTGTGGGAGCGGTACTCTCACAAATGAATGACGAGGGCTTGGACCAACCCATAGCTTTCATTAGCAGGAGACTACTTCCCAGGGAACAGAGGTGGAGTGCAATCGAAAGGGAAGCTTTTGCTGTGGTCTGGGCACTGAAGAAGTTGAGGCCTTACTTGTTTGGGACTCATTTCCTGGTTCAGACAGACCACAGGCCCCTCAGATGGTTGATGCAGGTGAGGGGTGAGAACCCAGAACTGTTGAGGTGGTCCATCTCCCTACAGGGAATGGACTTCACGGTGGAACACCGCCCTGGAACAGAACACGCCAATGCTGACGGTCTGTCCAGATTTTTCCGCCTTAGTGATGAGAACTCCCATGAGGATGGGTAGATCTCCCCACTTTTCAGCTGGCGGGGACACGTGTTAGACCTGGCACTTCTTGGCATGATTACCCCTGACGTTTTGCCTCTACCTCTTCTATTTTTGATGCTGTGATGGATTTCGTTTTACTGGCTTAGATGCTTTGGGCACTTTGCCACTGCTGATCAGTGTCAAAGTGCAAGTGCTCCCTGTGTAAAGTGTAATGGTAATTGGTTGTCCATAATTGGTATATTTGTCTTACTGGTAAAGTCCCTAGTAAAGTTCACTATGTGTGCCAGGGCTGGTAATACAAATGCTACTAGTGGGCCTGCAGCACTAATTGTGCCACCCACACCAGTAGCCTTAAAGAGAGATCTCAGGCCTGCCACTGCAGTGCCTGCGCGCAGTTTGTTAAACTGCCTTGTTGTCCTGACAAGTGCACCCACTTGCCAGGCCTTACCCTTCCCTTTTTATGCACATCAGACACCCCTATGGTAGGCCCAAGGTACCCCCCTGGGCAGGGTGCAGTGTATGTGAAAGGTAGGACATGTACTAAGGTGTGTACCATGTCCTGACAGTGAAATACTCTCCATTTCGTTTTTCACTGTTGAAAGGCCATTTTGCCCATAGGACAGAATGGGGAGGCTGTGTAATATGTTTTCCGGCCTATCTTCCCAAAGGCTTAAGATGGAAAGTTGAAGTTTAGTATGCCTGAACTCACAATGCAATAACACATCTTTTTATGTAGGTGGTTTTTGCATTGTGTGTTCAGAAGCCACTCTTTTAGAAGTGGCTGAGTTTTTGTGCTCTAACATTTCTGTGTGTCTCTGCCTGGCTGTGGATTGACTGTCTGGATTTGAAAGCGATAGGATCTGGAGAATGTCTTGACCCAGGGGAGGAGGTGAGACAGCCACAGGCTGACCTGCATCTGGAGTGTAGGGGGAGGAGAAGCCCCTAGAGGTGAAGAGGCCTGGATTGCTGCTATTAAACAATTGTCCCATCTCCTGCTGAGTGATTGAGAATCCAGACCCCCACTAATCAAGGGATAAAGGTGTCACTGGCAGGGAGGCACCCAGAACTGGTTTGAACAGGGGTCAGTGCCCCCTGAGTACAAAGACTTCAAAGCCATTGAGGGGTATAACTATGAGAGCTGAAGCCCCTGAACTTTGGAGAATGGCTTAATCAAGTGTGAACAAGACTGGAGCTACTTCGTGGTCAAGAGGACCTTTGCCAAGGAAGAAACAACTGAATAGACTGCAGGATAGGACTGACCCTTGCTGTGTGTTCTGGGGCTGGCCTGCAGTTTGCTGTTTTAACCGAGGAAAGGCTAAAGGGACTTTGCGGTGTGCTGTGTCCCCCTGCTTGAAGTACTTTGCTGTGTGCGGTGTCCTGAAGTAACTTATCCCCAAGGGCCTGAGGTGAGCTGGCTCCCTGTTCGGAAACACAGGAACACAAAAGTTTCCAGGAGAGTCTCAGCGGCACTGTGTGAGCGTGCCTGTTGCAGTCTGAGACCCTCGTAAGAACTGCCCTGTGATCATGGGCGCCTGGTGTCCAAATGAGTCTCAGCGAAGCTGTGTGCGTGTGCTTTGTGCAGCCTGAGACCTTCAGGAGGATCGGCCTGTGATCGGGGGCATCTGGAGTCCAAGCAAGGATCAGCGACGCGGTGTGCGTGTGCTTTGTGCAGCCTGAACCCCTTTGTGAGGATTGTCCAGTGATCGTGTGCACTGGAATCCAAGTGAGTCTCAACGCCGTTGTGTGCGGGTGCGTTGTGCACCGTGGGACCTTCGTGAGGATTTGCCTTGTTATTGTGTGCACCGGAATCCAAGTGAGTCTCAACGCCGTTGTGTGCGGGTGCGTTGTGCACCGTGAGACCTTCGTGAAGATTCGCCTTGTTACCATGTGCACCGGAATCCAAGTGAGTCTCAATGCCGTTGTGGGCGGGTGCGTTGTGCACCGTGAGACTTTCGTGAGGATTTGCCTTGTCATCGTGTGCACCAGAGTAAAGTGAGTCTCAGCGACGCTGTGCGCATGATCTTCGTGCAGCCTGAGACCTGTGTGTGGAGTGCCCAGTGATCGTGCACCCGAAGCGTAAGGAAGACTCAGCGACGCTGTGTGCGTGTGCTTTGTGGCAGCCTGAGATTTTCGTAACTGAAGCGGACCGGCAGTCCCGGAGGAGCTGAGTTGCTGGCCCGAACCGCCGTTGCCATTCCACAAAGCTGCATTGAAGGCCCAGCCGCTGGACGAGGAGAGGAGAGTGAGTTCGCACCCCCCAGGTAACGTGTGTTGACTCCTGGGGCGGGGCACGGGCTCGGAGGGAGACGCTCTCGGCCTCTCACTCGTGTTGGCAGCGCGAGCCTCTGCTTCGGCTCGTATGGTGACCCGTATTGCCAAGGGAGTGGCGGTACCGGTGATGGAGCAAGGACTCACAATGAGACTTGCTCGAAAGCAATCTTCTCACAGTATTAATTTATTAAACTTTGTAATGTCCGTAATAACAAATGCACACACGAATACAAGTAGAAAGAAGCTTGCTTATGTGTTTAAACTAACAAATAACGCTTGTCTAAATCTAAAATGGCCGCTAAAGCGCGGGAAACTTATTGCGCATGTGTCAACCATATCACATGGTGTGGCGTCATTCTTTGCTTGGAGGGAAATCCTTGCTTCTGCGCAGTGTGTTTTAAAATGGCTGCTTAATGTTTTCACGTGCTGCAGCTTGCTCATATGTTGCAATTAAACTGTGGTATTCTAACGCTATTAATGCGGGATAGATTTATAAATAAATGGGAATAAAGTAGACAAAGTGGGTATACAGTGAAACCATTTATATTGTGATTTTAATATTTTCTTCTTTGACTTTTATTAGTTCGTAAAATGGGCCTGGGTTGGTTGAACTGCAGCTCGAGAAACATTGATTCTGCACATGCGCCCTGAAAGGCTGACCAGAGAATGCGATGAAGTCAACTTGGAAGCTCTCCAAGGTCGCGAAGCCTAGTTCACAAGTTCACCCGAAATGTACCTGCACTCGATACAATTGTATATAAAAAGTTGTTGCTGAATCAATGAGAAACGGGTGGGAAATAAAGCCAATGTATTAATTGTGATGGGCGGTATTTTAAAGACAATGGGCTTAAAGAAATTGAACTAAATTGACATGGTGTGAGAATCAACCCCCTGTCCCCGTCCAATCAGAAGTAGTGGGCCCATAATTCTGCAACATTAAGGGGAGGTACATGGGCGTAGAAGGGTATAATAGATATAGAATTAGTTAATTAGCAGGCAGAGGATGCAGAGGAGCTCAGAGAACAGGCATTGGCATTAGGACGCATAAGCTCCAGACATACAAGCTGATCGATTGCAGACTGAACCGCTGTCCAGAGAGGTCCTGAGGTGGGGGCGGCGGAACCTTAGAAGACTACCTAAGAGAATCAAGGAGAAGCGAAGTATCAGAGAGGGGAACGACGCAGGCGTCATTGATAGAGAGGTCACCGGTCCTGTCCTGAACCTGGAGGAGGTCTTTGCTCTTCATCCTTCCTGGGTCCTACCTTTCCAACTCCTTGGCCAAGGGGTTTGGTTTCTCGCACCTTTAGGTAAATATAAAAGCAACTTTATTTGTGCTGCTGTCTCTATCTTCTCCTTTCTGAGGGACCGTCATTGATTTATAATTGATTATTATGCTTCATCCTTGATATACGATTAAGTATCATGTGGTTCTGTATTTTACTCTGCTAAACTTTAGATAAACATTTTAAAACTTCCTGACTCAGTGATTATTTCAGGATTATGAATTGTAATGAATGTCACTCATTTTAAACTTCCCAATTAGCAAAAGGTCCATTGGTAAGTCATTACTCTTCAATCAGAAAAGTAATTGGTAGCAGCGATTTGATAAAGAGTACAATTGACCCACCAGCGGAAATTGCAAGTGTAGTATGAATGTATGGGCCCAAGTGAGTATTTTGTGTATGTATGCTCGTTGCTAGTAGTAACCCGCTGGATCAGTTTTCTGGTTATCAGAGGATGGTTGTATTTTGTTAATTGGGTAATGAGAATTTTATTTTTATAAACTAACATCCGCTTGTTCATAAGTTGTTTTATGTTGTCTAGAATTCCCCGGGGAAAATTGAATAGTGGATGGTGAGTGGAAACCATACTGCAGTGAGGTTATCTGTCAGGCAGAAGTAGTACTGAAAAGTTAAGCAGGGCTATCAGTACTTGTTAGGGACTCTATGAGTGTGAGTAATAGCAAAAGGAATATGCTGGTAAAAATTTGATGTTATATCACCTAGAAAGGGTCACATTGAAGAAGTAGCAGGTATTTCTGAAGCTTACGTGAAGAGTAAACGGAAGGGTTTTACTCGTAGTGTATGTTTAGTAAACGGAAAGGTTTTAATAAGTGTGAGAGAGACTATCTTTTCAGATTAGCGAAACTGACAAGATAGCGAATGTTTTATGTTGTTACTGAATTTTTATAAGAATTGTGGAAAAATAAAAGTTTTGCGTACGATTTTGTAAAGGGAGGGTCAGCTGCCGGAGAGGAAGCTGACGTCACAAAACGCCGTGCTGGGATTGGTTGAAACAGCAGGCATAGAACGACTCTTGTAAAGGAGTGGTCAGTAGTCAGGAGTAGTATTGACGTCACAGGTGTCGCGCTATAATTGGTCGAAACAGCGAGGGACAGAGAAGCGCAGATTGTAAAGGAGGGGTCGTCAGAAAAGACGTCACTGAAAAGCCGCGCTAGGATTGGTTCGGAGATAATTGTTAGCTGGAATTTTATTGGTTTGTTAGCATAGTAGTCAAAATCCTAGAGGATAGTGAAAATTATATGTTGAAACGCGATCCGACTTTAATAGGAACTCGTCCAGATAAGAGATTCCTAGGTTTTGCAGAATATAATTTTATACACCAAGATTTACCCAAAATGTACGGAGAGAAGAGAAAAATGTCATTTTTACAAAAGATTAAGAATTATTTTAAAAAAGATAAACCCATAAAAACTAGAGAAGGAATTATCATTCCACCAGCTAAAACACCCGCTTCATTCATGATGATGGAGAGAAGTTATCATACTTGCGTATGGTTAGAGAATTGGATAGAATATACCAAAAATGATGGAATATTAGCGTTCCCAGAAAATGGTACTTTCAATGGGAGAATTCTTCAAAATTTGAGATTGAGGATTAATGACTTAGAACCCAGACCAAGATTAACTCAATACGAAGCTTTAGAAGAGTGGGAAACCGAGGCATTCGAACGTGACCGAGCAAGAAGTAGTAGGGGTTATCGGGGATTTTTTCCTAGATACCAAAATGAGTCAAGAGACGGTCAAATGAAACAGTGGAGAAGAGCGATGCTTACAGAAGGTTTGTATCCAATATTAATGGCAGAAGAATCGTTGGGGAGCAAATGCACAGAGAAGACAAAACATTTGACAGGATTTGGAGATTCCGAAGACGAATTTATGGAAGAAATATTAAAGAACCCGCCACCATATCAGGAAGGGACAAGTGGATGCACCCCAAGTGCACCACTGCTAAAGACACCATTGGTACCACAAGTACTGCATTATCCCCCAGTTAATAGGGTACTTCAGGATAAGGAAAAGGAAGCTATAGACAGAAACAGAGCAGAATTGATACAGAAAATAACACAGTTGAATGCACATCCTGATTCCCTGACCATACCTGTAACGATTGGTCCAGTGGTTCCCTTATATGGTGACAAGGTAAATTATCCAAACCCATTAGCAAGACCCACACCGGTAGAAATTCTTAAACTTGAACCTGTAATAATTGATGATCAAAACAGTGATTGTCAAAGCATGATATCCTTAATGGATTTACCTATTTGAGGATCTGTAAATACCACTCCTAGAAGAGTAACACCTGGTTGCTCCAAAGATGTAAACATAGTAACCTCATCTGGAACTAAGAGTGCCACAGTAGTTACACCAGAAGATTTAGAAAGATGGGCACAAGGATCAGACAGACAGAGTTCACCCCCAAAGATCATGGACATTTACAAATTAAAGGTTGAATTAGACGAAATGATAGCAGGCAATGTAGGAGTAGATCGGCTAAATACTTACGATGAAGAAGAACTATTGTTCGTATTCAGAAGTATCACTAGAAATGTAAAAATATTTCATGAGAAATTATCAGATTTGGCCTCACAGATGGCGATTGAAATAGGAAAGTCAAAGGTACTACAGAAACCCTATAGAGCAGATTTTTCTGACAAAGATTTAGAAAACATGAATGCCTCTGGTCGAAAATTACAAGTAAAAGAATTAATGACAGTTTTACAGAAATGGGGAGACTTAGGTAAATGGAAAGTTAGATGGACAAAGAAAAAGGAAGAGGCACGGTACAGTAGAACCACTTCTGAATACTTAATGAAAGAAACAGGGAAAGCAGATCAAATGTATCCGATGCGAGAAGTTCCTGGAGGAGGTTATGTTCATGTCCCATGGAGTAGACAGGATATTTTGTCATTTACGAATGATTTTCCAAAGTTGAGGGAAAAGCCAATTGAATGGTACAAGCAAGTCGAGAGGTTTGTGAAAGTGTCAAAGGTATTGTTGAAGGACTTAGATGGTTTGTTCGATATAGTGGTACCTGCCGATTTGTGGACAGATTGTAAAATCACAGTTGATTGGCCGAGTGAAGAGTATCCTAGAGATCCAAAGACAGGTGCTCCATCAAGTGATGTAATGAAGAAGTATCAGCAGGTAATAACTTACTTGAAAGGGAAAATACCACTGAAAGAAACGGATTGGGTGAAAATAGACAGAACTACCCAAGAAGCAAGTGAATCGGTTCATGCCTATTATGAACGTTTATTGCAGGTATTCAAACAGTATAGTGGATTTGAGGACATTGGAGACAAAAACATGAGTCAGTTTGTTTACCGATTTGTTTATGGTTTAAAAACCAGAGATTTGTCAGATGATTAAGCAGCACATGTTGTGCTGGCAAGGGAAACCAATAGATGAAATTTTGAAATATGCGAAATATTGTGGAGACGACATTGAGGATAGGCACAAGAAACTACAAGAGAAAGTGATGTGGGCTCAGGTGAAAATGACTGAGCGACAAGGAATTAATTTGGATAATCCAAATGATAATCAAGGAAAAGATTCTGGAATGAATGGTGACACTGGAAATGGTGGTAAAATGAGAGGACGAATGAGTAGAGAAGAGGCTAAAAAGAAATTTCCTTGTCATGGATGCGGAAAATTGGGGCATTGGAAGGATGAATGTAAAAAGATTCGAAATAATAATGGCCCAAATCAAAATTTAAATTTACAGAATGACTCACAGCAGGGTGTAAATCCTCAGAGTCAGTTGCCACCTGCACCTATACAGGGTAATGTAAGCAGAGCAAAGCACGGTACAGACGTCGGATATCAAGGAGGAAGTGGTAAGAATGAGTATGTATCTTCACAATTTCTTTTACAGGACGACTTTTGTCCATATAGTCAATGACGGTGCCTAGGAGAGGGGGAGAAGGAGTGCGTACTTGGCGCATCCTTGCCGGTAGACCAGTCAGGTCCATTTGTTGAAGGGAAGGTAAGAGGTAATGATATTACTTTCCTTTTGGACACTGGTGCTACCAGATCTACTGTGAGAACAGCAGACATCCCAGACCTTCCTCTCTCTGGAGAAGCAATCCAAGTTCTGGGTGTAGCTAATCGAAAGATTAGAACACCTCTTACCGAACCAATGGAAGTAAAAATTGGAAATTTTAGAGAAATGCATCAGTTTGTAGTGTGTGATTCCAGTCCAGTAAATTTATTGGGCCGAGATTTGTTGTGTAAAATGAACTGCACAATTTTCTGCACACCGGATGGTGTTGCAATTCAGACCCCGGATGAAGACCATGTATATAAAATTATGATTGCAAAGCAAGGTACAGAAGTAGATGAGATGTTCTCTTTGATAACAAAAGACGAATTGCCAGAAGAATTAAAAACTGCAGTAAATTTCATGGTATGGGATTTTACGGGAAAAGAAGTAGGACTTATGGCCAAAATAGACCCAGTTAAAATCACTGTAAAGGAAGGTGCAATTTTCCCAAATACCAGACAGTACAAAATGAGTGCAGAAGTAAAAGCAGGAGTTATTGAAGAAATTAACAGAATGGTAAAACAAGGCATATTAAAAGAAGTAATGAGTAGCCCTTGTAATTCACCAATAATGGGTTTGAAGAAACCTAATGGAAAGTATAGGATTCTTCAGGATCTGCGCAAAATAAATAAGATTGTGGAACCTTGTTGTCCTATAATGCCGAATCCTGCAGTAATCTTATACCAGATTCCCTGGAGTGCAGGATGGTGTACTGTGATTGACTTATGCCAAGCATTCTTTTCCATACCATTACATCCAGATAGCCAGTATCTTTTTCATTTAAATTTGAGAACAAAGTCTATGTATGGAATCATGTTCCTCAAGGGTACACAGAGAGTCCTTCCATCTTTAATCAAATATTGAAAAAGTGCTTAGAGAAACTAGTGATGCCAGGAAGTTCAGTCTTAGTGCAGTATATAGATGATCTGCTAGTGGCATCTAACACTAGAGAGGACTGTGTTGTCGACTCCATTGCACTATTAAATCACTTGGCAGAAGAAGGGCATAAAGTTTCACCTGAAAAATTGCAGTTTTGTACAACAGCAGTTAAATATCTAGGACACCGAATTGAGAGGGGAAAAAGAAGGATAACCTCTGAAAGAGTAAAATTAATCAAGAAAATGCAAATGCCCGTATCCCAACGAGAAGTGAGAATGTTCCTTGGAATAGTGGGTTATTGTCGACAATGGATACTAGGGTTTTCTCTGCTAGCAAAGCCTTTAATTCAAATGACGAAAAAGAAGGCAAAGGATCCAGTTGAGTGGAATGATGAAAGTGTAGGAGCTTTTGTAAAACTGAGAAGTGCTTTATGCGAAGCACCTGCCCTAGGCATGCCTGATTATAAAAGAGGATTCGCATTATTCTGTCATGAGAGAGAAAATTGTGCACTTTCAGTCCTAACTCAGAGACATGGTTTGGACAGACGTCCTATGGCATACTTTTCTGCTACATTGGACCCAGTGGCAGCCGCGTTGCCAGGTTGCTTAAAAGCAGTAGCTGCTACATGTTTGAGCATTGAGCAAAGTGAATCAATTGTAATGGGACATCCTGTAAAAGTGTTTGTTCCACACTCAGTTGTGATTCTGCTGACAAGAACCAAAACTCAGCATCTTACTCCTAGTCGGCTGACTAAATATGAAAGAATAATTTTAGGTGCTGAAAATGTAACTATTGTCAGGTGCACAATTGTAAACCCTGCTACATTATTACCAGACCCGTATCATGAAGAAGTTAAAGACGATGATGAGGAACATGAGTGTTTACAAGTCACAGAATTGTGCACAAAACCACGTCCTGACATACAGGAACTACCCTCAGAGAGCCAGACAGGGAGCTGTTTGTGGACGGTTCATGCCAAAGGCATGAAGATGGTAAACTAAGTGCAGCATACGCAGTATGCGAATTAACTGGAATAGTCGAAGCATCCTATTTACCAGGAGTAAAATCTGCACAAGTAGCTGAATTAATTTCTTTAATAAAAGCCTGCAAAATTGGGAAGAATCAGAAAGTAACTATATTTACAGATAGTCAATATGGTTACGGGGTTGTGCATGATTTTGGCCCATTATGGATGCAGAGGGATTTCATGACTTCTTCAGGATCCCCTATTAAAAATGGACAGTTTGTAAAGGAACTGCTGGAACCAATACAATCACCAAAAGAATTGGCTGTGCTGAAATGTGCCGCACACCAGTCAGGAGATGACTGGGTGGTAGTCGGTAACAGATATGCAGATTTGGTGGCTCAACACTGTGCTAAAAACAGGTTGTCAGTCAATAAAAGGGTTGAAAGAATGGGAATCAGCTGCCAACTTATGCTGTATGCACCTTCTGAAACATGGAATGATGTGAAACGACTGCAAGATGATGCTGATGAGAATGAAAGAAATGCATGGATTAAAATGGGATGTTCTCAAAGGGCAGACGACGATGTATGGATTTATGCTGATGGCAGACCAGTCATGCCCGACTATCTGATTTCACAAATGGCCAGAATGTATCATGGAGACACACATGTAGGGAGAGACGCAATGATTAGGCTCTTCAGACAAAATTGGTACAATCCAAGGTTTAGGGCTGCAGCAGAGAGTCTTTGCCAGAGATGTCTAACTTGCCAAATGCATAATCCAGGAAGAAAAACAATAATTGGTTTTGGGAAAATAGGAAAGGCAGAAGGTCCATTTGTGAGATTGCAGCTTGATTTTATTCAGTTACCCCCATGTAGTGGACTGAAATACGTACTTGTCCTAGTGTGTCTGTTTTCAAAGTGGGTGGAGGCTTACCCTACCAGAAGGAATGACAGTATTACAGTCGCAAAGTTGTTGCTATGAGAACTCATCCCTAGATTTGGTTTTCCAGTAACTTTGGAATCAGATAGAGAAGGACACTTCAACAATGATGTGATTAGAATAATCTGTGAAGCATTCCAAATTGAGCAAAAATTGCACTGTGCATATCATCCAGAGGCTTCTGGAGTCGTTGAACAAATGAATGGCACAATAAAATCAAGACTGGCAAAAATATGTGCATCAACATCATTAGATTGGCCGGATGCATTGCCAATTGTTCTAATGGGTCCCAGAAGCATTCCTGATAGAAATACCGGATTGAGTCCGCACGAAATAATCATGGGAAGAGCAATGAGACAAGCACATGTTCCTACAAATAAACTGCTGAATATAACTGATGATATGGTTCTGGATTATTGCAAAGGATTGGCTGACCTAGTGCGTTCTGTCTCTCACCAGGTTGGGGAAGACGCAGTTTCCAGGCAGCCTGAACAAGAGCATGATCTGAATGCCGGAGACTGGGTGGTTGTGAAGCATCACACCAGAGAAACGTGTCTATCACCCAGGTGGGGCGAACCTTGTCAGGTCATACTAATTACGAACTCAGCAGTAAAATGTGCAGGATTGCCTAATTGGATTCATGTAAGCCACACCAAAAGAGTACCAGACCCTGAAGAAGAGAATCCTCAGACAGCATTGATAACTGAGGAAGCTGAAGGTTGCCCAGCTGAAGAATCTCAGGTGCGAGATTCCAGGGAAGCTGAAGAAGAACAACCGAGCACAAGTCAGGACTGGATACCAGTGGTTGAAATACCTGAAGTTTACAACAGAACCAGAAGCCAAGCAAATCTAGAAGAAATTGAAGAAGATCAGATAGGTGAAGAAGAAGCAGCTCAGGAGGAGGAAAATGAAACAATAAGAGAACCTGAGCAGGATCAGATAAGGAGAGGAAATTGGGCTCAAATCAACAACGAACCAACAAATTTTGAGCAGGGACAGATAGGTCTAGAAGAACGTGGTCAGGCTGCAGAAGTACAAAGTGCAATAAGCCCTGATCAGAACCAGTTAGGTCTAGGAAAATACATTCAAGAAGAAGATCACAAGAATCACAAGCATGAAGACGTAAATCCTGAACAAGGTCAGTTACTGGAAACTCACAGTGGAGCAGCTGAAGAGAAAGCAATAAGACCTGAAAAAGAACAAGTAGAAGAAACTGAAATCGAAGAAAACCAAAATGTGCCACAACTTGAAAATAAAAGAATTTCTGAAGAAGAAATAAGAAGTGAAGAGACAGTGCAAACAAAGAAGGTCAGAAAAGGTGATCGTTGGCCTAGTGTCATTAAAAGAGTAAAATACCACATAACAACCAGAAGTGAAGATCCAGAACAAGTAAATGAAGTGACAAGCCTAATGAGACAAACAAGTGGAATCGAAAAACGAAAAAAGCAAAAGACTGAAACTTGTGAACAACAAATTTAAAGGTCCTGATTGGACTTATATCATCCTTGAAGACTACGAGAGCTCAGAGTCAAGTGAAAGTGGTGACGAAGGAACAAGTGCGGAACTGACTTATGAGAAAGAAATAAAACAACCTTGATAACATAAAGAGACTTGAAATAACGATAAGAAGAGAAATCTTCCTTGTCAAAAATGCCTGACGATAGAGTTTCTGGGAGACCAAAACAGAAATGTTGTAAAAGATGCTGTGCTATATGCATATGTAATCTGGTAGTGGTGCTTATAGTATGGTTAGTTGTGATAGTAGCCATTCCTTACCTTCTCATAATGAATAAAAAGATTAACAACGAAACGAAGGCAAGGACAGATAACTTGAAAGGTAACAGAGTAGAACTAAAGGCAGAAGATGAACCAGAATTTCATCATGAAGTAACAGATAACGACACTAGTTTGAATGTTTTCACAAAATTATTCTTTCAATATGTAGATACCATGGAAGTTAGTAATTGTTATGTCTGTATAAAATTACCCGAATCAGTAGCAGAAGGATTAACATATCATCATTTACCATTAACTTATGGCATATCATGTAGTGTATTGACTAGTCTATTTTATAGAACAGGGAGACTTCAGTATTATTATTCAAATATAGATGTGATATTTTCTGAGGTTCCGATTCGAAAGAATATGAATCCAGTGTTGAGTAGTCAAGATGCACAGTTTATGGGAGATTTTTTCTTAACAATGAAATCAATAGACATAACACATGCACATAGAAGCAATCTAACATGTTCATTACATGAAGAAGAAAAGATATTTTTGAATTTAGTGGAGAATAGAAGACAAGATTTCCAAAAGAAAGCTTCTGAGCATAATACTCATCTGCCACCTTGGGCTGAGAAAGAGGGTAGTTACACACCTGGCAAGGCTCAAGCTGCTATGGCTCTAGATTTTGTAAAGACAGGGAAAATTTGTCTACATAGGTTAAAAACTGAGTATAACAACATTTTCATCGGTACCAGTGAATGTGAACATAATTTCTTAATTCTTGGAGGTTGGGGACTAAAAGGAGGAACGGATTCAGTTTTTCCTGGAATCTATTATGTGTGTGGGAATAAGGCTTACTTTAGGCTTCCTGCACGGTGGTATGAAAGTTGTTATTTTGGAATAGTATTTCCAAAGATATACCACGTAAAAAGAAACACTGGGAGCAATGAAAATAATAGTGAATTAACACGTAGTAAAAGAGCTAGTTTTTCGGAAATTGTAGGTGATATATTCGGTGCATTGATACCTTCAGTGGGAATAATTCTGAACTCAAGGAAAATATGTAAATTATCTACAGTGGTTGATCGTTTATCAACGGACACTGCTGGAGGATTTCTGATGATTAATGCGGAGATGGTTGCGATTAAATCTATGGTTATGCAAAATCAACTTGCTCTTGATATAATACTGGCAAAAGAGGGCGGAGTCTGTAAATTATTGAAGACGAAACACTGTTGCACTTACATACCTGATAAAAGTGCAGAAATTGGAACATATATACAGAATATAACTAAACTTGAGAAGGAACTAAATTCACTGGAAGTTGATAGTGTATGGGAAAGATTGACAAATAGTATTACGTCAATTGGTACCTGGTTTGCTAATGTAGGGAAAGGACTTATAGGTCAAATATTAATACCCTTAGCAGGGATAGCAATAATAGTGCTATCAATAATAATATGGTGCAAATGTTGTAGAAAGAATGAGATGTATAGTGTGACGGGAAAAGGAAAGAAACGAAAGTTTGATGAAATTGAACTAGAAGATCTGAGAAGCGAATTATACAAGAAACTAAAAGGAGACGTGAAAAATAGAAAGTGTAAAAATGAAGCTGAGACAATTTTATGCTAAAAGTTGGCATCTGGTTGTGGGTAGTATTTTGATGGCTCAGAAACGCCATCAGAGAGGGGATTGATGGAGCAAGGACTCACAATGAGACTTGCTCGAAAGCAATCTTCTCACAGTATTAATTTATTAAACTTTGTAATGTCCATAATAACAAATGCACACACGAATACAAGTAGAAAGAAGCTTGCTTATGTGTTTAAACTAACAAATAACGCTTGTCTAAATCTAAAATGGCCGCTAAAGCGCGGGAAACTTATTGCGCATGTGTCAACCATATCACATGGTGTGACGTCTTTCTTTGCTTGGAGGGAAATCCTTGCTTCTGCGCAGTGTGTATTAAAATGGCTGCTTAATGTTTTCACGTGCTGCAGCTTGCTCACATGTTGCAATTAAACTGTGGTATTCTAACGCTATTAATGCGGGATAGATTTATAAATAAATGGGAATAGAGTAGACAAAGTGGGTATACAGTGAAACCATTTATATTGGGATTTTAATATTTTCTTCTTTGACTTTTATTAGTTCGTAAAATGGGCCTGGGTTGGTTGAACTGCAGCTCGAGAGACATTGATTCTGCTCATGCGCCCTGAAAGGCTGACCAGAGAATGCGATGAAGTCAACTTGGAAGCTCTCCAAGGTCGCGAAGCCTGGTTCACAAGTTCACCCGAAATGTACCTGCACTCGATACACTTGTATATAAAAAGTTGTTGCTGAATCAATGAGAAACGGGTGGGAAATAAAGCCAATGTATTAATTGTGATGGGCGGTATTTTAAAGACAATGGGCTTAAAGAAATTGAACTAAATTGACATGGTGTGAGAATCAACCCACTGTCTCCGTCCAATCAGAAGTAGTGGGCCCATAATTCTGCAACATTAAGGGGAGGTACATGGGCGTAGAAGGGTATAATAGATATAGAATTAGTTAATTAGCAGGCAGAGGATGCAGAGGAGCTCAGACAACAGGCATTGGCATTAGGACGCATAAGCTCCAGACATACAAGCTGATCGATTGCAGACTAAACCGCTGTCCAGAGAGGTCCTGAGGTGGGGGCGGCGGAACCTTAGAAGACTACCTAAGAGAATCAAGGAGAAGCAAAGTATCAGAGAGGGGACGACGCAGGCGTCGTTGATAGAGAGGTCACCGGTCCTGTCCTGAACCTGGAGGAGGTCTTTGCTCTTCATCCTTCCTGGGTCCTACCTTTCCAACTCCTTGGCCAAGGGGTTTGGTTTCTCGCACCTTTAGGTAAATATAAAAGCAACTTTAGTTGTGCTACTGTCTCTATCTTCTCCTTTCTGAGGGACCGTCATTGATCGATAATTGATTATTATGCTTCATCCTTGATATACGATTAAGTATCATGTGGTTCTGTATTTTACTCTGCTAAACTTTAGATAAACATTTTAAAAAATCCTGACAGTGATTATTTCAGGATTATGAATTGTAATGAATGTCACTCATTTTAAACTTCCCAATTAGCAAAAGGTCCATTGGTAAGTCATTACTCTTCAATCAGAAAAGTAATTGGTAGCAGGGATTTGATAAAGAGTACAACTGACCCACCAGCAGAAATTGCTAGCGTAGTATGAATGTATGGGCCCAAGTGAGTATTTTGTGTATGTACGCTCGTTGCTAGTAGTAACCCGCTGGATCACCGGGGCCGTAGTGCGAAGCTGCACTTTTGGATTACATCGTACCATGTTGGGGGCAACTGTGAGAGGCTGACTGTAAGTCAGAAGGAGAGGCGAAGTGACCGCCTAAGGCCCGGTGATCGGGGCCTGAGTGTATTACGCATTATTCCATTTCTGAAGAACGGAGTACCTGATTAGAGTATTACGCATTGCATTATGCCTGCATAACGAACTACCTGATTAGTGTATGACGCATGGCATTTTATCTGCATAACCAACTATCTGATTGTCGTATGACTCATTGCCTTGTTTCTGCATAACGAACTACCTGATTAGAGTATTACGCATTGCATTATTCCTGCATACCGAATTACCTGATTAGTGTATTACGCATTGCCTTATTTTTGCATAACGACATATCTGGTGGTTGTATTACGCATTGCATTATTTCACCTTGCAAAGTCCCTGATTGTTGCGTTACGCATTGCATTCTTTTCATTGCAGAGTGTCTGATTGCTACGTTACGCATTACAGTATTTTTACATTCTAGCATTACGACTGTATGATATGATATTAGGAGTACAGGAGAATGTTTAGAAGTGCTCATTGATATCGCCAGAACTTACAAGGGCTGACTAGCCTAACAACCTGCCAGGAGAAATATTACACAACCTCATTTGTTGGTTTTATATTGTGTGGTCTTATCGTATATCTTTTTACTTAAAGTTTATGCTCGTTTTTATAAAACTTGTGTGGAGTCTATTTGTGGTGTCATCATTGGGTTATTGTGAGTGTGCTTGCAAATACTTTACACATCTGCCTTGAAGATAAGCCTGGCTGCTCGTGCCAAGCTACCGAGGGGGTGAGCGGGGCTATCTAAGAAGGTGACCTTCCTTTCCCTGACGTTGGAACGCGGGTCCCTACTTGGCCTAAGGTACCTACCTCAGCCAACCAGGGATCCCGGGTCTAACAATATATATATAAAATAACATAAACGGAGTTTGGTCAACTAAATAAAGAACAAGCCCAGTTGCTTCAAAGCTCCTAAATAATTTTCTTATCTTTCTAATAAAATGTAATAAAAATAACAGCTTTAAACTTTGAAATATTTTAACCGACTTTTCCAATTATATACCTCACCTCTATTTTTATAAACGTACGTATTATGCACCTGTAACTTCTCTGGAAGAGCACTCTCAAATTTCCGGAATTAAAGCAGATTTCTGAGCTGCTTCCAGCATGTTTAATTCACCATTGCCGGTGAATGGTCACACATATAGCTTTGATGTATCACAATCGAAATAGGAGATGATAGAATATCGCTACACACCCTAATGCAATTTTTAAATCAATACGTAGAAGAATCATTCGCACAGAATTTCAGCAACATATATTATATGAGACTTATTAAAGCCACTGTTGCTAAAGTGCTGATTCATTTCATTACCATTGATTTCTATTCATAATTCCTTTTCTCACTTTCTAATTATGCGTTATTTATGCCACGCGATTTGTTTTCAGGATATACTGCAGTGCAGTCCTCATTTTCCATTTTTATTATTTGTATTTACCCTGCGCAGCTGAACTTCTTGTTCAAGGGTGGTTGGGTTTTCTGTCTGTGAATTACTGGCGGCAGAAACTTTACCATCTGGTAATTTATATTCTGTGGTACAGGAACAGCACGCTGGCTTTAAAACAAAGCAGGCCCAGGATTTACTGCACAAGCAACTGAGTTAAGGGTTCCCTCTGGGAGCAAATTCCTTTCCCGATGAAATAAACATGGCCCATAAAACGTGACACTTTACGCGGGATACGTCCGCATCAAGAGCGACAATCAATGTCCTGTAACTGCAGTATAGCGCAGCTCTGCGGTTGTAGCCTGCCACATAAAAGGATTAGTGGCTCTCGAATGCTTACCTTTGGGAATTTTCAAAGGTGAATCACATTTAGTACAGCAATCAAGGTCGACTTAACGAGGCCAGGTGGGATTTGCGCTTTATAAAAGGAACGGTAGTACAGGAAATCATTAGATTATGGGGCATATTATCAAGGGCTCTATCGCCGCTTTAGCTGGACTTTTTGCCGCTAAAGCGGCGATATTTTTAACGCCCTATTAGCAAGCTGTCGCTAGCAGGCGTTAGCGACATCTTTCAGGCGATAGCGGCCGGGTTTTACATCACCTTGCATGTCAGCGATAATTATCGCTAATGACATGCAAGGTAGGCGTTCCCAACTAAAAGCGACAGAAAACAGTCGCTTACATACCTATCGCCTATTAGCAATACCCGCGAGCGATAAAAACGCGCGCTAACCCCGATTAGCGCTTGTTTTTTAGAACTGATAAAAACATGACTTAGCAATGAAAGTCAATGGGAGGTGGATTGTAAGGTTAAGTCCCCAGATTTAGCGATAGGATTTTATCGCTGGATTTCTCGCATTAAAGCTGGGTTTCGCCACTATCGCTGGATATTTTATCGCAATGGAGATAAACCTTGCTAATAGCATGTTATTTCCGCGGTAATATCCAGCGATAGCCGGCGATAAAAAAGGCGCGCTAAGCAAGGTTTGCGATATTTTTCGCATGTTCTTGCTAATATGCCCCTATATTTTTCTAACAGGATGACCACCTACATAAATCCAATGATAACCGTTGTCTATCTTTATGTCTCTTGCTTTTCCGCTGAATTTGAAAGCTTGCCTGTTGTTTGTTCACCATTGTCGATGTTGGACAGACATAGGGAACACGGTAGAGCTCCCAAGAAGCCCCTTGCTTCTGAAAGTCAGTGGGACTCTGTGCAGTAGATAAAAGGCTGGCAGGTTCACAGAGCTTTTGTCCGAGGATGCACCCATTTTTGTTGCTGCAGTTATGGTGGCACTATGACCAGTGACGGCCGGTGCAGGTAAGATCAGTGGGGCAGGGTGGGGGAGGGAGTCAATAGACGACGACGAGGGAAAATAAAATGTAAAAAAAAGAAAACCACTTACCTTGCGCTCATCGCATCGTTGAGTCGGCGATGCGGCGAGCGCAAGGTAAGTGGTTTTCTTTTATATAATTTTATTTCTCTTGTCGTCTCTCGACTCCCCCCTCAACCCTTCCGCACCGATCTTACCTGCACCAGCCGTCACTGACTAGGACCTAGAGACGAGGGGACCACTGCACCCCAATTATGGTTGTCTTTTGAGACCTTTTTACACTAAGGGTAGAGTGAGGAGAAATCTCGCCTACTTATAGCCTCCTAGCCACACGTCACAAACATACCAGAAACGTAGATGTTCAGCTGTGGAAACCTGTCTTGTGGTCTCCCTAGTTACACCAAATATCCTAGCTGGAGGTTGCGTAACTAGTTGGCATAGAGGAATCTCTTTCCAATAATGACCATGAGCGCCTACGAATCTGATGTGTTTGTGTCTTTTAAGACCCCAATCGGGGAACACAAGAAACCATTTTATTTGACTGCGTTAGGGCCAGTGTCACCCTTGCTACACCACCGATGTGTCATTCCGGATGTTTTCATTCTGTTTTAAATTAAAATATTTTTTATTCAAAAACAGAAAGCCTACAATAGATTGCTGAAACCAATTACAGCAATAAGAAAGCAATTGAGTTGCGTCTCATTCTTGATAGCACTTGCAGATGTTGCAGAAGATGCACACAACTGTGGACAGGCATCCCAGTGCTCCCTGTCTCTGACCACATAAGGACAGCAGCTTCATTGTTTCACAAACTATGATTTTCAAAGTTAATGTTTGATTGGTTCACTGAAAATAATTAGGCACCTACCTATTTCTGTGAAGTACTGAAAGCTAAACTATATGAAAAGAAATAATGAGCACCCCCTATTATAATGATAAGAATAAAAAATGATACTGGGCATTTTATTTTTATCATTAAGAAAAATAATGAGATTTTTCATAGCACATATCAATAACTGAATGGCCTTTATGTGCTAACAGATTTGGGTTTTTATTATTACCCATTGCAATGGTAATCACTTTATCGACTTAATTTTGATCTCATTATTTTCAAATACATTTCCTGCAGGTTTATAGGAGGGCATTCATCTCACTGGTCTGCTTTTCTGTCTTTTCACTTTTGAATGTGATTAAAAAAGCTGCCATACATTACACACATTTTCTTCCAATTGCCCGCAGAGCAACTGCAAGAAACTGGATTATTATTTGGGGTGAGTGACTACCCACCTCAAGGAATAATCACAACCCTTGTCAGTGTGAACTCTCAAAGTCATTAATTTAATTTGAGTTCAACCCCATGGTAGCTATAGCACAGATCAGAAGACTTATCTTAGTTCAATATGTAAAGAATGTATGCAGTACCAAAACAATAATAAAGTCAAATGCAAAACAAGAAAAATCCCAATGCAAATTTGAAAAATAGAGTAAAATGTAATTGACAAAATGAAACTAAAATTACAAAAATGCCATAAGGGGAATCAGAGATATGATTTTGTAAAGTTGTGAGTTGAAATAGCACAAAAACGTACAAAGGTTAAATGATAGTCATTGGTTGTGGTAGTCTTGGACATAGTCCAATTAGAGGCTGATTGAGATGGAGTGTGGTTTGGATACACCAACCAGGTTAGTCCTGGGCAATGATTTTACATTCCTATTTAGTCCTTTAAGCCACAATTCACCACTTGAGATCACTTATAAAGACCCCAGGGCCTCAGAAGTGGCACTTAAAGGCTCACAGTGTATCAGGCAGGGCCACCAGCAGGGTAGATCCAGGCCCAGATGCCACTGGTCAGCTGGGCAGTAGCAGGAAAGGTCTCTTGTAGCTTGTTGTATCCCTATAGCTTGAACAGTAGGTCAGCTGTATGACCCTTGGAGTCCACATCTTTGTCCTGAAAACAAGAGGGAGAAGGTCCAGTCTGTCAGGGCTCAACTCAGGACACAGACAGCAGGTTGAGACTTCTTCTGTTCTTCCTCCGGTCCAGAAAGTGTTCTGCTGTGGGTGTCTCGAGGTGCCACATTTATAGCTGACGCCAGCTAGGGGGTGAAAATGACTCCTGGGCATGCTCTAACCAATGGGGTAAAAGGTACTTGGGCCAACCCTACCCACTTTGGGCATTTTAAAGATGGTGAAAGTCTTCAGCTAAACTAAACTTGGACTCTGAGGGCTGGGGGTGTTTGAGGAGTGTACTATGGCAATCCTAGTGTCCTCCCACAACTAACACTAAAATACAGTTTGAGTCAGCCACTGTAAACCCAGAGACAGAAGTCTGGTAGGATATAAGCAGAGTCCTTCAGCAACAAAACAGTGGATCCATAAGACCAGTAGCGGCTGCTACCAGGGAGTAGTGGTGAGGCAGGCGTGGGGGCCGTTAATAAAAAGAAAAGGGGGAAAAATAAAGAGAAACCCACTTACCTTCGCGGCGGCCGGCTCTCATCCGTCCTCTTCGTCTACGACGCACGCAGGAACAGGAAACACCCAGGCTTCCTCCCCATTGCCAATCACAACGCTGCAATGCAGCTTTGTGTTTGGTCTGAGTGCCGTGGTTTGGCGCTCAGATGGGGAATGGGATCCTGGGCATGTTCCTCACCAGGCTGTGTAATGCAGCCTGGTGAGGAACATGCAAAGTGTGCATGGCTGTTTGGCCAGGCGAGGATGGCCAGCCAAACAGTCATGCACACTTTAGAGTGTGCTCTCCACTCCTCCCCACAGCCACAGCCCGCATCGCCCGCAGATTTACAGCGCACCACAATAGTGAAAAATAAAATGATGATAACATTGTCATTATCATTTTATTTTTCTTGTGGGGCGACGCTCCTCCGCCTGAGCGGAGGAGCCGCCACTGCATAAGACTTGTCTTGGCATCCTGTTCTGTCCCCTTTCAAACCATTCATGTGTGCCCCAAGAGTTATATGTAAACCCAGCAGAGTCAAGCTACATTTGGCACTTAAGCAGGATTTGACACTCAAGTGTCAAAAGGGTGCCCACAGTCGCCACCCTGCATATTCCGCAGAGTTCGAAGGAGTCATCTCTGCCCATTCAAGCCAGCCTATTGTTTGATCTTGTGAGGCATTTCACATCTATTCACAACTAGCCAAGGCTAGATACTGGTGGAGCTGCCAGAGGCATGTGTTAATTAGCCTTCTGACAGTTCAGGCAGGTAAAGAGTACATATCTACAAGTGTATATTTCTTAATAGTTATTAAAAATCCGACTTCACCATTGAATTAGACTTTTAATAGCTATTATAAATAGTTATTTAATCATTTTTCAAGCTGGTCCTATTCCCGAAATACAGTATTAGTATTTTAATCCTTACTCTGGTTTTCTACATAGGATAGCAAGGCCTACCACATTGAAAATAGCTTTTGGGTGCTAGTCACTGAAAGGACATGTTAACATTAAATATCTGCATGTCCTACTTTTAAAACTATGTATTCTGCCTTGTGGGCTACAAGACCTGTATAGGGGTGACATTAATATTAAAAGGAAGGTTTTGACCTATCGAAATGTTTGATTTTGCCAGGTCACATTCCATGTTTTGCTTCAGTCAGGCTACCCAGAGTATGCCTGTAGCCATGTTTGCATACCACTGTGGTGGGTGGCACAATATGTGCTGCAGTCCACCAGTGACATGTAGCTTTCAGGCCCTGAATACACCTTATACCATATACTAGGGACGTATGCGTACACTAAATATACCAATTAGGAATATGCCACATCAACCATGTCAAGTGGAGCACAGACACTTTACCACTTGTTAGCAGGAGTTAAGTGCACATTGTTTTAACACCAGCAAAAATGTAGGGTCCAACAAAGGTGGATGTCATTTAGCATCCCAGTCTGCTACCTGCCCAGCCCAAATTCTAAGCTTGTCCAGAACACAATCCAGCCACACTTGCTGCCCAGCACATGGATCCAGCCCAACTAGATTATATCCTATCCCATGCCCAGTAACGAGCAAAGACAAGCCCTCCACAAAGCAGAGCCTGGTCCAACCAGAGCTTAACAGAAAATTCAGTATTGTCCACCTCAGGCAAGGCATATAGTTCACCTACCAAGATTTGTACCTGGCTTGTAATTTTGCGCAATTTACTTTATCTCCCCATAAACATTGTAAATACTTAGAAACTGCTCACTATATGGCTGCACTCAAAGCCAAGTACATTTTATTTATTTGTAATTTTTTTATTTAATGTGCACATACCCCAGTAGGGTTTCAGAGTTCTCATTCGGAGGCTCTCACTATCCATGGGATCAGACATATGGCATTTTTTGGGAAATACCTTCCTGAGCCACTAAAACTCTATCCCACGCCTTTAAATGGAAGATTAGAAAAACTTGTGTCTACCAAAGTGTTACTATTTTAAAATTGAGGTGGAATTAAGTGACAGAGAGGATACATATTTCTGAAGCAAGAGTGACCCAAATGTCCATGTGAACATGGGACTTTACACAAGGTTTAAACAGGTGTTAACATGGAACTCATACGCAAAAGATATATATCATGAGACAGGAAATAACTGTTGAGATTCAATCTGAAGAAGAAAAATTAATAAGAGCCAGTATGAAGTAATTATTACTATCAATTCATCCGAATTGAATTTATTTTAAATAGGGAAATGCAGATTTATGAACAAAATTCCAGAAATTCATGACAAGTGCACAAAACCCAAAGTGAAAGCACCATAACCAAGAAGGAAAACATTGTGACAGAGTATGTGTAATATAGATACTTTGGTATTTAATGGACAGCCATATCCTATAGGAACTTCCAAGGAATACAGTAACGTTAGGTAAAACTCCCGTAGTTTTTGTTTTAAACAATGGTCTGACTGTGAGGATTTCAAAGGCATTTCAACCCTATGAGTGTAAGGGTCTCATCAGGACTGGGGATGGCCGGGGGACTAATAATAGGAGAGACTGCCAATCACACACATCACTAGATTTTTGAAGAATGCTTATTGTGACTCATAACCAAATCTATTTAGGGAGGCCAGTGGACATCTTACACACATGGATTGCTCCTGGATTTGCTCCTTTGCAGTCGCTTGCTCTCTTTTGAGTATTCCACAAGCTAGAAACACATTTCAAACTTCCTCCTGGACAGCCCTTTCTTCTCCATGACCAGGAACACTCCTTCCCTCTCTCACCAGACAGGCAGGTCTCTAAGCTTTAGGCAGACCCTCAGCTCCTCCAGTAGAAAGTGCAGACTTTAGGTGATCTCCTCTCACATCTGCAAGACTGACTGTCATGCAGATACCAGCCCTGGTAAAATAGCAGTCTTTCAGCCATTCCGGAGAACATGAAGAACTTGGAACTGGAACAAAGTGAAGTTATTCTGATCCCACTCTTATACACATTTTCCAGACAGGGCACATGGATCCACTCCCTAAGGATTCACAACCAGTTTGGTTTTCTTCTCTTTCAAATGTCATTTTCTGGCTGTTTCTCATAAACAGTCTTTGTGCAAGGTCATGATTAAGACAGTACATGGCAATGATGCTGGCTCCAAGCAAGATTATCCAAAAAAGGGCACAATGACGTGTCACAAACCTTTGTGAAGCAGTGGACAGGGATGGACAAAAGGACAGTCCCTATCTAGAAAGCAGTGCTCAGAAAGAAATTATCAACAACCCTTAGCTAACAAGATCCTAATTGAATTTCTAAGGGAAGTCCTATCTCCATTCTCCTTCACTTCAGTATCTATGTCTCCACCTTATCATTACACAAATGCAACCAATGCACTTCCACTCTCTTGAGAAGGTGGATCCACCCTGTATCTTGTGCCATGCTACCCTGAGGTGTACAACATGGATTTCACTAGTCTCAGTACTGTCACCATACATAGAGTTCTACTACCATAGATTTATCACATATTCAGTGCACATACACACACTCAACATGCATTTGGAAGGTCGTGGCCAGAATCTGGGTTTCACATACCAGCGTAAATTTACATGAGAGGGGTCAGTAGACCACACTCTCAAAGACCGAGTGAAAAAGATCTTGTCATTAATCAGTAACTCAGCACGCTGCCATCACCACTATATGTGACATACCAAGGGCATAGACAGCAGTTATATCTCCACTATGAGGGCACGAATTGCGTGCCCCTCTAGGACATCTCAGTACCAGAGGCAGGCCTAGGCCTCTACACACATGCTACATAAGCGTGACTCTAGGGTAGAACAAAAAACCTTCAGAAGTACCAAGACACCTGAGTTTTTTAAGCAAATCCCAATGTGACTATCTTAGCATATAGTCAATAATCAATAATTATTACCAAACTAATCAATAATTAAACCGTCCTCTGCTACCAGAAAACTGATCCAGCGCGACACTTAATCAGGGATCAATACTCATCAATGTTTCATGCAATGGCCCATACACATTCACCCAAATCCCTGATGCGCTGGGGGTCAAGTTTTAGAGACGTGAAAATAGTTTCCTTCACAGATTCATGTTTAACAATTCTAAATACATAACTAGACCTGTATATCAACTCTCTTTCCTCTCTGTCGATGGACCAATTAGTTGAGTAGTTGATGGTAATAATAGAACTAACTGAATATCTAATCAGCTAAATAATCACAGACTCTCAGTAAGTTTTATAAAGTTTATCTCAAATAAATGATTAATGATTAATGCTCATTGCATACAGGTCACAATGCAAACAAAGAATCTCACATAAGGGAGAGAAAATCAATCAGCAATGCAAACAGTGTCAGACCCATCAACAATTAACAATATGCATATGAGGGAGTGGATAGATGAAGAGACATAAGTTTCAGCAAAATAATGCGAAACAATATACATATGACGGAGTGGATAGATGAAGAGACATAAGTTTCAGAGACAAAAATACATTTGCAAGTAAATTATGCAAAGTACGAGTCAGCAAGATAATACAAACCCAAAGGAATTCAGTGAAATACCACCCCCCTGGCCAAGGGAGTAGTGGGGGCCTCCTGAAATAGAGTCAGGAGACAAAGATTTCAGGAACGGGACAGGACAAGGTCAGGAACAGCTAGGCCTCTCTGCAAACCGACGGACAGCAACGCATCACCCCTCTCTCCTCTGCACTCGATCAGAGCTCAGGCTAAGGCTAAAACCACACCCCTAAAGGCACCCCAGTTATACCCTAAAACCTACATGTCCAACCCACATTAGTTGAAACAATTTATGAAACTGGACAGTTCATTGGTCAGTTTGGGAGGTGGTCTGTCACACCATCAGATTCCCATTCACAATTTCTTTATACTCATTGTTCTTTAACTTCTCCCATTACATCAGGTTTGACTCGTTCAGCTATTCCGGCATTGAAACATTTCTTTATTTTTTTCATATATTTCTCAGCTGCGTCCGCGGAAGAACTCTTGGATCCCACGGTCAGGCTCATCCGTTTGGCAGTCATACAATGTTCTCTGTGCTGCATAGCCTTGAACCTTTATACTTTCTCTGCAGCGCTCAGCACTTCGGTCTGCTTGTCATGTAATTTTTATTCATTCTCCAGCCCCTCATCTATCCGGACAACTTAAGAGATTTCAGGCCCATTTGACTCACTACGCCAAATAGAACATAAGCATTCATTAATTACATGGAAATGCACTTTTCACTGTTTACCACCCACCTTTGCACTATCCCTTGTTAATGGTTCCTTAGCATAAGCTTAGAGCAAAAGGGGCATTATTTATTATCGTCTTAAAGCAAGATGCAGATGCGAATGCGAAATGCGGCCTAGACATGCACTAATTTTGTTTCTCTCGGAATGCAATGTTAAATGTGGCCTAGTTCTTTCATGCATTTAGTTCACATTAGTGCATGCATGCGCAAAGCATTTCCCACGTGTTCATGTGATTTGCATTGTTAATTTTTCATTGCACACTGTTAGTATGTATTACGGGGGTGTCAATCCGAGCAGGTTTCTTTGTGCGAAATCCTGCTCCATCAATCCCCTCTCTGATGGCTTTCTGGAGCCATCATAAAATACCCACCATACCAAGTACCATCTTTATTTCTCTAAAGATCAGTAATCTTTTCTCTTTTCAACAGCTTCTCATCTAACTACTTCATCTCATCATAGTAATCTCCTTTCATATCTTCTAGTTCTATCTCATCTCTTTTTCTCTTTCTTGCTTTTCGTTTGTTATTTGATTCTGTCATCTCTTTTCTTCCACACTTACTCTTGCAACATTTATATATTGTTATTATCATTAAGGCTACTCCAGCTACTGAAATGATTGGCATTATTATTTTTCCTAATAAACTACTTCCAAAGGTAGAAAACCATTTACCTACAGAAGAGAAACTCTTACCAAGTGTCTCCCAGACACCGTCAACCTCCAGTTGGGTCAAGTCTTCATGTAATTTCGTAATATTCTTTATATATCCCTCAATACCTTTACTTTTGTCAGGGATATAAGTACAACAGTGTTGAATTTTCAACATGCCACAGACTCCACCTTCTTTTGGCAATAAAATATCAAGGGCAAGTCGATTTTGCAAAACCATTGATCTTATTGCAATCATTTCAGTGTCAATCATCAAGAACCCACCATCAGTATCTGTCGATAAACGATCAACCACTGTGGACAATTTTCGAATTTTATGCAAATTCAATACAACTCCAACTGAGGGTATCAGTGCACCAAATATATCACCTACTATTTCTGAGAAACTAGCTCTCTTGTTACGTGTTAGTCCTTGTTTTATTTCATTGATTCTGTTGTTGCTTTTGTCTACATGATAGACCTTTGGAAAAACGACTGCAAAATAACAACTACCATACCAATGTGCAGGCAACCTGTAATAGGCTTTCTTACCACACACATAATAGACTCCTGGGAAAACAGGATCAGTTCCACCCTTCAATCCCCAACCTCCAGTAATTTGGAAAGTATGCTCACATTCACTAGTACCAATGAAATAAATATTATAGTTAGTTCTTAGTCTAAGTAAACAGATTTTCCCCTTTTGATACCAGTCCAGGGACATTGCAGCGTACGTCTCGCCTTCCTCATAATTTCCTCTCTAAATGCCCATGGTGGTACCTGTGATTTTTGTTCAGCAGCTTTTCTTTGGAAACTTTCTCTTCTATATTCTACCATATCTATGAATACTTTTTCTTCAACCCGCAAACTACATGTTAAATTATTTTTATAAGCATATTCTATATCTAATGTCTTGGTAATATGGAAGAATTCTCCCATATACCGGGCATTTTTACTACTTAAAACCTTGTTCAGCTCCTTTATAATAGGTATCTCTGAAAAAACTAAATCTATATTAGAATAATGGTACTCCAGCTTCCCCGTCACATAAAATAAGCTAGTTAAAACACTGCAAGACACACCATAGGTGAAAGGAAGGTGGTGATAAGTCACCCCCTCTGAGACAGGCGAAGGTAATTGCATGCACACAATCACTCACATTCATTGTAGTCACATACTCATACAACAATTTAGTAAAAACATTTAACGAGAAATCACTAATTGATTTATCATGATGGAGAATGCTTCCATCTATTTGTTCTATGTTAGTATTAGGGGTTTCTTTAGTAACATCACTCGCTCTTTCACTTATTACATCATTAGTATTGTTTCCAATATTAGTTACCATTAGAATAGGTACAATGACAGTTAATAATATCCACATAAATGTCAGTAAAAATACACTACATAAGCAAGCTTTAATACATCTACGTTTTAGACTAGACTTTGGATTTTCAGTCACTTTTGCTTCGGCCATTTTTGTATTCTACTAGAAAAAATATAAAATATAAATCTATGGAAACTCTAAACTTACTAAAAAATAATTTTCTGAAAAATAGTGTAATCCTACACTTCAAGGCTTTTCTTCTTTACCCCTCTCTTTTATTTCTTTTTCTTTAAGTCTTATGAGTCATTCAATTAATTTAGTCTGGCAAAGTTTCACCTTAAATTTTCACAGTTCTTTTAAGATGGTCTCAATTTGCTTTCATCCACCTGCTCAGTGTCAGTACCGTCCTTTTCTTCACTTGGATCTGAACTTTCAATTTCTTCCAAGATCACATACGTCCATTCCGGTGCTGTGTATTTTCTGCTTGGAATTCTTACTCTCCTTGTTTTTCGTACTGACTCTTCTTCTGACTCTTCTTGTTCTGCTTGACTTGTGACCTCATTGATTTGCTCTGGTCTTCTCTTTGACTTTCTCCTCACAAGAGTATATTTCAGTCTTTTCACTCCACTTGGCCAATTGTCACCTTTTCTTGGCCTTTTGACTTGAACTACTTTTTCACCTTCTCCATCTTGTTCACAGGTTCTCTTATTTGGCCTTTCTTCTATCTGTTCTCCTTCTTGACTTTCAGTAACTTCTCTTTCTTCTGGTTCAACAGCAGTCTCATGAGACCCAGTAACTGGTGCCCACTCTACTTGACTTGTGCTTGGCAGTTCATCATCTGTTTGTTCTTCAGAATCTGTTATTCTAGATTCTTCAGCTTCACACACATTTTAGCCTCTGGTCTTTGGCTTTTGTTTACCAGTTGCTGCTCTTCTTGTCTTTCTAGTGGACTTGGGACTCGTCTGGTATGGCTGGCATGGATCCAATTTGGCAAACCACCACACTTCACTGCTGTTGTCATCACCAAAATCACCTGGTAAGGTCCGTTCCACCTGGGTTCTAAACACGATTTCCTCACGTGTTTCTTGACGAGAACCCACTCACCAGGACTCCGATCATGAGCTTGATTCGGCTGTGTTGTAGTGGCATCTTCTCCAACCTGGCGAGACACAGAACGCACCAGATCAGCCAATCTTCTGCAATAATCAAGCACTAGATCATCAGATATATTCATCAATTTGTTCGCTGGTATAAATGCTTGTCTCATTGCTCTTCCCATCAGGACTTCATGTGGACTGAAACCCGTCTTTTTGTCAGGAATGCTTCTAAGACTCTTCAATACAAGGGGTAAAGCATCAGGCCATTTCAGTGTTTTGGATGCACACACCTTTCCTAATCTAGATTTTATAGTGCCATTTATCTGTTCAACCACTCCAGATGCTTCGGGTCGATAGGCACAATGCAGCTTCTGCTCAATCCGTAATGCTGCACAAATCATCCAAATTATCTCATTATTAAAATGGGTTCCTCTATCTGTTTCTAAAGTGACTGGAAATCCAAATCTAGGAATCAGTTCTCTTAGAAGCAGCTTTGCGACAGTTAGACTGTCATTCCCTCTCGTTGGGTAGGCTTCCACCCAGCGAGAAAACAAGCAGACGACAACCAACACATATTTCAGCCCGTTGCACGGGGGAAGCTCTATGAAGTCCAACTGAAGTCAGGTGAATGGACCTGCTGCTTTTCCAATTATTCCCAACTAACAACTGTCTTCCTGCCTGGATTCTGCTGCTGGCAGGTGACGCACCTCTGGCAAAGACTCTCTGCAATGACCCTGAACTTTGGGTTATACCATGACCGCTTGAAGAGCCTGATCATTGCATCTCTTCCAACATGTGCAATTCCATGGTATATCCTTGCCATATGGGATAGTAAACTATATGGCATGACTGGTCTTTCGTCTATATAAACCCACACTTCGTCTTCAGCTCTCTTTATGCAGCCTGAATGTTTCCAGATTTCTTTTTCCTCATCACTTGCCTCTTCCTGTAACTGCCTAATCTCATCCCAAGTTTTAAAAGAAGAAGAGAACATAAGATGGCAATTGGTATTTTCTTTTTCAATCCCTCTGTTTAGGGCAATTAAATTTCGTGCACAGAAACGCGCTACTTGATCTGCGTATCTGTTGCCCCTCGTCACATAGTCATCTCCTGACTTATGTGCAGAACAATTGACCACTGCAATTCTTTTGGGCAATTGTAAAGCATCCAATAAATCTTTCACAGTTTTGCTATTCCTTATAGGGGAACCTGAAGAAGTCAGAAATCCCCTTTGCATCCATAGCTGCCCAAAATCATGGACAACCCCAAATCCACATTGGCTATCAGTAAATATGGTTACCCTCAGGCTTTTGGCAATTTTGCACGCTCTAATCAGAGCTATCAATTCAGCAATTTGAGCAGAGTTTACCCCCTTTAGACAGGATGCTTCTAAAACTCCCGCTATGGTGCAAACAGCATAGGCAGAACACAATTCTCCTTTTTCATTCCTTAAACATGATGCGTCAACAAACATCTCACAGTCTGATTCCTCTAATGGGACGTCCTCAATATCGGGCCTGGGTTTTGTGCACAACTCTGTCACATCCAAACAATCATGATCCGCCTCCTCTCTCACTTCCTAACAATATGAATTCGGCAACAGAGTTGCCGGATTTACTGCAGTGCACCTTACCACAGTCACATTTTCAGCACCCAAGATCACTCTTTCATACTTAGTCAGCCGACTAGAGGTCATGTACTGCGTCCTGGTGCGTGTCAAAAGGATCTCACCTGAATGTGGCACATACACCTTGACTGGATGTCCCATCACAATTGCTTCACTCTCTTCCAGACTCACACAAGTAGCAGCTACTGCTTTTAAACATCCTGGCAACGCTGCAGCCACTGAATCCAAAGTAGCAGAAAAATATGCTACTGGTCGTCGTGCCATTCCATGTTTTTGAGTTAAAACTGAAAGTGCACACCCATCTCTTTCACAACAGTACAATGCAAAATACTTTGCATAATCTGGCATTCCCAATGCAGGTGCTCGACAAAGACTGTTTCTCAGTTTAGTAAAAGCTTCCATACTTTCATCATCCAACACAATCGGATCTTTCACATCTTTTCGTGTCAACCTCTGTAGAGGTTTCGCAATCAGTGAGAAACCACTGATCCATTGCCTACAGTATCAAACCATTCCCAAAAACATTCGGACTTCTTTATGAGTGGTAGGTGGGCTCATTTGTATAATCACACTAATTCTTTCTGGTGTCACCTTTCTGACTCCCTTTTCTATTTTGTGTCCTAGGTAATGGACTTCCTGTTTACAAAATTGTAATTTTGCTGGTGACACTTTGTGTCCTCCTTCTGCCAAATGGTTCAGCAAGGCATTGGTATCTGTCACACATGCCTCTCGGGTCTTTGATGCCACTAGTAGGTCATCAATGTACTGAACCAAAACTGAATTTCCTGGCATGACTAAGGTCTCCAGACACCTTTTCAGAATCTGATTAAAGATTGAAGGACTCTCTGTGTACCCTTGAGGAACTCGGCACCATGCCAAAACACGGTCTCCGAACCGGAATGCAAAAAGATATTGGCTTTCCGGATGTAAAGGAATCGAGAAAAATGCTTGCCACAAATCAATCACTGTGTACCATTCAGAATCGCATGGAATTTGGTAAAGGATTACTGCTGGATTTGGTACTACTGGACAACAGGGCACTACAATTTTATTAATCTTTCTTAAATCCTATACTATTCTATATTTTCCACTTGGCTTTTTAATTCCTATAATAGGTGAATTACAAAGACTACTCATTATTTCTTTCAAAATTCCCTGTTCAATCATTTGGTCAATCACAGGAGTGACTCCTGCAATTAATTCTGGACTCATTTTGTACTGAGGTGTGTTTGGATATACAGCACCCTCTTTCACTGTAACCTGAATCGGATCTACATTTGTCATTAGGCCAATCTCCTTTCCCGCAACGTCCCATACATCTGACCTCACTGTACTTTTTAATTCTTCGGGCAAACTCTCTTCTGTGAGAAGTGAAAACAACTCATCCACTTCTGTCCCTTGCTTCGCTAACATCATCTTGAATTCATTAAACAAACAAAGGGATCCAGCACTCCACTCAGTATCAAAACATGTTATAATTAACAAAATTTCAGATCCAATCAGCAGGTCTTGTTTAAATTTTATTTATTAAAAATCTTATTTAAAAGGAAACGACCGTAGCCAACGCGTTTCGTCCCTAAGGACTTCTTCAGGGCCAATATATTTCCAATTAATCTGTTTCTATTTTCGTCAATGAGAAACTTGCGATACGTCACTCCCTCCCAGAATAACCTCCTATATTGCGAAAACTCAGTTGAGTCAAGAGTTGTTTTTCGTCCCAAATGTCAAAAGCTTTGTTTGTAAGGTATTTGATTCCGACTTCCATTCGTGGTGGAAGTGTGGCATTTAGCCTATCGCAATCTGTGTATTGTAAGGCAACGTCAGTTCATGCCCGTCATCTCGCATCCGTTGTGTAAGTTTTCCGTGAAAAACTTGCGATAGGCTAAATGCCACACCTCCACCACGAATGGAAGTCGGAATCAAATACCTTACAAACAAAGCTTTTGACATTTGGGACGAAAAACAACTCTTGACTCAACTGAGTTTTCGCAATATAGGAGGTTATTCTGGGAGGGAGTGACGTATCGCAAGTTTCTCATTGACGAAAATAGAAACAGATTCATTGGAAATATATTGGCCCTGAAGAAGTCCTTAGGGATGAAACGCGTTGGCTACGGTCGTTTCCTTTAAAGAAGATTTTGAATAAAGAAAATTTACACAAGACCTGCTGATTGGATCTGAAATTTTGTTAATTATAACATGTTTTGATACTGAGTGGAGTGCTGGATCCCTTTGTTTGTTTAAAGAATTTTGTGGAGTCTTCCATAGGGGGCGTAGGGGTATTGAGCCTCAGGTCCTTGGCACCCTGAGAAGAAAGTTACTATAACCCAATTAATGGATAGGTGCAGTCACTAATGCCCCATACCCTGTGGTTTTTGTGTTAATATATCATCTTGAATTCAACATCCTCATCAGGTGTCTGAAACGCAATACCATCTGGTGTACAATAGATGGTACAATTCATTTTGCACAATAAATCTCTTCCCAAGAGTTTACTGGACTTGAGTCACATACTACGAAACGATGCATGACTCTGAAACTCCCAATCTGAACTTCTATTGGATTTGTGACTGGTGTTCTAATATGCTTATTTGAGACTCCTACAACTTAGATAGTTTCTCCCGAGAGGGGTAGGTTTGGAATTTCTGCTGCTCTCACAGTAGAACGGGTAGCACCAGTGTCCACTAGGAATGTAATATTGTTACCTTCCACTTTTCCGTCAACAAATGGACCTGACTGATCTACCGCTAAAGATGCGCCAAGTACGCACTCTTCCTCCCCCCTCAGGCACCGTCATTGAGATGAGTCTGAATCACTCTCATTGCACTGCAACCAATATTGCGGAACCATTTGCACATTTTGATTCTTACCAACTTGATCACCTCCGTGAAATCTAGTGTTCGCACTGTACCTCTGCACTTGAGCCTTCACATTATTGGGCATAGGAGCTTGTGGCACCTGTAACTGTGGAGCAACTACCTGCTGCTTCTGCTGCTGTTGATTCACACCCACCTCATTCTGCATCTGTGGATTTAAATTTTGATTTACCCCATTATTCTTTTGTGCAGATCTACACTCATTCTTCCAATGCCCATACTTTCCACACGCATGACAAGAAAATTTCTTCCTAACCTCTTCTTTACTCATTTTTCCTCTACCTCTACCTCCACTGGGTACCTAACCATTTTGATTCTGACCATTCATCTGGTAACCTGTTTGAGAATTATTATTTACTTCTTGCTGCTCTGCTACCTTCACTTATGCCCACATCATTTTCTCCTTTAACTTTTTATGTCTTGATTCAATGTCATCACTACAATACTTTGCATACCTCAAAATTTCGTCAATTGTTTTGCTCTGCCAACAAATCAAATGCTGCTGAATCATATTACTAATATCCGGTTTTAATCCAAACACAAAACGATACATAAAATGTCCCATATCTTTGTCTTCAATGTTCTCAAACCCGCTGTACTGTTTAAATACCTGTAACAACCTTTCATAATAAGCATGCACTGACTCCTTTGGTTCTTGGGTCGTTCTGTCAATCTTTACCCAATCTGTTTCCTTAGGGGAAATTTTTCCTTTCAAAAAAGTGATTACCTGATTATACTTTTTCATCACCTCATCAGATGGTGCACCTGTTTTAGGATCTCTAGGATATTCTTCTTTTGGCCAATCGACAGCAATTTTATATTCTGTCCACAAATCAGCTGGAACGACAATCTCAAACAAACCATCTAAATCTTTTAACAAAACCTTTGAAACTTTCACAAACCTCTCTACCTGTTTATACCACTCAACCGATTTCTCTCTTAACCTGGGAAAATCATTCGTAAAGGACAATATATCCTGTCTTGTCCAAGGAACGTGAACATATCCACCACCTGGAACTTCTCTCATCGGACACGCCCTTTCAACTTGTTCTGTCTCTCTTAACGGAAACATTGATGCTCCTTTTCAGCTGCCTCTTCTTTCTTTTTCGTCCATCTACCTTTCCACCGTTAAACATCTCCCTATTTTTTCAGAATATTCATCAACTCTTTTATCTGTAATCTTTTTCCTGACACATTTAAACTCTCCAAATCCTTTTCAGTAAAGGCCAATCTGTACAATTTCTGCAACACCTTTGACTTCTCTATATCTATTCCATATTCACTAGCAGCCTCTGCTATTTTCTCATGAAGATTCCTCGCTCTCCAAGTAATACTTTTACACAAAAACAACAGCTCTTCATCTCGGTAAGTCCCTAGTCTGTCTGGACTTATTCTGCCAATAATCATCTCTTCCAAATCTACTTTCAATTGGCTCACATTTATACTCTGTGGTTGAGGTTTTCGCTTTTCCATTCCCTTTATCCAATCATTTAATTCCTCTGGTGAAGGACCTGCTGAACTTCCTGTCGCTGAAATAACATTCGGCCCTATTCTCATTGGATCTATTTGTATACTTCTTCTAGGGGTTTCAGTTATCATCTCACAAACTGGAAGATCTAACAAGGTAGTATTCGTGTCAGCCTGTCCATCCTCATCCGCTACCGTCATTATTTCATTCCTGGCGCTACTCCTAGGAACTGCTAATGTATGTACTTTTGATACATTCTGTTTTTCTCCATACAATGCAACTACGGGACCAATTGTTACCAGAACCGTCAATTCTTCTGCATTTAGACTTAACTGATTTATTTTCTGAATCTGCTCTACCCTTGCCTTATTTAATATGTCTATTTCTTTTTCTCGTACTACCCTAGCTATTTCCGTAACCTGTGGGGTTAAGAGAGTTTCCATTTGTGGTGCACTCGGAGTCAACTCATCTGAATTTTCTTGGTATGGCGGAGGTCTTTTGGTCATAATATCCTCTAACAACTCATCATCAGAATCATTTGGATCATCTCTTAAACTTGAAGTTTCTATATTTTTTTTTCTCTTTACATTTGCCTCCTGTCTGGTCTTCAGCAACTAAAACTGGGTACAAACCCTCCGTTACCACAGCTCTCCTCCATCGTTTCATTGTATCCTTTCTTCTCTCAAAAGGGTATCTAGGCACTAAATTTCTGTATCTCCTACCACCTCGATATCTCTCTCTCTTTCGTATGCTTCTACTTCCCATTCCTCTAACGCTTCATACTGTGTAGGTCTGTGATTTGGCTCTAGCGAACTCATTCGATTTCTCAAATTCTGCAAAATCCTCATATTAAACGAACCATGCTGTGGGAAGGCTATAACGCCATCATCCTTTGTATATTCCACCCAATTCTCTAACCAAGTTCATGTATGGTATCCTCGCTCCAACATTATATAAGCAGCTGGCGTTCCTGGAGGTGGAACAAGAACTCCCTCTCTAGTCACTATTGGTTTATCTTTTTTAAAGAAATTCTTTATTTTCTTCAGCAACTTCATTTTTCTGACTCTTTACGCTAATATACCTCAGCAAAACACACGAGGAACCCTTTTCGTATTCTACCTATTCTACTTGTCAGTTCTCGTCCAATATCAGCGCGACTCACACCAACCGTCCAATCACGGATCTCTACGTATCTGCTATTTCAACCAGTACCAGCGCAGCTAACACCAACTGGCCAATCAGAGCTTACTTCACGCTCGCTGTCTGACCAATGCCAGCACAGCCTTTTTGTGACATCAGTATTACTCCTTCTACTGACCCTCCCTTTACAAAAGAATACGGCAATGTATTTCTAAATCTCCTTAATCAAAATTCTTGTTAGTAACAACATAAAACAATGCTACCTTGTCTGTTCATCTAAATAAAGAGATACTTCACTTCAAACGAGAAATTCTTTTACTTCAAGTAAAATAACGACCAGCGCTATTTTACACCCAAACAAGCTACAGGTGGACTTAGTACTCCTCTAGGGATAAGGCCAAAGTTTCGCAAGAGGACCTTTTGGTGTAAAAAGAGGTCTTGGTACTCCTCTGGGGATAAGGCCAGAGTTTCGAAGTGTACCCTTCACTATTTCAGACACTCTACTCACATACGAAATTGTCCCTAAATATAACACCTACAGCCTTCCGCCGTACAGTATTATAACAACAGACAAAGTACTTCTGCAGTGTGATTTCTGCCTACTTCAGGCTAAATTTCCATTCCCGGGATTCCTCAGGTAACTTCGTACCTGTACTTCTAGACAACATAGAACAGGACACTAACTTTCCATTGTTAAGAACATATAGTCAATAATCAATAATTATTACCAAACTAATCAATAATTAAACCGTCCTCTGCTACCAGAAAACTGATCCAGCGCGACACTTAATCAGGGATCAATACTCATCAATGTTTCATACAATGGCCCATACACATTCACCCAAATCCCTGATGCACTGGGGGTCAAGTTTTAAAGACGTGAAAATTGTTTCCTTCACAGATTCATGTTTAACAATTCCAAATACATAACTAGACCTGTATATCAACTCTCTTTCCTCTCGGTCGATGGACCAATTAGTTGAGTAGTTGATGGTAATAATAGAACTAACTGACTATCTAATTCAGTGAAATACCACCCCCCTGGCCAAGGGAGTAGTGGGGGTCTCCTGAAATAGAGTCAGGAGACAAAGATTTCAGGAACGGGACAGGACAAGGTCAGGAACAGCTAGGCCTCTCTGCAAACCGAAGGACAGCGACGCATCACCCCTCTCTCCTCTGCACTTGATCAGAGCTCAGGCTAAGGCTAAAACCACACCCCTAAAGGCACCCCAGTTATACCCTAAAACCTACATGTCCAACCCACATTAGTTGAAAAAATTTATGAAACTCAACAGTTCATTGGTCAGTTTGGGAGGTGGTCTGTCACACCATCAGATTCCCATTCACAATTTCTTTATACTCATTGTTCTTTAACTTCTCCCATTACATCAGGTTTGACTCATTCAGCTATTCCGGCATTGAAACATTTCTTTATTTTTTTCATATATTTCTCAGCTGCGTCCGCGGAAGAAGTTTTGGATCCCACGGTCAGGCTCATCCGTTTGGCAGTCATACAATGTTCTCTGTGCTGCATAGCCTTGAACCTTTATACTTTCTCTGCAGCGCTCAGCACTTCGGTCTGCTTGTCATGTCATTTGTATTCATTCTCCAGCCCCTCATCTATCCGGACAACTTATATGATTTCAGGCCCATTTGACTCACTATGGCAAATAGAACATAAGCATTCATTAATTACATGGAAATGCACTTTTCACTGTTTACCACCCACCTTTGCACTATCCCTTGGTAATGGTTTCTTAGCATAAGCTTAGAGCAAAAGCGGCATTATTTATTATCGTCTTACAGCAAGATGCAGATGCGAATGCGAAATGCAGCCTAGACATCCACTAATTTTGTTTCTCTCGGAACGCAATGTTAAATGTGGCCTAGTTCTTTCATGCATTTAGTTCACATTAGTGCACACATGCGCAAAGCGTTTCCCACGTGTTCATGTGATTTGCATTGTTAAATTTTCATTGCACACTGTTAGTATGTATTACGGGGGTGTCAATCCGAGCAGGTTTCTTTGTGCGAAATCCTGCTCCATCAAGGCTGTGTGTAAAAACCTTTGGGCATTTGTGCTGATCTGCCTTTGTAATGCCTCAGTAACACCCCTTTGAGGCAAAGGGGCGCAAAGCAGTGCAAAAATTATTTTGGTGCATATTTACAACAGAATGGTGGAACACAGTGTTAGGTCACAATTGGTAACGCCACAATCCAACATTCTGAAAACAGAGGGCTGTGCCGTATTTACAATAATACGGCGCACCCCTGCGTTTTGCCTAGCACTGGTGCTAAATTTAGCTGCCTAGCCCTACCGCAGGCACCCTTGCACTATAGTGCAAAGGGTGTCCCTTCCTGAATGTAAACACTCACTAAAGGCGATTTGTAACTTCTGTGTGTGCTGCAGAATGCAGCACATATAGAAGTTGCAGCACTTCATTATTTAATGATTGTTCATGTGCCAGAAGGGACACCTTCCTGCACATGAACAATCACTAATGGCTTTTTGCTCTTTCTATGTGTGCTGCAGAATGGCAAAGTGGCATATAATACACTACTCTCAGAGAAACCATCTACCAGCTACATTGACCTTCACATCCATTCAGGAAAATACTTCTACCTAACAAACTGAAATGGTCAGGTAGACAACAGCAACAAAACGCTGCCTCACTACTGTAAAACAACATCACACCAAAACCACCCTAAAAGGCTTGAACATCCTAGCTTAAGTGATAAAACACTGACAGTAGGTTGGAAGGCCCTTGTGATGGCTCAAGACTAGCCAAAGCCAACAACCTCACAGGCACCTAGTGCGGTGAATCACATGTGCACTTACCACTTCACGTGTAAAGTCCCCACAAAGGCTAATGGTTAGTACAATACTATAATCCCATTATGCACAAGAGAATACCAAAACATTGGATGACAACATTCTTCACTCCTCTCCCACAGAGAAAAGACAAAGAACACATAGTAAACAGTGAACTAGTGCCCAAAAAGGCACCCACATAAAAAAAACCTTGGGGGGATATTTACAACTGAAGTGGTGGAGTGAGGCATTAGCCGTCATGGCTTAACGCCTCACTCCGCCACTTCAGAAACACAAGGCTGCACCATATTTATGAGAATATGGTGCAGCCTTGCATTCCCCCCTGCACTGGCGCTACACTTAGTAGTGTAGCGCCAACGCAGGCACCCTTGCACCATAGTGCAAGGGTGTCTGCGTGCAGGGGAAAGATTGTTTATGTACAGGAAGGTTCCCCTTCCTGTACATAAGCAATCTTTAAATGCCATTTTGTCACTTCTTTGTCACAAAATGTCATTTTTTTAAAGATTGTTTATGTGCAGGAAGGGGGACCTTCCTGTACATAAACAATGCAAGGCTTTTTGCTTTTTCCATGTGTGCTGCACAAGGCAGCACACATGGAAAAAGCAAAAACGAGAAGAAATAAAGCATTTCTCCTCGTTTCGCCAACTTAAGATCAGGTATTCCTAGGTCTTAATTTTGGCGCTGCCTTCTATTTACGCTGCCCTTGTAAATAGGGGGCAGCATCAAAATCAATGGGTGTTGCGGTGGAACGCCCAACACAACACCCACTGCCCACCCTTTTTCATGCTAATCATAGCGTGAAAGGGTGCCTTATTTACAAGGCAACGTTAACCCATTCCGCGCTGCGCGAATTTTCGCGCTGTGCGGGCGTTTTATTGAGTGGGCGGAGTTCGGACGGCCCCCGGCCGTCCTCCGCACACGCCCACCGTGACGTCGGACGGCCGGGGGCCGTCCGGAGCACACATGGGGTTAAGCCACGTTAAGTGGCTTAACGCTGCCTTGTAAATAAGGCGAGGCCCCTATCGCCACCACAATGTCACTTAAAGTGACGTTGTGATGGCGATAGTGGCTTGTAAATATGCCCCTTGGTTTCACAGTGATGCTTTTCTGATAATGTCACCTCAAACTCTGATAAGCATTCTTTTTAATCTATAATTTACACTCTGTGTTTCCTTTATGAACACACTTGTTTTTTCCAGGCTAGCCTTTTGGAATTCCTTGTACCTTATACTCCCCAGGGAAGCCAGATTTTTAGTTCAAACTATTCAAAATACTGCAGACATATTATTATTGCAATTAAAGAAATGTGATCATATTCCTCCAGGATCTTTCCTCTGGTTGTCTGGGCGACAGCCTCTAGTCTTGAGGTGCCTTTGTAGGTCTAGAATTGTCTAGAATCCAGGATCCTAGTTTCTAGAAAAGAGTTCTCAAAAGTTTGTCCAAGCCGTTCTATGAGATCGCAATTCCGAATTATTTGCGGGTCCCTTCTATGCAAATTCTGTGATTCAGAAGTACGTTTTTTGTGTGCAGGAAGCAATACACTGGAATTCCTTACTGTCCTATCTTTGGCTAGTGTGGAATTGTTTGGACTTTCTGATCATTTCATAGTGTTTCTGCTTCTTGGATTACTTGACAGCATTTTATGTTCTCCCCTGCAGCACAAACAGACCGATTGTGTGTGAACCAATGCTCAAGTCCCATATAAGGGTATGGCCTAAAAATTCGGATGGGGAGTTACTTGAACTATCAGAATTATGAGCTTTACTGAAAATCTGGGAAAATCTCCAGTTCTGACATGCTTCAGTAGACACTGCTTCAAGCGCAAAATGTCTGGGTAAATCTCTGGGAATATAGTGATTTACCAGTGGAATTAAGGGCCTGATTAGGATGGCGGGCCACCCTACTGTAGACGGGACCGCCTGACAGGCTGTCGGCGGTCCAGCAGTAGGCATTACGATGCGACCGACACCACGGCGGTCGCAATGCCTATATTTTGCATTGCGCCGGGTGCTTTATTAATGTGTGGGGTGGAATGTAGAACTGTCATATGTCATCAGAACGGTATCACGGGAGGGCTTTGGAATGATTCCCTCATTCTGAGGTCGCCCTGCTTCTATGCTGCATGCACCTTTAACCTGTGATCTTAATAAATGGAGATGTATCACTACAGCGTATAAGTGTGTTCACTACACTTATTTTTGGCGACGAGCGGTTTACCCCTTGAACATTTGGATTAAGGATCCTCATCAACCACCTGTCGGACTCAGCCACCAGAAAAACGGAACTCGCGAGTGATTTCCTCGGAGGAATTCTGCTTTCTGTGAGTGCTGGCCGTGATTGAACCTCCTGTTAAACATCGGCGTGCCATTTATTCCATTTCTCCTAATTCCAAGTAAGTGTAACCTTAATCTGTTACTACTTACCAACGGTCACCCGCAACGACTTCCACTAGATTCGAAACACACATTGCCTCGCTCCACCATTCTTTCATTGTCGTCATTCTCTATTTGCGTCTCTCCTGCTGCGCGTTCCTCCGTGTTCAGGGCGAAGTGTTCCACGAACGTGTACAGCAACAGAGGAGAAGGACCAATCTTCGTGACGTCAATGCGTTAAACAGCACGCACGGCGGCCATCTTTTAGTGTTGTTTATTTTCGAGAAGTGGAGGAGTGCTATGTGTTTCAGTCCATCATTCATCTTTAAATCCTGAAGTGAAGAGGTGTTTAATTTCTTCAGTGGATCGTCTATCACAGAAAAGGTGTGTGCAGCGTTTTGTTTCATTTTTCTCAGATTCATTTTCTGTAAAGTGTTTTTAAAGGACAACACTTTACCTTTCTCCTGACTTTGTTTTCTCCTCTTCGATCCTGGGAAGCTCTTCACTCTTATATCATTTCTGGTTACTTCTGCTGATCCAGTCATGACTACTAGTGGAACCAGCACAGCTGTGGGTGAGCCCAATTCTTCCTCAATGCACATTAATTCCCCTAAGGAATTTTTACCCGCACCTGGAGAACCTTTGATAGCCTGGAACGACTGGAAAGAGTACTTTCTCAATTATATTGCAAATTTGGAAGACATTAATGGTTTATTTTCGCCAGAGAGAAAAAAAGGATGCTCATGTACTCTTTAGGTCCTGAAGGCTTGCGGATTTATAATGAATTACAAAAACTGGAGAGGGTTGGGGATATTGATGTGTTTAAAGCTGCCATGTTGGACCTTGATGATCATTTCTCCCCTTCAGTTTGTATTGCGGTCACTAGACACAGTTTTTTCCACAGAAAACAAGAAAAACATGAGAACATTGAAGAATACGTTTCTGCCTTAAAAAAGTTGGCCAGTAAATGTAGGTTTGCGCAACTGCACGATGAGCTCATCCGTGACCAAGTAGTTATGTACACAAAAACAAATCCATACAAGATAGGCTATGGGTAGAGGGTGAAGGTTGTTTGAAGGATATTGTAGCTATGGTTAAAAAGGCTGAACTTTCTGAGCGTTGTGCTAAAGCCACTTTATCTCACGATAGAAAGGACTCGGAAGTGGTGGGGAAAATTTTAGACAGTAGGTCGGGGTATAAGGTGAACCGGGATGTTAAATTTGACAAAAAGAAAGGAGAAAATGTTGAACAAAAGAAAATGGGTAATTTGATATGTTACAGATGTGGTAGTTTCTCACACTCTGCCAGATATGTAAAATGTCCTGCAAAAACGGCAAAGTGCCTAGAATGTGGTATCATTGGGCATTTTAGCAGAGTGTGCAATAGAAAACAAAAAAAAAAAACCAAAGAAAAAGTTGCTTGTATACAAGAAGTTGATGATGATAGTTACTCTAGTTCTAGTGAGGAAGATGTACAAGTCAAATTCATTCAAAGGAAAAAAGTTGTACTGAACATTACTGAAAGTTCTTCCTCTAAACCACTATGTTTAGTTTCCCTGGGTGGTATTACTGTGCAACTTGCAGCGGATTCGGGGTCTCCATTCACCATTGTCTCTCAAAATATTTGGGAAAAGCATTTCATTAGCAGTATAGGTGTATGGTTAGAACCTAATGATATTTCTCCTGAGAGTTTTACGGGGGAAAAAATTGATATCCTGGGATACAGAACATTAGTATTTCGTTTTAAAGAGAGACATGCTATGGGTAAGTTGTATATTGCGAAAGAGGGACCTTCAGTTCTAGGGTGGAAGGACCAGAAAAGTTTGAACATAATTCTTGACCCTAACAGTAAGGAGCAAGTTTTGGTATCATGTGATGGGGAGGACACTAAAAAGTGGGTTCTACAAGAATTCCCTGAAGTTTTTGCGGGCTCTATGGGAAAACTTAAAGGCTTTACCCACCAAATTCGTTTAAAGGAAGGTGCTATACCTAAGGTACACAAAGCTCGGAATATTCCTTTTATAGTCAGAGATGAAGTCAAGTCTGAGCTAGAAAAATTATTAAAGTCCAATGTCATTGAACCAGTAGAAGCATCCGAATGGGTTTCTCCATTGGTCGTTGCCCGTAAATCCAATGGAAAGGCCCGTTTATGTGTGGACTTAAGGTATCTCAACAACAATATACTGGTGGATCAATTTCCCCTTCCAAGAATTGACGAAATGTTATCCTTAACACGAAATGCTAAATGGTTTTCCACATTGGACCTTTCTGCTGCTTACCACCAAGTAGTGTTGGATACCGAAAGCAGACATTTGACTACTTTTTGTACACCTTTTGGGTGCTATAAATTTAAACGTATGCCTTTTGGGTTGGCATCAGCAGCGGCAGTTTTTCAGAGGTTAATGTCTAATCTTTTTGGTCATATTCCTGAAGTAGTGTTCTTTCAGGACGACATCTTAGTGATGGGGAAGAATAAAACCCATCATGATGCCATTCTAAGAGAGGTTCTTACCATCCTCAGGGACAATGGTTTGGCTGCTGAGGGTAGTAAGTGCAAATTTGCAGAAAAGTCTGTTACGTACCTAGGACACGAAATTTGTGACTCAGGGATCAAGCCTAAGAACAAACTTGTTGAAGCTATTATTAATGCCCCAGCACCCAAATCGAAAGATGAACTTAGATCGTTCCTCGGTTTAGCCGAATTTTATTCAAAATTTGTTAATCATTTTTCTGAAAAAACGTATGAAATGCGTTTACTGATGAAAAACAAAGCTATCTTTTCATGGAGTGATGCGTGTCAAAAGTCTTTTGTGGATATCAAAAGGGCTATCTCTAATGCTCCTACACTACAAGGATTTGATCCTTTTGCTGACACATTTGTCACTACTGATGCCAGTGGTACTGGATTAGGGGGTGTTGTCACAGATGTCAGAGCGGGGTAATGAAGTTGTGGTGGCCTTTGCGTCACGTTCATTGTCTCCTACGGAGGAAAAATACTCCGTGATTGAGCGAGAAACGTTGGCATGCGTATGGGCAATGGAACATTTTAGGAAATTCATTTGGGGGAAGAAATTTGTTTTGCGATCCGATCATAAACCATTAACTAAATTACTCACCACAGAGGGCCTTTCAAGGGCTTCAGCAAGAATTGCTAGATTGTCAATGAGACTCCAAGATTTTGTGTATAAAGTACAATATGTTCCAGGGGTCAAAAATGTGATTGCTGATTTTCTTAGTAGACTTTCTTTACCGCTAAAGGAAATTGACCAGGACCCCTGGAGCGATTTTTGTGTGGCTAGTGTGTTTTCAGACACTTCAGGTGTAAGTAAGAGTGAATGGGAAGATGAGTATAAAAAGATGAAATTTTACTTACTGTGAAAAATAAGATTACGGAGGGCTGGTCTGGTGAATGCAAGTGCAAACCGGAGTTGAAAGCTTTCTGGGAGGTACGGGATGAATTGAGTGTGGATGGTGAATTTGTCTGTAGAGGTGGAAGAATTATTCCTCCTGTAGGAATGAGGCATAAGATTGTATCAATAGGTCATGAAGGACATCCTGGTGTGTCTCGCACCAAAAGAAATATTAAGGCATTGTACTGGTGGCCCAGAGTAGATTTGGAAATTGAAAGATTTGTTCGTTCTTGTGTTAATTGTGAATGTGCAGATAAGACTCAAAAACCCTCAATCCCCCTATGTCCTCTCTTGGTTGCCCTAAACTACCTTGGGAAGAAGTTGCTTTAGATATTATGGGACCAATTTTATGGCAAGATGGGGTTACCAAGTACATTTTGGTGTTGGTTGACCTTTTTTCTAGGTGGATTGAAGTAGAAGTGGTCAAAAAAAGTAGACTCTGAAGCTGTTATTATTTTTTGGGAAAAATGTTTCTTAAGAGAGGGTTTTCCTGCATCTATTTTAACGGACAATGGTGTCCAATTTAAGTCTGACATGATGAAAAAGTTTATGGATTTCACTGGTATTAAACAGAGATTTACAGCCTTATATCATCCCAGAGGTAATTCTGTTGTGGAGAGAGTGAACAGAGTATTAAAGGGTGTTCTACAATTGGCTAGCAAAGGAAATAAAAATTGGAACGATGAACTGGATAAATTAATTTGGTCTTACAGGGTGACTGTGCATGACACTGTGGGGAAACTCCTTTTGGATTGATGCGTGGCAGATTTCCGTATTGCAGAATTAACCCTGGATGGATGGGCAGAAGTAAAAAGTATGATTGGGACTGTAGTCAGGTTAGGGAGTGTATTGCTAACTCTCAAAGTAAGAATAAAAATTATTTTGATGCCAAGCATGGCACAAGAGAAGCGTGCATCAAGGTGGGAGAACTTGTCAGGGTTAAGTGTGGTAAGAAAGTAGCCAAATTGCACTCTCGGTTTTCTGAACCAAAAAGGGTGACTAAAGTCATGCGCAACACTGTGGAATTGGAGGATGGTACTGTTCATCATATGAGTCGCATCTCTGTTTCGTGTGGTCCTGCTCCTGTGAAGGAAGGCTATACGAAGGTTAAGAGCACCAATTATTGGTGGATGGATGCTTTACCTATTGCTGGAAAGGGGGAAGACTTGGATAAGAATTTACATTCTATTGATGATGTCCCTGTTTCACATGTACCTGATCTTGGGACTGAATTTGAAGCTGGAAGTGAGTCTAGAATTGAGTGTGATGGTCGTCTGAAAGGCGCTGGATTTCTTGGTGGTGAATCTGATTCTTGCGTTGAGACTAGTCCTGCCGAGAGATCCAGTAAATTTGGCAGACGTATTAAAACCCCTAAAACTCTTGATGAGTTTGTTCGTTATTAAATATTTTTACTTGCGTGTTATCAATTATTTGATTTGCATAAAGAAGGGGGATGTGTAGTAACTTGGTTTCTTTATTAATGTGTGGGGTGGAATGTAGAACTGTCATATGTCATCAGAACGGTATCACGGGAGGGCTTTGGAATGATTCCCTCATTCTGAGGTCGCCCTGCTTCTATGCTGCATGCACCTTTAACCTGTGATCTTAATAAATGGAGATGTATCACTACAGCGTATAAGTGTGTTCACTACAGTAAATCTCTGGGAATATAGTGATTTACCAGTGGAATTAAGGGCCTGATTAGGATGGCGGGCCACCCTACTGTAGACGGGACCGCCTGACAGGCTGTCGGCGGTCCAGCAGTAGGCATTACGATGCGACCGACACCACGGCGGTCGCAATGCCTATATTTTGCATTGCGCCGGGTGCTGCTGGCTGCACTATCTGCCGCAATGCAAAAAAGGGACACTTTACTACGTGGCAGGCACCATGCGGTGCCTGCCACATGGTGCAGGGTTATATAGGGGGCACCATAGGTGCCCCCCAGTGCCCACAGCTTAGGTCCAGGGGGGGAAGGGAGCCCGCTACGGGCCCCCAAAGTCCTTTTCCACCTGCCTGTTCATGGCAGATTAACCGCCATGAACAGGCGGGCAGAAAGGGGCATCGTAATCCCTACGGCGGTGCCTGGTAGGCACCGCCACCATTGGAGGGACTACGAGCCCCTCCGCCTCATCTGCAGCTCAGGGAGCCCATCGGATGCGTGGCGGTCAGTCTTTCTGACCGCCACACATCTGCCCGCCAGTGTAATATGGCTGGTGGATGTGGAGGGTTCGATGGCAGTGGGACCGCCACCGACGGGCTGTCGGTGGCGGCCCCACCGCCATCCTAATCGGGCCCTATGTGTGGTATTCCCGATTTCCTTGTCAGTGTACATATTAGACTCCCAAATGATCCCCTACCTCATCTACCACAGACTCCGATATTGTTAATTCTGAGGCCAGGGGATTGTGGGAGTGAAACACTGGCAAAAACAGAACACTCATAGTGAGGATCTAAAGAAGCATAACATAGCTGTAAAATAGATAAACTGATGCTCATAACTTGAATATTTCAACTGTGAAACATACCACAACATTTTCTCGCTATTGCAGGTCAACTCCAACTTCATAAAATATTATTACTTTCAATAATTAATTATTAGAGGAATAACATCCCTGACACCTGTCCTGGTTCAAATTGGGGCATCTGGGAACACCATTCAACTCCCCACTTTACACTTTATGGAGTGATTTTCAGATGTCTTCTCTTTTGCTTCAAGAGCTCATAACCAAATGTAAGCAGTACTTTATTTCCAAATAGATAACAGACTCGCTGCCATAAACCAGACTTTTATATACTGTTAATTAAGCAAGATGACTTTTCTCCATGTCTGCAGCATTCTTACTAGAAGAACAGTAAAACATCATTAAAAATTGCTAACACTGATATAAACATAGCATAATCTGTATAATATTTTGATGCATCAGGGTGAATTGAGGCACCCAGAACAAGAATAAGGGTTGAACTCAGGACAGAGGACGGCTAAAATTGCAATTTCGGTTTGTGAAATTCAAAAACATTTTGTGAAATGTACTTGGAGGGTACCTCACGTTAAACTTAATTGTGAAGGAATATCCCACATGCAAAGGCCATGCTATACAGTGAAAGGAGACTGGTACCATGAGAAAATATATTTTGGGTGTAGTTTTATTGTTCCCATGATATCTTTCTTGTTCAAAATCAAATCAACCTCCAATCGGTAAAAAACCACAAAAATGTACAAATTTAAAAAACTTGCCTGCATAAATAAAACATTCATCTGGCTCTTCTCGGAATACCATTAAGTCATGACACTCAGTTCTTCAGCACACCTTCTTCTACAGCCACAGTCTCCCTTTTGATTGTCTCTAGAAATGCAAAGGTGTTTTGTTAGTAATTTTTTCATTTACGTGCATGAACCTTCAACAGATGGCAAGTCTTTATACAGGCCTGAAAAGGATTAGTTTACAAAAATGTCAACCCAGTGGACTTATAAGAGAAAATGTACATCCAATGGGATGATACTGTTGTAAATGATATTCAGGACACAATGTTTATGTCAGACGATATCTCTGCAGACAGTATCAGTGCCCAGAGGTATGTGCTATCTGCAGGACACACAACCTAGCAAGCACTGTCCATGCTTTCTTCTTTTCAGCTGGCAACTCTCCTCAATTCTGTTTTTCCTTATCACCAGTGTAACATTTCATTAAATGTTTGCTAATTCTGAGGTTAATAACTATTACTATTACCTTAAAATTACATAATCAGACATACACAATGCATAGGAGACACACCATCAAACATTCAGGGTGTAAGGACACCACCGACATAGGCAATTGACAATAATACATAGGAGAAAGACCAAATCACAGAACATAGCACTTGGCCTTCTTTGTGGGGGGTGTTTCCAGGGACTGCCAGGAATAATCCCTTCCAAGACCCTTTTCACCTGATGACATTGTTAACACTTGCTAGCCAAGATAGTCCCCAGTACAACGTAACCTAAGGAGTTTGTGCATTCTTGGAAAATGGTGCCCCTTCACCTGCCCCCCTACGTCTTTGCTCTAGTTTGTTAAAAAAAACTCTTAGTAACCTATTGATAAGTGTCTGCTCCATGAAAATCCAAGACAGCCCCTCAAGATGTATGTATGTAATGTGTATTTATTGGTAGAGAGGGTGCCAGTTGCTGCGTATCCATGAGCACTGTTGTTTTTCACTGTGCATAAAGTGACACATGTACCGCTCCAGGTTCAAGGGGGTGTACTGGGATTGCCACTTGTTCTTTCCTGCATATTCTGAATAACATGAATACCACCTCCCACTAAACACAAGCGGTGTAGACACCTGTGTGCAATGTGTCCGCAATGATTTAACAGAGGTGTGGGAGGCTAGATATCCAGAACCATCCCACCTTCTCCTGCTCTCATGGAATAGGCATGTGTGTAGATAGAGAAGGATGAGGAACAGATTATGAGCTTCTGTAAATCATGGATATGTTTCATGGACCTTCTCACAACAGCATCTGTGCATAAGTTTGTTTTGCAGAAGCTGTCCTTCTCTACTTTCTCCTCTTCCATGACCTTTACCTTAACTTGAAACAATCAATAAGCAGGAAGAGGTTAGAGAGAAGGATGAGGAGACAAATGAGGATGAAGAATGAAAATTGCAGGAAAATTGACCCAGAGATAGGGCTCAAGCTAGAAATTCCCATTATGTACAACTTAATCATAGCCCCAAGCCTGAATGACACCCCTGTGCAATTAAGGGAATTGCAATAATCTGCTCCCTGGTTAACAAAAAGTTAAGCAACAGGTTTTTTGTCAGCCTCCTCAATCTTAGCACAAAGCAAGGGTGTCACTGAAGAGCACTAGATTTGCAGTGCCAGGTGCTCTTTTGGAGTATGGTCCACTTATATACATGGAACCACCAGTGAAAAGGAAATGTGGCTAGACCAGTTGCCTGGAGCAGAAGAAAGGTAATTATGGAGGGAGATAAAGAAAATCAAGTAATAAGAACAAAGAGGACATGTGAGAGCAAATTTTAGGTTTTCAAAGATTATGATGAACACGGTCACAGAGGGCAACATTGTGTTTAGTTGCAGATTTAACAGTAGATAAACTAGTTGAATAATCAAATAGTCGTAAGGAGAAAGATGAAGAGAGACTGAGAGGAAAGGTACAAGGATTATTGATTATAAGGTTACAGGTTAATGTCAGATTTGTCTGACATTACCTCTCATTCAGGAGTTTCCTGAAAACAAACTCTGTACTAACCAGAACCTAGCAGTACAAGGAACATCTCATAGACACAATATACAAGACTTGATATTCACAAATGCTACAGTGAGTTTTCAGTTGGAGTATGTGAGATAATGATTTATTATATGGTGGGTGTTAGAACTGGGGGTCTCTAGTTGGCAGAGGTAGGTACCTTTGACCAAATAGGGACTCTTGCTTCTAGTCAGGGTAAGGGGGATACACTCTTTAGATAACCCCTGCTCACCCCCTTGGTAGCTTGGCACGAGCAGACAGGCTTATCCCAAAGGCAATGTGTAAAGTATTTGTACCAACACTCACAGTAACACAGTGAAAACACCACAAATGGACACCACACCAGTTTAGAAAAATAAAATCTCTTTATTTAAACTAAACAAGACCAAAACAACAAAAATCCAACATACAGGAACTCAGTAGAATGTCTTTAAAAAGGTTGTTGCAAAAAATAAACTTGTAGATGATCAAATGCGACACTCAGTCTCAAAGAACCTGGGATGCGTAACACAAAACAACCAAAAGGGGCGCAGAAAAGGCGATGCGTCGGTTCTTACTGCGCTCCGGTTCCGATGCGACAAGATGGCGCCTTGATGCGTTGCGACGATCCGGTGCGATGCAACCAAAATGGCGTCTTTGTTGCGATGCGACAACGTAGAGGCGATGCGTGCACGCCCGACGGCCGTGCGGCGAACTCGGTGGTTTTCTGAGCCGCGACAGGCCCTGCGACACGCTTCTCCGGTGATGCGACGACACCCTCGGTGACACGCTTCTCCGGTGGTGCGATGGTGATCAGCGGCGGCGCGCTTCCTCAGCGATGCGACGGCCCTGCGACACGCTTCTCCGGTGATGCGACGGCACCCTCTGTGCGGCGGCACGCTTCTCCGGTGATGCAACAGCGGCAGCGGCGACACGCTTCCTCGATGATGAAACAGCGGCTGCTGCGGCGGCATCACGCTTCTCTCTCGTTGCGTCGCGCTTCCAGCTCCCCACAGCAAAAAGGCCTCACACACAGTTACAGGCCCTCCTGGCAGACTGGAACTCCCAGCAAGGAAGTTCAGGGAAGCTGGGGGTGAAGTCCTTTTGTGTCTGGGACTTCAGAAACAGGATGCCAGCTCTTCTCAGGCCCTTGGAGACTTTTCTTCAGATGGACACAGCACACAGCAAAGTCCTTCTTCAAGCAGGGGACACAGCACACAGCAAAAGTCCCTTAGTCCTCTCCTCAGTAGAAACAGCAAACTGCAGGCCAACCCCAGACACACAGCAAGGGCAGTACTTCTCCTCAGTCTCTTCAGCTGATCTTCTTTGGCAGGGATTCCTCTTGATCACGAAGTAGTCTAACTTTCAGGGGTTTCAGCCCTCATAATTATACCCCAAAAGTATTTGTTCTCTATGAGTGAGGGGTCCTGGACCCAGTCCAAACCAGTTCTGGGTGCACTCTGCCAGTGCACAACTTCTTCCTTTGTTAGTGTGGGCCAGGGTCATCAGACACACCGCAGGAGGTGGAGCCAGCATTGTGGAAGGCAGGCACAGCCCTATTCAGGCCCAGGTGCTACTCCTCCCACCACTCCAAATGCAGGTAGGTCTATTCAGCCTAGTGCTGACTCACCCAGACTCCTGGAGCCACCCCAGCCCCTGTCACTCTCAAACCAGACAGTCAATCCACAAACAGGCAGAGGCACACAGAAAGGTTGAACAAGAAAATAGCCACTTTCTAAAAGTGCTATTTTCAAATACTGAATTTAAAAACCATCCACCCTAAAAGATGTGTTGTTAAATTCTGAGGTCAGGGATACCAGATTTCAAATTTCTATCTTGCTCCTATGGGAAGATATGCAGGCAAACATGTTACACAGCATTCCCCATTCTGTCCTATGGGCAAGATAGCCTTTCAATAGTGAAAAACGAAATTGGCAGTATTTCACTATCAGGACATGTTACCCACACTAGTACATGTCCTACCTTTCACATACACTGCACCCTGCCCAGGGGGGTACCTTGGGCCTACCATAGGGGTGTCCAATGTGTAAGGAAAGGGAAGGGTCAGGCCTGGCAAGTGGGTACACTGGCCAGGTCAACATGGCAGTTAACAAACTGCGCACAGGCACTGCAGTGGCAGGCCTGAGACACCATTTTAGGGCTACTCATGTGGGTGGCACAATCAGTGCTGCAAGCCCACTAGTAGCATTTGAATTACCAGCCCTGGCACACTCAGTGCACTTTACTAGGGACCTACTGGTAAAACAAATATACCAATCATGGATAACCAATAACAATAACAATTTACTCAGGGAGCATTTGCACTTTGGCACTGATCAGCAGTGGCAAAGTGCCCAAAGCATCTAAACCAGCAAAAACGAAATCCAGCACAGTGTCAAAAATACAGGAGGTAGAGGCAAAAAGTCAGGGGAAACCACGCCAAGGATGCCAGGTCTAACAGTGGGGCTTTGCAACCTCACTGTGTAATAAACCACAAATCAATCTTGGGTCTAGTCAGGCTAGTTTGTAAAACCTTAGCTCAACCCTGGGTAGCTGTGGCTCCGAGCAGTCAGCCTTTAACAAAGGAACAATTGCAAAGCATTTAGAAGTACCAAACAATTGAAAAAAAAGAAATGCAATACAAAGGAAATTCGACACCAATTTATAACGGTTGTATGTTGGAACAACGAGTTCCCCAACCACGACTTCCCTAACAACAAGGTCGCAACCACGACCTTGTCTAAACCACGATTTTTTTTACCACGCATTCCTTTACCACGATTTTTCGTGGTAAAGGAATGCGTGTTAAAAAATGCTTTCCAACTAGTACCCCGATCCCCCCACCCCTTAAAAACGAATTCCCCTGCCTAAAAATAAACACGATCACCCACACACACTAAACTAATTCCCTCCCACCCTAAAAATATACTCGATCACCAACACATCCTTAAAACAAACACGATCACGCACACCCCTAAAAACTAACCCCAAATCCCTAAAAACTAACCCCAAACCCCCCAACCCCTGCATACTAACACCAATCCCCCGCCCTCCTAAAACTAATTCCCCCACTCTAAAAATAAACACGATCACCCACAAACCCTAATAACTAATTCCCCTTCCCTAATAATAAACACGATCACCCACACACCCTAAAAACAAACACGATCACCCACACCCTTAAAAATAAACTCAACCCCCATAAAACTAATTCCCCCTCCCTAAAAATAATCACGATTACCCCCACCTCCTAATAACAAACTCAACACCTTTTAAACTAATTCCCCCACCTTAAAACTAAACCCCAAACCCCTAAAATCTAATCCTAAACCCCCACCACCCCCAGAAAATTAACCCCTCTTACCTGTTCCTCTGCGACGCTCCTCGGAACTCCGCCCTGCCCGAACACTAGACCGAATCAGCCTTAACCACGCACATGCGTGGTTAAGGCTGAGTCGTTGTTCGGGCAGGGCGGAGTTCCGCTTTTGTGACTCCGGAACTCGTTGTTCCGGAGTCGTTGTTCCGGATGTTTCCCATTTATAACAAACAAAATTCACCAATGGGTTCTGGAGATATAAATTATTATGCAAATTGTCAATTACTGCTCATCACTCAAAATGCAAATAAGCACTGGCAGCTACCATGGTTAGCAGTAATTTTGAAAACTTTTCAAACCTTCTAAAAAGTTGTGTTTGGTTTGGTTACTTTTGCCCGTTTTGGGCGACCAACTCCAGCAGGGAGCAAGTCACAGGGGCCAATAAGGCTTAGCAGACAGTTACCTTGCAGTCAAAGCAGTCGCTATTCCAGTTCCAGGCTCCATGAGCAAACCGCCATAGACATCAATGGAGTGGTCCTGATTTAAGTGCTACAGGATGATGAGGATGCTGATCTGGTCAATGGGAGTCTTCCTGAGGCCATCCCTCAGTCCACGAACATGGTGGGGTGACTTTGGCCACAGAGGCTGATGTCCCTCGAAGTCCAGGTGAAATCAAGCCAAAAACCAATTGCCACTGGTCTGCTAGTCTCCGGTCACAGCAAAACCAGCATTTTCTTTTAACTGCACCCAGGTTCAGTTTTGGGCAACCAAACTGCAGGTTGAGGACTCTTCCTGATCAAGCAGACTTGGGTGCAACTTTTAAGTGTCAGGGTTTGGTCTCCCGGGCTGCGCTTCGGTGGTCAGCGTTGAGTAAGCGATTGTGGCTACCAACTCACCAAGGTGACTTTTTCAGCTTTTGTGGCCTTGGAACTCTAACAGGAAGTCAGCCAACTGACTCTTGGAGTGTACCTCTTCTGTCTGGGGCTCGGGTACTACCCTTCCTCAAACAGGGCACCAAAGGCATAGTCCTCTCCTTGCTAGCCCAGGAGCAGCAGGTGCAGACCAGTGTTTGGTGCCGCCTCTGTTTTCCAGGTCTAGGGAACAGCAGGGTAGTACTTTTTCTGTCCTCTTCCCGTACAAACGTGATCTGAGGTCTGGGAGTGAGGGGTGCAACATTTATGCCCCCAACTTCTATCAAGGGATGCAGTGACTACTAACCAATGGGCTACCAGGTCCCCTCCCGTCCGATGACAACTTCTTGCATTGTGTGGCATTTAGCTATCCCAGAGTGATATTCTGCCCATTCCCGAGATGGCGGAACATTTCGCTTGGTGATTGGAGCTTGGTATCCCACCCTAGAGGTGTGTCTACATCAGGGCTACACACCCACAGGAAAACTAGTTTGATCACTGTTTCCCCCTCTGTGTCCCTGACGTCAACCTGTCTACCATAACAAGCCCTTCTCATGTGTGTCCACCATTTGCCACTGAAAGGCGAGTTCCCCTTTGAAGCGCGCCTTTTGGGCTCACACCCAGTTTGGCTTCCTGCTAGGGAGCGGTAACACCTCTGTCAATGGCAGCTCTCTGTTGTGTCCTTTCCTGGGAGTCATTCGCACCTCTCCCCAGTAGGACAGAAGGCTGTCTTGTGGCCAGCAACTGTAACCGGCCACTGGAAAACTTGTGTAACAGAGTGGCAACTTACTAAAGTTGCCCTATACTTAAAAGTTACATTAAATTCGAGTTAAGCATCATGTCAGGTTTATCGTAAAGATTTTCTTGATTCTTTGAAGTACCAACTTTAGTAGTTCCATTCAAACGTTAGCACAACTGGGGTGTCAGCATGTGACCTTGTACTTGCCAATGTGACTATTAGGCTTCCTACAGTAAAAACCAAAATATGGGTTTTTTTACTGTTAGGACATAGAGATACATGTCCTAACTATAATATACAGCACCCTACCTTATGGCTTGACAGGCCTACCTTGGGGGTGACATATATTAAAAAAGAAGGTATGGACTTTGCCATTACTTTAAATGGCAAAGTTGAGTTAGCAGTTAAAAACTGCTCTACTAGTCTGTAGTGGCAGGCTGGGATACATGTGTTACTTTGGCACACTCATGGTGGCACAATAAGTGCTGCAGCCCATGAGGGACACTTTAACTTACAGACCCTGGTTATCCCTGGTACCATATACTAGGGAATTATAAGTAAGCTAACCTATGCTAATTGGATATAAGTCAAGTAAACATACACTTTTCAGAGTCAGGGCACTAGCACTGAGGTCTGGTTAGTACGTCTTAGAGCACTCTCAGAGTTGAAAAACCAGAGCATCATTTCAAAACCTTGAAGGTGATCAGGGAATAAGAAGCATTTCCTTACGGAGTGAATGTTCATAAAATCATTACAAATCCCAAAAAAGGAAGATTATTTTTTCTGCAACACCCAATGATGCAGTTTCTTTCACATATGCACCAATCCTCAATCTGAGTTCTCTGCACCCTTGTTATATTGGAGATTGCAACCCTTCACCAGCCCATCTTAGCTGGAATCCTTAGAATTAAACCATCATAGGCTCTTCTCAGTTAACACCTCACTGAATTTGAGGTATTGTTAATCACAATGTCTCTTAATATGATTTTGGTCTTTCAACATGTTATTTTCCACTGTGGGCGTAAGGAGGTTGGCCTTCTCAGTGTTTTGCCATGAAACCTTTTAAAGTTCTGTTCTTGTACACCTGTCTGGCCTTCTTGGTTTCCAGCATCTGGTGATGGTCTTTTCTAGATAATTGGAGTCAATCTGATTGTAACCTGAAGGGGGTCCTGTCACAATCAAGGACTCAGGTTGTGGCTTTCCAGCATATATGGTGATGTTGATGCGGATTTTGAGTCCAAGCCACCATTTATAGAACCCTATTCCAACTTTAATCCATGTCATGAGACCTCTGCATTCATACAGAGATGGGGTTGTCTCCAGTCCTGTACTTAAGACTTTGTCAGCGCACTTTACTCATCATTGGCATCGTTTTCAATGCACACAATCATCTTATAGAACTACACTATACTGTGATTGCTACCTCAGAGATCTTGCTGGTGTGCTTGGGCATAAACTTGAGTGTAAATGACTATGGCTGTTTCTCGGTGTCTCGTGAAATCGCATTTCCTGGCCAGTTCTCTGATAAACAAAAATGACGGTGCTTGGTGTTAGGGCTGAAGTTGGAGATGATCCCCCTTCTTAGTTCATGGCAAGTGCTGGGTCAGGCTGCCTTCAAGTATTGACCATGAGAGAAGCCTCTAGCTCTCTGACGTATTTACCTCTTTTCCTTCTCTTTTTTTTGCCCAGTCACATCCTTTACAAATGCTCCTCCAAAGGTTTTCTTAAATAAGATTATCCTGATCATGAGCGGGGAGTCTTTGCAACATGTCATTTGATGACCTTGATCAGGGGCAGCAGACGTTTAGGGAGCACAGAACCTAGCTACTTCCTCTATTCACTGTCTTCCCATCAACGAGATTCCTTTGTGTAGGAGTATTACTTTTCTGCATTTCATTTTTTTGTAGATCTGACTGAAAATAGATTTTTGCACTGTGATTAACAGCTATGGACGATTCTGTGCCTCTTCTTCGTTGACTGCCACGGCACTACCTATATGCAGGTGCAACGTGATGTTTGAATTAAACGTGCCTATGAGAAGAATTTTAAGTTACAAGTCTTACTGTCAGCTTCTTTCGTTCTGAGACACTTTCTTTCACACAGGAGCAGGAAGAGCACTGTACTTTATCAATGAACAAAGCACAGAGGTCAGGCAACATTGTTTCTGCATCATTCATTCTTTTTATTATATTTTCTGTTTTACAATGGCTCCAATAACATCCTCCCCCCACACCCAAGGGTCCAGTAAACAGACTCTGAGCTGGAATGTCCCCCAAGTCCTGATTCTTAACATACCATATCCCCGATGTTCCCTTTAACCCCACAAAACCTTTCTTTCCTTCAGAATCTGCCCCAACATTACTCAATTATCCTGTCTTCAAGCCTTGTCTCAGTGACAATAATGTCTTAATCCGTCCTCTAAAACATAAGACAACCCAAGGTCTTTGCACTTTACAAATTTCTTTTAAGTGTAACAACAAAACCTGTTTCATTGAGAATAATGTATGTGTACCCAGTAATAAAATGATGGGTTTTAAGATTTCACATTGATTATTTGGGGTTTCAATCTCTCGTGTTAAGAAAATCAGGAACGAGTGGCTTAGGGAGGCTTGAGCATCTGGTCATTTACATCTTGGCGAGGAAAAAAATGGAAAATACTTGCTAAAACACTTTCTGTTCAAAGTAAACAAAAGAAACGTTGAAAAAGTGATCCAGCGCAATATTAGCCAACAACATTCATACACCATATACTCACTTAGGCCCATACATTCACACTACGCTAATACTTACGCTGGATGTCAGATATACTCTTATATCAAAAATCCCTGCTACCAATTACCTTCTGATTGAAGAGTAATAACTTACCAATGGATCCTTTGCTAATTCGGAAGTTTAAAATGAGTGACATTCACTATAGTACATAATCCTGAAATAACCACTGAGTCAGGAAGTTTTAAATTGTTTATCTAAAGTTTTAGCAGAGTAAAATACAGAAAATACAGTATTTGATCAGAATACCCAAGAGGAAGCATAGGAACGAATTTTCTAATAACTGACAGTTTTTAAGGAATTTAGAGAGGATAGAGACAGCAGCGCAACTAAAGGTTGCATTATAGTTACCTAGATGCGAGAACCAAGCCCCTTAGCCAAGGAGTTGGAAAGAATAGGACCCTGGAAGGATGAAGAGCAAGGACCTCCTTCAGGATCAGGACAGGACTGGTGACCTCTCTATAACGACGCCTGCGCCGTTCCCCTCTCTGGCACTCAATTTCTCCTCGATTCTCCCGTCTAATGGACTCCGCCGCCCCCTCCTCAGGACCTCTTCCGGATAGGGATTCAGTCAGCAACCGATCAGCATGGCAGCCTGGAGCTCTTCTGTATGTTCTGAGAGTCTGTGCTAACTAATTACTAATGCTATATTCTATTATACCCTTCTACGCCCATGTACCTCCCCTTAATGTTGCTAAAATATGGGACCACTACTTCTGATTGGGCAGGGACAGGAGGTGGATTCTCGCACCATGACAAATTTGGCTTAATTTGTAAAGCCTATTGTATTTACGTTCCCGCCCCTTCAAATTAATACATTCACTTTATTTCCCACCCGTTCTCACGACAAATATTATACATTTTACAGGAGAAGAGCAACATTTTATCCGCCGGATACATTGGGTACATCATTTTCGGCCAAAAGGTCATGGCCTTGGAAGACGTCCAAGTTGACTTCACTTGGCAGGCACATAGGACACATGCGCAGAACCCTCTGTCTCTCGAGTTTCAAGTCACCAACCCAGGCCCAAGTTTACGAATTACTAAAAGTGCAAGAAGAAAATATTAAAATCACAAATAAAACGTTTCACTGTATACCCACTTTCCCTAACTCTATTCCCATTTAATCATAATACTACCTTGCATTAGTAGCGTTAAGAAAACGACAATTTAATAATGACATGAGAGCAAGCTTAAGCATGTGAGAACATTGAGCGGCCATTTTAATACACACTGCGCAGAAGCAGAAGTTTCCCACCAAGCAAAGAAAGACGTCACACCATGTGATCAGGTTGCGACATGCGCAGAGAAGTTCCCGCGCTTTAGCGGCCATTTTGAGTTATGGACAAGCGTTATTCATTAGTAAAACACATAGGCAAGCATCTATCCCTTTTGTATTCGTGAATGCAAGTATTAGTATTTGACAGTACAAGTTTTAATAAATTAGTACTATGAGAAGGATTGCATACAAGCAAGTTTCAATTTTGAAACCTTGCTCCATCAAAAGTACTGACAGTCAAAGACCCAGAGATACGAAATATAGGGCGGGGGTGAAGGTATGAATATACAGCTTCAGAGACTACTAAGATCTTTCATCAAAACCTGCTGTACAATTGAGTTCTTTTTTAGGTTTGGCTTGAGAGTACAGCTGCCTGCACGGTATGTTGCTACACATTCTTTCAAACAAACAAAGTATGCTTTGCCTCCATCCAGAGGAGTATTTCCTCACCTCATTCAATTGACTATTTAGTGTATCATTAAATATTCTAAGAACTGCTTCCAGTGGAATGCAGAAGGGACTATTTGAAGCCTGAAAAGTACACTCAGCTTTCACGCTGCTTTTCAATCTTAAATCTTTATCTCTACTCCTATGTGCATTTGATACAGTAAGCAATCCTGTTTTTCCAGCATTGACCAAGCCAACAGGGTAAGCTTTAAAGGGGCCATCTGGTGAATGATGTCATAGAATGTCTCAAATCCCCAGCAGACATAATCAAAGGAACATTCCAGAATGCCTATTCTTGGCGATTAATAGTAATGCAGAACTGGGTAAAGACAATTACTACCCCTTTTTATTGTGATAAACAGCATTTGTCATGTAACTCATGAAACCTATTTGCATAGCCAGTGTTTATATCATCTTTCTGTCTTTTCTTATCATTGACCATTTCCTTTGTCATTGCATGATATCCCAGGGATTAAATGGAAACACTTGCTACCCAGAAGTGATGGAGCGTGGGGACAGAGTGGAGCAATTGTGTAGAAACCCTAAATCTAATATTAAATGTATAATACAGCACTCGTCTAAAAGCCTAAACAAGCACAAAACACAACCTCTTACATTTGCTCATATAATTTCCTGTATGCAAGAAATTGGGATATTATTTGGGGTGGGTGACTACACACCTCAATGAATATTCACCACCCCTTTCAGGGTATTGCTCGGATATGAATTTACCTTGAAAAAATGAAAAAATTAAAAGACAACAGGCATTTAGCAAAACAGGAACAAGTTGGTTTAATTAAAAGCAGCCGCTGGGAGAGCATCAACAGAGTCTAAGCCACTCGTTCCTGATTTTCTTAACACAAGAGATTGAAACCCCAAATAATCAATTTGAAATCTTAAAATCCATCATTTTATTACTGGGTACAACTGATGACAGTCTCAATGTACCAAAGTTTTGGCCCGTAATATATGTAGTTCTTGAGGTACAATAAAATGATTACACATTATTGTAAAGAATGTAGATCTTGGGCCTAGTCATTAACCATAAATACAACCATATGATAAGGGGGGTCGCAGGTGGGTCTCGACCTCGTGGAGAGCTAGTGTGGGCCAGTTTGTATGTTTCCAGATGTCCGGCAGGGCACGTGTTCACTGCATGTGGTGTGCATCCTGTGTTCTGATTGGCTGAGTGTTCCTAACTACATGTGTGTTAGATTTGGGGGTCTCTAGTTGGCAGAGGTAGGTACCTTTGGCCAAATAGGGACCCTTGAGTCTAGTCAGGGAAAGTAGGTACACTCCCGAAATAACCCCTGCTCACCCTCTTGGTAGCTTGGCACGAGCAGACAGGCTTAGTTCAGAGGCAGTGTGTAAAGCATTTGTGAACACATACAGTAATCAAGTGACAACACTACAAATGGACACTACACAGTTTGTATATTTATAAAAATAGGTATACTTTATATAGATTTATCACAAGACCATAAACGACAAAAATAATCCACAATGCTGTCAAGAGTGCTTAGTTCTGATCAAAAAGGCGTAATTCAAGGTTCTGTGCGAGTCGGTAGCCTCCTCCGGCTACGGCGATGTTGAGAACAAACAGAGTCTAACAAATCCAGCTGACCGCGTCGAGACGAGCCAACACAGGGTAGACAGACTCGGTCACAGTACCTTTACTTGAAGCGGCAGGCACGGGCGTGCGAGCCGGATGGCTGTTCGTCGCGGTCGCGATGCAAAAATGGAAGCGTTGCAGGACGCGTTGTCCCTCGATGCGGTGCAGGCAGCGGCTCGTTGACGTCGTCGAGACGGAGTCGGTGAGACCAGGGCCGTGCGTGGCAGGGCGAGACGGTGCTTCGGTGCGGTGCTGGCAGGTTGCGGTGCGGCGATGGAGCCGGATTCAGGAGCTGGCATCGATCAGTCCGGACAGCGGTGCGAGTCGGGCGGTGCGTCGCAAAGCGTGCGAGCGGTGCCCAACTCCGGGGCGGTCACAGGACTCGAACTCAGCAGCAGTGACCGTGTCGGTCGGACCAGTTCAATTCGGCGTAGCGAAGCGTTGCAGGACGCGTTGTCCCTCGATGCGGTGCAGGCAGCGGCTCGTTGATGGAGTCGGTGAGACCAGGGCCGGGCGTTGCAGGGCGAGACGGTGCTTCGATGCGGTGCTTACAGGACACCGAGTCGGTCGTGAGAGTCGTTCACAGCTCCCTACCTCTGTAGCCACTGAAACAGAGTTTCCAGCAGCAATTCACAAAGGGGGTGAAGTCCAATGGTCCTGGGACTTTGGTCAGGGGGAAAGCTCTCTTCCAAGCCCTTGGAGATCCTTCACAAGTTGATGAAAGTCACAGCAAAGCAAAAGTTCCTTTCTCCTTTCTTTGGCAGTCAGGCAAACCACTGCAGGCCAATCCCCCAAGCAGCACTTCAGGCTTAGGGATAGTCTCTCCTCAGTTTCTTCTTGGTTCCGCTCCTCAGCAAAGGTTTCTTCTTGTTCCCAAAAGTGATCTAATTTTCCTGGGGTCTGGGTGCCCCTCTTATACCCTGATTCTCTTTGTTCTCTGGAGGCAAAGAGGCCTCTGCCTAGTCCAAAACCAGTTCTGGTCAGTCCTGGAGCACTTTGTTTTTCTGACTCCTTCTTTCCTTTCAGAATGTGGGGCAGAGTGCTCAGCCGCCCGGCAGGAGGTGGAGCCAGCATTGTGGAAGGCAGGCACAGCCCTATTCAGACCCAGGTGCAACTCCTCCCTCCACTCTGGATGCAGATCTTTCTATTCAGCCCTGTGCTGACTCACCCTGTCTCCTGTAGCCACCCCCAGCCCCTGTCACTCAATCTCCAGAAAAGAAATACACAACCTAGCAGAGGCAGGCTTGGATAGTTAGGCAAGAAAATACCCACTTTCTAAAAGTGGTATTTTCGAACACAGAATGTTAAAACCAACTTCACTAAAAGATGTATTTTATCATCCTGAGTTCAGGCATACTAAATTCGTTTTTCTACCATGTTCCCTGGGTCAGTTCTGACTATAAGGTGTAATAGTCAGTCTGCCCATTCTGGCCTATGGGGAGCAGGTAGCCTTGCAATAGTGAAAAACGAAAATGGCTGTAATTCACTATTAGGACATGCCACACACACCAGGGCATGTCCTACCTTATACTTACAATGCACCCTGCCCTAGGGCCTACTTTAGGGGTGACCAACATGCAGTAAAGGGAAGGTTTAGGGACTGGTAAGTGGGTGCACTCACCAAGTCGACAGGGCAGCCCTAGGCTGCACACAGGCTCTGCGATGGCAGGCCTGAGACACATTTTTACAAGCTGCTTCTGTGGGTGGCACAACCCGTGCTGCAAGCCCACCAGCAGCATTGGATTCACAAGCCCTGGGCACACTCAGTGCACGGTACTAGGGACTGACAAGTAAACCAATCATACAATCATGGAGTCACTAATACATACATCAATTAACGATAGGGAGCACTTGCACTTTGGCACTGATTAGCAGCGGCAAAGTGCCCATGAGCATCTAGTCCAGCAAAAACATATCGGCAACAGTGGAGGCATTACGAAAAAATGGAAGGGAGACCCACGCCAAGGATGCCAGGTCTAACACGTGTCCCCTCCAGCTGAAATGTGGGGAGAACTATCCTACCCCTAGGGAGTTCTCATCGCTAAGGCGGAAAAATCTGGACAGTCCATCAGCATTGGCGTGCTCTGTACCAGGGCGGTGTTCCACCGTAAAGTCCATCCCCTGTAGGGAAATGGACCACCTCAACCGCTTTGGATTCTCACCCCTCATCTGCATCAACCATCTGAGGGGCCTGTGGTCTGTCTGAACCCGGAAGTGAGTCCCAAACAGGTATGGTCTCAGCTTCTTCAGAGCCCAGACCACAGCAAATGCCTCACGCTCAATAGCACTCCATCTCTGTTCCCGGGGAAGTAACCTCCTACTGATGAAGGCTACAGGTTGGTCTAGGCCCTCCTCATTGATCTGTGATAGAACAGCCCCTACACCATGCTCTGAAGCGTCGGTTTGAACAATGAACTCATTGGAGAAGTTGGGTGCCTGGAGCACAGGCGCCGTGCACATGGCAGTCTTCAAGGTGTCAAAAGCTTTTTGACAGGCGTCAGTCCAAATCACTTTCCTGGGCTGCTTCTTGGAAGTCAGCTCTGTCAAGGGGGCAACAATGCTGCCATACCCCTTGACGAATCTCCTGAAATACCCGGTGAGTCCTAGGAAGGCTCTCACCTCTGTCTGGGTCTTGGGGGCTCCCAAGCCAGAATGGTATCAATTTTCGGTTGGAGGGCGCCACCTGGCCGCTCCCAACCTGGTGTCCCAAGTACACCACAGAACCCTGCCCAATCTGGCACTTACTCGCCTTGATTGTGAGGCCTGCCCTCCGCAGCGCCATCAACACTTCCCAGAGGTGGCGCAGATGTTCTTCCCAACTGGCACTGAACACTGCGATGTCATCCAGGTAGGCGGCACTGAAATCCTCCAGTCCAACCAACACCTGGTTGACCAACCTCTGAAAGGTGGCAGGGGCATTCTTCATCCCAAAGGGCATCACCCGGAAATGGGAGTGCCCATCTGGTGTGGAGAATGCTGACCTCTCTTTGCCCCATCAGTCAAGGCGATCTGCCAGTACCCAGACGTTAAGTCAAACGTGCTGAGGTACCGCGCAGCCCCTAACCGATCTATGAGCTCATCAGCTCTGGGGATGGGGTGGGCGTCAGTCCTGGTGACGGAATTGAGTCCCCTGTAGTCCACACAGAACCGGAGTTCTGGTGTGGCACCAGGCGCGGCAGCCTTTGGAACCAAGACCACTGGGCTGGCCCAAGGGCTGTTAGAGGACTCAATCACCCCTAGCGCAAACATCTTGGAGACCTCCTCCTTGATGCAGGCTCTGACCCTGTCAGTCACCCTGTAAGCCTTGTGCTTCACAGGAAGACTGTCCCCAGTGTCCACAGCATGGACGCACCAATGAGTGACACTGGGAACCAGGGAGAACAGGTCAGGGAACTGTCCCAACAGCTGGCGACAGTCACCCTGCTGCTCAGGTGTCAGGGAGGTAGAGAGGTTTACTCCCTCCACTGATCCATCTTGCTCTCGGGCTGACAGGAGGTCAGGAAGAGGCTCGGTCTCCTCCTCCATCCCATCATCTGTAGCTAAGAGCATGCCCACTTGGGACCTCTCCAAGTGGGGCTTCAGGCGGTTCACATGCAGGACCCGCAAGGGGTTCCTGGGAGACTGCAAGTCCACCAAATAGGTAACTGGACTCTTGCGCTCCACCACCGTAAAAGGGCCGGTCCACCTGTCCTGGAGCGCACAAGGCTTCACAGGGGCCATGACCCACACTTTCTGACCAGGCTGAAGCTCGACCAGAGTGGCATTCTGGTCGTACCACCGCTTCATCTCCTCCTGGCTGGCTTCCAGATTTGCCTCAGCAAGTTCTCTGAAACACCTAGTCTGGTTCCTGAAGGCCAGCTTGTAACTGTATACATCCTGGGGAGGTTTCCTGGGAGATTGCTCCCAGCCTTCCTTGACCAAACTCAGAGGTCCTCGCACCGGGTGTCCATAGAGGAGCTCAAAGGGGCTGAACCCTAGAGACTTCTGTGGCACCTCCTGGTATGCAAACAACAGGCATGGTAGGAGGACGTCTCATTTACGCCTCATGGGTTCTTCCAGACCCATAATCATGCCCTTGAGGGTCCGGTTGAATCTCTCAACCAGCCCATTTCCTTGAGGGTGGTAAGGAGTGGTGAACTTGTAAGTTACACCGCACTCCTGCCACAGGGACTTCATGTACTTGGACACGAAGTTGGTACCTCTGTCAGACACCACCTCTTGAGGGAATCCCACACGTGAGAAAATTCCCATCAGTGCCCGTCCCACCACGGGGGCCGTCACTGTCCTCAGAGGGATGGCTTCAGGGTACCGGGTGGCATGGTCCACCAAGACCAGGATAAACCTGTTGCCCATGGCTGTCTTGGGGTCGAGTGGCCCCACAATGTCAATACCCACCCGTTCAAAGGGGGTGCTGACCACAGGGAATGGCTGGAGAGGAGCCTTGTGCTTCCTCCCACTCTTTCCACTTGCCTGGCAAGTCTGGCATGTCCTGCAGTGAGTGGCGGCACTCCTGCGCATCTGGGGCCAATAGAAATGGGTAACAAGCCTGTCAAAGGTCTTGTCCTGCCCCAGATGTCCTGCTAACGGTACATCATGAGCCAACCCCAGTAGGAAGGCTCTGAAGCGCTGGGGTACCACCAGCACACGGGCTGACCCAAGCTCAGCAACCTTAGGCTCTGAATACAGGAGACCATTCTCCCAATAAATCCAATGTGATCCAGACTGATCACCTGCTGCCTGGTCTGTGGCCTGTTGCCTCAGACCCACGAGAGAGGGGCATGCGTTCTGCTCCTCGCAGAACTCTTCCCTGGAGGGTCCTCCTTCTTGCTGCCAATGGGTCAGCTCAGGTAGGTCCCCCAGTTCAGCTACCTGTTCCCCTGTAGGCTCCAGGGCATCCACCTCAGGGTCTGCCTCCTCCTGGACCGTGGGAACTTCGGGGGCCGGTTTCCCGCGCCCCCTGCCTCCTCTTTCTCCGGCAGGCACCTGGGCCTCCCTCTCAGGCTCCAGGTCCTCTTGAACACCTTTAGCTGCCATTGACCGGGTGGTCACACATGCCCAATCAGGCAAGCCCAACATTTCTAAATGCGCACTCCGCTCCACCTTAGCCCAAGGGGAGCTCTCCAAATCGTTCCCTAACAAACAGTCAACAGGCATGGCTGGCCTCACAGCTACTTGAAGAGTACCCGAGACCCCCCACTCAAAGGGAACCTGAGCCACCTGGCAGTGACTCTCTGTGTTGTCAGCGGCAACAACCGGATAGAATGCATCAGGGATAACCTGCTCCTTAGACACCAGGTGACACTTGACAGCTGTCACACTGGCTCCTGTGTCTCTCAGAGCCTCCACCCTATGGCCATTGATGGTCACCCACTGCCTGTATTTCTTAGTGTTCTCAGGCAGCGGGGTCCTAGGGACCATCTCAGAGTCTCCTAATGAGACAAGGGAAAACACTGTGGGATCCCCCACCTTGGGCACCCAACTCCTCCCCCAGGGCTACACTAGCCAACTGCCGGGGGACTGCACCAGTGGGTGCTGGTTTTCCATGCAAAGGGCAACGAGGATCGTTTGCCTTGTGGCCAGGGGCGCCACACTTGTAACATACCAGTGGTCCCTGGTGAACAGGGGGGCCTGTCAGGGCCACTGGCTTCTTCTCAGGGGAGGCTGGGAACCTTTCCCTTGGTTCCCTTGGGGTTTACTTTGGGGCCCTTTATGGAACTCCCTCTGTTTACCCTTGTCCCCCCACTCTTCTGCTGGGGACCCTGCCCACCCTTGGCGGAGTCTCCCACGTGACCCTTGTGGACCCGGGTACTCACCCAGCGGTCCGCCTCCTCAGCAAGCTGCCTAGGGTTAGTCAGCTTACTATCAATCAGGTGCTGGCGTAGCTCAGGAAAACAATTACCGGACAAGTGCTCCCAGGCAATCAAATCAAAGAGCGCCTGAAAATCAGTTGCTTTGCTACCCTTTACCCAACCATCCAAGGCTCTGCAAAAGAAGGTCATATATTCAACCCAGGTACTGCTTTCAATCTTACTACAGTTCCTGAACCTTTGCCTATAAAGCTCAGGGGTCAAACCATACCTAGTCATTAAGGCATCCTTCATGTGGCTGTACGAATTATAGACTTCAGAGGGCAAATCCAACAAGGTATCCCGCCCTTCACTGAGGAACCGTCCCCACAACCCCGCTCCCCAATCCTTCTCAGGGACCCGGTGGGAAGACATGGCTACCTCATAGGCTTTGAACCACTGCCCAATGTCATCATTTTAAAAAACTCCTTCACCACATCTTTGGGAATATACACCCTAGCTTCAACAGGCACAGGCGGTACACTGCCACCAGAGGGAGTAATCTCTAAGCTTTTGGCCTTCAATTCCAACTCCCTCAAAACTTTATCATGTTCAAACTGCATTTTCTTTTCCTCTAGGGCTAATTTCCTAGTTTGCATTTCGAATTCTAACTGCCCATTCAGCTTGAGCTTGGTCAGCTCCATTTCATGCATCCTACTCTCTTTCCTGTCCTCCAACTCCTCTGGAGACAGTCCTCTGGCAGAAACACTGCTACCTACTGGGGAAGGTGGTCTTCCAGCCCCTAGACCCAATAGCCCCTCCAGCTGCCCTTCTGCATTCTCAGCCCCTCCACAGGGGCACTCCTTGATTCGACCCAGGCCCTCAGCGCCTTTTGGAGGTCCTCCTTCCTGGAGAGCCCGATCATGGACACTTTAAACTTTTTGCAGAATTGCCTGAGCTGCTTGAGGGTGTAGCATTCTAGCCTCTCTTCTTCCCAATCACACTCAACAGAGGCTACTGATGCTGGTTTCTCCATAGTGATTAAACTTGGCATTTGCAAAAATAGGAAATCCCAGAAAAAGTGCTATAAAAGTATGTGGTTGCGTTTTGGTCTGCACTCACTAAGTAGTGTTCACCAATCACTGTACATGAGTCACAAATGCAAGTCCAGAATCCTCACCGCTGACCACCAATGTTAGATTTGGGGGTCTCTAGTTGGCAGAGGTAGGTACCTTTGTCCAAATAGGGACCCTTGAGTCTAGTCAGGGAAAGTAGGTACACTCCCGAAATAACCCCTGCTCACCCTCTTGGTAGCTTGGCACGAGCAGACAGGCTTAGTTCAGAGGCAGTGTGTAAAGCATTTGTGAACACATACAGTAATCAAGTGACAACACTACAAATGGACACTACACAGTTTGTATATTTATAAAAATAGGTATACTTTATATAGATTTATCACAAGACCATAAACGACAAAAATAATCCACAATACTGTCAAGAGTGCTTAGTTCTGATCAAAAAGGCGTAATTAAAGGTTCTGTGCGAGTCGGTAGCCTCCTCCGGCTACGGCGATGTTGAGAACAAACAGAGTCTAACAAATCCAGCTGACCGCGTCGAGACGGGCCAACACAGGGTAGACAGACTCGGTCACAGTACCTTTTACTTGAAGCGGCAGGCACGGGCGTGCGAGCCGGATGGCTGTTCGTCGCGGTCGCGATGCAAAAATGGAAGCGTTGCAGGACGCGTTGTCCCTCGATGCGGTGCAGGCAGCGGCTCGTTGACGTCGTCGAGACGGAGTCGGTGAGACCAGGGCCGTGCGTTGCAGGGCGAGACGGTGCTTCGGTGCGGTGCTGGCAGGTTGCGGTGCGGCGATGGAGCCGGATTCAGGAGCTGGCGTCGATCAGTCCGGACAGCGGTGCGAGTCGGGCGGTGCGTCGCAAAGCGTGCGAGCGGTGCCCAACTCCGGGGCGGTCACAGGACTCGAACTCAGCAGCAGTGACCGTGTCGGTCGGACCAGTTCGATTCGGCGTAGCGAAGCGTTGCAGGACGCGTTGTCCCTCGATGCGGTGCAGGCAGCGGCTCGTTGATGGAGTCGGTGAGACCAGGGCCGGGCGTTGCAGGGCGAGACGGTGCTTCGATGCGGTGCTTACAGGACACTGAGTCGGTCGTGAGAGTCGGTCACAGCTCCCTACCTCTGTAGCCACTGAAACAGAGTTTCCAGCAGCAATTCACAAAGGGGGTGAAGTCCAATGGTCCTGGGACTTCGGTCAGGGGGCAAGCTCTCTTCCAAGCCCTTGGAGATCCTTCACAAGTTGATGAAAGTCACAGCAAAGCAAAAGTTCCTTTCTCCTTTCTTTGGCAGTCAGGCAAACCACTGCAGGCCAATCCCCTAAGCAGCACTTCAGGCTTAGGGATAGTCTCTCCTCAGTTTCTTCTTGGTTCCGCTCCTCAGCAAAGGTTTCTTCTTGTTCCCAAAAGTGATCTAATTATCCTGGGGTCTGGGTGCCCCTCTTATACCCTGATTCTCTTTGTTCTCTGGAGGCAGAGAGGCCTCTGCCTAGTCCAAAACCAGTTCTGGTCAGTCCTGGAGCACTTTGTTTTTCTGACTCCTTCTTTCCTTTCAGAATGTGGGGCAGAGTGCTCAGCCGCCCGGCAGGAGGTGGAGCCAGCATTGTGGAAGGCAGGCACAGCCCTATTCAGACCCAGGTGCAACTCCTCCCTCCACTCTGGATGCAGATCTTTCTATTCAGCCCTGTGCTGACTCACCCTGTCTCCTGTAGCCACCCCCAGCCCCTGTCACTCAATCTCCAGACAAGGAATAAACAACCTAGCAGAGGCAGGCTTGGATAGTTAGGCAAGAAAATACCCACTTTCTAAAAGTGGTATTTTCGAACACAGAATGTTAAAACCAACTTCACTAAAAGATGTATTTTATCATCCTGAGTTCAGGCATACTAAATTCGTTTTTCTACCATGTTCCCTGGGTCAGTTCTGACTATAAGGTGTAATAGTCAGTCTGCCCATTCTGGCCTATGGGGAGCAGGTAGCCTTGCAATAGTGAAAAACGAAAATGGCTGTAATTCACTATTAGGACATTCCACACACACCAGGGCATGTCCTACCTTATACTTACAATGCACCCTGCCCTAGGGCCTACTTTAGGGGTGACCAACATGCAGTAAAGGGAAGGTTTAGGGACTGGTAAGTGGGTGCACTCACCAAGTCGACAGGGCAGCCCTAGGCTGCACACAGGCTCTGCGATGGCAGGCCTGAGACACATTTTTACAAGCTGCTTCTGTGGGTGGCACAACCCGTGCTGCAAGCCCACCAGCAGCATTGGATTTACAAGCCCTGGGCACACTCAGTGCACGGTACTAGGGACTCACAAGTAAACCAATCATCCAATCATGGAGTCACTAATACATACATCAATTAACGATAGGGAGCACTTGCACTTTGGCACTGATTAGCAGCGGCAAAGTGCCCATGAGCATCTAGTCCAGCAAAAATATATCGGCAACAGTGGAGGCATTACGAAAAAATGGAAGGGAGACCCACGCCAAGGATGCCAGGTCTAACAATGTGCCATCTGACTTTGTGGTATTTTGGGAACGCCACCTTTGGCCAAACGTGTTTTATTGGGGCCAGTCTCCTCGGACCTGTTTGTGGTGTAACTGTCTATCTGTGGGATCGATCAGGGTTTTCCCTATTTGCGCGTTTGTCTTCGAGCTAAGTGTAACCCCACCTGTGACCTATCAATCGATAGGCTTGGGTCGCAGGGCCTGTCTGACCATGTATCGCTGACTTGAGGTTATGTTATATTATGTAATTTGTAGAGCGCGTGGCTGTCCCGGCAAAGGGACGTCCCAGTGCTAGCAGCAGAGAGAGGAAGATCAGAGAGGAAACAACGGTCAGCAAAACAGCAGGTCTTGGCCGCCCTTCTAAAAGTCAGGTGGTTGGGGATGCTTCTGATGGAAAGAGGCAAGGAATTCCAGAGGGCCAGTAGGAGCACCTTGAAGGAACGCCCTACGGCTCTGAGAAACCAGGGAACTAGCACAAGGTGGAGGGTGGCCGAGCGTAGATCACGCGTCGGGACGTAGGGAAGGCATAGACCGCTCAGAATCGCAGGGCCCGAACCAGAAAGAATCTTATGAGTGAAACAGAGCACTTTAAATTGAATTCTCTGCTCTATGGGCAGTCAGTGAAGACGGCGCCAAAGGCTGGACACGAAACAGTGCCTAGGGAGGGCAAACAGCGCACGGGCTGCAGCGTTCTGAATGCGCTGTAGCCTTTTAATCACTGACTTGTTGGAGACAAGGAGCAGCACCTTGCAATTGTCCATCCTGGCTAGGACAGCGGCTTGAACAATCAGCTGGTGAGTGTGGGGGTCGAACAAACCCAATATGGGTTTGAGGCCCCGCACCAAGCCGAAACAGATTCCTGTTGCAGACTTGGCATGCTCTTCAAAGGTGAAGGCGCTATCAACTCAAATGCCTAGGTTTTTACAACAATTTTTGGCAGAGGGGGTGCGCCAAGCTTTGGGTGCCACCAATTGCTGCCCAAAAGATGGTAGTCTCTACCTAATATGAGGATCTCAGATTTCGTGGAGTTCAATTGAAGACAATTATCCTCCATCCAGCCAGAGATGGCGGTCAGGTCTTCCTGAAATTTGGCGGCATCTTGATTGGGGTTATTGGTAAAAGAGAGCACCAGCTGCGCGTCATCAGCGTATGACACCAGGGAAATGTTACGGGCTCTGGCCAGCAGGGCCAGCGGCCAGATGTAAATATTGAACAGCGAGGGCCTCAATGCTGAACCCTGGGGGATGCCGCAACGCAGGGAGTGTATGTGGGAGTGGAAAGAGGGCACAATGACTTGGAAGGTCCTGTTATCCAGAAAAGATGTGAGCTAGGCTAGGGCTTTATCAGTGATACCGATCTCTGCAGCCGAGAAAGTAGGATGTTATGGGAGATCATCTCAGGCAAATTGGACAGCAAATTGGACAGCAACGATACAAGTTCGTTATTACGTCTACATATAACTTGGCGCTCATTGATATCACATTTACTGACATTCTCATTAATATGCTTACATTTGTCATAATGTACATCGACATCATTTTTACTGGTATTGACATTTCTATGCGTGCATAGATTATGGCGTACATTGACATTGCATTTACTGGTATTGACGTTGTTATGTGTGCATATATCATGGCGTACATTGACATCTCATTCACCGATATTAACAAGGGTGAACCCTCAACATCACTAAATAAACTGTAATCAACCCCCTGGTAGCCATGGCACAGAGCAAACAGGGGTAATTTAGGGAAATGTGTAAAGTATTTATACAGTACCAAAACAGTATTAAAGTCAAAATGCAAGACAATAAAAATGCCAAACCAATTTAGAAAACACAATTTAATAAACAAAATGACACCAAAATGACACACGTCCACTAAGGGGAACAGGAAATATGATTTTTTATAGTATTAAGTAGAAATAGCGCCAAAAAGCACAATGCGTCAATGACATTCAATGGTTGCAGTAGACCAGGACCTAGGTGCAATTTGAGGCTGACACCATCAGAACGTAGGTCCGATACACCAACCAGGTTTGTTCTAGTCAAAGATTCTACCTTCTCACTTAGTGTTTCAAGTCCCAACCCACCACAAAAGTACATTTCTAAGGCCCTCATGGACATCAGGGGAGGCAATTAGAGATTCACAGGGTGTCAGGCAGAGGCCAACAGCAAGGTCGAATCCAGGTGCAGTTACCACTGGGCAGCAGCATACTTCCAGGAAAAAACCTCATGGAGCTTGTTTCCTCCCTGTAGCCACACTGTAGGTCAACCAACTGACCCTTGGAGTCCACATCTTTGTTCTGGGTACAAGAGGAAGCAGGCTCCTCTCATGTCACAGACAGTAAATCCAGTCTCCTTCTGATCTTCCGCAGGTCCAGAAAGGATTCTGAAGTAGTTCCCTGGAGGTTCCACATTTATTTCTAGCATCAGCTTGTGGTAGGAGTAACTCCGAAGTACACCCTAACCAATGGGGTACAAATTCCTAGGGCAAACGTGCCCATTTTATCAGTAATTCCTGTTCGCTGCTACAAACAGTTCCAAACTGCCATGTGTCAGAGCATTTTCAAGATGGCAAAAGTCTCCAGTCACACTCAACTTGGACTCTGAGCAATGGGGATGTGTGTGGTGAATGTACTATAGTAATCCTAGTGTCCTTCCACATCTAACAGTAAAATCCAGTTTGAGGAAACCTACAACCCAGAGACAGAAGTTAGGTAGGACAAATGCTGGATTCTTAAGCAACTAGACAGGCGATCAACAAGAATTGTCTTGGCATCCTGTTCTCTCTCTTTCGACTGTGCCCCAAGTGTTAGATGTGACTCGCAAACCTGTCAAGCAGGATTTGACACCGTGCTATCAAAAGGATTCCCACAGCCCCTATCCTGCACATTTTGTGGAGTGCAGAGGAGTCATCTCTGTCCATTCAGGTCAGCCTGTTGTTTACCCCCTCTGAGGCATTTCAAACCTATGCAAGACTAATCACTGGCAGAAGCTGGAAGGCCATTGTAAATTAGCCTCCATGAACTTCAGGGAAGTAACAGATAACTTACTAAAAGTTACCTTTCCTTAATATTTATCAAGAATCTGACTTTACAGTTAAATTTAATCTTAAATAAATATAAAAAAATAGTAGGTCAAATATTTTTCTATCTGGCCCGTGTCAGACCTGACATCCTTGGTGTGGTCTTCCCCCAAATGTTTTGTCCTCACCCCTGTTGCTTTTTTAATTTGTTTTCATTGGCATTAGGACTCTGTGCAATTTACCAGTGCTAACCAATGCTAAAGTGCTTGTGCTCTCTCCTGAAAACATGGTAAACCTGGTCTACACATAATTGGCACATTTAATTTACTTATAAGTCCCTAATATATGTGTTAGAAATGGGATCTCTGGTTGGCTAAGGTTTGCGCCAAAGCCAGGCAGAGACCACCACTCTAGTCAGGGCAAGGGAGTTACACGCCAAAGATAACCCCTGCTCACCCCCTTGGTAGCTTGGCACGAGCAGTCAGGCTTATCCCGGAGGCAATGTGTAAAGCGTTTGCGCAACACACACACAGCAACAACATACTAGGCACACCACAAAAGGGACTCCACACAAGGGTATATCAAAAATAGCCTTTGTATTATCATAAAACACATTAGAATAGTAGTCACACAATATACACTGTGCCACCTGGCACTGGGCAATATTTACAGGGGATTATATACACATGACAGGGCCTCTTGGGCCGCTGTCAGAACCATCACTTAGTAAAGATAGTAAATGTAGAACATATAATAGACGTAGGACACAACCAGTAATTACTGGCAAACACTGTACCCAGCATCCTCCTGTAACACAAACCATATTATGCACAGTATCACATTTAGGCGTGAAATACATTCTGCGCCAACCTCACCAGCATAAACACCTTATGCAATCTTCTCATAAGTCTAAACTCATTAGACAATAACCTCCTAAGCATAACTCAATTAGGGGTATACCTTACAGTAGGGAATAATCTCACTAGCATAAACCACAGTATGCAAATAACCTCATACCTACACCATATTTGGAGGCATATATCACATTAGAGAATAACTCAAACATAAACACAGTATACACAACCTCATAATCATAAAACCACATTAGAGGCACAAAACAGGGTGCGTAAATTATAGCAGATAAATCACATGGCCTGGCTCCCTATTAACCTAACAGTCCCCCTGGCCAACTGGCCTTCTCAAAAGGGGCTCAAATGCCCTATGTCCAACAAAGTCAGGGCGGCTGCCAATGCAGCAGAATTCTCAAGTGCGCAATTGCGCATACCTAAACGTGGCAGCTGACGCTAATTGCCGTGCAGCTGTGAAAGTACTGGGGCAGAGGAGTGCATCTCACTCCTGTCTCAATCACAAATGCCCCCAAAGAACTGTGGCCTAAACGTTGCAGCTGCCCACTACTTGCTGGGCAGCTGTGATGCTGAACGTGGGCCTGGGCACTCAATGTGCCCTCTGAACAAAGGTGCGCAAAACGTTGCAGCTGCCAGCGCTGGTGCGGCGCAGCTGTGAATAGGAAACGGGGCCCTGGCACCACTGTGCCCTTGAGGCCCCCATGGGGGTTTTTAAATCAAAATGCCCCTAACGTTGCAGCTGCCCTCTCGCAAGCGGGGCAGCTGTAAACAAATGGTCAAAGGTAGGGGCACGGGCCCATCTGGGCCCTCTTAAAACAAATATGCCCCCCTCGTAGGAGCGGCCCGCAACGGCGGGTCCGCTCAGCAAAGTAGGAACTGGCCCTGTGCCTCGTGCGGCACCAACAACACTGTGGCCATGGGGGACGGGCATCGGCCATATGCCCTGACGCGCCCCCAACGTCGGAGCGGCCCTCTCTCAGGGCCGCTCATGGAATGGGCACCGACAATGTGCCCCGCTATTCTGGGGGGGACACGGGCCCCTCTGGGCCCTCTAGACCCCTGTAGCTCGCGTTGGAGTGGCCCACTGTCAGGCGGGGCCGCTCTGAATCCCCCAAGCACCGGTAATGGGCCTCGAATCGGCACCACCACACTGGAGATAGCCCCTACTCACCGGGCCCTCTCTGGAGGCTGGACTCTCGGCCTCCTCTGGTCTCCACTCACCAGACTCTGGGCGTCTCCCTCACTGGGAAGGCTTCGTCCGGTTCACAGCTTCTCCTGCACGCGGGGCTTCCCTTTTCATCACGGGAGCCCCGTCTAGCATTGGCGGCCTCGGCAGCCTCTCCTCTTCACCCGGGCCCCCTCCTGGGACCCGGGACTTCCATGCGGAGCCCGCGAGGCTCCGGACACCTTCCGCCTCTTCTCCGGTCGCCGGGGCTCTCCCATCCTCACGGGAGCCCCGTCCAGACTTCCGGCGGCCCGTACGAGGCCCCGCCCCGTCCCAGGTAAGATTGCCTGACTTCCGGTTCGGCGATCGGGCCACGGCGGTGATTCTCCTTCTCTTGGCAGCAATGAGGGGTGGGCTCCCTCGCAATTTAAGTTATAGAGCGGGGTGGGCACCCGCATTAATAATGCTCGCATAAGCGGGGTGGGCACCCGCATATAAGATTTCAAAACGCGGGGTGGGCACCCACTCCCCCGCAACTCGGGGGAAGCCCTACGCCGGGGATTCCCTCTCCCTCCTCATGCAGCGCTGCACTGCAAAAGCCCACATGCTCCTCCTAATTAGGAATATAGCGCTCACAAGGCACTAGGACAACAGACAGTCCTTCAGGTCCTTAGGAATCAAGGGGGCCATGCTGGGCCCAGGGAAGCAGCCCTCCTGGCAGGTCCTCCTGGGCCCCAGCAGCAGCACGCCCCCACAGGTGTGGGAACAGGAATAGACTAAACATTTTCATGGGGTCACAGCCCCTATACTTATACCACAAACTGTCTTTGTCTGTAGTGCAGGGCATGGGGGAACCAGATGCAACTGGTTCAGGGAGGATTTGGAGCACTTTGTTTTCCAAGCTCCTCTTCCCCTTTGTCAGGTGGGGGCTAGGTGACCAGACACACCACAGGGGGCGGAGCCAGAATTCACTAGGGCAGGCACCATCCTATTCAGAGATAGGGGATTACCCCTCCCACTACTCCCAGCCCAGGTGTCCTATTCAGCCCAGCGCTGACTCATCCTGCCCCTCCTGGAGCCACACACACCTCCCAGCCCCTGTCACTCACAAGCCAGACATGCAATTCACATCAAGCAGGCAGACACATAGCACACAGAAATGCCAACTTCTAAAAGTGGCATTTCTAAAATAACCACAATAAATCTGTGCACACCATTGCGCAGCATTTATTCACACAATTTCATACATACCACACTTGACCACACTGCTCCTCTTATAACAGGAATTACCACTGACACACACTGATCAGGGAATCCCCAATGCATTCCTATGGGAGGGCAGGCCAACTTTACAAATGTAACACAAAGAGCCCACGCACTTTACACTGGACCACAGTTTTAAAGTGCCCAGAGGCCTAAAACCACCAACACCAGGTCACAAAAAAGGCAAAAAGTTTAGGGGTGAACCTGCCAAAAAGGGCCAGGTCCAACAATATGGTACTGCATGTACCCAGGGCCTGCAAATTAAATGCTACTACTGAGCCTTCCGCCCTCATTGTGCAACCAACTAGAGAAGCACTATAAAACATAGCTCAGTAATGTAGTACAGATTTAAATGACAATTCAACATGGAAAAAAATAGTTTGCCAGGTCTAAATCTTCCTTACATATAAGTCACCCCTAAGGTAGGTCCTAAAGTCCAAGAAGCCAGGGTGTATTGCACTTGAAAAGTAGGACATGTGTTCCTACGTTTTACATGTCCTGTTTAGTTTAGCTCTTCCATTGTGCTAACATTTGATTGAGAATAAATAGTGATGCCAATTTTGGGCTCAAATGAATTGTAATTTAAAACCTTCTTCAATGGTAAAGTCAGATTTTAAGTCACAATTATGAAAATGCCAATTTTACAAAGTTGGAATTTTCTTGCCTTAACCATATTGTACCCACTGCCATGTCCTGGGTCACATGACTATGAATGGCTCTGCTGTTGGGGTTTGTGTATTCATGCCAGAAAGTGAGGCAAAGGGGATTGGGTGTAGGTAGGATGAGCCATCCTGTGAGGATGTCTGGTGCAGAGCTGTGCCCTGCTCCACTTACATTTCAAAGGGCTTTGCCTCCTGCACATATATTGGATCCTGACACTAATCTTTTGTCATCCCAGACCTCTTGGAGCCTTGACAGGGGAAGAGAAGAACTTTCCAGAACCAGATATGATGCTGGCACCAGATATAAATATTGGACCTCCCGAACCACTCTTCAGTACACTCCTCCGTGTGGACACTACTGAAGAAGGCCTGCCTTGTTTCCCCAAAGACTGTCCTGATGCTTGAGGCCTGCCTGGTTCCCCAAAGGACTGCTCTGCTGCTACCGGAGCACTGCCCTGCTTCTTGAGGCTTTCCTTGCTCTCCAGAGGACTGCCCTGTTGCCTGAGGCCTGCCCTGATCCCTTCATTCTAGGCTAACTTGAGTGACTCCAAAGGTCAGTTGGATGTTCTGAGCTAACGGGACACAACAAGCTCCAGAGGCCTCCCTGCAACTGCCCAGCTGACCTGCTGCAACAGGACCTCCCTGAGCCCTGCTAGCCTTTGCTGGAATGGGTCAGTAATCCCCAAAATTCAACCCCTCCAGGTCATGGACCCTTGGCTGGCATCAGAATGCCTTCCTCTGCAAGAAAAGATAAGATCCTGAAGTTTTGGGATCTTTATGTCCGCCATGTCCGCGAACAGGCCCATTTGCACGGAGACTTTGTCGCCTGCACCGACCACCAATGCGAAGCACAGGTGAACCCGACTTTTCATGCTACAGCTACCGCCAGTGACAATCGGCAAAGCGAGATCTGCACTTTGCGCTACAGCAATGACAGCCTCAGTGACCACCAACGTGAAGCTGCTGCAATGACAGTCCATGACACCTGACTGGCTCTATGTAGTAGAGCGACAACAGCCTGTGCCACTTTACCAGCTGTTTGTGTTACAGCGGTGATCATCTGTGATGCTTTCCCTGCTCCTTGCGGCCTCCTCCACTGCAAACTGGACTCTTACTTTGAGAAGGTAATCTTTTTAGCAGGACTAACCTGGTACCTGTATCTGACCAAGGCTCCATCGCAGTAGGTCTAGTAACATTCTACCAGTCTAACACAACCAGATGACTGCAAGTGCTTTTAGGCACTATGTCTACTTAAACATTTTGAAATTTAATTTCTCCTGTTCTACTGACTGGATTTTTTTTGTTTAATATATTATTTTATTTATGAAAATGTACTCTATTATTGCAAGTTGGCTTGGTATTTTTCTCGTGGGGTGTGTTCACTTTATTATTGTTGGTGTGCTGCATAAATACATTACACTTTGCCTCTTAGTTAAGTATGACTGCTTTCTGACGAGCTACCAGAGGGTTAAGCACAGGCTAATTTAGTGACTTTTGTGGTTCACTCTGACAGGGATTGTGGTTGGTGCATGTGTTTGGCTCCCCGCCCCTTAACTAATAATTTCTTACAGTTCCATTTTCAAGACACAGTATTATTGTTTTAATCTGTATTCTGGTTTCCTACATAAAACAGCTAGGCCTTTTAGGGCCTTGTCATTGTAGGCACTTGGTAACAATCATTTTCTGCATCTCTCACTTCTAAATCATGCACCCTATATTGTGGGCTATAAGGCTTCTACAGGGGTAACCTATTAATATTTAAAAGGCAATTTTTCTTGTCAAAATGTTTTATTTTGAAAGGTAGCAATGCATGTTTGCACTGTTACAGTTAGCCAGTCAGGTTACAGCAGTAGACCTGAAGCCTTGTTTGCACAGCCAATTTAGTGGATGGCACAATAGGTGCTGCAGTCCACAAGTGGCATTTAACTTTCAGGCACTGGGCATCATTTTGTACCATATACTAGGGACTGATACACAAGTTAAATATACCAATTAGAAGTATGCCAATACAACCATGTTTATAGAGGTAGGACAGGCACTGTACTACTGGTTATTAGGGGTAAAGTGTAAAGAGTTCTAAAGCCAGCAAAAATATGGGGTCCGACAAAAAGCGAAAAATCTAGGGTGACTACGCAGAAAAGGTAAACTTCCTACACCATACATGCTCCAGGTGCTGCTCTGTGATATCAACTATGGGCCTCATTACTATGTCGGGCGGAGTTTTCTTCGCCCGACATCGTCTCGGTCAAGGGACTGACCGACACCCAGTTGGAGGTGCCGACCGACTAATTGGGATGCGACCGAACACTTTTCGGTCGCACTCCTATAGTTTACAATGGGAGCATGCATTCCAGCCGGGATGCATGCTCCCATTGTAAAATGCGAGGTGCAGTTCGGAGGCCGCACACCAAAGGGGGCCCTGCTAGGCCCCCCAAAGTGGAGTTCCGACAGCCTTTCTGTGTTGGAAAGGCTGGCACAGAAAGGCTGTGTAAACCTGACATCGTAATCCCTCGGGCGGAAAGAGCGCCCTTGGGATTACTGGCCGCATTCCGACTGGCGGAGCCCGTCGGTCAGAATGACCGCTCGCATTCCTTTCCGACCGACTCCATCGTAATGGGTCGGTCAGAAAGAAATCTGACCATCATATTACGATGCGGTCATGAAGGAGCCATTTCCAACCGCATCGTAATTAGGCCCTAAACCTTTTGACAGGAAGAGCAGAACACAAAGGTTGTGAACGACATTAGATCACAAGTGCACCTGCTGCCATATAAAAACTTGTCTTTTTGTCAGGGGCTAGAAATTGTCTTTAATGGCAATCTGAATGTGGCTAGAAATACATTTCAAGGTCTATGTGCTTTAATCAATAGCAAAAAGAAAGCTTTTTTCACTCAGCTAATGATTACGACCTTAGGCAGACCTTCTAACACACAGTGAGGCTGACGGGAGCCTGAATTAAGCATGCTTGAAATCCAAAGTCCAAAGAGGGCCTTATAAAAAAATATTCCTACCACTCAAGTGCTTCAAAGTTATAGGGAGGGAAGGTAGTGTTATCCGTGGTGCACTGTCATGGAGAAAATCAATTTTATTCTCTCAGACGTTTCTTTCAAGTCAGTGGATATGATATGTTCACAGTTGAAAGAGAAGATTTAACAATTTGAAAGGATTAATCTCTTTCATGCTATTCTCTGGAAGCTTATTACTAACACTTAGATGTCTCGCAGAAGAATTGCAGATAATACTGAACTGGACTATACGACCGTGCTGTACATGTCTGCAATGCAAACTAGAATCTGCCTGCCTAAGTGATTCTGGCATTCCACTGGTTTGTATTGTAAAATAAAAAGCTAGGGGCCTGAGTCAAAAAGGTATTTTACACTTTTGAATAAGTTTACTACTCTTTGATATTCACAATCTCTGAGTGTAATTTACCACTAATCAAAATAAGTTTTTTTTTTCTGGGTATAACTCCATTAAACAAATATAAATATATGGATACAATCAATCAATTCACAAAATGTACATAAAAATTTATATATCCTTAAAATTCATAAAAAACACATTGGCATAGTTAAAATGATGAAAATACTATACCTGTCTACAGCACAATACTTCATTCTTGGATACCACATGGATGTAAGAAATCAGGGCAGACTAAAGGCTATCAATGGTCTTGTATCAACTCTTAATTCATGAAGAGCAGAAACATACTGGAGTACCCCTAGATGCCACGAAATTGGAATTATCCACTTTCCGCGGAGGGGTGTGTAAGTTAGGCAGTAAAACAGCAAATGTGCATGGGCTTACCTTTCGATCTTACAAGCTGGGCATTTATGTGGCGGGTATAACTAATGGACTATTTACTACATTAGCTGTTTAACGGCAGAATCTCAGACCTAAACTTAGCATAAAGTTGTTTTGCAATAGAGGGCATAATATTGTCCATACATGGCTCACAATTAGAAAAAAAATTTGACGCTAAGAATAAATCAGTGAGCCGTCCATGTCTGAAACTAACTAGTTCGCTTTCTGCTACATGTAACCAGTTCTATTCTTTTAGAAGATCCTTGAAGACCTGGGCTTGTGAGCCCCTACGACGACTGTTTCTGCCTGTTTCTGCCCCAGGGGAGGGCAAAAGAGATGCAGAAGGAACCAGGGAGCCAGCAACGGGCTGGGGTGGGACTCGGTCCCCCAGCAGGCCCCGGTGTGTGCACGGCGCGGGAGGTGACTTCACACTCCCGGCGCCCGGCCCCTTTAAAAACTTGCCTGCACTCCTGCAGCGCGGGGATTGAAGACCTGGGCTTGTGAGCCCCTACGACGACTGTTTCTGCCTGTTTCTGCCCGGGGGGGGCCAAAGAGCCGCAGAAGAAACCAGGGAGCCAGCAACGGGCTGGGGTGGGACTCGGTCCCCCAGCAGGACCCGCTGTGTGCGCGGCGCGGGAGGTGACGTCACCCGGCCCCTTTAAAAACTTGCCTGCACTCCCGCAGTGCGGGAATTGAAGACCTGGGCTTGTGAGCCCCTACGATGACTGTTTCTGCCCCAGGGGGGGGGCCAAAGAGCCGCAGAAGGAACCGGGGAGCCAGCAACGGGCTGGGGTGGGACTCGGTCCCCCAGCAGGGCCCGGTGTGTGCGAGGAGCCGGAGGTGACGTCCCCTTCCCGGTGCCCGGCCCCTTTAAAAACTTGCCTGCACTCCCGCAGTGCGGGAATTGAAGACCTGGGCTTGTGAGCCCCTACGATGACTGTTTCTGCCCCAGGGGGGGGGCCAAAGAGCCGCAGAAGGAACCGGGGAGCCAGCAACGGGCTGGGGTGGGACTCGGTCCCCCAGCAGGGCCCGGTGTGTGCGAGGAGCCGGAGGTGATGTCCCCTTCCCGGTGCCCGGCCCCTTTAAAAACTTGCCTGCACTCCCGCAGCGCGGGATGCGTGCGGGCGTGCCTGGGGCCGAGCCCGGGACAAGGGCAGGCCCGTATGCGCCCGTCCGCGGCCGGACGAGGCAGGGCAGGGCCACCCCTCCTGGTTTTCTGTTCCAGGGGCCCAAGGTGGAGAACATTGCCCCAAAACTTAGCCCAATACTGTGGACTGTACCCAGGCTGAACTATATCTCCAAACCCCAAACTGAACAGTAAGGCGGTGCGCCGCAAATCATAATTAACATTTCTTTTTTCTTAAGGACCACACCTCTAAATTAACCCTGGGCGTAGCTCGCGAAGTAGCGCTACGCGAAGCTACGCGAAGTGCACTTCGCACTACGCGAGCTACGCGTAGCACTACGCGAACTGCGTAGTGCGCTGTTCGCGATGATTGCACAGTGCCGGATGCTTGTCCGCACTGTGCAATCATTGAAAATGGCATCTTGCACAGTGCGAGCTGTCTTTTACTGCCGCTCGAGTAGATTTTTACTCGAGTGGCAGCTTTCTCAACGCGGACTGGTAGTTTCTCATCACGAGCGGTCGCGAGTATACGCAACCACTCGCAATGAGAAACCTGACCTCCCCGCGTTGAGAATCTCGCCGGGAGGTTTATTTTCCATGCTCGCGATCGGCAACTTGATGTTGCTGATCGCGAACGAGGCAAAAGTCTCGCCGGGATGTCATTTTGCTTGCTCGCGGTCGCAAACTTGACGTTGAGGACCGCGAGCAAGCAAAAAATGACCACTGCACTACGCTACGCTACGCGTGTTTGCACTGTGCTACGTGCAATTCGCGTAGTGCGAAGTAGCGCAAACTTCGCAAACTACGCGAGCGTAGCGTAGTGCTTTGCCCAGGGTTACTCTAAATACTGTGTGATCTCTATTGATGTTGCAATAAGGAGGTTCCGTAAGTGGTATGCGCTTTTAGTAGTAGTAGATAGGATACCAGGTTAGGTTCAGCTCGCTTGCACTTAATTTCATCTAGGAGTAGTGTATGTATATTTTATAAAATTTAGAGCGAATATTTTATGGTGACTAGTGTTATTTAATTTGTTTTTTAAATTCTATCTCGAGGGTCATAAATTTGTTGGACTTAACACTTTGTATCGCACTTGGCACTTTACCAACCCCTGGCTTTTAAAACTCATTTAATCTGTTTTTAAATACTATCCCGAAGGTAATAAATCTGTTGGACCTAGCCCTCTGACCCGCACTTTTACCAATTCCGAGCTCTTAAAATTATCACACTCAGCACTTTATTACCTTGCATTTTGCACTCTGCACTTCGCACTTTGAGGACACTTTGAGGACACGGTTTTTTACGTTTACGTTTTTTACGTTAAAGTAGATAAACCAAAATGGCGAAGCGTAAACTACAAAAACTTGTAGTTGACCCCCCATGTACCACTATTGATTCTTACTTAGTGCGCGCAGCTAGTGCGATTAATGTTGAAATTGATAGAGCGGAACGCCGCCTTTCGTTAGGTGCTGATATGGCGACTGAAGACACGGATGGGGGGGGTAGTGGGAAAACCCAGCAAGAGAATACTCAGGAAGTTCCCTGTAATAAACAACAAGGCACCTCATTGATAATAGAGGGTACAGGGAATCCAGGTACAGATCCATACACACAGACTGATGCACAACGATTACACTCGCCAAGCGGATCCCCGACCACAAAAAGGAAAGGAGGCTGTAAAAAGAGCCAAGCGAAGATGGGGAGTAATAAAAACAAGAAAGGACCAACACAGAATATGAGAGCTGCAGTACATAAAGATCTCCCTGATCGAGGGCCGATAATGGATTTACAAACCACACAAATTGTAACCCTTGTAGCCCAGAAGTTAGAAGAATTATTAAAACCATTTTATAGTAAATTAGACAAACTGAACGGAGAAATAGATAAGCTTAGCGACAGACTAAAGAATATTGATGTAAATGCCCGGGAGAAGACGAATGTAACACTGGGGGGATCTGCCGAACAATCGCCACAGGAAACAACCACCATCAATATGGTAACTGGCACATTAGCTAATAGTAATGGGGACAGCGGGGCCCAAGGTAGAACAAGCCAAGGGAGTAAAAATGGTCCCAAGGGGGTCGTAACCAACCTCCAACAGAGCAAGGCCCTGAACAACCCACCATGCACTAATAGAGGGGATAGGACTGAGAGGATGCAGACGCCCACGAATCATAATAAGTCAGGAGAGACGAGGGTGTATGAGGGAAGAACTGACATCTCTAAAAATTTACCCCCTGAATGCTGCCCATATGTGGCAGTTATGGTGAATGTACCTCAGTTAAAGCCGGGCCAAAGGGAATTGGACCATACTTTAAAAAATAAAGTGGTTCATTGGTTAAATAAGAACTGTGGTTAACCAGTGGGCTGTGCAGACCAGATACTCTTAACTAGAAGAGTAAGCTGGATTGGCCCCCTAGATAAGAATCTTCAAGGAGACTGTATTATCATCAATTTTAGAAGCCCTATTTGGGCAAGGAACACCCTAGAAAGAGCGGCTGCATTGTCATATTATGACCTCAATGTGTCCCTATTACCCCTTGGCTTTTTTTATAGACACTTAAGGCCTATACACAACAGGGGAGGTGAGCGGGGGGCCGCCAAGTGAGAACTATGTAGAGCCAGCCCATCCATTATACGCACTATCAGTGTCTAACAGATTCCAAGTCTTTAGTACACTCCAAGAAAATGATTGACATAGTGTTGCCTGTCTACCCAGTGTGGAGGTCAGATACGTTGGAGAAGGGCTGACGGGAGAAGGGTTGACGGGAGACAGAGCATCAAATGCTGATACGCTGTCACTAACTATGCTTAATTCCCCTTTAAATACAATAAGCCCATCTGTAGTGCTCCCATATATAAGTGAGGATGACAAAAGAATATGTGAACATCTTGATGATAATACTGAGAACCTGCCAATAAATGGCTATACAATTGTCACATGGAATATAGCCGGAATGGCAAGTAAAAAGGATTCACTAAGCTGGGTAGATTTTATTAATAAATATGATATAATCTGCATGCAAGAAACTTGGAGTACAGATCAAGTACATTTTGAAGGGTTTACCTCGTATGAATTGCCAGCATTACCCTCTTCTGAAGGTAGAGCAAAAGGTGGGTTGTTAATTCTTTTGTCAAATAAACTCCCTGTGGTGGTTAAAAGAGCGATTAAAATAGGAGACCACTCACAGATATTGTGGTTGTGCTGCAAAGATGGTTGGGATGTACTCCTGGTCAATTTTTATAACAATGTCTTTGATTCAACTCGCCACAATGTAGCCCTGGAATTGGAAAAAGGGCTAGATAATCTGATCCAAGCAGTAAATACCAATTTTGCAATTGTGTGGCTAGGGGACTTTAATATACAAATATATCCATTGTCCATGACTAAAGTCTGTGGGTACAAGAGCGACGAAGGGGACGACTGTATACATTTCTCACATAATAATTATGGAGATACCCTAAACAAAATGATTGCAAAATATGACCTGGATTTGGTACAAAGTGCACGTGATAGTAATGGTGGGGTGATACCGACTTACACTGGAAGAAATGCCAACACAACGATTGATCATGTTTTAATATCTACGAGTATTGTTAATTTATGTTCCACGCTGAGGATTGCACAACTGTTACTTAGCGACCATAATTGTATTATAATGCCAATGCTGATATGGGGCATAAAACTTAGGTTTCAACAAACAGTTATTGGTAACATTGCCCTGATCAGACCAAATGGTACAAGAATTAAATGGGAAGGGACTGACCCAGGCAAAGTTTTAAGCAGTATAATCTTAAAATGTGGTGTTGAGATATTTGACTGCCTCAAAGAACATGTTGACCCTGCAAGGTTACTAACTCATTTTTGTAAAATCAATGAAACTATTGAAATGATAATGACTGCACCTTGTAGAGGCAAATCTACCCAAAGTAGGGGATGGTTTAACCATACATGCACCCAAGCCCTGAACCAACTAAAACAGGCCCTTAGTAGTAGACCTAGGAATAAGGAATTAGTCAAGCGTTTAAGATCTGACTATAAATCAGCCCTTAAAATGAGGAAAAGAGAGCTTCAGCAAGAGGCATTGGATTAATTATCCCTGGCAGCGAATACATCCAATAGTAAGCTTTTCTGGGAAACAGTCAATTCACCATTTCTTAAAAACAAATCTCTCCCGGAATTACTGTCCCATGTTAGTTGTGAAGAATGGGTGATATATTTCTCCAGTATTTTTAATCCCCTTGATCAGGATGTTTTTAGACCCCCTAGCTTAGGAGATTGCAAGTGGCCAAATATCCCCCTAAATATCGCGCTTGATGAGGTCAAGTTAGGAATAAGGGGTAGTAATGGAGGAAAAGCTGCGGGCCCCGACGGGGTCCCAATCGATGTTTATAAAAAGGTACCGGATCTATGGGGGCCAATACTCACTAGAGTTTTCAACTCTGCAGTAACCGAGGGTACACCACCCACCTGGGGGCAATCGGTTATTATCCCCATCTACAAAAAAGGGAATAAAACAGAAGCGAAAAATTATCGCCCTATCTCCCTTTTAGACTTTTCGGTAAAAGTGATGAGTAGAGTTTTACTAGCAAGATTGGAGGAATGGGTAACGGAGAACGAGATTTTATCACAGGCAGAATATGGTTTTAGAAGAGGGCTAGGTACGACAGAGCAATGTATTAACTTAGAGCTTTTAATAGGTAAATACACGCGCGCCAAACAAGGGAGTTTATATTTATGTTTTGCTGACCTCAGCAGTGCTTTTGACCTTATTGACCATGCAATTCTCTGGCCAGTCCTACTTAACCTAGGTGCCCCAGAGCCCATCATATATTTCCTCGCAAGGTTGTATGAGAGATTAACAACTAGAGTCCGGTTTGGCCAGTGGGGAGAGTGTACACCAAATTTTAGGGTTAGAAGAGGCATCCGCCAAGGCTGTGTCTTAGCACCTTTGCTTTTTACTTTATTTATAAACGAAGTTGATACAGTCCTTAAGTTAGTGCAGGCGGACGCACCCCAAGCTGCAGGCCTGGCCATACCGGTTCTGCTTTACGCAGACGATGCTGTGCTTTTATCTAGAACTCTGGTCGGCATGCAGCGGCTAATAGATAAGTTCGAAGATTTTATCACTAGAAGGAAGTTGTTAGTACACAAAGTAAAGACATTTACTATGGTATGTGGCCCAAAGCCTAGGAAACCTAAAACATTTTTTATAGATAGTACAAGAGTGGAAACTGTAAATAATTTCTGTTACTTGGGGATAACTTTTTCAGCAAATGGTAACTGGTCACATGAATTATCTAATGTCCGAGCAAAGATGCTAAAGAGCGTGCATGGGGTCTTCAGATTCGCATCCAAATTGGGAGACTGCTGCATTAAGGACATGGTAGATATCTATAAAGCTAGATGTGCTTCAATTACATTATATGGTGCTGGGGTGTGGGGCCATAATACTAGCCAGGCATTACAAATTGAGGAAAATTCTTTTTTAAAACGTCTCTTATGCCTGCCAGCTTCCACATCCACCGAGATAGTACACCGAGAAGTGGGAATAAGTTATTTGTCAGATTTGATTGCTATGCGACCCCTAATGCTCTGGAGATCCATCTGGGCTAAGGATGAGACAAAATTTATCCAAACAATTATCCAGGATTGCTTGCAACTGGATAATAGTACATCCATTCCCTGGATAAAATATGTCATAGATGTAAATAACGATTTATTTAGGATTAAGATCCGGGAAAACCCAACCTATGTGACAGGCCTGTCAAAGCAGGAAATAAAGGGCACATTCCTGGCACATAAAAATGAGATCCGTATGAGAACTGTCGGGAAGCAAACTACATATTTGTTTTACCAAACAATTGTAGATACTGATGACTTTCAAAGTTATTTGTCTTTAGTTACAAAGCCTTCGCATCGTTTTGTATTAGCAAGGCTGAGATCGGGAATTGCTCATCACTTAGTCGCGTTCCCCGAAATGAAAACACGCCCGATAATCCTATGCCCATGTGATGAGTATTCCAAACAGAGCACCATGCACTTTCTACTTTCTGTGATTTTTATTTGCATCTTAGACGCGCTTATTTAAAACCATTGCTTAAAAAATATACTGTAAGAACAACTAATGCTGCTAAGAACTTATTAATTGCACTAAAAGACCCCAAGATCTGTTTTTATGTTGCAACATTTATTTTAAACTCAATTTATGTGAGAAAAAGTATCATATTTTTTAATTGATTATTATCCGTACCTAATGCAACTAATCAAATATACTATTTCTGTGTAATTGGATTTAACTGTTTGTATGTATATATTTGTTGCTTTTCTGGATGTTATACATACCGAATAAAGCTTGCTGAACTGAACTAGTAGATCCTTAGTTACCAATGAGGCCTCTCTTGGGCTATTCAAAAGATTCTTCAAGTTCAGTGTGTATAACCATATTTTGATATGTTTTACCCAGGAAAGTTTGCCATGAGTATTTAATCTAATCACCCCTTGAAGAGCTGTACTATAAGACAATAGTTCACCAGTGTGCCAGATGCCAGAATAACCATAGTCTAAGGTTACCTTTCAGCATATGGGTCTCACCCCCAAATCAAGATATAATAGCAAAACGGGCACGCTCTGGAGGAAATTAACTAGGGTTTTAAGAAATATGTTTTCTAGAGTAGTTATACTAGAAACTTGTGTGCATCCCCATAGTTCTGCACCATATAGTGCAACCCCCATAGCTTTTGCCTTATATTTTCAGAGTGGTAATAATTGATTTCGTAATAGTTGACTGATAGACTTTCAGTGGGAATATTGATGTAGTTTCAACACACTTTTGCTTTCCTGCATTCCCCATGAATTGTTCTTTGTCAATTTTATCCCAAAGTATTCAAATGTCATGACCTTCTCATGTTTATAAGTTACTACAAAAAAAAACAATAGTAAGTCCAGCACTTCCAATGACCAACCACTGGTACTGCAATGCCCTCCCAAAGAATTAGGGATTTGAAACAAAACTCCATTGGAAATGGTAAATTAAATTATTTGATATAGGTAATATATAAATAAATACAAATTAATGTTAAAAAAATAAAAATAGTAAATAAGGAATAATTATAAATCATTCAATAATCTTTTTTGAATTAAAAAATAATGTAATAATAAGTTTCATTTAAAATAATTACATTTATTTTTAATGTATTCTATATATAATGTTCAATAATTATTAATGAACACTAAAAATATTTGTTGCCCTTTAGGTGCAAACTTACTTTTCTTATTTAATCTTCAGAAAAATAATTTTATATAATATACAATATGTCCAATATTAAAGATGTAATTCAAAATTAATTTAGTAGTGCTTTAGCATTTCTGTATCTTGTTCTACATTTAAAGCAAATATCTAAAAATAATTTACATTAATATTTAATATAAACATATTTTAATATTTTTGAGTTAGATAAAAAAAAAAAAAATTCCCTCTACTTTACCAGAGGGGGACTGCATAGTCGGGGTGGAGATTTCCACATTGTGAAGTATAGGAGAAAAAAATTAACAATTTTATTTAAGTCAAAAATACATATTAAAAATATTTTTTATTTTAATTCTGAATTAAAACTTAAATTAATGGAAATAAATCAAATTAAACAAAATTTATTTTTCTGAATTATAAATGAAAACGTAAATTCCCATTTAAAGAAAAACTATTTTTAATGTACATTATAAATGATCAGTTCTTTATGGAATTAATTAAAATTAAATGTATTATTTTTTAATTTACTATATTGTTGCATTCGTTCTTATCTCAAAATAAGTTATTAAAATATTTTAGAACTCACTAATCATAAATATGTACTATTTTGATACATTTCTAACCTTATTTGATATTTAGTTATATTTTTAGCTGTTTAAAATAATTGTATTTAATTTAACATAATTTCCTATGGAGTTTTATTTTAAGTCCCTACCTCCAGTTGCAGTACCAGTGGTTTTCCCTGCTTTCCGTCAGCCACCGAGGAACGACCATCATGTCGCCGCTTTTCCTATCAGCTTAATCCAAGTCCGCCCCGTATCCTGCCTGAGGGGCACCCGTTTTCCTCTATATATCTCTCATACTGACGGACAACTGACGATAAGTATCGTGCCAGGCTTTTTCGTTTTCCTGACAGACGAGCACCCTCTCATCCTCAGCGTCTTGCTGCCGTCTACAGAGAATCGGCCCTCAGACCATATCTGCAAATCTTGGAGCCCTGGGGTTTGCCTAATCTACGCTTATGGACTGCCTGCTTCCCCGTCGCAGTACTGTGTCTGCATCTTGGTCCCTGCCGCTATTTCAGCCCAGGCTATACTCCATTGCAGCTTTTCCAGCGAACTACGTTGAGCTTTGCTGCCCGGCACCTTTGGCCTGTTTAACCAGAAGTCTCTCTGACTTTGAGAATTTTCCCACCACTTCACCGTTCTGTTACCCACGCCCTGAGGAAGGTGTTAGGCCATATCCGGTCTTCACACCGAAACGCGCGTCGGCGTTTGTGACAATTCAACCTTTGTTAGAGATTTGTTTTACCCTTTCCCCCCCCCCTTAGATAACCATTGTATTTTCCAATATTTTTTTTGTATTATCGTTTTATGTATATATTTACGATATGTATTGAGCACATTGGTGTTCTTTAGATATTTTGACCTACATTTCCGAGGAAATTGGCGGGCACATTGTTGTTTATGTTGCTTTGCCAAACTATTTAAGTTATTGTATGAGTGTTGTGAGTCTGAATGAAAGAGGTATGATAGCATGTTCGCTTGTGTGAATGCGATTGAATGATTGGTGGGATTGTATTTATTTGCATTATACTTGTGTATTTTTCCTTTTCATTGAATTAATAAATTTATTTTGTGATACATCTGTTCCTTCTATTCTTCAGCACTGTTCAGATTATTATTACAAATGACGTGATGCATATTGTGAAATAAATAGGTAGGGACTTTTTCTTGTTTTATTGCGCAGTACCAGTGGTTGGCCATGTTTAGTCCTGGACTTACTACTTTTTAATTGGTAGTAATTTACACTCAGAGTTTACAAATACCAAAAAGTAGTAAACTTGCTCAGAAGTGTAAATTTACTCAAAAGTGTAAGTTACCTTAGTAAATCAGGCCCTAGATACGCAATGCATTGCTATTCAGTCATGAGCTTGTGTTGTTCTATATAAAATATGTTAACGCCTGCCCTCCCCTGCCAACACATCTGATATGATGACGAAGAAGATGAAAAACATGTAAAGCATGGAAGCTAACCTGGAACACAGTGTCCGGGTGCTGAATCTTGCTGAGGCAGGTAAATGGGAAGTAAGAATGTTCAAGTACAAAAGTGCCAGGTTTTGATAGCCTTACAGAAATTACAACAGTGAATTTGAGAGATAGAGGGAGGAGTTTCATGCCTTAGCAGTTACAACCGAGAAAGCTCAGCCTTCCAAACGGGCCATTTTAACCCAAGGAATGGCTACCAAATACGATGAAAAGGATCAGGAGATGCAACCAGGTGAATAAAGATGGAACTTCAAGTGAAGATTGTACGCAACAGATGTATAGAAACGTATGGACATGTTTAAACATGTGTAAGGCATTGTCCTCTATAAACAGCTGTTGGGAGTTATCAAATTACATCAAATGCACTTGCAAATAATTAGACCGTGCAACAATGTGAGTTATTAGTTGGGAAGGATGTAGGTTCTTCTCAAGTAATAAGTCTGCAACTTTGCGTCTGCTGGGAAGATGTACCCCATTGTAGCACCTTTTTTTTGCAGTTTTTTTATAAGGCACAAATTGACTTGAAGGTGTTGGAGTGCTTTACATGACAGCCAGTTACATTACGCAATACATTTTGGGGGGGCAGATGGAGATTAAATGATTCACCCAGAATCCCAGGATGTTGATCAACTCCCTGCGACTCGAACCTGGTTCTCCAATTCCAAAGTCAGCAGCTCTGGCCATAATGCCACATCCTCTCTCTTCTACCATTTCATTCTCTCAGAGTAGCGAGGTAAGGCATTCCAAAGCCTACTCAGGTGGTGTGGAATAGTACCCCAGACCACAGGCATATAAAAAACAACACCCAATAAATCATTGCCCAGACAGTGCCTTTACAGTGCTGTTACTTATAAAAAGAAAAGTACTTTATTAGGCACACACTACTCAATACTGCACATCAATTGACAGTATGGAAGGTGGAAATACCTATAGTGACACACTCCTAAAAGTTCACACCCCTAGCAAGCCCTGAACCCTACAACTACAATACCACTCCATATACTGGACGCAATATAATTAGGGCTCCCGGTTTTCCGTTTTTACAGATTTTTACAGATAAATACAGACAGAAAACAATGTGTTTCCTCTCTGTATTTATTTTTAAAAGCGGAAAAATACTGAAAATGGTGCTTCTTGTGAGAAACTCTCCATGCTGTCTTTCATGAATTCTAGGCAACAGCTAAGCAGGCAGACAGCATGGAGGGTTAAAATACAGTATGAGATTTCCTTAAATACAGGCATATGTTAACATATATTTGTAGTATCATGCTAATATGTAATTGTGAGTGTAGTCTTTTGTTATACGTGGCTGCTTAGTTTGCTAAAACGTGATAGGCATCCATGTTTGAGTTCACGTCAAAGAGTTATGTAAATGCAGAAATATACCATTTTACAACTACATTTATTCTTGAAACACAAAATAAATATGGATAAATACCAATAAGATGGCTAAAATAAATAAGGATAAATACAGACAGAAATGTTAAAAAAATAAATACCATAAAACCGGGAGCCCTAAATATAATGGGGTGTATTTATCTAAGGGCAGGCCTACTGGCTTTGTTAGGGTGTCACTACCTTAACAAAAGCAGAAATATGTCATAATAAACCAATTCAACACGATTAAAACCACTATGGATGGTATCATCTTCCAATTACATTCTTTAGGGCATGTAATAGTTCCCTGTTGTCTTTGTGATTGTCAATAAAGCATTTCAATTGCCATCTTTAACATGTGTAATGATTGACTGCTAACTTTGCGATTGCCTATAAACCATTTCCATGACCGACCTTAATACATATAATGATTCAATGTTACAGAAGGCATTTAGTAGTAGTAAAGTTAGGATTTTGTCTTAAGTCTGTCTTAAGTCTGTCTTAAGTCTGTCCTAAGTTTGTCTTGTTTGTCTTAAGTTTGTCTTAAGTCTGTCTTAAGTCTGTCTTAAGTCAAACGTAAGTCAAACTTAAGACAAAATCCTAACTTTACTACTACTAAATGCCTTCTGTGAATACCAAAAGTAGTAAGTTTAGGATTTTGTCTCAGATTAGTTCTGTGAATCGGCCCCAACATGTGGCATGCATCTTTTTACCACTCTTACAAATGCGGCCAAGCAGACTTAGCAGAATTAATTGGACCAATTTTTGGAAAGCACCATGGGATTATAATATTATGTAAGTTTGGTACTTCAATGACGGCCCACTTGGGGCATGATTATATTCTACAAGAACTGAACTATAATCATTATCAAAATGTAGAGAAAAGAAAGATATGAAGGTGTGCTCACCAGGGCAGTATTGGAGGTATCACCTGATCAAAATATTGTGTTGTTTAAGTCATGAATTAATCAAGTCTGAGCAAACATTTATGCAAATATGAAGTAATGAGTAACTGAGAAATATTTTTGAAACACAAACTTGGGTAAAATGAGTGTTTGCATGTGATTCAAAAAGAAAGCCTTTTGGAATACGGTGTCAAAGAAATCACCCTCTGTTGTCTGTATGGTTGTCATCACTTGTGGTGTATATATTGGAGTAGTCAGCTAGCGTCTGATAGCGTGATCGTGATCAAGGCTAGTGTGTAGCCAAAACGTGTTGTGTCAGCAGTGCTCGCAATAGCACATGTCATACTTCACAGCAACTTCTTCAGAGTGCTGATGCCTCTGTTCCAAACTCTGTTAAAAAGTGAAGATGTGCTTGCAGATCAAAAATCAGAAAACCACTAAAATTCACTAGTTATGGTTAGGACTGAAACCTATAATGCACAGAACAGCGATACAAACACCATTTCGCACAACAAATGCAATGCTTATGACCTCACAATATTTGATCCAACACGTAATAACTAAAAGAAAAATTAAATAGCAATATATTCTCAAATCAATAAATAATGCTACATCAATAGTCAACTCTTTCATAGTATTAATGGTAAGATGATATGTAATCTTATCTGAAGATTAGTAGGACACTTGTAATTGCATCTGCCTCCTCAACTCCATGGCAGTAATTGTGCCTTTCAAAATGGAATGTTGAAAGGCACTGTGAGAACAAAATGACACTTGCAGTGCTGCCTCGCATGAAAAGTTAAAGTACCAGCACACAGAGCTGATCCACAAAAAAGTAGATCAGAATGTTGGCGCTTTGCAGATCTAGGAACTCTTCCCCATATTTAGAGTTTGTTTAAACGTGAATTAATTTTTATATCTAACCATAAACTTATTATATACTCTGGCCAAGTGTATTTTTCTGTTCTGTAGCTGCCAAGAGAAACAGGTGAAAGGTAACACCTTGAGTCAGGTCTCGTTTTACAGCCAACAAAATGTTGCATTCATGGCCTTGTAGTGTAGTCCAACAACCTTTTCACAAATGCGAGCATCCTACTACCCTCTTACGTGTTTGTTCTATAATTTCCCCTTTCCCACTAGTCAAGTTGACAGTACATGTCAACCATTCCCCACACCTTTGGGCAAGGTGGGGGAATAATATCCTGTCCACAGCAATTGGTGAATACAGAGGGCATTCCCCTCTTTCCAACTGGCAATGTAAGAGAGTAACTATATATCCCTGCACTTGTAGTCCTTTTGGGGTGGGTAGAATCTTATAAAGCCTACCCCACTCTCAGGCAAGGCTTGTTGTTTTTCTTCCTTAAATGGAAATAGCTAGCTCATCCTTCTTTAGAATTTTATGAGGGTAGTGTGAGTTTTTCTTAGGCAAGAACTCGGGCAACCATAATCTTAAATAAAGCACCAATTCTGAATTGCAGCTAGCTCTGCAAGGGTAAGGACGGGGCCAGTCACAGCACTATGGGCCTCATTATGAAGGCGTGCGGACTTTCATCCGACCGCCGTCATATCGTGAATGGGACCGCCCGACTTGTTGTCTGCGGTCCCGCCATGGGAATTATAATGCGACCGCCTTCAAGGCGGTCGCAAAGTGCATTACGGTGTGTGCTATGGGCTGCAGCATACGCCACAGTACAAAAAATACACATTTAGCATATCCATGCACTATGTGACAGGCACCATGTGGTGCCTGCCATATGGTGCAGGGATATGTAGGGAGGCACCCGCTACAGGCCCACAATGTCCCTTTCCACCTGCCTTTTCATGGCGGGTAAACTGCCATGAAATGGCCGGGGGGAAGGGACATCCTAATCCCTATGGCAGTGCCTGGCAGGCACCGCCACCATTGTAGGGATTGCGGTTACCTCCAACGGTCCGACGGGCTCCTTGAGCCCGTCGAATCCATGGTGGTCAGTCTCTCTGACCGCCAACCACCCACCCGCCATCAAAATGCGGCAGGTGGTGAGGCAGGGTCCGATGGCGTTGGGACTGCCACTGATGGGCTGGCAGTGGCGGTCCGACCGCCATCATAATGAGGCCCTAAGTTTGCATTCCAGGATTTTATATTTTGGTGCTGTGTTTTTGGGGCAATACAGCCTCGACCTAAACACTACTGACCACATAAATACAGAAGCTGACGGCATTCACGACTTGAAAGGACTTGTTCTTTACACATTTGATACAGAACATTGCTATCGTATAAAGGTCCTGCATGCAAGACAGCACAGTGGATATGCTGCCTCGCCTTTTTAGGGCTTGATTCCTTCCTGACCTAATGACTGTATATGACCAGCATTTTTTCCCTTTGCAACATCTCTTTGAGCCTTGAGAGAGCCCCAGGCCTGCATGCCGACAGCGGGTGAAACACATGTTGGCTGTCATCTTTCTTGTCTTCTTTGGTAGACTTTTTCTGGACCTCATAGAAAACTAAAGATAGCTAAATAAATAGCCTCCGGCAACTTTGGACTTTCATACCCATTTTGGGATTACTACAAAAAGATGATCTAATTATCCACCTCTGTCCTTCTCACAATTCATGAACTTTGCCTTAATGGGTTAGGGGGTTCCAATTCGGATTCATTCCAATATTACCCGTTAATCTAGGATGGATCATATCTGGGACATTTCACCCCTTGCTGCTTTACAATAAACATGGGAAATAACTGGTGTTGCACCTGTGTTCAATTAACATTGCCATTTTATGCAGCCACTACCAGCTTGCTTCATCGCAGAGAAAACTGGTATCGCAGAGCAATAGCACATATCATGGAAGGAGGACTAGGGGCGCTTATAGGTCCAGCATACATGCCCCTGGGCATATGTATTCAAACAAAGGTATGCAGTTCCTTAGAAATACTAAAAAAAGGAAAGTAGAGGAATGGTTGGTATAATTAAATGTCCAAAAGTAGGAGAGGGAGTCTCCCAATTTTTAAACTGGGGCCCTCACACACCCAGCAGGGTGTCATGCTTCATCATAGGGCATGCTCATCATCAGGATGGCGCTGCAAAGCCTGGCGGGCACCCTATGAGGGGCTCTTTGTCGGAGATCTTTTATTCCCGAAGCCATAAGGTGCTGTGCGAGTATAGGTCCTGATGGTGGTAGAGCGAGGGTAGGTTGTCCGGCCACTGAGCCGCTACTAAACTGGCATTAAAAACTTTAACATTCCCTCGACCAGCAATCGATGCAGCTGGTGAGCCACCCCAGATGGGTCGGTATCACAACAAGGTACCTCACTGTTAGGTTGTTAGAGTGTTTGGTTTACCCTTGATACTAATGAGGACACCAACCACTGTGTAGATAGTTATTGTTTTCATGGTCCTGACGAATTGCCAATTGATCGCTCAACAACCTAGGCAAGAAACATGTTGACCTCTGCTCTTTAGTCGCCGCTGAACATTATACCAGTGGTTTGCCAACTCAAGTTTTTGCTCCAAAGAAGACTTCTCCTGTGGGACTTTTACTCACCTAAGATGGCCACAGCATCAAACATAACAACGCAATGGCACCCTAACTGGAAATGCAGCTGGCCACATCTGGTTAGGATGGAGAAATGTTTATGATACAGTGGTCGGCTCTTTTAGAGGGCAGTGATGCCTACAGTCCATTTTGCACCTGGCAGATAATTTTATGTCAACATCTGAGGGTCCTATTATTCTGTCTTAATTACATAGCAGCCAGGTAGTAAAAGAAGATAACAAGAATAAAGAAACTACAAAATACAAAGCACTCTGGTGTTGAACTATCAATATATATATTCCAGGTACACCATTATAAAGCTACAAATAGACTCTGTCCAAGTCCACCATTTATTCTTTCAGGCTCCTGGCAGTCAGATAAGAGACCTGTTTCATATCCTGCATTGCTTTATAGGTGTGATATTGTTGCTTGTCACTAGTTAAGGTTCTGTTTGTTACACTGCACAGTCTATATTGTTAGTTTACCTGTGCTGTTAAGTGACGTTTCCCAGGACCACACAACACTTTGATTCCATGTCAGTTCCTGTAGGGCTGCCATAGGAAGTGAAGCTCACTTACCTTTCTTCCTTCCGCTCTGTTCGGTTTTCTGTCAAACCACAGAATTCACTCGGAGTCGGAGTTCTCAGCTGATTGAACTACAACTCTTTCTATAATCTCCTCCTCACAAGAAAGTATCTTTAGCTCGGCTTTCGGATACTCCTCCATTTAAAGGGCACCATAAGCCCTATTTCCTACAGCGATTATCCACCTGTTTTCCTCATTTAGTATCAATTAACTTGATTGAGAACACGGCATAAGTACGTTTTAAATGGTGTAAAACTTTTTATACTCACTTTCAATTATCACATAATATTATTTTAATACAAAATGGCTGACCACCTCACAAAGCGAGGGCATGGATGACAATGCAGAATTAAATACAAATTTGAAAATTTTTACCAATAATTCAGTAAAGTCGACTGAGATTGCCTCAATGGAGTCAAGATTATGGCAGAAATGTTAACCGCTTAGCTGCTTCGAACGTTTGGCGCCAGTGCGGAACGTTCTATTAAGCGGGCGGGGCCGCGTCGGCCAACGGACGTGCGCAGCACTACCGAGGTAGTGCTCGCGACGGCCGTTGGCCGACGCACGCAGCAAAAGGGTTAAATACATTATTAATTTGGCCCTGACCTTGCCTGCCAGTGGTAGCAGGTCTAAATAACCTATTCCAACAACAAGTAAGAGTTTAAATGTTGTACGTTGTTCAATTTACCTGTAAAACTATGGATCAGACAAGTTAAAAAAAAAACAGTCTGTAATAGGGAATAATGGTCCCTCAAATTCAGCAGGTTTCTATGCTAACGTCAGAGTGATGATTCAGGCAGACAACTTCTCTGATGATTGTGGCACTCCGACATCCAAGAGAACCTTTAAAACTGATGTAGCTGAACACTGTAGGAAGCGTCATTTATGGCATCCTTCATTGTACCAATCTGATTATGTCTCTGATGTAATTCCCAAGACCTCATATTCGGATTCAGAAATACCAAGGGGCATATTAGCAAGAACGGCGTTAAAATTATCGCCGCTTTAGCGGCAGGAAACTGCCACTAAAGCGGCAATAATGGGCTTGATAATATGCCCTTGAGAATTCCAATAGAAGCCCAGGATCACAGCAGAACATGGGCTTCTATTGGAATTCTCAAGGGCATATTATCAAGCCCATTATCGCCGCTTTAGCGGCAGTTTCCTGCCGCTAAACCGGCGATAATTTTAACGCCGTTCTTGCTAATATGCCCCTTGGTATTTCTGAATCCGAATATGAGGTCTTGGGAATTACATCAGAGACAAAGCGGCGATAATTTTAACGCCGTTCTTGCTAATATGCCCCAAAGTGATTTAGACCTCAAGCTGTTTGGCCCCAAAAAAAGCAAATAAAACGACTGTCCAAATTTCCAAACGAAAAGAAATACTTTCATTTACCTTGTAGAATCTGTGATCCTTTAGGGGAGTGTTTGTTTGAGCCCTTTTTACTTAATTGTTCAATGCTATCTGATTGGTCAACTATTTCTCACATAGAGGAGCATATTCATGCTCAAATAAGAAGTCCTTTCTATCACATTATTACAAATAAATTATGGTTGGAGAGTCCAAGACCCATCACGGCTGATCAAATCTTATTTACTCGTGTCATGCATCCAAGGTTATTGACCTTCTTCAGTAAATATATGAACGACCAAAGCTAGGAATCGACTTAGGCAGTTTGGCATGTCAATATGAATTATTAGACACAATGGGTCCAATTAAACCCAACTCAAACTGTAAAGGATGGCTGTGTTCCAATAGACCAATCAGAACTTCCAAATTGGGTACAACTTATTATTTTCCACCTAGGCAGTGCAAATACTGCAATTTCTACTGAGAGACACAAGGGATTATTATTGAAACAGGATTCTAAACTCACCAAGTTCACTTCCTGAGGCAGTTGTTTTGAAATAGCTTCATTAAAGAAATCTTAAAGCTTATTAATACTTAGGGCCCTATTATGATGTCGGTTGGAAATCCTCCGACCTGTGGTCTGAGGCTTTCAGACCGACATCATAGGTTTCACTTTCGACCGCCGTATTACAATGATGGTGGTCGGAAGTGAAACCGGCCGGTCATTCCAGATGGCTTCCAACGGGATCAAGGAGCCCGTCGGCCAGTCGGAACCAGCACATAATCCCTTAAAGACGCAATTTCCACCGTCTGGATTATGTTGTTGGTTTCCCACAGGCTTTCGATTCGGGCTCCAGTTGGGGGCCGAGGGCTTACCGTGAGGTGCCTGCCACTCGGTGTAGGGATTAACAGAAACTCACATTTCTCTATGAGAGCTTTTGCTGTGACCGGATGATGGCCGCAGCACAAGCTCCCATAGAGAAATGGGAGTAAGCGACCGCACCATGTGCGGTCGCATTGCAATAGGGGTGTCAGGCGGACCTGAGTCTGCCTGACATTGTAATGAGGCCCTTTATATTTCAAGATAAGGCACAACTATCCTCCACAAAGTTCTAGTCCATGTTTTTTCATGGACTAACAGAAGAGGGAGACATTTTGCATTCATATTCATTTTTAAAAGTTGGTCTCAGTTTTCCAATAATAGCTGTCAATCCTGGTAGCAGCTAGACCTGGGAGTAATTTTAATTACTCTGGCATCATTGGAGTAATTTGTAATGCCATGAATCCATGTTGTGTAACCAATTCTCCTGGTCATGGAAAATTGGACTGTCACAGCAGGGTCCACAAAATGTACTGAAACAACACACAGATCAGAACTTTCAGTGGACGTTTTGAGAATGCAAGGGGCAGTACTTTTAATGCGCGTGGTTGAGTGGCAGCATTTCAAATAGATTTTCTACTCAAACCGTCTGTAAAATAAACTTTAATTGGATTTTTGAGTTTAATTTGTACCTGAACAGGCAGTTTGGGTATTTTCTACCTACAGTAGCAACTTCCGTCTTCCTGTCCTAAAGACTCCTGCCTTTGCTTTGTCCAGCCCTTGGTCACTTTTGATTTGGATTGTGGAGGGAAAGCATCCCTCTCTCTCTTCGCTTGCAATCCCTGCTGCATCCACACCATTGAAATCTCAACTTTTTTGGGCGAAAAAAAGTATCTTTGATGCAGCACTCTGGAATAAAGTTTGTTGTTTGATGGAGGCCATGCACCAGTTTTTTCTGTTTTTTTTTTCTTTCTTTGTTGGTGAGTGGCCTGGAATACGGGGTATTGAAATGTTTGCACTTTTGTAGGTGGAAGCCTGGGGTAAATATATTTTTTCTCAATTTGTATGTGTTTTTAAAAATTGTTATTGTAATTTGTTTACCATTTCAAAGTGATGTTATTTTACTGTGTGGGGCCAAGTCTGCCCTGCACTAGGGCTTGGGTGTATTTTGGATGTATGTTTCACATTCTCACTGCTGATGTGGTATATGGTTTTGAAAAACATTTAGAGAATTTCGGATGACTGTAGATTAAATGCAAAAAAAAGGTTATTTTTGTTTTTTGTTTACATGTGCCCATTGCTGATAATATCTTTGCAATCCTTTTATTGCAATACTACAACATGTTTTTTATTAGGGGAAAAGGTGCTTCATCAGGACAGAGTAACTGTCTTCTTTCTTCTCTAAGCCTCTTTCTTAGCTGGGCCATGCGGCGGTGGCCATTTTGTGTATCCAGTGCGTCTGTTTGTCATAGGCTGGAATGTTTTCTTTGTTCTCCATGCCCTTTCTTTGCTGGCCATGCAGAAGTGGACATTTTGTGTAGCCAGTGTGCATGTTCATGGTGGCCATTTTGTCTTTGTTCTTTATGCCTCCTTTTTTGCTGGCCATGTGATGACCATAATTTTGTAGAGCCAGTTAATGTGTATGCGTTTGGTAGTCATTTTGTCTTTGTCCCCCATGCATTCTTCTTCAGTGGCCATGTGGTGGATGAGGTACAATCTATTTATTCCACTTTTAAAAGTTATTTTTTTGGACCATTGATAGAAGAGGCCTATAACAGTTTTATTCATTTTTTTCTTTTTCCTGAGATATTTATTTGTGGTTGTGACTGATTGAAGTACAGTGTGTTGTTGGTTTTTTAATCATTTTTTCTTTTTTCTTTGCCTGCCCCCATGCCTCTCATGGAGTCCCCATAGGCCATAGGGCCTGGTGGGGCACCAGCAATTATTTAATGTATTTATTTCGAACTTTACAAAAAGAACAATTGATGGACAGAATGCAGAACAATGGTATACACTGACCCCAGTACAGAGAACTGGGCCTAAATCCATCGTTTTTTTGCTCACCATGCCATTCCAGTTTGGACCCAACCATATGCAAATCAGTCTTGACCCTGCGCCCAATGGGAACAGTCCAGCCCAAACTGCCAGGCCAGGCCCTCCCTGAACTGGAAACAAGCATCCTAGGACCGGTTTCAGGGTTTCACCCCTCATCAGCCAGAATAGCTTGACTCCAGTGGCATGGAGAGCACGGGACCCACGTCTGGGCATACCCGTCCCACTTGGGGTGACAAATGCAAAAAGAACAATTGATGGACAGAATGCAGAACAATGTCATACATTCCCCCAGTACAGAGATCCCCAATGGGAACAGTCCAGCCCGAACTGCCAGGCCAGGCCCTCCCTGGACTGGAAACAAGCATCCTAGGACCGGATTCGGGGTTTCACCCCTCATCAGCCAGAATAGCTTGACTCCAGTGGCATGGAGAGCACGGGACCCACGTCTGGGCATACCCGTCGCACTCGAGGTGACAAATGCAAAAAGAACAATTGATGGACAGAATGCAGAACAATGTCATACATTCACCCCAGTACAGAGATCTGGGCCTAAATCCATCGTTTTTTTGCTCACCATGCCATTCCAGTTTGGACCCAGCCATATGCAAATCAGTCTTGACCCTGCGCCCAATGGGAACAGTCCAGCCCGAACTGCCAGGCCAGGCCATCCCTGGACTGGAAACAAGCATCCTAGGACCGGTTTCAGGGTTGCACCCCTCATCAGCCAGAATAGCTTGACTCCAGTGGCAAGGAGAGCACGGGACCCACGTCTGGGCATACCCGTCCCACTCGGGGTGACAAATGCAAAAAGAACACTTGATGGACAGAATGCAGAACAATTTGGCAGGGTATGCCCAGACATGGGTCCCTTGCTCACTTTGCCACTGGATTCAAGCTAGACTGGCTGATGAGGGCTGTTAGCCCGAAACCGGTCCCAGGATGCTTGTTTCCGGTCCAGGGAAGACATGGCTGGGTAGTTCGGGCTGGACTGGACTGTTCCCATGAGGCACAGGGTCAAGACTGATTTGCATATAGCTGTGTCTGAACTGGGGTTGCGAAGTGAGCTAAAGAACGATGATGGATTCAACCCAGATCTGTGACTGGGGGTGAGTGTCTGAAAAGTTTCAGCGCTCGGTCCATCATCTCCTTGTGTGTGCTTTATTTCGAATTTTGCCTGGCTCTCATAGACTCGCTATGGGCCCTGATGGAGCACCACCAAATTATTTGATGTATTATTTTTGATATTTGATTTTTTTTGCCAGTGTGTATGTGTGTGCAGGGAAGACATGGCTTGGCAGTTCGGGCTGGACTGTTCCCATGAGGCACAGGGTCAAGACTGATTTGCATATTGCTGTGTCTGAACTGGGGTGGCGAAGTGAGCTAAAGAACGATGATGGATTCAACCCAGATCTGTGACTGGGGGTGTGTGTCTGAAAAGTTTCAGCGCTCCATCCATCATCTCCTTGTGTTTTCTCTGTTCGCCCTAAGTTGGCAGGGTATGCCCAGATGTGGGTCCCTTGCTCACTTTGCCACTGGATTCAAGCTAGCCTGGCAGATGAGGGCTGTTAGCCCAAAACCGGTCCCAGGATGCTTGTTTCCGGTCCAGGGAAGACATGGCTTGGCAGTTCGGGCTGGACTGTTCCCATGAGGCACAGGGTCAAGACTGATTTGCATATAGCTGTCTGAACTGCGGTGGCGAAGTGAGCTAAAGAACGATGATGGATTCAACCCAGATCTGTGACTGGGGGTGAGTGTCTGAAAAGTTTCAGCGCTCCGTCCATCATCTCCTTGTGTTTGCTTTGTTTGCCCTAAGTTGGCAGGGTATGCCCAGACGTGCGTCACTTGCTTACTTTGCCACTGGATTCAAGCTAGCCTGGCTGATGAGGACTGTTAGCCTGAAACCGGCCCCAGGATGCTTGTTTCCGGTCCAGGGAAGTCATGGCTTGGCAGTTCGGGCTGGACTGTTCCCATGAGGCACAGGGTTAAGACTGATTTGCATATAGCTGTTTCTGAACTGGGGTGGCGAAGTGAGCTAAAGAACAATGATGGATTCAAACCAGATCTGTGACTGGGGGTGAGTGTCTGAAAAGTTTCAGCGCTCCATCCATCATCTCCTTGTGTTTGCTTTGTTCACCCTAAGTTGGTAGGGTATGCCCAGACGTGGGTCCCTTGCTCAATTTGCCACTGGATTCAAGCTAGCCTGGCTGATATGGGCTGTTAGCCCGAAACCGGTCCCAGGATGCTTGTTTCCGGTCCAGGGAAGACATGTCTTGGCAGTTCGGGCTGGACTGTTCCCATGAGGCACAGGGTCAAGACTGATTTGCATATAGCTGTGTCTGAACTGGGGTGGCTAAGTGAGCTAAAGAACGATGATGGATTCAACCCAGATCTGTGACTGGGGGTGAGTGTCTGAAAAGTTTCAGCGCTCCGTCCATCATCTCCTTGTGTTTGCTTTGTTCGCACTAAGTTGGTAAGGTATGCCCAGACGTGGGTCCCTTGCTCACTTTGCCACTGGATTCAAGCTAGCCTGGCTGATGAGGGCTGTTAGTCCGAAACCGGTCCCAGGATGCTTGTTTCCGGTCCAGGGAAGACAGGGCTTGGCAGTTCGGGCTGGACTGTTCCCATGAGGCACAGGGTCAAGACTGATTTGCATATAGCTGTGTCTGAACTGGGGTGGCGAAGTGAGCTAAAGAACGATGATGGATTCAACCCAGATCTGTGACTCGGGGTGAGTGTCTGAAAAGTTTCAGCACTCCGTCCATCATCTCCTTGTGTTTGCTTTGTTCGCCCGAAGTTGGCAGGGTATGCCCAGATGTGGGTCCCTTGCTCACTTTGCCACTGGATTCAAGCTAGCCTGGCTGATGAGGGCTGTTAGCCCGAAACTTGTCCCAGGATGCTTGTTTCCGGTCCAGGGAAGACATGGCTTGTCAGTTCGGGCTGGACTGTTCCCATGAGGCATGGGATCAAGACTGATTTCCATATAGCTGTTTCTGAACTGGGGTGGCGAAGTGAGCTAAAGAACGATGATGGATTCAACCCAGATCTGTGACTGGCGGTGAGTGTCAGAAAACTTTCAGTGCTCCGTCCATCATCTCATTGTGTTTGCTTTGTTCACCCTAAGTTGGCAGGGTATGCTCAGACGTGGTTCTCTTGCTCACTTTGCCACTGGATTCAAGCTAGCCTGGCTGATGAGGGCTGTTAGCCCGAAACCGGCCCCAGGATGCTTGTTTCCGGTCCAGGGAAGACATGGCTTGGCAGTTCGGGCTGGACTGTTCCCATGAGGCACAGGGTCAAGATTGATTTGCATATATCTGTGTCTGAACTGGGGTGGTGTAGTGAGCTAAAGAACGATGATGTATTCAGCCCAGATCTGTGACTGGGGGTGAGTGTCTGAAAAGTTTCAGCGCTCCGTCCATTATCTCCTTGTGTTTGCTTTGTTCGCCCTAAGTTGGCAAGGCATGCCCAGACGTGGGTCCCTTGCTCACTTTGCCACTGGATTCAAGCTAGACTGGCTGATGAGGGCTATTAGCCCGAAACCGGTCCCAGGATGCTTGTTTCCGGTCCAGGGAAGACATGGCTTGGCAGTTCGGGCTGGACTGTTCCCATGAGGCACAGGGTCAAGACTGATTTGCATATAGCTGTGTCTGAACTGGGGTGGCGAAGTGAGCTAAAGAACGATGATGGATTCAACCCAGATCTGTGACTGGGGGTGAGTGTCTGAAAAGTTTCAGCGCTCCGTCCATCATCTCCTTGTGTTTCCAATGCCATAGGCTGTCATGTATTTTTTGTTCTCTATGCCTTTTCATTGCTGGCCATGCAGTGGTGGTAATTTTGTATAGCCACTATGTGTGTGTGGGTGTGTGGGTGTGTGTGTGGGGGGATGGTGGCCAATTTGTCTTTGTTCTCTATGTCTCCTTCATTGCTTGCCATGGGGACACTACTATTTTGTGGAGGCAGTTAGTGTGTGTGTGTTTGGTGGCCATTTTGTCTTTGTCCTCCATGCCTTCTTCTTCATTGGCTATGTAGTGGATGAGATAGCATACAGCATTTTGTACAGTCTTTTTCATACATTAATTTGTGCTTGTGGCTGATTATAGTACAGTGTGTTCTTGGTTTTTTAAAATATGTTTTTTTGTCTGCCTCCTATAAACTCGACATGTGCCCTTGGGCCTAGAGGGGCACCAGCGATTATTCAATGTGTAATTTTAGCTTTAATTGCGCTCTCTTTCTTCCCATAGATTCTCCATTTCCCCCTTGGGCCTGGTGGAGCACAAGCAATTATTTAATGTATTTGCTGCAATTTGTTTCTACCTTCCCTACCTGCCATAGAGTGCACCTGGGCCCTGATGGGGCACCAGCAATTATTTAAAGTTTTTTTTTTTTAAATTTCACCTGCCTCCAATAGACTTCACATGAGCTCTTGGACTTGGTGGGGCACCAGCAATTATTTAAAGTATTCTTTGGGGGTATTTACCTGCCGCAAGGTGCCTAGCATCTAGTCCTCATGGGCCCTAGGGCCTAGTTGAGCACCAGCAATTATTTAATGTTTTTGATTGGAATTTTGCCTGCCTCCTCTGCCTCAGATAGACTCCCCATGGGCAATAATAGAGCACCAAATTTTTTTTGCTGGATTTGTTTGATTTTATTTTGGCAGTGTGTGTGTTTGCCAATGCCATAGGCTGCTATGTGTTCTTTGTTCTCCATAACTTTTCTTTGCTGACCAAATGGCTGTGGCCATTTTTTTGTGTAGCCAGTGTGTGTGGTCACGGTAGTCATTTTGTCTTTGATCTCTATGCCTCCTTCTTTGCTTGCTGTTCAGCGACCACTATTTTGTGGAGTCAGTTACTGTGTGCGTGTATTTGGTGGCCATTTTGTCTTTGTCCTCCATGCCTCCTTCTCCAGCGCCCATGTTGTGAATGAGGTAGCTTTCACCATTTTTTGCTGCTAGTTTGTACTTCTACCCTTTTTTCCAAATTTAAAAGCAATTTCTAAGGACCATTGATAGAAAAGTCCTATGCCATTTGTTTACATTGTTTTCTTTTTTCTTGTGATGTATATATATTTGTGTGCTTGTGGCTGATTCTAGTACAGTATGTTGTTGTTTTTTATTTGCCTGCCTCCCCCTGTCTTCCATAGAGTCTGCAAGGGCCGTAAGGCCTGGTGGGGTATCAGAAAATATTCAATGTATTTTTGCTCCCTGCCTGCACCTCCTGCCTCCTATAGGGTTCCCACCATGCCTCCGAAGGGACACAAACTAATCTTTTCTGTGTAATGGTGCAGTCATTTGAAACAATAGTTTATGCATGTTTTTGCTAACACCACTTTTAAATATTTAGGGGGATATTCTCAAGAACGTGCAATAATCCTTGCTAAAATAGGTTAACTCAAGTTTTCATATCGCCGTCTATCGCGGGAAAATAACTCTGTGTTAACGTGGCATTTTCAACATGGCGGTAACATGCGATAGTACCCCGATAATGCGGCAAATGTCTGCAATAACATTACCGGGAGATCAATAAAAATCTCAACCCGAACATGAAAAAAGTTGCGATGTGCCCAACCGCGATAAAAAATCCAGCGATTAGCAGCGCCAGGCCTGCAAGTCCCTCAAGTCAGGCTGCAAAAAGCACAATAAAAGCGGCAACACAAAACACAAACAACTGCGAAGCACCATGGAGGTAGCCAGAGCAAGCACAGAGGACAACCAGAACCCCACAAGCCCCACGGAGGACAAGCCTGGGACCTCGGGGTCAGGGAAGGGCAAGGAGAAGAAGAAGAGGAAGACGCGGTTCAGTCCGCAGGAAAACAGGATCCTGATCATGGATGTGATAGAACACCATCAACAACTGTTCGTCACCTCCACTGTGTCATTGGCAACAGAAAATGGAATATGGCAGTCCATCGTGGACAAGGCAAATGCATTCGGAGTGCTGAGGAGGACAATGGACAAGGTCAAGAGGCGCTGGAATGATGTGAAGCGCAAGACCAAGCAGAAACTCACAGACAACCAGAAGGCAGCAATGCAGACTGGAGGTGGGAGTCCAGCGCCACAGGAGGAGCTGGATGAGATGGAGGAAATGGTGACCACAGTCATCAGTGGGGAGACGGTGGCAGGAGTTGGGGGACCGGACACTGCTCAACATGACCCGACACAACAGCAACAGGGTGAGTAACCACCAGGGACTGGGGGGACAGGGGGAGATGGTCACAATGGCACACATGCACAATTAAGTTGAGCACATCTGCGGACAAACCATGGCCAAGTGTCACAACTCCAACCAAGAGCCCAATTTACCCAAGTCTGCAACATCAAAGCACTGCATAAGCACAGAAGTGAAAGCCACACCGCCTGAAAGGGATATGGGCCAGCCAAATCAGAGCTGAAGGGGCAACTCACCTACAATGCAGCACACACACATAAGATCCAGAGCACCACAACATTTACAACAATGTTGAACAAACAGCAACACCAGCACAACAGAACAGAGGACACAACTGCTGCCGCTTGTGTGTGGAAAATGGCCATTCGCATGTGGCATAGCAGGAAACTGTGAGATGATAATGTACTAGTACAACCCCATATCCCTGATGGTGTAGTAATGCATGTATGGCCGTGACCCAGATAGGCAGTGAGACACACATTGTCATACAAATCAACACTCATCACAGTTGAATACAAGTGAAGGTGCGTAGACTTTATTAGCATATGCGTGTCAGTACGGCCAAGATAAGTGCCACAACATGCAGACCAATGCAGCAGTATGTCAGAACGTGGAGCGTTGCTAAGCGCCGCTGTCCACTCCAGGGGAGTGCCGCACCATTCACAGGTGTGTGTTTACCCACGTTGTTTTCCGCTCATGTATTCGGAGTCCAGGCGAATGCAGCCATGTACACTGTCGTCGTGGGAGATGTGACCAGAACCCCAAGTTCCAACAAGGTGTCGCGACATGTGCAATGTGTTCCAAACTGTTGTGTCTGCAGGTACGTAGTTACACGTCCATGAAAGCTAGTGCAGCTTCGTAGGCAATCATTTCAAACATGAGGTCGTTGTCGACTTCATCGAACAGGACGGCGAGGCTAACCATTAGCAGGTCCGGACAGATGTGCTGCATCCACCCCCTTTCACCAATTAGCACTACAGCCCAATAGGGAAGCGGCTCAATTTGGTCACTGCACACAAGGAGTTCTGCAATCTCCCAGGTCCAGCTGCCAGCATGTATGCCAAGTATCCAGGCATCCCATAGACGGGTGTCACGGTGACACTCATGGTCGTGGGCCAACAGGTGGCGCACACACATGTCGAAATCCAGTTCGGCTACCGTCCTGTTGGATAGGCAGACATCCATGGACCACTCGAATATGCATGAGCGACAATGCAACACAGGCTGCACGTAGGTGACGTTGGCAAGGCGGAAGCTTAGCCGGTAACTGATACGCAGCACTACCAATGGCAGTGCCCCCAGTAAATGCAGCATACGTGCACGGTACAGTTCCACGTGACAGGGGTTGTGCATGTGTCCGGGATGGTCTGCCATTGCGTTAGTGGCTCTGGTTGAAGCGGCACTGTTCTGACCTGCGCCAGTTCTGTGGATGAAATGCCACAGCTTGGATCAATGAGCTGTTGAAGTGTGCAATGGTTGTACGCCTGGGATGGTGTGGGAGTAAGTGTGAAGGCCATTCCATGCAAGATAACTCCAAGCAAGGACTTCTGTGTGTGGGGTGTGTATACGTTGGTCTGTTGTCGGGCTGTGCGTGGTGTGGGAATCGTCCTCAACTGCTATCGTATCTGTCAGGGGGTGCCGGGCACATGCAATTCCGAGGACAGATGTGCAGATGTGCTTCCGCCTGATAGTTCAGACAAAGGAGCTTTCATCCCTAATGTCAGTTTGTCATCTGCTTGCATTCATGAAGTGTGATGTGGCTTGTTGGGTGTGGGGTGGGATGTGTGCGACTTTGGGATTCATGTTTGACATGACTTGCATGTGGCAAATGAGCGGCATCACTTTGTGTTACGTTGCCTCACAGTTGCTCCTCCCTCCCGCCGAGCCTATTCACTTGTGTACGCTGCACGGTAGGATCACTTGCACTCCAACGGCACACCATTGTCATGCCTGTCTGCGCATGTCCACAAGCCTGACAACGACACTGTGATGTTGGCCGTTGAAGGTGGGCGGCCACGTGAGTGTAGGCCTATGGTAAGGATAGTGCGGACACAGATGTAGAGTTCATGCCTGGCTGAACTCGCACTGCGACTAAGGCTAGGCATTTGGCTCATGCTGCGGCAATGCAGATACACACAACACTTGGCATGTATGAGCCAAGACCCCGAGCGGTCTTGCGCTTCTTCATTTCTCCGTTCGTGCGACACCGCCCTCCTGGTGCATGCTACATTGCAACATTGTCAATTGCGGGCCGGGTGGCGCCGACACTACAACAGAGACACACGCATTGGTGACTTCCTTGTCCAGGCCAGAACTGAACCACACCCTGAGCCCCGGGCTGATTCTACACACCCCTGCGCTGGACTGACGTACGCTGGCCCAGCCCACTCCGCTTACGCTTACAGGGGGGGACGACAAAGCTACATGTCCAAGGTCTTGCCCACTGCCTGAGGTGACATGCTTGCGTCCACTGTCCACAGCACGATGTGATGTGGTAGGGCCAGGTACCATCACGCATACATAATGACCACACGTACACACTTAGATAGATAGTGGAACTGGCTATGGACATGTGCGCCCGGCCCCTTTTTATTATCAGGGTCACATGTCCAGTGACGCCTGTGCTGGATGGGTGTGGGGTGAGTGTAAGCCAGCCCTCAGGGAGTGGTTGGTGCTGGCAACAACTAGAACAGTGATCATCGGATCACACACACAGAGTCACTCATGAAGGGTCCATGACTTGCAGTGCACTGAGGTAGGGGCACCAGAACTGGACCCACACACATATGATTACATCATAAAGGGTCCATGACTTGCAGTGCACTGAGGTAGGGGCACCAGAACTGGACTCACACACATATAATAACACCATAAAGGGTCCATGACTTGAGCTACACAGTTCGTGGCACCGGAAGTGCTCGGCGGGTGCGCAGCCTGAGCTGATGCGTCGTCCAGGCGGGCCGCCCTGGAAGCAATGTCTGTTGCCTACTGGACTGCGCCATGAATAAATGAAGACTCAATTTGAATTGTGAGCCCTGCTGACGGCAGTGTAGGCCGGAGGCAGCGGTCAGAAAGGGCCCACAGCCACGTGACAATGACTTGTGGTGCACTGAGTTAGTGGCACCTGGAGCTCTCGGCGGGTGCGCGCCCTGCGCTGATGCGTCGTCCGGGCGGGCCGCCCTGGAAGCAATGTCTGTTGCCTACTGGACTCTGCCATAAATGAATCAAGACTCAATTTGAATTGTGAGCCCTGCTGCCAGCAGTGTAGGCCGGAGGCAGCGGTCAGAAAGGGCCCACGGCCACGTGGCATCGACTTGTGTTGCACAGGGTCAGTGGCACCTGGAGCGCTCAGCAGGTGCACAGCCAACGATGATGCGTCATCCGGGCAGGCCGCACTGGGAGCAATGTTTTTTTGCCTACTGAATTCTGCCTCAATATTGCCACATGGCGTCGACTTGTGTTGCACAGGGTCAGTGGCACCTGGAGCGCTCAGCAGGTGCACAGCCAACGATGATGCGTCGTCTGGGCGGGCCGCACTGGGGGCAATGTCTGTTGACTAGAGGTTTCCTCCATTAACAGAAATGTGGCACGATTTGAATTGTGGGACCTGCTGACCGCAGTGTAGGACTAAGGCAGTATCCGACACACACATGACTCCGTGTTGCTGTGCCGCTGGATGCGCTGGGGGCCTGTGTCGCAGAGTCTGTAGGTCACGGCGGTGGACTCGTGGCAGGGTGAGGTGCACCGCCCTGGCAGATGCGTTGCCCATCACGGAAGAGAACAACGCCCAGAGCCCCGGCCTTTTCATCCGCACTCCTACGCTGGAGTGGCATACGCCAGCCCAGCCCACTGCGCTTACGCTTACGGGGGGGATGGCACAGCTACATGTCCAAGGTCTTCCCCACTGCCTGAGGTAACATGTTTGCGTCCACTGTCCACAACACTACAGACCCCAGCAGTATATGTCCACATGGACATGTCTGTGCTCTGCATTCTGTGGTCTGTCCAGAACATCACCGCCACACTTGGCATTGTGTACATTCTTCTTCATGGGTGAGTTGCCTCCTTCACACATACTTGGTTCCCACCTCTCCCCACATTCTGCACTTGTGTGGCTGAGGGGCCATGCCATTTTCGGAAGGTCCGCTGTCTTGTCCTACGCTGCCTCGGTGGTAGTCCGAGGGGGAGGGGTCGGGAGGGGGGGTCCTGGGAGTGGTGGCGGTGGGTGTTGTGGCCCTCTTGGGTCTCCAAGCTGCATGTTCATTGGCTCCATGGCATCTGTGGGTCTTCAGATGTGGCTCTGGGCTGGGCTCCCTTTCATACTGCAGGTAGTCGTCCTGCTTAGCACCAGCAGAAGGCAATTGTTAAATCCCTGCAGCTAACGCGCCTTATCGCCTGTTCTTTGTTCACATCGCAGATCTGACTGGTCGTTGAGAATCACGCGAAGTGGTGTTTTTGTGTGTTTTTTGCACGGGAACGCCTACTCTGCATATCATTAGTGTTAGTTGTCGCACTCATCCGTGGCGATGTTTTTTGCGGTAGCTATCGCAGGGAAACTGGCAATGTCGGCAGTTTGCACCAGCTTGTGAATAGGGCAAAAAATCTATCGCCACTTTTGCGGTGCTAAAGTGCCGATAAATCGGCAATGAGTCCTTGAGAATATGCCCCTTAGGATGATGAAGATTTAGCTTGTGTTACAATGGCTAGAATCTTCTAATTAACCACATTTCGCTTATTTGTTGTTGCTTTGCTTGCAGGTACTTAGGAAGACATCACAAAAGTACACAAGTTCCTGAAGGAATTAGCTGACAGTGACAACGGAGTCCTCCACTGTTAAGTGCTTCTGCTCCTAGTGCTTAGTGCTAGCTGCTAATGCTAAGAAGATCCCCCCAAAGAAGGAGGAACCTGCCAGGAAAGTGGCCAGTGGAGAGGAGAAGAAGCAGGTTGCCAGGGCCACCACTGGCATGAAGCCCTCATCCTTATTCAGGAAAAGTGACATGCCTCTTCTAGGCAGCAGGAGGCAGAGACTCCTTTGTCAATGGCACCACCACTAAAACCTAAGGACATGTCTTTCAGTGCTGCTGTGCCTGTAGTTATGGAGACCAGTGAATCTGAATTGGAATTGTCTCAGCCACAAACCACATAATTAGAGGAAAGTGGAAAACTGAAGCAGCTTTCACCTCAGATCTTCTGGATGTAGAAGCAGAACAGGATGTTGAGGTTCTTGCTGAGCAAGATATTGTTGAGAGCAGTGCACTTCCCCCATCAGCTTCATGGTCTTCAGCAAAGAGGAGAAATAGTAGTCCCCCATCTTCCCCAAGCCCTTCTTCTGATTATCTGGACATAGATTGGACCCCAGGCAATTCCAAGAGACAAGGGAAAAGGAAGCTTCCTCAAAGCCTTCAAAGTGAAGAAAGGGGTAATGATGATGATAAGCCAGTGATAATCAGTGTGGAAAATGGCACAGAGGATGTACAGATCACCTCTATTCAATCTGCTCAGATTCTTATGGTTCCAGCAATACTGCCAGCTCCCATATTTGCAAGACCCCAAAAACCTGAAGCTACCACTACCACCACCAACCCACCACAGACGGAGCATACCAAAAAACAACAATTCTTTAGGCTTTGGCACAATCAGAAAACTCTCCTCCCCAGTTTCAGTTCAGACTCTTTATGCTTAGCTCACATGAGGATATCATTGCAATATACTCCATTTGCCACAGCAACATTCATCATGGTAAGGCAGGTGTGCACTATGGTACCAGAGGCCAACTGTCCTATTTGAAAAAGTAACACACAATCATGTGGGAAGAGAACATTAAAAGCAGAGCTGCTGGTGGTGAGAGAGAATTAGCAGCTGAAGTGATGAAAGTAGTCAGTCAGATTGAGGAAAAGGAGAATGCCAGCAGCAGCATCATGCAAAGCAGCAGTCTAAGCCTCCTCCACAGTATATAGTTCTCACCCATAGCAATCTCTGCATGGCACAAGGCACAACGGGACACAGCAAATCTCAACCCACAGCACCCAGGAAGCCTACCTGCTGCTGCTGCTGCCCGTAAATCACTCGAGGCAGTAGTAAGACAAGAAAAACAGCCTATTAATAAGGCTATGTTTACCAAGGAGTCACTGTACCACCAGAACCATGAAAAAGTTAATTTCTACAATGGAAAGCTAGCTACAATGTTAGTGTGGACCTCCTCCATCTTTTCTTTTGTGGAATGAGTGGGCGTTGTAGAATTTATGGAGGCTCTATTACCAAAATGAAAGGTTCTCAGCTAGATCTATTTTGCAAGAGTGGTCGTGTGAGCGTTGCATCATGAAGTGCTGCAATTGGTTGGCATTGCTATGAAGCAGAGAACTGTTTAGTCCATCCACCTCACAACAGACATGTGGGCCATTTGTCAAGCAGTGAATAACATGTGCATCACTGCACACTTGAAGCTCAATTCACAAAGGTAAACTTAGACCAAGCATCTAAGTTTGCGACTTTGTGAATTAACAAAGGGCATTTACGATACCATCTTTATGTCCGCACTCAGGCCGGATCTCCACCCCGAGTGCGGACATAAACATAGTACTCGAAAATACCCTTTGTGAATTTCCAAAGTCGTAAACTTAGATGTTTGGTCTAAGTTTACACCAAACGTCCAAGTTTACCTTTCTAAATCGGGCCCTGGGATTCTTTCCAAGGAGTTAGGCCAAAACTAGTTGCAGGTCTCACTGCGAATGATACTTTTCAGGGTATTCAGCAGCATGCAACAATTGTGATGTTCACCATGGAGAATTCGCATACAGGTACCACCATCTTGGAAGAGTTTAATACCAATTTCCATGAATGGCTTAAACCCACAGGTCTCACAATTAGATTTATTGCCACTCACAATGACAGTAATATAGTGAAAGCCATGCGTGATGGTGGATATTTCAGAGTCCTATGTTTGGTGCATTGCATCAAACTAATTGTGCAGGACTGTCTTTAAAAAGAAGAGGTAGTCAGCAACATACTGATCCCATGCCAAAGAATAGGCACTCATTTCAGTCATTAAGTCAAAGTCCCCAAACAGTTGAGGATCCTTTAGCATGTTAATAAACTACCTGTAAAGGCCATCGTACAGAAGGTGCTAACACATTGGAACTCAACCTACTACCTGCTGGAATGCCTATTTAAGCAGTCCCAATCAGGAAGGAACTGGTAGCATTACACTCAACATTCTGAAAAAAACAGCAACAGCAGTGCCCGCTCAGGACAATGTTGAAAGGTGATGAAACAGCCGCAGTGAAGCTCTGTCTTAAACGTCCAAGTTCAGACAACTGGTCAATGGCTCAGTACCTCCCAGAGTTAGTGTATCCTTTGGAATCAAATAGTACTGCCATTAAGGTTGTGGCACAATTCTCCTCCTCACAACGGAGCCGGGGAAGGTTCAATGTATTTGAATAAATTGCACTGCCCATTGCCACCCAGATGACAATGTACACCTTTCATGGGGCTGCTCTAAAGGGAAACATTGAAAAATTCCTCCCGGTTAGCCTTGCAAACGGAGATTTGTCACATGTAACCCTAAAACAAGTGCAGCAGTAGTGTTCCCCAAACATTTATGGTGTGCTCATGCTCAAATTATCATGATAAGATAATGCAAAAGTTATGCTCATAATGTTTGTTAACATTCGAAACATACAAAAATAATAGGGACCTCTATCTGTTGCAAACATTCAGGCTTTATTTACATAAGAAGGACAGTAGGAAGCAAACCTGGGAAAGCCTAGTACACACCAAAATATATTAGGATCCTCACACCAGCCAGAGTTAGTGCACAGGAAGTTAGGGGAAATTCACCCCTTAGCACAATGTATCATGGAGAGACTAATTGACAATCTCCCTCTCATGGTACACCAAAAGAGGAGCACCTAATCGCAGTGTAAATAGTTCATCAATGTTAAAAAGGCAACACTACAGGAGAATTTTCACGGACATCGGGAAACTGGCAGGAATCACTTGCTGCACAATTTTTACAGATCTAATAATGTATCAAATAGATTTCTGTGGAGCGATCCTGTTGTCCCTGCCCGAGAATTTCTGCTGTTAGACTACATATGGAGTGAAAGCTTCTTTGTTACAAGGTGCATCCACCTGGAACCAGGCCCTACATTTTCTTAGACTGGAGGGTGAACACCCGACTCAGAGTGGCTCTTACATCCTCAATATTTACTTCTGAATATTACAAGAGTTTTAATATGGTCTGCTCAGTGCTTAATTTGAGCTGGTAGTTGCCAGTGTGTGCCACCGGCACTTATTTTTGGGGACTGACACTTGCTTCTCCTCATCGCACTTTGACCCAGAGCATGAGAGGGAGAAACAAACAAAGGGAAAGAAGAAGGAAGGGAAAAATGAAGAAAACGTGACAAAGGGAGAAAACGGAAACCCGCAAGATAAAGGGAAACAGCCTTTACAACGAGGTTTTTACCTTGTTGTCACTTTAGCATGCATATTTTTACCACGTGCATGCCTTACAACGCATGCCTTTACCACACATTTATGCGTGGTAATGACATGCGTTGTAAAAAATGCATGGTAAAGGCATCCAATGTATTTCCCTACGTTGTACCGTCGTACAACCAAGATAAATAGCCGGGAGTATCTCTTGGTTGATTAAAGAGGAATCATCAGTGCTTAACTTGTAGTACGTGCTAGGGCTCTGGTCAGGACGCCACTGCAGCTTGTACCACACACTACCCTTGTCAGCACTTTCAATGGCAATACCAACACAACTAATAACCATCACACTTCTACAAGTGTGACAATTCAAAGTATTCCATGATCCCAAAGGTATGATAATAGCTAGGGCAACAGGTATTATTCATTTTTATTGTATATTGAATTAGTAAACAACTGTTGTTGTGCTCACTCGAAATCAGACAAACACCGCCACCATGTGGCAGACTGTCAGAAGTGTAGGTGTTGACAAATAAGTGCGGTGCTGAGCGCCGGGAACCATCGGCTCAAATTAAGCACTGCTTCAGATGCAATCAAGACTACCCTGTCTTTGAATTCAGCACACAGAAATTCAATAGAAATTCAGTCTCGCTGGCCATCGATTTCTGAGCAAAACTTTGTGCCATGGCACTTATTCTTCTACAAATTAAGTACTTGGAGCCAGTTGTACGACCATTCCATTTCGCGAGTTGCTCATTGAGACGTTTTGCGACTTGCAAAATGGAATGTACAACAGTGTCTCAGACACTGTTTGCGATTCAGAATGGGGTCGCTACAGACCTACCTCATTAAAATCAGTGAGGTAGGTGGCAATTTGAGACCCCTTAGGAATCTCACATATCACAGAGATGATGGCCTGCTGGGGACAGCAGACCACCATGCCTGTGTGTGCTTTTTAAATAAAGCAACTTTTTTTTTTTCCAAATGCAGCCCGTTTTCCTTAATGGAAAATGAAATGTGTTTAAAAGAAAAAAAATGAAAAGTTTTCTTTTCATTTTTTTGGGGCACGCAGTGGTCGGTGGGACCACTGCCCACTCTTAAAAGATATTTTCGCATACATTGACAAAGGACCCCTTCCAGTTTGCAACTGGCTTACCATCTACTTGAAGTAGGTAGTAACTGTAATTGTTTTGCTACCGCATTTGTGGTCTCAAAACAATCGCACATACCAGTGCGAATCGCTATTAGGATGGGACACCCTTGGCACGCCCCTTCCTAATAGCGACTCGCAAACCCTATTTCGCGAGTCGGTAATAGGTTACCGACTTGCAAAATAGGGTTTGTACATGCCACAACCCTTTTTAGTGGTCGCAAACGGGGAAAAAAGGGTTGTACATCTGTCCCTGTTCTGGTGTAATGTAGCAACAAAGGCCACTCATAGTGAAGGTATACAAAGGAATGACTTACCATAATTTAATAAAACCTTTACTCTCTAAAGACTTCAGCTCTTGAACGCCTTCATCATTTTAATGAAGTTTTGATGGATGCTATTCTTTCAAAGTTTGAAAACCACACATAAACTTCATATGTGGGTGGCAATGTAGGTGTGAACAATAGGATGCGAAGCAATGGACAATTACAAAATGCAAGTTATAATCATCCTTTAGAAAATATATATTTCTATCGAAAATAGAATTGCACTTCAACAGTTATACTCGCTTTTGTTTTAGACACTGATCAATTTACATGTTCATATACAAACTATATTTTGTTCATTTTTATTAAAGGAACTTCATTGCACTCCCTTGTGTTTTTGAGGATTTGTTGTACTACAATTACAAAGGTTTCTTTTCGGTGAGCAAGCTTCTGAATTCACAAAGCAATCCTCCAGATTTACTGTACAAGAAAGAGAGTTAAGGGTCTCCTGTGGGAGCACATTCCCCTTCGGTCAATAAACATGATCCGTGAAATGTGCTAGAAACACTTTACAAAGCATCGAGCTGAACAATCAATACACCGAAAGTGCAGCACAGCAGATCACATCACTAGTCTGCCACTTAAAGGCATAAGTAACTATGAAACCCCTGGCCTTTGTCTGCCTTTAATGGCGAATCGAATACAGTAGAGAAAAGAGCTGCAATATGTCAATAGCAGTCTTTGTAATTAGAAAACATAGCTACAGAGCTTCTTCCAAGTCTTTAAAAAAGAGAAAACACCAAACAAAAATTCTAGCGCTCGTTGGTACTGAAGTGCACGTGGCTTATTTCTTATGGATCATCTATATATTAATTACGTGTTTTATTGGCTCACATTTTCAAAGTGAAGAGAGAAAGCGATTCCTAGACGTGCATCCAACTTACCTTTAGGCCGTTGGATGCATTCACAGTGTATTGCAAAACCATGACATTTTCATAGAACAAGTCAGCACTTTTCCTTGTACCCTAGAAAGTAACTTTGGTAAGCTTATGTTTTTTAATCTTAAGTAAAATTGAGTGCTTTCTCTCTTTGCTGACATCGCAAGCGTGCAAACAAACTTTTTTCACTCCTGGGGCACTTCATGCTAGGATGGGCTGTGTTAGACCTGTCAGCCCTGGGGTGGTCTTCCCCTACCTTTTTTTCCTTTCCCTTTTTGTGCCTCTTATCTGACCGCCCTTTTTGTTGGACATAGGACTCTGGGCACCTTACCGCTGCTAAACAGTGCTGAGGTGCAGGCGCTCTCTCCTAAAGACATGGTTGCCACAGGCCCCTGCTATTGCGGTGAGGCCACCGTCCTGTCTGCGCACTAGTAGTTGGAATAGGCTGGGACTGGATGCTACTGTAACCCTTACGGCCCCGCCTCTTGTCACCATAGACAGACAGGACAGAGGGAACAGGGAACACCACAGAGCCCCTAGATTCTTCCAGAACCTTCCAACCCCCCAGGTTGCCGCCAGAACTTGCCGTCTTTTTGGTCACATGACTTTAGGGTATAAGAGGGGGGGTTCTGGCCACACATCTTTGTTACACTGCTGGCTAGAGTAAAGACTGCTGTGCTGGGAGGATTACCACATGGCTGAGGCTGACTGCTCCTAGGACCTTACTTCCCCACCTTGCTGAGCTGCCCTACGGCCGGCTGATCTTGCCTGCCAGGGAGACTGAAGAAACATCCCCAGAGTGTCTCCACAATCTACTGCTGACTGTCCCCTGCCTGGTGAGGGGGAGTCCCTAAGGATCGCCATGAAATCTACCTTGCCGGCACTGCCTCTGCGGCCCCGGGGGTTTGAGGGGGGACCCCATCACCCCTAACTCACCGCCGCCACACAGAACCGGACTGTATGGTGTAGCTCTGTGAAGGACCTGAAGTGCTGTACCCTCGCAACCCTCACCGCTGCTGGAGGGCGTCTAAAGCACTGTCCCGCACTGGGGAAAGACGGTGCTGTGTCCCCGGAATCCTCGCCGCGGCCTGGGGGATTGAATCTGACCTGGGAGGCGCTGGCAAGTAACTGTAGCTCCGGAGGCCGAGGAGTCATTGCTGCCGCCCGGGCCCTGGGGGGCGCCGTCTCGCAGAAGCGCTGTGGCACGGTGCTCGCCGCCGCAGGCCGGGCTCTACGGTTGTGTGGAGGAGTGGAGTTCTACAAGCCAAGGGTCACCGCTGCGGCCCGGGAGCCGCAGGAGTGCCGACCTCGTCATCACCCGCCTTCTGGGGAAGCCACGCGAGGATTGTCTCCTGCGTCGGCTGTTGCCTGGCTACCCGGGGGCTCGTCCTGAGGCCCGGCAGTAGTAGAAACCCGGAAGAGCTGCCCCGTTCCATCCTCGCGCGGACGAGTGGAGAGCCCAACGCCTCGAAGTCCAGAGGAGCCTCGAGCCGGCGCCTGCCCCCAAGTAAGGTAGCGGGTGCAGTGAGCTGCTGTACCCCGGGAAGCCTGGGCGGGTTGCGGGACGGGGGCCAGGCGCACGCCAACCTCACACGGGCACTGGAGACCCCATCTAACAGCCCGGCTGAGTCGTTATGAAAGAGGGGGAAGCAGGCTCTGATCACGTACGGCCCCCGAGACCATCATTCCCCCGCCGAAGCCATCTAGGGAGTGAAAAGGCCCAGCGCACAGGTTCTTCCTCTGGGATACCACCCAAAAGACTGAACTGGTGATTCTCAGGAACAGTGTCCTTTACCAAAGAGTCACCGAATCTGCATACTGGTGAGATAAAGAGACTCCTTGCACTGGACTATTTTGTTATGGGGGGTTCCGCGCAAGGAAAGGCCTGATTCTAAGTGCATTATGTTGTAAGTGCCTTCCCTGAAATTGTACTGAATTCCTGTATGAGAATTGCTTCCTTTAGTGAATTGAGGTTACTAGAACCCCTTCTCTCTGCGAGAACCTTTACCTTGTGTACCGTGAGATTCTTTCCGCTTTGGAACTTGACAAGAAGTTAGATAAAGAAACTTGTTCTTCTGCATAAAGCTGGAGTGGTGTCGCCTTCTTGTGCGTGCTTTACTGTGTCAGTGTGGACGTGTGCTGCACAATCACTTTACACATTGCCTCGTGCGTGCCTACCTGCCTCGCGCCAAGCTACCTTGTCGGAATCGGTGGTCCCTACTTGGACTAGGGTGCAGACTCCGGCCAACTGGAGACCCCGGTTCTAACAGGCTGTATGTCAGTGCATTGTTGACAAATATATCTAATGACATAAATATTGTGTTCTAAATGTCATTTACAAAAATATCCTTCCATTGGGGATAGATTTTCTATTATTGACTCATTGGGGCAATATGTTTGTAAACAATATATAAGGACACAACATTTTTGCCTGTCGATATTTTGTCCATGATATTCGGGTACCATACAGTTAGATGACACGAAGGCCTATATTAAGTAACATTTATGCGTAGACTTTTATCAGCCCCGTGAAGCACTTAGGGGCATATTCACAAGGCAATATCGCCGCTTTAGCAGCACTTTTCTGCCGATAAAGCGGCGATATTTTTATCGCAAAATTCACAAGCTGTCGCTAACAGCAGTTAGCGACAGCTTTTAGGCGAAAACTACACTTTTAAACATCTCCACTTCTGTCAGCGTTAAATAACGCTAATGATATGCAAGGGAGGCGTTCCCTTGCAAAATCTGACGTTAATCAAACATTACCCTATTCACAAGGGGACTCCTTATTTTAAGATGACCCAAAAAAGTGGCTATAACTGCAACTAGAGGCAGTTTTTTAAGACCAGAAAAAATCAGGGGGCATATTACCAAGGATTTGGGATAATTATCGCAAAGCGCGCTTAGCGCAGTTTTTTTTATCGCCGGCTATCGCTGGATTTCATCGCGGAGATAACGCGGTATTATCAACGCTTATCTCCAAGGCGATAAAAAATTCCAGCGATAGAGGCGAAACCCAGCAATAGCGCGAGAAATCCAGCGATAATTTCACTGCGCTAATGGAAAGCTTGCTAATAGGCAGGTGAGGACTTAACCTTACAATCCACCTCCCATTGACAAGATGGTTAAGTCAAGTTTTTATCAGGTGTTAAATTCCAGCGATAATCGCGGTTAGCGCGCTTTTTTATCGCTTCGCGGGCATTGATAATAGGGGAAGTTGTGTTTGCGACTGTTTGCAGTTGCTTTTAGTTGGGAACGCCTACTTTGCATGTCATTAGCGATAATTATCGCTGACATGCAAAGCGGCAACAAAACGGCCGCTATCGCCATTAAGCTGTCGCTAACAGTTGTTAGCAACAGCTTGCTAATAGGGTGATAAAGTGGCGATACTGCCATTGATAATATGCCCCCAGGTCTTAAAATGGAGATAACCATTGGGGCTGCAGTTCTGCAGGTTTTGTTGCTGGACCGCGCTGCAAGCAATGTTGCTGCGCTGCCCTGCCACAAAATTACAGGGCAGGACTGCGCACCATCAATAAGATAGTGCGCATTCCTGTGCCCCAGTCATGAAAAGTGTTGCAGCACTGTGACAAAACAGCGTTACAACACTTCTCACTACGCCCTTCTTGCGACAGCATGGATGTGCTGTACTCACTGGACAGCGCTCCATGAGGCAAGTAATGACAGTTACGTCAGGAATCCTGACGTATCTGTCTGCGCTAAAGTCACGCATTGCTGCAGTTGTGTCACAATCATGACGCAACACCAGCAATGCATGGGGCCAGCCTATCCCTGTGGCACTGCGTCACCCTCACGCCTGCCATCAGGCAGGCGGAAGGTACTGACGCAGTGCAGTTCATGAGGGGTGCCCAAATGTCGACGCAGTTGGAGATCCATCAGTGGCGGTTGTGTGCTGCGGTGTCATCGTTTGGAAGAAGTGGCGGAGTGTTGGTGCTGAGAGAGTTGACGAGACGTCCAACGGTGGCCTTGATCCAGCTGCGAGGGGTTGCGATGATGGCGTTGGCGTCCGGTGCGCAAGGGAAGACGTGATGTATCCAATGATTGTCGGTCCAGGAAAGTCCGGTGTTGTTGCTGAAGTTGGAGCTCCCGCTTGCGGCGGTGACGTGCTCGACTGTGTGTCCTGCTATGTGGCCTGTTGATGTGAGTTGCTGCTTGCGTCTGATGTTGGTGATCTTCCCCAGAAGGCGATGGTGTCCTGGTCACTGGGTTTGTCCAGGTGGAACTTGAGATTACATAGTAGGATGTCGTCGGTGGATGGGAGATCCTGGGGTACAATGAGGTCAACAATGGTATTTGAGAATGGGGGTCCAATGTCCGGGGGTCCTGCACATGAGTGTGCCGCAGTGGATGTGCTTGGGCTTTGTCCAGATCTGGGAGTTGAGGTGGTACACGGTCACCCTTGGGTCATTAGAGTGCGTGGTCAGTCAGAGTGTGCCTCTGTAGGTGATGGCAATGCCTTGTCCTTGAAGGGCGTGCTGCTCCTTTCGGGTGATAATGCATCCGTCAGTGATGGCGATGGCGATGTCCGGTCCGGAGCAGATGTTGGTCCTGGCAGGCGAGGTGGCGTCCAGCGTTGATGGCGAGGAGGGTGCTGGCGTCATAGCGGTGGAGTGTCCAAGAGGAAGGCTCCTTTGTGCTGAGCGCAGTCCAGGGGCAAGACGGACGCAGACGGGCCAGGCTATGGTTTGCCTTTGGCATGGGAGACGTCCAGTACAACGCAGGCAGTACATCATTAACTACGCAACTCAAACAACGCAGGTGCCTTTACATCGCATTTGAGTACAACACATTGTGAGGTCAGTAATGGGGTAATTTAAATTATTTTGTGTGGGTATGGGTATCGGATGTCGGATTTGAAATTGTGTGTGTGCAAATGGTGTAAAATATGAATTTTGGAGTGTGATTTCGGGTAAAATATGAATTCAGGGGTGTGATTTTGGGTAAAATATGAATTTAGGGGTGTTATTTGGGGTAAAATATGAATTTTGTGGTGTGATTTGGGGTAAAATATGAATTCAGGGGTGTGATTTGGGGTAAAATATGAATTTTGAGGTGTGATTTGGAGTAAAATATGAATTTAGGGGTGTGATTTGGGGTAAATTATGCATTTTGGGGTGTGCAATTGGGTCAATATTGAGTTTTGGGTGTGTATTGGGGGCTCAAAATAAAATTCCTGTGTTAACTTTTGGGATTGGGGTGCAAAGGTTAGTTTAGTGTTGCACTCACTGGATTGGGAATAGTGATGTTCATGTCTCCGCAATGCAACACCTAACCTACTGTTGCAATGTGCCTAGAATTAGTATGCATTGGAATGGAATGCAATGTCATGTAATGCGTTGTAACTACTGATGTGCCTTTGGCACACGAGTGTTAGTCCCACTGGGCATGTGCGCACAGCATCCGCCATTGAGAAGTGCTGGGGGGGGGGTGATGGACAGCTGTGAGGTGGTAAACGCCGGAAAGAATACTGGATGGTGCCTGGACGCGGGGATGTGTGTGTGAGCGGGTGTCGTAAATATTGTAATGAGGGAAGTCTTACCTCGATTGCGCATCAATGTTTACCGCCACAGATCATCGAATCCACAGCTCCTCCACATCCCTCTCCAGGCTCCAGACGCAGGTCCAGCAAGGTATCAAGAATCCAGACGAAGGTCCAGCGAGGCATCATGGCTCTCATCCTGGTCATCCTGGATGTTGGCTGGCTTGCAGGGGTTGTTGATGTGTGCTGCACTTGTCCCTGTCTGCTACATTCTGCATGTTATTGTATTTTATGCCTATTACACACTCACAGGAATGCCCACATGTGGCCGTCAGGGGGTGGCAAAGTCACATTACTTACTAGTAATCTTCAGTACTCTCAGTTCTGCTTGTCCTTGTTCCAGTCATTTATTCATGAGGTGGATTCCACCTCCAGAGACAGGAAAACCTTATGAAATGCTCCTAGTGCAAGCACCGCCCACCATTATATGGATGCTGTAAGAGCATTGGCATTGCTAGTATCCTACTGTCTCTACCAAACATCTGTCAAAGGCCTCAATAGTGAGGGAGGTGGGCGGGGGAGGACTGTGTGTACCTGGACCCCGGGAGCCAACAAGTGCACCGGTGCAGTGACGTGATCACCCACCGCCATGCTCTCACCTGAGCTAATCACCTTCTAGAACTTAGGGTTTCGCAGTAGCACTACAGCCGCCATTACTAGCTTATATTTACATAGGCTTTTACAGTTAAATGCGCAGAAATGATTTCGAAACGGACTTCAACGTTTTTCAAGTTAAACAAATGCTTTTTGTGTGTGTTTTGCCCTCCGTGAATACAATTCACGTTTAAAGGCGCTTTATTGTTAACTGACCACTGTAGAAGACATGTTACCCCCAAGTATGTGTCATAGAAGAAAGCAGGTCTCGTCTCGGCACTATTTATACTGCCAGTGTGGAGGTAGCGCCTAGTGGAATTGTTCCTCACTTAAGAGAAAGGCTGGAGGGAGGCTACTGCCCGTGACGCAGCGGCTCCTGGCTCTGATGAGGGAGAGGCTGCGACTGAGTGTCTGCTGTCTCTGGGGGAGACGCCCCTATCTGTCACAGAGAGGCTGTGAGGAAGGGTCTGTTTACTGTCTATGACCGAGAGGCCCAGGTCACTCAGTGAGAGTCTGTGACGGAGTGTCTGCTGTCTATGACGGAGAGGCTGCAGTCTGTGAAGTAGAGGCTGCAGTCTGTGTCTAAGAGGTCGCAGTCTGTGACGGAGAGGCTGCAGTCTGTGTCTGAGAGGCCGCAGTCTGTGACGGAGAGGCTGCAGTCTGTGATGGTCCTGACCTCAGACTGCGGCCTGCGGCCTGACCAGCTTAACTACCGCCAGCCACACCGGGGAGCTATCTGTTTAGTTACAAAGTCATTATTACTTGATGACTTGGCTTATGGGTGAAAATGGGTCCTGGAATCACGTCGGAAAACATTTTAGAAAAAGCCCAGGGTTCAATTGTTGAAAGCTGGGACATTAGGGCCAGCATTTAGGACGGACCACGGCTCCCAGTGTTACTCTAATATACGTGTTATTTTTAGTAAATGTCTGGGAGGGCTGACACCAGGTGACCTCTGACTTATCTTAAACCTTTCTGCAGCATTTCAAGGCAGAGCCCGCGCACAGGGAGGCTCCATGCACTATTTTGTAGATTGCATAGCGTGTGTCCACATGTGCAGCGCCATACTTACTGAGCTCTCAGGGGCATATTATCAAGCGGCAGCGATAATTATCGCTGGCCGCTCTTAGCGAGTTTTTTTTTTATCACCGGCTATCGCTGGCAATTATCGCCATGCTATCGCTGTATTAACAACGCATAGCGCAATGGCGATAATTTCCCAGCGATAGCGGTGTTTTCCATGGAACATCGCTGGTTTTCCAATTAATCTTCTGCATCACTCAGGGCATCACTCAGGGCGTAAACACATCTCTTTGTCTGTTCCCAACTTTATAGTAACATTTTTTTAGAAGTAACTACATGAAATACATACTGAAGAGGATAACCAATGAAGAAAACATTAAAGACAATGGCCAGGGAGACAAAACAAAACAGGCGATCAACAATACGAGGCACTGGGGGGCATATCCACATGGCAATATTGCCGGGAGTGATGATGCGACTTTTCTGGCGATAATGTGCAGATCGCCAGGTATCGCCGCCTAACGCTGGATTTGACATCGCAATCGCGATGATTTTATCGTTGGTTTTCACACCCCTTCCCTGTTACTATCGCCATGTAGCGTGGGCTTGATAATACCACGCTAACATGGCGATAATAATCCGGGTTAGGCGGCGTTAACTTTTCTGTCATTGACTGACGATGGCGATAGTTATCGCCCATCATTGTGAATATCCCCCTTACTCTTTAATTTGCCATGAAGAGCTTGGCACGTCGTTCTTGAAAGATGCGATTGGGCTAGCACCCCTATTACTGTGGACGAAAATGTGGTCATCACAAGAGGCCGGATTAATAAGATCTTGTATTTCCAACTGCCTGCTACTAGATGGTGAGGAACAAATACCATGGTTTAAGTGCGTGAAGTTTTCCTTTGAGTGTTTGGGTTTGTCTGATTTTTACAATTTTCCCCTTTTAATTGGCCCAAATTTTAATACTTGTGTTAAAAAAGCATACCTGGAGCATTGCATAAATAACCGTTTAGATACGCCTAAAAGATGAACGCATTGTAAATTATGCTCAAGTTTCAACAACACCTTGCTTAGAACCTTGCTTGGAATGGCTCACATCCCCTACCCATCGTTACTGGCTTACCCTTTTCAGACTAAGCACTTTGCACTTTAAATTTGCCTCTCCCGCAAAGGGCGCCTGGACTCAAGACCTAGCCTTCTGCAGGTGTGACAGTAGCTCAATTCAAAGCATTAACCACTTATTTTTGTTTTGACACTTGTACAAGGAGCCAGGACACCGCTTCATAGCGCTTCTTCTTCGCAAGGCCAATGTTAGACAGTACAAGGAAGAGCTATTATTTATGCAGGCACTAGGTTCACTTGAAGTCTGCTTTGCCGTACTGAATTTTATAAAATCAGCATTTCATATTAGGAGGGGTTATGAATCTTAAAAGCTGTTTTCCGGTTGTTCTGTCTGAATTTGTAACTGGCAATGCTTTTTAATCTCATGAAATGTTATGAATTGAATTGAACATTCTTGATTTCATTTGGATCAGTGATATGCGTTTTATATATTTTTATTTTAAAAATCTGTGGTCTCGTTTTGTGTGCTTTTATGACCTCTGGACGATTAAAGTTTATCTTGACTTGACTTGAAGTAACATTGCACTAGTGAATTGACATTTACTCTGATTAACCAGCGCAAAATTTATGTTAAGGAATAGTGCAAAAACACATATGTTGCACCCGCAATTAAGTTCAAATGTTTTATAGGCGCCTCAAAATTGACACATTTTTTATTGTTGCCTTACTCGGATACATTACAATGCCCCACTACAAAGTTTACATAATTTAGCCCCAGCTTCCTTCAAATATCACTTGTCCTGTGCAGAGGTTCCCGCTCCATGGGTTTAATATTTATATCAACATTGGCTATAATTGTTTGGATGATTGGTGGAAGCATCAACAGGATTTTTTCACGGACAGGAACTGCAGAACAGAAAGGAACATCTCTGGAAACTTTAGGAACTGTTTCAGATTGTAAGACAAGACCAGAGGGAGGCTCCAATGAGAGTCCTTACTATGAAGTAACTGAGTCAGTCCTTCTTTCTTGCTGCTCCCTGGCTGCCAGTTAAGTGCATATGATCTTTATCTGTTCTCATATATTTACATATATATGTACATTTATCTCATCAATTTATCATACGTTAAGGTTTAATATGCAATGTCAATCTTACTCTTTCACTTTGGAAGTGTTTAGACTTAATGTTTGTTTATTTGAGGCTGAATTTCTCTTGAAATGTGATCACTTTACATTGTCTCAAAATGCGCCGGATTTTACCCGGGGCAACGATGCTCTCTTCACTGTTGCAAATTATCTCATCATATAAAAAATAACAGCAGCATTTAGTGGTGGGCTTGTTTTCATTCCAGAGATGGCGCTCTGCTGTATTATTTTAGTACCCAGTAGATCCCTTCTAGTTAAGCAGTTAATGCCACCACATGCAGCTGCTCAGCTCAGGCTTCAGCGAGTAAGAATTGGGGAACTGCTTTTGCTGCAAGCTTCACTGCAATATTGAGGTGACAGGGAATTATGATGGCAGATATAGGAGTTATATGAGTGTAGTGTTGAGTGCTCAATCTTTGCCAGGATGGAAAGAAATTATATCCATGGCTTTCTTATACAGACGTTGTCCTTTGACCCCAATGGATACTGTACAGAAGGGCAACATAATATACTAGAACTTCTGACGTTTTGCCAAGGTTTTCCAGCTAAAGTAATGGTAAACATGAAGAGGATCATTTGACGACCATCACCTCGTCTTAAAGGTTATCCTTCAGATCCAGGAGAGTGACCACTGATTTTATTAACAGCTCTTGTGTAGGCAACATGGTCTTTCCTTGCCGCAGGAAGAGTGGGATGAAATTTCCCATATGGATTTTCGGTTTGTATAGGTTACTGGAAAAAATAATTCACAGGGGAAGTGTAGAAATAAAGGCATACATGCATTCATAAACCTTGATCAGTGTGCTGACCTCAGAGGGTTTGTTCTGTGTAGTTGCAGTGGAAGATGCAGGTAGCTACATGGGTAAAAGGAGAAAAATGTTACTGGAGATGAGAGAGGGTGGAGAGTAACAAAAAGTCAAGCTCTTTGCAGATGTCTGTCTGTCTGCAAAACTGGGGAAATGGTGCTCAGCCAGTGAACAGAGACTTTGGACCTCAGCGTTTGGCGGTGTAGGAGCAGTGCCACAAATAAGCAGCACTCCAGCCTTGGCACACCTATGATTACCTGGCTCTCTTTAGAGTCGGAAAAAGTGCTAGGTTTCAGCCGCCGGAGTCTTAGCTGGCTCTGCTGGAAGACACTTTTAACCAACATATTTCAGAATTTCTTCCCTATTTGGGATGTTTATGGCGATGTATGTACATTTTTCCTTTCAGAACTAATAGGGAAAGCCTGGTGCTCCGAACAGGAAACAAGAATAGTGACACCTACTTGCTGGGAGAACACGTCCTGTGTGTCAGGGCCAATAATATTTTTGTTTTTCAGTAACAAACTTCTAGTTTGTGACTTTGTTATTGAAAAACCAATAACTTTAGCAAGCGGTGGCATTAAAAATATTCCTGCTCCTCAAAGCCCTTGTGGCTTCAGGGAAGTCGCCAAAGCAGCAACTTTGCTGATGGCACAGATAACTCTCCCTACTTCTCATTACGGCTGTGGTCTTCCCAGAGGAGCAAAGAATATATTATCATCATCAAACAACTTTGTGGCATATTCTCAAGGACACATCGCCGATTTAGCGGCACTTTTCCGCCACGAAAGATTTATCGCCCTATTCACAAGCCTGCGCTAACAGCCGACATCGCCAGTTTACCTGCGATAGCTGCCGCTAAAAACATCGCCAAGGCTGACAGCGACAACTAACGCTAATCATATGCAGAGTAGGCGTTCCCGTCCAATAACTCACGATAACACCACTTCGCGAGATTCTCAACGACCAGCCAGATCGGCGATGCGGGCCAAAAACAGGCGATAAGGCACGTTAGCAGCAGGAACTTAAGACCTGCTTTTTTCTGGTCTTAAGTAGGACGAAAACCTGCAGTATAAAGGGAGCCCAGTGCCACATCTGAAGACCAACAGATGCCATGGAGCTACTAATCATGCAGTTTGGAGACCCAAGAGGGCCACAACACCCACCGCCACCACCCCCAGGACCACCCCCACCCCCAGGACCACCACCCCCAGACTACCACCGAGGCAGCGCAGAACAAGACAGCAGACTGGATCGCGGGTACCTCTTCTTCTTCTCCTTGCCCTTCTCCTTCCCCGAGGTCCCTGGCTGGTCCTCCGGGGGTTTTGTGGGGTTCTGGTTGGCCTCTGTAGTTGCTCCAGCTTCCTCCATGGTGCTTCTCAGTTGTTTGTGTTTTTTTTTTTTCCAGCTTTTACAGTGAATTTTCCCGCCTGACGTGGGAATAGCAAGCCTGGCGATGATTATCGCTGATATTTTTATCACTGTTGGGCCCATCGCAACTTTTTACACGTTCGGGTTTCCTTTTTTATTGGTGTCACGGTAAGTTTAACGCAGACATTTGACGCGTTATCGGGATACTATCGCCTGTTGCCGGCGTGTTGAGAATACGCCATTAACACGGCGTTAGTTTCCCGCGATAGACGGCGTTATGTGAAAGTGCGTTACCCTAGGTTGTCGATGATTATCACCCGTTCTTGAGAATATCCCCCTTTATTTTGATCACTTTAGATCATATGTGTTGACAAAACAAGCAAACATCACAGGTATACATAAAAACAGAATTATAAATAACAATAAATATATTTTTAAGAAGTGGAAAAGCACATTTCAAAAATATAAAATCACAAGTTTGATAAGCACAAGACAACTGACTATAATGCACAAAAACAGCAGCAAATAAAGGACTGGGGCCTGAACAGAGGTAAATTGCACATCTAACCAAATGCATCAAAAAATATCAGTTCGCAGATTAAAAGCTAACTGTACATATCGCAAGCGCCTTATCCAAAGTGCCATTAAGAACTTGGCCTAGCAAAAAAACACAACCTGGCTAGTGTCGGACTGCAGTAATCAAAATGCCTTCTGATATTCCCTAGTGCCGAGATTTTTGCAAAGGGGAACAATCCACTTTGCACGCAATTATTTGTAGAGAGGGCAGAAAAACAAAACATGAGTAATGGATTCGGAACCCCCTTGGCACCCTACACACAGATCATCATTAGTACCAATATCCTGTTGCCATCTGCTGGTAAATGATTTAACAGGTAGCGTTCCATACCTAAACTGTAAATAAAGTTTCCTAGCTAAAGGGGAAACAAATTCATCAATGGTACTTTCACAGCAAGCCACTCGTTTGTGGTCAATAAAGGCCACAGATAGGGAGCTCTTACACTGCACAATATTATCAATTGCAACACTCTCCCAAAAAATTGCTTTAACGCTGGCTTTGCCGATTCAACTCATGGTCGCAGAAGAGAGGCAGTATTTGTCCAAGTTCAACCTTTGAAGTAGTGCCTTACCGGTACAAAACCACAGAATGTTCTTAGCACACTGTGGGGCAAGGAAGTCTTTAATGCCCTCACGTTAAGTCTATTTAGCTCCAAGCCCCGCTCAACACAAAACAATTAAAGGAATTCAAGAGGTGTTGCAGTCTATGCGGCGACGTAGACATTAGCAGAGTATCGTCGGCAAAGAGGAGTGCAGGGACCCTCCGCCCTCCTATTTTGGGTGTGTCACAGTTGTTCCTGTTTAAAAAATTAATTACGTTTGAAACAAATAAAGGTACCCCTGATTTCATTTTTGTAATATTTGTATAATTAAATGATTTTTTGATATAATGTTTCTAATTGTTAGAAAAAAATGAATTAATAAAAAAGATAAAATGAATCAAAACCATAATTAAAGACTTGATGTGTATATATGGCAATGGGTGGCCCATAGAGCTTATTTAAGCCTACAGAAAAGGGATTTAGGTCAGGTGGGAGATTATTTGTAATATAAAAAATCAATCACACCATTAATATATAACATGAATAGAGTAGGCGCCAAGACGCACCCTTTCCTGACCCCCCGGTCAATAAGAATGGGGTCAGTCAGGACCCCATCCTCCCCCCACCTCACCTGAGCGACGGTGTCAGCATGTGGCCTCCCTTACTAAGAAACCCAAAAGGGGGCGGATAGGTCCATCTACTCAAGCACCCTCTATAGCTTGGCTGAGGAAATCAGATCAAAAGCTGAGCGAAGATCGGCAAAGGCAACATAAAGTTTGCCTTTGCTGATGATCACGTCCCCCCAAAAAATAGAGGCAAAGTGGAAAATATGATCTATGGTGCTCACATTTGATCTGAAACCCACCTGCCAATCCGAAAGCACACTCTTGTTGGTTATACAGTCTTGGATATGGGCCAAAACCTGTTTACAATTTGTTTTTTGTAAATAATCAATTAGGCTCATGGGCCTATAGTTGCCTGGACTTGCCCAAACTCCCTTCTTGAAAATAGTAATGATTTCAGCTAGTTTCCATTAAGGGGGAATCTCCTTACCAGCTAGATTAGTATTAGAGAGCAAGTTGATGTATGGCCCTCAAATTACCAAATTCTGCAATCTATCTGGGCCCATGGCACGACCAGAGATACAAGAATTAATAGATTAGAATTTGAGAAGGAGCTGATCTCAGGTGGCATGCCATTACCCCTGGTGGGGTCACACCTGATAGAATAAAGCTGTCCAAAATGCACCATCCATTCGTGGGGTCGGATGCAGAAATCAAGTGTGGGTTTACAACCATTTAAACAAACCACAACTGTCTTCCAGAAGAACTTATTGTCCTTGGTAGAGAGTGTTTCAACCAAATTTAATGAAAGTGAACTCTTGCATTCCATTTTTGCTTTGTTCAATGCTTGCCGATAGCTAGACCTGCGTTTAGTTATTTCGGGCTGAGATTTTGACTTAATTGCTGCAATAAGCTCACTCTTGGCTGATCTACATTTCCGGTTATACCAGTTATCAGGGTTTGACACAAGTTTCAACTTACACCTGTCCTATCCCAGTACCTCCCTAATATGGACAAGTAGCTTGTTGTGACTGGTAACAAATTCCTCAATCCTAGACACGGGAGAGAGTTTTGATAAATACTCATAATCCGTGAATACACTATCATTGTCCACATCGAGGGCTTTCGGTTTTCTCATCACCCAATCCCACCTAATAGTACTAAGATTATCGGTATACAAAAGGGTACCTATATCTCCATTGTCGTAAGACACATGTACTGGAGCTACTTCATCAAGTAGTGACAAGCTAAGAGCGTTATGGCCGCTATCAGTGCGATCCACTACTTCCATATCCAAAATGGCCAGCCAGCGCTTAACATCTGCCAAAATATAGTCTATTCTGCTGCTATGACCCGACCTATTAAATGTCATTTTGCCCTCTCGGTCCGAGGAACCTCTACCATTTGTGGCTCTTAGATCGCAATTTAATGACAGAGTCAATAATTGGCCAGCTTTAGCTCTCCATCTAATTAAGAAGAGATTGATCTGTGGTACACCCCATTGATTATCCAATTTATGAGTTAGATCAAGTGGAATTGCTGCCATTGGATCAAAGGTGTAATGTAAGTCTCCAGCTACCAAAAGCCTGTCCTGTCCAACATTCTCCAAAAGTGCTTGCTCTAGTATATTAATTTCCTTGTGTCCTCACTGCAAACTTTCATTCAATTATAAACAATTTTAGATTTTTAGTGACAAACTGGATGGAACCACCAGCCTAGCTGCAAATATATTGCGGGAGGCAATGGGCACTAGAGATATTCTACACTGGAGTGTTGTTTTAACCCACAGACCCAGCCCCCCTGAAAGCCTACCCCTTGAAAATGTAGTCGCTTTCACACAGAAAGATGTGTTCCCACTTCTATATAAAGAGGATAAGCACCATGTCTCCTGAAAGAGACTAATGTCAAACGTTTCAATAAATTGACCCCACTCGGCCTCGAACAGTAGCTTAGATATTTCTGCTACATTCAGTGACAAAATTTTAATAGAGGCCTCAGGGGGCAGCTTGACAACTTCCTGTACAGGGAGGGCCAACTCAACAATGGTGCTTCCCGTATTGTTTACAGCGGGAGCCTTATGCCAGACACAATGTCTGGCCCAAAAACCCATCCCCTGTAACTTCTTGATTCTTCCACATAGTCAAAGTGGGTGAGCTAGTCAACACTTGTTCTGAGGTAGAATTTGACTGCAAACCCTCTTCAGAGGCTCTAGCATCCTCAATACTGCAGAAGGGTGTCTTCAACTCCAGTCAACGAGGGACACCATTAGTCCCATTGTTGGTTTCATCCAACCCCTTTATGGTCCTCTCATACTGAGACCCCTGAAACAGGGCCGGGTCATGAAATTTGTGCTTTATGCCAAGTTTTGCACTAGAGATAGTGAAGGCATCAACTGCCATAATGCCCTCCATCGGATCTCTGTTTGCAAAAGAAACACACACATTATCTTAGAAGCAATCAGAGGATTCAATCCTTATCGCTCCTATAATGTCACTCCTAATAATTGCATAGCATTGTCTTCTCTCACAGCACCAGTAGATTGCCAGTATATTGTTAATTAGGGAGTCCTTGTCTTCCCTAGACCCAGTAGCCAACTTGGGGATGCTATTGAGATATACCATCGCAGGCAAATCCTCTGTCTTACTTTAGGTGTAGATACCATTCTGGACTTGCCCTCTTAGCCAAGACCCCCTGAATCCAGCACGGCAGTTAGTGCATACACATGGTGAACCACACATCTGCAAAGATTCTGTTAATGTTTCCCACCCAGATGATCTTACCCTGGGGAGGAGGACTGTGGACACCCTCTCCTACCATCTATACAGAAACATTTTTGGACTACAAGTGGGACAGAAGCGGGCTGGGGGAGATTTTTTGCCAATCATAGGAGAAAGACCCACCCTATCCAAATCAGGTATACACATCTGTTTAGTTAATGTACCCCTTCAAGGTTTTCCACCGTCTTCATGAGTACTTTAATCTGGTCTCTTAGATCCCCAATAATCCCCATCATATTCTGTAACATTGTAACAATCCCTGGGGTTATACAAAATTGACTCTCTTCCTGTGAGCTTTTACTTATATTACCATCTGTAGAGAGAACTTAGAAACGGTTGCTGCACTCAACAACTGATTTATTTAGAACCGTTAGGGACTGAGCAGGGCTAACAACAGATTGTGACTCTTGCAATCCCCTGGAAGAGGGTTTTTCAAACATTTTATCTACCCATTTAACTGGCTTGACATCCGGGCATTTTGAACTACAATCTGCTGATTGAAAAATTAAATTTACAAGTTCTGTGCACTCCAGTAGTAGATTATCAATCCTATCCATTACCCCATTGTCATCTACTGAGGGTTGTGATCTTTTTTCCTTTTAAAGCCCTTGAAGCTCCCACCACAGCCTTACGCTTGCGCATTTCAAGGTGGAGAAAAGGCACAGAGGCACTATAGCAATCAACCATCCTACTAGTCCTCTCTGCTGGGTACCAGTAGCAAACAATAGCGCACCAGAGGTGGGGAGATTTCCAGAGCCCGACAATAGTAGATTTGCGAACAAGTGGAAATTAGTCAATACTTTCCTCCTTAGACAGGCACAGCCAAAACACTCTGACGCACCCCCACAATAACAAGAGTGGCGGAGAGCAGTTTGAATAGTCTTTAAAGCACATCAGCGGATTGGGGAAGACCACCCTAGTTTCCTTCCACTGTCCGGCAATGAATAAAAATGTACCTAGTCGAGACCAAGTGCAGCCCAGCCCCTGCACACAGATTACAGTACCTTAGAGTACCAGGAGTGAAGTACCATTAATTAACCTCCACCTAAGGTTGGGGCCAAGGGGTATGGCCCTGCCCTGCCTCTTAATTTTGATGACCGGCACAGGACGGGCCCGCCCTTGGCCCAGGCTTCGCCCGGGCATGTCCCAATCGCATCCTGCACCATGGGAACCGATAAGGTGCTTTAAAGCACAGCGGCACTGCGGGAGGTGGCTGGAAACAGGCCCCTCCTCCTTCAATCCAGAGATGCCTGGTAGTTGTGGTCTTCAGTGGTGCGGGCAACAAACAATGGCCCCCCCGGCGCATAATGTCCTGCGCCACAGGAACCAACATGGCGCTTTAAAGCACAGCGACACTGTGAGAGGCGGCAGGAAATGGGCCTCTCCTCCTTCAAACCATTGATGCCTGGTTGTTGTGGTCCTTAGTGGTGTGGGCAACAAACAATGCCCCCCATTGCACAGCGTCCTGTACCGCATGAACCAACAAGGCACTTAAAAGTGCAGCAGCACTGTGGGAGGCGGATGGAACTGGCCCCTCCTCCTTCAATCCAGATATGCCTGGTAGTTGTGGCCCTCAGTGGTGCAGGCAACAATCAATGCTCCCCCAGTACACTGCATCCCGCGCCATGGAAACCAACAAGGCGCTTTAAAGTGCAGTGGCTCTGCGAGAGGCGGATGGAAACAGGCCCCTCCACCTTCAATCCAGAGATGCCTGGTAGTTGTGGTCCTCAGTGGTGCAGGCAACAAACAAAGGACCCCCCAGCGCACAGCAGAGACTATAATCTCCATTGACCTGGCAGGCCAGTGGCCTCCAGCCATTCATTAAATGAGGACCTTAGTGGTGGTGCAAATTATAAGTGTTTACAGGTTGTGTTAAAGGCCTCAAAGACTGTAGATCCAGATAGGTGGGTTTCAAATAACCATAAGTGCTCTGCAGACAATGGGTCCACTTCCTAGTAATACCATTAAATTGAATATTTTAAATTTTCATTGTCTCATAAACATGGGTGGATGCTGTATTTATACTGGCACATTAAAAAGGGGGAGGTGAATTTGCTACATAAGAACTGGAAATTGGTTATGCTGTGTTACCCGGCTAGTCTTATCTAGAGTGACTGAGTGATATCGTCTCTCTTTGACAGAAAATAGTGCTTTTATACTGAAAGTTTTGACATGGAACTCCAAATTGCACATTACAAATGTTCTTGTTATGAAGACCACTTGTTTCATTCTTTGGGAAGTATGCCACTGCGTTTTGCTTTTGTTTTCTTCCCTGCATTTGGCCCATTGGCTAAAGGAAGTGGAATCAAGCATTGGAAAAGCCAGTAGTTCTTGCATATGCGAGAGCTATTGGTTTTTCCATTGATTTTAGCCATGTTATACAGCAGCATGGCTGAAAGTAGAGTTACAAAAAAAGCCCTATGATGCAGCCAGTGTTAGTGACTCATCATAATGCTTTTTTTTCTGGCAGGGTGGGATGGGCAAGCAAGGACAGGGCAAGGGTGTGTGCGTATGGGCAAGCAATGACGGCTGGGAAGGGTGGGGGAACAGGAGGGAGCAATACGGAAAAGGGGTGGGAGGGACAGGAAGAAGCAACACGGAGAAGGGGTGGATGGTAGGGGGAAGAAGCACCACGGACAAGGAAGAGTTGGAGGAGGAAGAAGAAATAGTACCTCAATCACAGTATGAGCAGCGTACGGACACTAATTAAGATTAGGGCTCCCGGATTTATGGTATTTTTTTTATTGAAATTTCGGTCTGTAGTTATCCATATTTATTTTTTGTTAATTTTATCTATATTTATTCATATTTATTTTGGGTTTTGTGAAAAAAGGGAACTGAAACTGGTATATATCCACTTTTACTTACCCGATAAATGCACACTCTTACTTGAATGCCTGATAAATTCCAATGCTATAAACACCCACATATGACAAATCAATGTACTTAAAAGAAAACATGCAACTTTGATTGCCAGTCTTGTGTATATCTACTGCTGTGTAAGCCTCATTACTAACATTTATTTTCTAGGCCCCTTTCTGTCAATCCACACAGCTATTAGCCTGGCAGTCATGGCTGATAGCATTTGGAATAATTAAAAAAACAACATAAATTCTGTTTTATCCACATTTAAAAATAGATACAGACAGGAAAATAAATGGTTTTCTGTTTGTAGTTATCTGCAAAAATCAGTAAAAACCGAAAACAGGGTGCCTTAATTAAGATGAAGGAATCTGTGCTTGGTCCATGCCCACAGAAAGAAAAGGAAGTGATGCTCGGCACACACTGGCCTATTAGGAGGCAGCAAAAAATAGTGACAATGAAGCCAATGAATAATAAGCAATGGGTGGGCTCCAAGCCCTTTATTGTGAACAATACCCCTCTCAGCAACAGCGTATGCACTGTCAGCAGGCGAAATCTAAATATGCTTAGCTGAGGGGCATATAGATGGCTGGTATGTATCATCAGTAAAGTTTATGGGTATAATTGTACTACGCCAAAGTAAGCTAAAACTGTAATTGTTCGTCACAGCTTGAGAAGTCATAGTGATGTTAGACAGGGCTGTATGCTCACAACCCTCGTATTTAACATGTACATCAACCAGTGGCATAACAGAACATGAGGGGGCCCCCCTGCAAGGTACATGGAAGGGCCAACACTCTGGTTTAATCAGGCACTCTCAGGCCTGAATATTGTGCTGAGGGGGCTCCTTGCAGCTCAGGGGCCCCCCTGCACCACGGGGGCTGCGGGGCCTGTGTTACGGCACTGACATCAACGATTAAGCTAAAGAAGAGAATAACGTACAGTTCCTCACAAAACTGGGACATAAGCCCATTAGTTCCCTTGTGTATACAAGAGGCATGTTACTCTGTGACTGAACATCATTGATCCTGCACCAGGGGTTAAACCTTCTAGGCAGGTACTCCAATGAGAAATATTTAAGAATAAATAGAGAAATAGAAAGGGTCTCCACCTTGGCACCAGGATTAAGAAGTGGTATTTGAATTTGAGGTTCAAAATGATTGTGGGCATTAACACGTATAAATATTGTGGTCAGTTATAAGCTGGGGAAGCAGGTTGATTGCAAGAATTGTGCTCTCAAAATTTAGACCGAGTATGAGGGAGAAATTTGCAGATCAGTCACTCACAAATGTACAATTTGAGGCCCGAACAGAAGTTGGAGAACCCTGCCAATATATGCATTCAGTTAGTATGTGGACAAGTTACTGTGCTATGAGTTTGTATTTAGCGATGGGTTTGCACTAGATGTAACTACTTGATGTTCTGATGAGGCGTCCTACATTTCAGTGGCAGCTGGTGACATAATAAATCGGAGGGGTGCATAAAAACAATTTGCAAAAAAAAATGTGTTTCACATTCCTCACACTGCACATCCTCAATGTCGTCCTCGATGTTCTGCAGCACGTCCTCAATGTTCCTTGTTCCAAACTCAAGTCCGAGCGCAAGGTCCCATAGCCAACTCCCTTATCCAATCAAGATGCTGCTCTCATGCTGTTAAGCTGCATGAGTGAAGCGTCTGGATTGGCTGGAGCGGGCTGGCTCTCTGCTCTCCAACCCAGCTGTCTAAGACAGCTAGGTTGGAGAGGTTTGAATTGTCTGGTTGGCTGTAGAAAGGTAGCCGGTCAAACCAACATGAGCACTTCATACTGAAGTGGCCACTTCCACTCCTCACTGCTGTCAATCAGCAGCAGTGATGCACTGGCCCCGCCCCCACACTCCTTCTGCTGGCAGAGAGTAAAAAAAAAAGGTAAATTTATTACAATTCTATTTTTCATGCTTTCTGTGCAGCAGTGTGGGGGGGCAACGCTCCTCCGCTCCTATGGAGGAACTGCTGCTGCTACATTTTCTGAAGATCGTGGGAGCTGGTAAGCAACAAGCAAGTAAGAAAAGACTCTCAAAATTATGCGGAAGTGCTATTGAATCAGAGCCGTGTGATACAGGGTATTAAAAAAACTTCAAGATGTTTATCTCTTTTTTACTTTACCCCTACTGGATGTCTGTTATGGACAGATCACACGTCATACCCGTGGCCTTAGCTAATGCGAAAGCCAGAGAGGATTACATTAAAGTGATTTCGCTCATACAGCATTGCAAAGATGGAGGCACAGGAAAACTATATGCATCCCTGTAAAACTTTAATATTCTGTAATGGTTCAGCAATTCAGCTTTACAGGTTCTTATTGCATTTATAAGAGGTTATTCGCTGTTTGCAGTGTCCGCAATGTCAAAAGTGATTTTTATTCTTTAACCATTTTTTTAATCTGATTTTTTGGTTTTACATAGATTTTTTTATTTGAAGTTTATAACATTGTTCTCAATTTTAGTTTTTAGCAAAATGACACACCTCGAATAGTAACTGTGGTGGCGTGACACAAGTCAGAGTAAAAGACACACTGATGATGGATGGAATGCAGAGCAAATCAAACATTCACCCCCCATCAAGAGATCTGGGTTAAATTCATCATTCTTTTGCTCACCATGCCAAATCAGTTTAGACCCAGCCATAAGCAATCAGTCTGTCTTGACCCTGTTCCTCGTGGGAAGAGTCCAGCCCGAACTGCCAATCCAGGTCCTCCCTGGCCTGGAAACAAGCATCCTGGGACCGGTTTCAGGGCATCACTCATCATCAGTCAGGCTAGCTTGAATCCAGAGGCACAGTGAGCCCAGGACCCACGTCTGGGCATACCCGGCACACTTAGGGCAAGAAAGCAAAAGACACACAGATGATGGATGGAATACAGGGCGCATCAAACATTCACCCTCAGTCAAGAGATCTGGGTTAAATCCATCGTTCTTTTGTTCACTATGATGGCCCAGTTTAGACTCAGACGTATGCAAAACAGTCTTGACCCTGTTCCTCATGGGAACAGCCCAGCCTGAACTGCCAAGCCAGGTCCTCCCTGAACCGGAAACAAGCATTCTGGCACCGGTTTCAGGGCCTCACCCCTCATCAGCCAGGCTAACTTGAATCCAGTGGCACAGTGGGCCTGGGACCCATGTCTGTGCATGCCTGGCGCACTTCGGGCGAGAGAGCAAAAGATACACAGATGATGGATGGAATGCAGAGCAAATCAAACATTCACCCCCAGTCAAGAGATCTGGGTTAAATCCATTGTTCTTTTGCTCACCATGCCACCCCAGTTTAGTCCCAGCCATATGCAAATCAGTCTTGACCCTGTTCCTCATGGGAACAGTCCAGCCCGAACTGCCAACCAGGTCCTCCCTGGCCTGGAAACAAGTATCCTGGGACCGGTTTCAGGGCATCACTCCTCATCAGTCAGGCTAGCTTGAATCCAGAGGCACAGTGAGCCTAGGACCCACGTCTGGGCATACCCGGCACACTTAGGGCGAGAAAGCAAAAGACACACAGATGATGGATGGACTACAGGGCAAATCAAACATTCACCCCCAGTCAAGAGATCTGGGTTAAATCCATCGTTCTTTTGTTCACTATGCTGGCCCAGTTTAGACCCAAACATATGCAAATCAGTCTTGACCCTGTTCCTCATGGGAACAGTCCAGCCCGAATTGCCAAGCCAGGTCCTTCCTGGACCGGAAACAAGCATCTTGGGAGCGGTTTCAAGGCATCACCCCTCATCAGCCAGGCTAGCTTGAATCCAGTGGCACAGTGAGCCGAGGACCTACGTCTGGGCATACTCGGCACACTTAGGGCCAGAAAGCAAAAGACACACCGATGATGGATGGAATGCAGAGCAACTCAAACATTCATCCCCAGTAAAGAGATTCAGGTTAAATCCATCTTTCTTTTGCTCACAATGCCACCTCAGTTTAGACCCAGCCATATGCAAATCAGTCTTGACCCTGTTCCTCATGGCAAGAGTCCAGCCCGAACTGCCAATCCAGGACCTCCCTGGCCTGGAAACAAGCATCAGGGGACCGGTTTCAGGGCATCACTCCTCATCAGCCAGGCTAGCTTGAATCCAGTGGCACAGTGAGCCGAGGACCTACGTCTGGGCATACTCGGCACACTTAGGGCCAGAAAGCAAAAGACACACAGATGATGGATGGAATGCAGAGCAACTCAAACATTCATCCCCAGTCAAGAGATTCAGGTTAAATCCATCTTTCTTTTGCTCACAATGCCACCTCAGTTTAGACCCAGCCATATGCAAATCAGTCTTGTCCCTGTTCCTCATGGGAACAGTCCAGCTCGAACTGCCAAGTCAGGTCCTCCCTGAACCGGAAACAAGCATCCTGGTTTCAGGGCATCACCCCTCATCAGCATGGCTATCTTGAATCCAGTGGCACAGTGAGCCCGGGACCCACGTCTGGGCATACCCGGCACACTTAGGGCAAGAAAGCAAAAGACACACAGATGATGGATGGAATGCAGAGCAACTCAAACATTCATCCCCAGTCAAGAGATCCGGGTTAAATCCATCGTTCTTTTGCTCACCATGCCGGCCCAGTTTAGACTCAGACGTATGCAAAACAGTCTTGACCCTGTTCCTCATGGGAACAGTCCAGCCTGAACTGCCAAGCCAGGTCCTCCCTGAACCGGAAACAAGCATTCTGGCACCGGTTTCAGGGCCTCACCCCTCATCAGCCAGGCTAGCTTGAATCCAGTGGCACAGTGGGCCTGGGACCCATGTCTGGGCATGCCAGGCGCACTTCGGGCGAGAGAGCAAAAGATACACAGATGATGGATGGAATGCAGAGCAAATCAAACATTCACCCCCAGTCAAGATATCTGGGTTAAATCCATTGTTCTTTTGCTCATCATGCCACCCCAGTTTAGTCCCAGCCATATGCAAATCAGTCTTGACCCTGTTCCTCATGGGAACAGTCCAGCCCGAACTGCCAAGCCTGGTCCTCCCTGGATGGGAAACAAGCATCCTGGGACCGGTTTCAGGGCATCACTCCTCATCAGCCAGTCTAGCTTGAATCCATTGACACAGTGGGCCCGGGACCCACGTCTGGGCATAGCCGGCACACTTAGGGAAAGAAAGCTAAGGACACACAGATGATGGATGGAATGCAGAGCAACTCAAACATTCATCCCCAGTCAAGAGATCCGGGTTAAATTCATAGTTCTTTTGCTAACCATGCCGGCCAAGTTTAGACCCAGACATATGCAAATCAGTCTTGACCCTGCTCCTCATGGGAACAGTCCAGCCTGAACTGCCAACCCAGGTCCTCCCTGAACCGGAAACAAGCATTCTGGCACCGGTTTCAGGGCCTCATCTCTCATCAGCCAGGCTAGCTTGAATCCAGTGGCACAGTGTGCCTGGGACCCCCGTCTGGGCATACCCGGCACACTTAGGGCGAGAAAGGAAAAGACACACAGATTATAGACGGAATGCAGAGCAAATCTATTTTCACCCTCAGTCAAGAAATCTGGGTTAAATCCATTGTTCTTTTGCTCACCATGCCGGCCCAGTTTAGACCCAGACATTATGTTATGTTAAAAATTTCTTATAGAGCGCACGTACACCGTTTGGTTTCTTGGCGCTGTCTCTAGGATTTGCCAAAGCCCTGTAGGTTTAGTCATATGCTTGAATTTTAGTCATAAGCTTGGATAAATGACCATGTCTTGAGAAGCCTTCTGAATCTCAGAAGGTCAGTGTAGGCTCTGATGTAAAGTGGAAGGGAGTTCCAAAATTTAGGTGCCAATACTGCAAACCTGCATCCACCTAGTCGCTTCCGTTTATAGGAGGGTATGACCAAGAGATTCATGTGTGCTGAGCGCAGGCTTTAAAGAGGTATATACTTTTTAACAAGGCTAGAAATTAATTTTGGGCTTTTGCCATGTAAAGACTTGAAGATAAGGCAGCCAACTTTAAATGCGCATCTTTGTGGGATGGGAAGCCAATGTAGTTTCTTCATAAGAGGGGTGACGTGTTCCCATCTGGGCTGCTGGAAGATCAGTCTAGCCATCTGGTTCTGCACCAATTCCACTCTATTAGTACGATATGACGTATGCAATCAGTCTTGACCCTGTTCCTCATGGAAACAGTCCAGCCTGAGCTGCCAAGCCAGGTCCTCCCTGGACCGGAAACAAGCATCCTGGCACCGGTTTCAGGGCATCACCCCTCAACAGCTAGGCTAGCTTAAATCCAGTGGCACAGTGAGCCCGGGACCCACGTCTGGTCATACCCGGGGCACTTAGGGTGAGAAAGCAAAAGACACACAGATGATGGATGGAATGCAGAGTGAATCAAACATTCACCCCCAGTCAAGAGATCTGGGTTAAATCCATTGTTCTTTTACTCACCATGCCACCCCAGTTTAGTCCCAGTCATATGCAAATCAGTCTTGACCCTGTTCCTCATGGGAACAGTCCCGCCCGAACTGCCAAGCCAGGTCCTCCCTGGACGGGAAACAAGCATCCTGGGACCAGTTTCAGGGCATCACTCCTCATCAGCCAGTCTAGCTTGAATCCAGTGGCACAGTAAGCCCGGGACCCACGTCTGAGCATACCCAGCGCACTTAGGGCGAGAAGGCAAAAGACACACAGATGATGGATGGAATGCAGAGCAAATCAAACATTCACCCCCAGTCAAGAAATCTGGGTTAAATCCATTGTTCTTTTGCTCACCTTGCCGGCCCAGTTTAGACCCAGACATTATGTTATGTTATGTTAAAAATTTCTTATAGAGTGCATGTACACCGATTGGTTTCTTGGCGCTGTCTCTAGGATTTGCCGAAGCCCTGTAGGTTTAGTCACATGCTTGAATTTTAGTCATAAGCTTGGATAAATAAACATGTCTTGAGAAGCCTTCTGATTCTCAGAAGGTCAGTGCAGGCTCTGATGTCAAGTGGAAGGGAGTTCCAAAATCTAGGTGCCAATACTGCAAACCTGCATCCACCTAGTCGCTTCCGTTTATTGGAGGGTATGACCAAGAGATTCATGTGTGCTGAGCGCAGGCTTTGAAGAGGTATATACTTTTTAACAAGGCTAGAAATTAATTTTGGGCTTTTGCCATGTAAAGACTTGAAGATAAGGCAGCCAACTTTAAATGCGCATCTTTGTGGGATGGGAAGCCAATGTAGTTTCTTCATAAGAGGGGAGACGTGTTCCCATCTGGGCTGCTGGAAGATCAGTCTAGCCGTCTGGTTCTGCATAACCCTGGGCAAAGCACTACGCTACGCTCGCGTAGTTTGCGAAGTTTGCGCTACTTCGCACAACACGAATTGCACGTAGCACAGTGCAAACACGCGTAGCGTAGCGTGAGTGCAGCGGTCATGTTATGCTTGCTCGCGGTCCTCAACGTCAAGTTGGCGACCGCGAGCAAGCAAAATGTTATCCGGTGAGACTTTTTCTCGTTCGCGATCAGCAACATCAAGTTGCCGATCGCGAGCGTGAAAATAAGCCTCCGGCGAGATTCTCAACGCGGGAGGTCAGGTTTCTCATTGCGAGTGAGTCGCGTATGCTCGCGACCGCTCGCGATGAGAAACTACCAGTCCGCGTTGAGAAAGCTGCCGCTCGAGTAAAAATCTACTCGAGCGGCAGTAAAAGACAGCTCGCACTGTGCAAGATGCCGTTTTCAATGATTGCACAGTGCGGACAAGCATCCGGCACTGTGCAATCATTGCGAACAGTGCACTACGCAGTTCGCGTAGTGCTACGCGTAGCTCGCGTAGTGCGAACTGCACTTTGCGTAGCTTCGCGTAGCGCTACTTCGCGAACTACGCCCAGGCTTAGAACTTCTGCACCAATTCCACTCTATTAGTACGATATGACGTATGCAATCAGTCTTGACCCTGTTCCTCATGGAAACAGTCCAGCCCGAGCTGCCAAGCCAGGTCCTCCCTGGACCGGAAACAAGCATCCTGGCACCGGTTTCAGGGCACCACCCCTCAACAGCCAGGCTAGCTTAAATCCAGTGGCACAGTGAGCCCGGGACCCACGTCTGGTCATACCCGGGGCACTTAGGGTGAGAAGGAAAAGACACACAGATAATGGATGGAATGCAGAGCGAATCAAACATTCACCCCCAGTCAAGAGATCTGGGTTAAATCTATTGTTCTTTTACTCACCATGCCACCCCAGTTTAGTCCCAGCCATATGCAAATCAGTCTTGACCCTGTTCCTCATGGGAACAGTCCAGCCCGAACTGCCAAGCCAGGTCCTCCCTGGACGGGAAACAAGCATCCTGGGACCGGTTTCAGGGCATCACTCCTCATCAGCCAGTCTAGGTTGAATCCAGTGGCACAGTGAGCCCGGGACCCATGTCTGGGCATACCCGGCACACTTAGGGCAAGAAAGCAAAAGACACACAGATGATGGATGGAATGCAGAGCAACTCAAACATTCATCCCCAGTCAAGAGATCCGGGTTAAATCCATCGTTCTTTTGCTCACCATGCCGGCCCAGTTTAGACTCAGACGTATGCAAAACAGTCTTGACCCTGTTCCTCATGGGAACAATCCAGCCTGAACTGCCAAGCCAGGTCCTCCCTGAACCGGAAACAAGCATTCTGGCACCGGTTTCAGGGCCTCACCCCTCATCAGCCAGGCTAGCTTGAATCCAGTTGCACAGTGGGCCTGGGACCCATGTCTGAGCATGCCAGGCGCACTTCGGGTGAGAGAGCAAAAGATACACAGATGATGGATGGAATGCAGAGCAAATCAAACACTCACCCCCAGTCAAGAGATCTGGGTTAAATCCATTGTTCTTTTGCTCATCATGCCACCCCAGTTTAGTCCCAGACATATGCAAATCAGTCTTGACCCTGCTCCTCATGGGAACAGTCCAGCCTGAACTGCCAACCCAGGTCCTCCCTGAACCGGAAACAAGCATTCTGGCACCGGTTTCAGGGCCTCATCTCTCATCAGCCAGGCTAGCTTGAATCCAGTGGCACAGTGTGCCTGGGACCCCCGTCTGAGCATACCCGGCACACTTAGGGCGAGAAAGGAAAAGACACACAGATGATGGACGGAATGCAGAGCAAATCAAATATTCACCCTCAGTCAAGAAATCTGGGTTAAATCCATTGTTCTTTTGCTCACCATGCCAGCCCAGTTTAGACCCAGACATTAAGTTATGTTAAAAATTTCTTATAGAGCGCACGTACACCGTTTGGTTTCTTGGCGCTGTCTCTAGGATTTGCCAAAGCCCTGTAGGTTTAGTCATATGCTTGAATTTTAGTCATAAGCTTGGATAAATAACCATGTCTTGAGAAGCCTTCTGAATCTCAGAAGGTCAGTGCAGGCTCTGATGTAAAGTGGAAGGGAGTTCCAAAATTTAGGTGCCAATACTGCAAACCTGCATCCACCTAGTCGCTTCCGTTTATAGGAGGGTATGACCAAGAGATTCATGTGTGCTGAGCGCAGGCTTTGAAGAGGTATATACTTTTTAACAAGGCTAGAAATTAATTTTGGGCTTTTGCCATGTAAAGACTTGAAGATAAGGCAGCCAACTTTAAATGCGCATCTTTGTGGGATGGGAAGCCAATGTAGTTTCTTCATAAGAGGGGTGACATGTTCCCATCTGGACTGCTGGAAGATCAGTCTAGCCGTCTGGTTCTGCACCAATTCCACTCTATTAGTACGATATGACGTATGCAATCAGTCTTGACCCTGTTCCTCATGGAAACAGTCCAGCCCGAGCTGCCAAGCCAGGTCCTCCCTGGACCGGAAACAAGCATCCTGGCACCGGTTTCAGGGCATCACCCCTCAACAGCCAGGCTAGCTTAAATCCAGTGGCACAGTGAGCCCGGGACCCACGTCTGGTCATACCCGGGGCACTTAGGGTGAGAAAGCAAAAGACACACAGATGATGGATGGAATGCAGAGTGAATCAAACATTCACCCCCAGTCAAGAGATCTGGGTTAAATCCATTGTTCTTTTACTCACCATGCCACCCCAGTTTAGTCCCAGTCATATGCAAATCAGTCTTGACCCTGTTCCTCATGGGAACAGTCCCGCCCGAACTGCCAAGCCAGGTCCTCCCTGGATGGGAAACAAGCATCCTGGGACCGGTTTCAGGGCATCACTCCTCATCAGCCAGTCTAGCTTGAATCCAGTGGCACAGTAAGCCCGGGACCCACGTCTGAGCATACCCGGCGCACTTAGGGCAAGAAGGCAAAAGACACACAGATGATGGATGGAATGCAGAGCAAATCAAACATTCACCCCCAGTCAAAAAGTCTGGGTTAAATCCATTGTTCTTTTGCTCACCATGCCGGCCCAGTTTAGACCCAGACATTATGTTATGTTGTGTTCAAAATTTCTTATAGAGTGCATGTACACCGATTGGTTTTTTGGCGCTGTCTCTAGGATTTGCCGAAGCCCTGTAGGTTTAGTCACATGCTTGAATTTTAGTCATAAGCTTGGATAAATAAACATGTCTTGAGAAGCCTTCTGAATCTCAGAAGGTCAGTGCAGGCTCTGATGTCAAGTGGAAGGGAGTTCCAAAATCTAGGTGCCAATACTGCAAACCTGCATCCACCTAGTCGCTTCCGTTTATTGGAGGGTTTGACCAAGAGATTCATGTGTGCTGAGCGCAGGCTTTGAAGAGGTATATACTTTTTAACAAGGCTAGAAATTAATTTTGGGCTTTTGCCATGTAAAGACTTGAAGATAAGGCAGCCAACTTTAAATGCGCATCTTTGTGGGATGGGAAGCCAATGTAGTTTCTTCATAAGAGGGGAGACGTGTTCCCATCTGGGCTGCTGGAAGATCATCTAGCCATCTGGTTCTGCACCAATTCCACTCTATTAGTACGATATGACGTATGCAATCAGTCTTGACCCTGTTCCTCATGGAAACAGTCCAGCCCGAGCTGCCAAGCCAGGTCCTCCCTGGACCGGAAACAAGCATCCTGGCACCGGTTTCAGGGCACCACCCCTCAACAGCCAGGCTAGCTTAAATCCAGTGGCACAGTGAGCCCGGGACCCACGTCTGGTCATACCCGGGGCACTTAGGGCAAGAAAGCAAAAGACACACAGATGATGGATGGAATGCAGAGCGAATCAAACATTCACCCCCAGTCAAGAGATCTGGGTTAAATCCATTGTTCTTTTACTCACCATGCCACCCCAGTTTAGTCCCAGCCATATGCAAATCAGTCTTGACCCTGTTCCTCATGGGAACAGTCCAGCCCGAACTGCCAAGCCAGGTCCTCCCTGGATGGGAAACAAGCATCCTGGGACCGGTTTCAGGGCATCACTCCTCATCAGTCAGTCTAGGTTGAATCCAGTGGCACAGTGAGCCCGGGACACACGTCTGGGCATACCCGGTGCACTTAGGGCGAGAAAGCAAAAGACACACAGATGATCGATGGAATGCAGAGCAAATCAAACATTCACCTCCAGTAAAGAGTTCTGGGTTCCATCCTAAATCAGACAGAGGCACACATTTTCATCTTTATATTTTCATTTACTTTTCATTTCCATTTGTAGTTTCTAATAAAATGTCAGATGACAGAAGAAGTTGTACACTTTGATTTCAAATTAAAGACATGTTCCAAATATCATTGAATATTCTAACAAATTTAGCAAAATGCATGCAATGGGAGCTTTTATTTAGTTTTAACATTCTGAAAGTTAATCAATGCCACATGAGAATACAAATCTGTCAGGCACAACACAGAATTCTGTTTTATAAAATGGTCCCATGGACCAAATGTTGATGTCGACAAAGTCTGCGTGTTTTACAGATGATTAAACATGGCAGTGGAACAGTGTTCCTTTCTTACCTTTTCCCTTTCATGACACTCCCGAGAATCCAAACTGAGCTTAACAAAATCTATGCGGCAATTCTGCACGAACATAAGGAACAGCAAGTGAAATTACACTATGGTAATGTAAACAATCAGTGCACATTACCTCACGCACAAACGTTAGGTGAGATTCCTGCACAGTGTATTTTCCATTAATTTTCCATGCCAGGCACTGAAAAAAATGACACAGAATATGCGTATATAAATAGGCCGAAGTATCATAGTGAATCTCATTCAAAGGATATGCATTTGATGTTAGCAGCCAATTTGCTTCCAAATTTGATTTGCCTTTAGAAATGCAATTAGTCCTTTTGATTCATGAAGAGCTGCTGATGGTTCTGCCTAAAGCACTGCCACCTGTTAAATGGTGGGGTGAAAGGTAGGGCTGCAGACTTTGTTGTGCAAGGGTAAGGGAACACCTTGGGTGAGGCCCAGAATTTTGGGCCAGATGTATCAAACCTCAAGGTGCCTGCCACCGGGTGCAGGGATTAACAGGGGGCTTTGAACCCCCCAAAGCCGGATTCCGACAGCCTTTTTGTGTCGGAAAGGCCAGCACAGAAAAGCTGTGGGTATATGCCATCGTAATCCCTCGGGCAGAAATAGCCGCCCTTGGGAATACGGGCCCCTTTCCGAATGGAAGACAGGCTCTCCGAGACTGTCGTAAGCCATTCGGAAATCCGGTTTGGATTAATTTCCGACCGACTCCATCATAATGGGTCGGTTGGAAATTAATCCGAACTGGAGACTACTATGCCTTAGGAACGGCTCTGACCAAGGGTCGGAGCCGAATCCTAAGGCATCATAATCGGGCCCAAAGTGTACTTCATATAAGTATCATAATGAAAAATATGTGTACCGATAATTGTGTAACATGATTTTGCAGCCTTGAAAAAGTCGCGGAGGAGAAAACACGTGTCGGCTGCGGTGTTTATGAGTAATGATGTACCTGGATGGGTTTCTGAATTAAACAAGAACCATACACCATTTGTGTTTGGCTGAATTTGACTAAAGAGAAATTTGGAACCCACCAAAGAAAAAGAATCAACAAATACAAATTGGACTATGTGTGCTAAGGTGCCATTCTGTCTCATATTATTTTAGATTGCATAAGTGATATAATATAAAAGAGTATAACCAGTGCATGAAAAGGCATGAGTTATCAACTAATTGATGAGTTATCAACTAATTATTAGCACTTTAATAAAGAAGTAATAGGTTGGGAAAAATATCAAACCTAATATTTACCTATATTGAAGGGTGAAACACAGAACACAGGCAAAGTGTGCTTAAAAACAGCATGGCTGCCTTTACCTTTTGAAAAGGCAGACTTTAGACAATCACATAATACTTGTCATTGCTATGTACCACTGCACCTTGATGAAATACCATGTAATTTCACAAGAATACTGCAGACACAGATATCACTAAGTTAAAATGCCTTATAAGTTAAAAAATACTTACCGGCAGTACACAAAATGATCATCTGTGCACCACGATGTGCAATGCTGCCAAATTTCATTTAAATCCGTTCAGTTGTTTTTGCGCAACGCGAGATACAAAAGTCTATGAAAAATGCATTGGTGGAAAAATGTGTTTTGTGACCCACTTTTATCTTTGCACCACCTTGACCAATCACCACGAACCTTTGCATCTTCTGCCAATGTAGAAGGAAGAATGCATCGGCAAAGTTTAGTGGAGATTCATCAAATGGGTGCAAAGGTATTAGCAACCAAAATTCCAATGTATTCCTATCTCTGGTAACCCTAACTATAACTACAGAGTGGCTTCCACTCTGAAATAAAGCTAATCATTCTGCATTATAGTTCATGTCCCTGCCATGACCCATACATTACTGGCTGTGTAATTTTCACGTATATCGTGGTAGTACGCATTGATCTGGGTTGCTGGGAAATATTTGGCATCAAAAGGTACATGCTAAAATACTCATGTTATTGCTCATAACACACTCTGAGGGTGTAACTCTGGTCACACCTCTCTCCAGCTGCATATTTCACAGAGATTACCTAGCGTTTGATTTGTCTCTGATGCAACCATCAGATCTAATACCATAGTTTTACGTATGGTCATTGTCAATATATTTATCTGCAGTATGTGTGTGATCAAAGGAAGGGACAATATTTGAACTAAAAGCAGTAAAATCAAAGCTCTTACCCTGAACCCCAAGGGTCATTTTGGCATCAGTCAGTTGGAGGTTCAGTACCAAGGGAAGAAATATAACTTTTGGAGAATATTTGGTCTAGTGGTTAGAACTACCAAATTTGTAACTTGGGGACCCAGCTTCCAATCTCAGCCTTCGGGATTGGCTCAACATTGTGTGATTCTGTGCAAATCGCTTAGGCCCTCTCTGGCTAAAATTGTAAACTGTAATGTGTGTGAAATGCATTTGTGGAAACTCCACTTGATGTCCATGATTTTGTAGCTCATTTCATTGAACCCCCCTTCCCCACATAATGTGCAGCTCTCCATTGCTTCATAGCAAGGTCTGCACTATAGAAATACCAATAAGTACATCTTTTCCCAATGGGAAGTCAATGCCATTTTCTGAGAATTTTCCTGTAATAAAGGACTGACATAGTTAGTAAGGAGACTTTTTTGGCTACCTGTGGTGTACCCCTCCTGACTGTAGTGAGTAGGCTAGCCTTGTACTGGATGGAACAAGTGGGAAGGGCTGCAGATCTCCAGAAAGTGAATTAGCTTGTGAGCTGGGTTATTGGATTGATGGTTTCCAGATATCTCTCTCGCCTTCCGTTTCCTCCACCCATTGAGGCCCAGGTGGGGCCTCTGAGATCTGCAAAAGGCATGGAGTTAGATATTTCTTTAGCCAGCGTGCAATTTCCTGATCATCAAGTTGCTCTAATTTACTGGGTGAGTATTGGAGTTTCTGTATTAATGCTGTGCTTGCAAGTTATAGAGATAAAAAGATTTAAAACTTAAAACAAAATGTTGCAACACACAATTCTAACCAGGAAGCTCAAAAGAATCACACTATTGTGAATTATTATGTGATTCTGCCCTCTCCCATGTAGAAAATGTTGAATAGGGTGGGAATAGCAGCACATTTTGAATTTATTGGCTCTGTATTTTTGGTCTGGGCCATGAGAAGCCCTCCATGTGTACATGCAGATCTTTAGCTGGCATCCCACAGGGAATTGCAACAATACTTTAATGTCAAGATCACAAATATTAAGAGGCCTACAGTGCACACTTTATACAGTCTCCGTTGCTCTAGATATGTAGTGGCACTGACATCACACCACTGCTCTAAAAATGTATCTGTATACATCATGATTCATTTACACTAATACATAATTTTATCTAAGTTTTAAATGCATATGCAGTGACAGATATTTCTAGAGTGTTGGAAAGGAAAGATCAATGCAACTCTTCACCTTGGTGTTTGCTGCTGCTCAGGCTCTCCCAGGAGAGCACGCAAGTCTGGGGAGGTCACCACCATTCCACCCTACTACAATGTGGTAAGCTGTGCCACACTTTCCAGTTCATGTGGGTGGCCCTCCCCCTATACGTCTAGCACCTTCAATGTTGACCACAATCAGAGGTCTTCCTGATAGTTCCCTATGTACTGGCCCTTTCAATTTATGATGTCCACTTCTGTGCTGTTCTGAGAAATGTAAATTTAATTATTGCAACATTAAAAATACTGACAAATAATCTGTAATGCTCTCTGACGAACATGCAATGTGTAAAGTATATCAGGATCACTGACAAAATATCGATGCATACAACATTGAAACACAAAAATATCGGAAATTAAATATTGATAACAAGCATATATGTATATAATATATATTTATGTATATGTATAAATATAAATATTATCTACTGGCGGTCGCCAGTAGATAGTTATAGTTAGGACCTATTTTCCATAGGAAATCCGCGACATTCTATTTGAAATAACTCTTGCGCCGGTTGACGAATCTTCGCGAAAGCTTCCAACTTGTTGGGGCGCTCCGGTCCGCTCCTACCCTGAAAGTCTCGGGATCATTCGTCAAGCGGGGGCCGAGAAAAAAGGGGGGTCCCAAAACACGTTTTCCCCATTAATTTTTCCATAGGATCCTTTCATCGCAGCTACAGCCCGAACTGCTGAACGGAATTACACCAAATTTGGCAAAGAGGTAGCCCTTGGTTCAGTGTCGTACCTTTTGCTTAAATGGTGTAAATCCCTTCAGTAGTTCCTGAGAAAATCAAAAGTAAAGTCACATATATATCTATGGCCGAGTAGGGTCCGCGTACCCTCCCGATCACGAGCTGCATGCTAATTGGCTGTCAAGTGGCTGTCAACACTCCAAATCAGGTAGTGTTGGTAGCCATTTTGTCCCTCGGTAGAACCGAGGGACAGAAACAAGTGCGCAAGCGCAAAAGGGGCAGGGTAGAAACACCCTGACCCCCTAGGTCTGCTCAGGGGTCCCACAAGGACCCCTGGGCAGAAAAGCATTTTTTTTTTAAATCGGCGGGATGCGCTTAGGGTGCGCGGATCCCGCCGAGAAAAAAGAAACAAGTGCGCAAAACGCACAAAGGGGGCAGGGTAGAAAGACCCTGACCCCCTAGGTCTGCTCAGGGGGTCCCACAAGGACCCCCTGGGCAGAAAAAAGCATTTACAAAATCGGCGGGATGCGCTTAGGGTGCGCGGATTCCGCTGGAAAAAAAAAATCGAAGCGCGGTCTCCCGCGCTCCGATGCAATTTTGCCCTCGGGTGGCCCAAGTCCCGGGGGCATGCGAGGTGGGTTTATATTTTATGTGGGGGCCTCTAAGGTCCCCAAGCCCCGAGGACCGCCACCCCCGGGGCTTTAAAAAATAATGGTGCGGGAGGGCTCTCGGCCCTCCCGCAGCCCGAGACTGCCACCCCCGGGGCTTCTTTAAAAAAAAAAAATGACCTGTGTGGGGGGCTCGAGCCCACCCACACGCCCTGAGGACCACCACCTCCCGGGGCTTTGCCAATGGAGGGAGGGGGCCGCGCGGCCCCTCCTGGAGCCAGTGATGGCCCTGGGGACCACCACCCCCCAGGGCCGGCTCCTGCAGTGTCCCGGGGTGCCTACCCCCGGGACACTGTAGTTTGCTATGACAGGAGGGAAACCTGCTCTCTCTTCCAAAAACCAAAGCACATTGCTTTTCCACATGGGGAGCTGCATGTTAGCAGCTCCCCATGTGGAAAAGCAATGCCGGCTCCCGAAGGACGCGGGGAGCCGGCGGGACCGTGGGGGGATTGGGGACCCCCCACGGTCCCCAACGAGTGGCCAGGCCCCGGGGATGGGGTCCCCGGGGCCATTAGTGGACCGGGAGGGGGGCCACGCAGCCCCCTCCCCAAAAATAAAAATAATATTTAAAAAAAAAAAGGGCAAGGCCGGCCCTGGGGGATGGGGTCCCCGGGGCCTTAAATGGCCTGAGGAGAAGGGCCACGCAGCCCCCCTCCAAAGATTTTAATAAAAAAAGAAAGAGGGCATGCCCCGGGGATGGGGTCCCGGGGCCAATAGAGGCCCAGGAAGGGGGGCCACGCGGCCCCCTTCCCGTTTTTAATTTGAAAAAAAAAGAAAATCCGCAGGCCCCGGGGATGGGGTCCCCGGGGCCAAAAGTGACCCGAGGAAGGGGGCCACGCAGCCCCCCTCCCATACAAAAAAATAAAAATAAAAAATAAAAAAGATCGGCATCGTGCCGGAGGCCCCGCCCTCCCTGCAGCAGTCTGTAAACGCGCCCCTGGCGCGTTTTAAGAAGGGAAGTAATTCCCCTTGAATACTGAGGGTCCCTGAGGCCAACTAGCCCACCAGGAATCTCCAGTATGCGCCAGGGGCTGCGTTGCAGAGAGGTGTACAGAGGCCACGCCCCTTTTACACCTCTCTGCAACGCAGCTCTGTGGCGCTTTTGGAGGTACATGGTGGGCTAGTTCGACTCCAGGGACCCTCAGGATTCAAGGGGACTTAATCCCCCAACTTAAAACGCGCCACGGGCGCGTTTGCACAGTGGTGAAGGAAGGGGCGGAGCTTCAGGTGACATGTGTGCAAACAGGCCCCGTGGCGCATTTTAAGATGGGGAATTAAATCCCCTTCAATCCTGAGGGTCCCTGAGGCCAACTAGCCCACCAGGTACCTCCAGTAAGCGCCACGGAGCTGCGTTGCAGAGTGTTGTAAAAGGGCGTGGCCTCTGAACACCTCTCTGCAACGCAGCTCTCTGGCGCATACTGGAGGTATCTGGTGGGCTAGATGGCCCCTAGGGACCCTCGGGATTGAGGAGGAATTAATTCTCCAACTTAAAACGCGCCACAGGGCGTGTTTGCAGACATGTCACCTCAGGCCCCACCCCTTCCTACACCATTGTGCAAATATTCCTCTAAAATCAGCCGAACTACTAATTCCGATTTACTCACCTGTTATCAGGAGAGACCTCAGTGCTGCATCTTTGAGCCCAGTACTGATCCTGAAAAGTAATTTTAACCGTACTCACCAGTAACTTGAATTTCCTTCCATAGGATATCATTGCCTGCTTTTTGCTGAAAAAGTTTCTGTCGATTTTTGAAACTTACAAATATTCCTCTAAAATCAGCCGAACTACGAATTCCGATTTACTCACCTGTTATCAGGAGAGACCTCAGTGCTGCATCTTTGAGCCCAGTATTGATCCTGAAAAGTAATTCTAACCGTACTTACCAGTAACTTGAATTTCCTTCCATAGGCTAACATTGACTGGTTTCACTTGGAAATTCTTCTAAGTGTGGAGTTTTGGAACTTTATAATATTCCTCTAAAATCAGCCGAACTACGAATTCGCATTTACTCACCTGTTATCAGGAGAGACCCCAGTGCTGCATCTTTGAGCCCAGTACTGATCCTGAAAAGTAATTTTAACCGTACTTACCAGTAACTTTAATTTCCTTCCATAGGATATCATTGCCTGCTTTTTGCTGAAAAAGTTTCTAAGTGTCGATTTTTGTAACATACAAATATTCCTCTAAAATCAGCCGAACTGGTACTTATAGTTAGGATGTAGTTACCATAGGAAGAGTGTTTTTTTGTTTTGCCAATAACTTTGGCACTGTTCGACGAATCTTCACAAAATTTTCAAAACTGATACAATGCTCACTTCAGCTGCTATCTTGAAAGTTTCGGATGATCTGTCAAGTGGGGCCGAGAACCAGGGGGTGCTTAAAAGCGTATTTTCCCCATGTTAATTCCCAGAGGACCTATAGACATGGCTGCAGCCCGAACTGCTGAACAGAATAACACCAAATTTGGCAGGAAGGTAGATGTTCATTCAGGGATGTACCTTTTTGTTATTTGGTGTAAATCCGTTTATAGAAACTTCCAGTTGAATATATAGGGACGCGGAGGATCCACAACCCGATCTTCTGCTGAGATCTGATTAGCTGCCAACACTTTAAACCAGGAAGTGTTGGCAGCCATCTTGGGACTTGGCTTGAAGCTGAGTTCCAGAAAAATCATACAAAAATCATTAAAAAAAGAAAGGGAGCAGGGTAGGAATCACCTGACCCCCTAGGTGTGGGGATGGAGTCCCCCTGTGACCCCGACAGGGCCAAAAATGAATGTTTCTGTGAATTTTTACTGCAAAAATGTAACGGAGCCAAGCCATGAATCAGCTGCAAGTATTTTTTTTTAAAACAAGTGCTGGCTCCCACGTTTGTTTTGAATAGAGCCCCCCTCCTAAGGCTCACTGAGCCCCAGGGACCACTACATTCCTGGGGCTTTATTGATAAAAAGGTGTGGAGGCACATGGGGCTCTATAAGCCCTAGGGACAACTACCTCCCCAAGGCTTAAGAAATATTGATGAGTGGGCCCGCAGACCCCCCCCAGCCCTAAGGATGACCACCTCCTGGGGCTAAATAACACCTAGTGGGAGGGTCCCACAGACTCCCCCAGGCCCCAGGGACCACTATCTCCCTGGGGCCAGCCCGTGCCAATCAAAGGTGCAGCCCCCCTCCTGGAGCCAATAATGGTCCTGGGGACCGCCACCCCTCAGGGCGGGAAACAGAATTTACAACGCTGTCGGTACAACGCGGTGCCATTACAATGCGGTCAGTACAACGATTGCGTTGTTACCACGCACACCATTACAACGCAAGTCATTACAACGACTTGCTGTAGGGGGCTTTAGGTGTTGGATTTTAAATCCAACACCTTCCCTACTGTTGCACAGACTAGAGTTGGAATAGTAAATTATACTATTCCAAACTCCAGCACCCCCTACAACAAGTCGTTGTAATGACTTGCTTTGTAATGCTGCGCAAGGTAACAATGCGGTCATTGTACTGACCGCGTTGTAAAGGCATGCATTATAAACGCATGCGAAGTAACGTCATATATTCCTCTAGGCCAGCTCCTGCTATATCCTGAGGTGCCCACCCCAGGACATGGCTATTTGCTCTGACTTGGTGGGAGCTTTGACATCTTCTGTCAAGTCACAGCAAACACTCCGCTTCCAGCAAGCGAGAGCTGATAAATGCTCTTGCTTGCTGGAATCAGATGTTTTGTCTGTTTCCCTGCCTGCTGTCAAGTGGGCAGGGAAACAGAAGAAAGGATTGCATTGATGGACAAGGAGCTGCATGTTTAGCAGCTTCCTCTCTGTGAGAGCAATGCCAGCTCCCACAGGAGGCAGGGAGCTGACTGGGACCGTGGGGGCCTTGAGGCTTCCCCTGTGGTCCCCAGTGAAAAAGATGAGAAAGAGGCAAAATAAAGGTCAGAAACTAGCAAAAACAGGCAGAATAAAGGTCAGCAACAAGTAGAATGAGGCAAGATAAAGGTCATAAATGAGCAGAAAGAAGCAGAATAAAGGTCAGAAACGAGAGGAAAGGCAGAATAAAGGTCAGCAACAAGCAGAAAGAGGCAAAATAGAGAAGATAGGCCGAAAGAGGCAGAATAGAGGTGAGAAACGTGCAGAAAGGGTCCGAATAAAGGTCAAATATGAGAAGAAAGAGGCAGAGCAAAGGTCAGCCACGAGCAGAAATAGGCAAAGTAAAGGTGAGAAATGAGCAGAAAGAGGCAAAATACAGAAGAGAAACAAGCAGAAAGAGGCATAATGAAGGTCAGCAATGAGCAGAAAGAGGCAAAATAAAGAAAAGAAACTAGCAGAAAGAGGCATAATAAAGGTCAGAAACGAGCATAAAGCGGCAGAATAAACGTCAGAAACGGACAGAAAGAGGCAGAATAAAGGTCAGCAAAAAGAAGAAAGAGGCAAAATAAAGGTCAGAAAAAAGCAGAAAGAGACAAAATAAAGGACAGAAATTAGCAGAAAGAGGAAAAATGCAGGTCAGAAATGAGCAGAAAGAGGAAAAATAAAGGTCAGCAATGAGCAGAAAGAGGTCAAATAACAGTCAGAAGTGAGCAGAAAAAGGCAGAAAACTAGGGGTGGACAGTAAACTCCAATCTCCCGGCAGAGTTTGTGGAGTTTTGCTACTCCTCTTGGAATGCAGAGTTCAGCAAAAATTCCGCCACCCGCAGGCGGAGTGGATTTTACTGGTGCACTCACCCCTAGACTTCGTCCTCCAACCAGTAGTGCGCCAAGAGGTTCGTTTGCAGCGTGGTTGAGAAAGGGGGTGAGTCCTTCGATAAGGTCTCAGCAATCCTGCGGTGGGGGACTTACTTGTGGCAACAATAGGGGTTCTTAACCCCAATAAGCCTCAGCAGCCAAGGGGAGTTCATCCCCTAACCAGTAGTGCACTAGGAGGCATGTTTGCATAGTGGCTGTGAAAGGGGACGGGCCTCTGATGAGGCCTCAGCAATCCAGCTATAGGGGACTTACTTGGGGCAACAATAGGGGTTCTTGGATGGCAAACGACAGTCAGCAGCCAAGGGGACTTCATCCCCCAACCAGTAGTGCGCCAAGAGGCCACTTTACAGAGTGGTTGAGAAAGGGGGTGGGGCCTCCGGCGAGGTCTCAGCAATTCCACTGGGAGGGACTAACTTGTGGTAATGATAGGGGTTCTTGGCCACAAACGACCCTCAGCAGCCTAGGGTAGTTCCTGCCCCAACCAGTGGTGCACCAGGAAGCCCCTGTGCAGTAGTAGGTTTGAAAGGGGGCGGGGCATCAAATGAGGTCTCATCAATCCCACTGTGGGAGACTTATTTGTGGCAACAATAGGTGTTTTTTACCCCAACGAGCATCTGCTGCCAAGGAGTGTTCACCCTCCAACCAGTAGTGCACCAGGAAGTGAGCTTGCAGAATGGCTGAGAAAGGGGGTGGGGCTCTGAAGAGGTCTCAGCAATCCCACTGTGGGGGACTTACTTGTGGCAACAAAAGGGGTTCTTGTCCCCCTATGACTCACAGCACCCAAGGGAAATTCATCCCCCAACCAGTAGTGCCCAGGAGGCCCCTTTGCAGAGTGGTTGAGGAAGTGGCGGGTCCTCTGATAAGGTTTCAGCAATCCCACTGTGGGGGACTTATTTGTGGCAACAATAGGGGTTCTTGGCTCCCAGCGACCCTCAGCAGCCAAGGTGAGTTCATCCCCCAACCAGTAGTGCACCAGGAGGCCCCTTTGCAGAGTGTTTGATGAAGGGGTGGGGCCTCTGCCAAGGTCTCAGCAAGTTCGCTATATGGGACTAACTGGTGGGAACAATAGTGGTTCTTGACCCCAATGACCCTCAGCAGCCAAGGGGACTTCATCCCTCAACCAGTAGTGCACCAGGAGATCCCTTTGCAGAGTAGTTGAGAAAGGGGCAGGCCTCCGACAAGGTCTCACCAATGCCACTGTGGGGGACTTACTTGTGACAACAATAGTAGTTCTTGGCTTCCAGCGACCCTCAGCAGCCAAGGGGAATTCATCCCCCAACCAGTAGTGCACCAGGAGGCCCCTTTGCAGAGTGTTTGATGAAGGGGTGGGGCCTCTGCCAAGGTCTCAGCAAGTCCGCTATATGGGACTAACTGGTGGGAACAATAGTGGTTCTTGACCCCAATGACCCTCAGCAGCCAAGGGGACTTCATCCCTCAACCAGTAGTGCACCAGGAGATCCCTTTGCAGAGTGGTTGAGAAAGGGGGGGCCTCCGACAAGGTCTCACCAATGCCGCTGTGGGGGACTTACTTGTGACAACAATAGTAGTTCTTGGCTCCCAGCGACCCTCAGCAGCCAAGGGGAATTCATCCTCCAACCAGTAGTGCAACAGGAGGCCCCTTTGCAGAGTGTTTGATGAAGGGTGTGTGGCCTCTGCCAAGGTCTCAGCAAGCCTGCTGTATGGGACTAACTGGTGGCAACAATAGGGTTTCTTAGCCCCAAGCGACCCTCAGCAGCCAAGGGGAGTTAATTTCCCAACCAGTACTGCGCCAGGAGGTGCGTTTACAGAGTGATTGAGACAAGGGGTAGGGCCTCCAATGAGGTTGAAGTAATACTGCTGTGTGGGACTAACCGGTGGCCGCAATAGGGGTTCTTGGCCCCCATCGACCCTCAGCAGCAAAGGGGATTTTATCCTCCAACCAGTAGTGCACCAGGAAGCGCATTTGCAGATTGATTGAGAAAAGGGGGGCCTCCAATGAGGTCTCTGCAATCCTGCTGTGTGGGACATACTAGTGGGAACAACAGTGGTTCTTGGCCCCCAGTAACCCTCAGTAGCCAAGGGGTCTTGGGGTGGGCGGAATTTGCGTAGTCGCATTACGCAAAGTTCCGCAAAACGGTAAAAAATCTCCGCAAGCACGCAAAAGTTCCGCGAACACGCGCAATTGCTTGTTCCGCCCGTTCGCGATGCTTTTTTCCTGTTCGCGAACGCTGTTTGCGTGCTCGGGGGGAAATATCTCGCGAACACGCACTTTGAAAGCGCAAACAAGCAAAATTACCCAAATTCCGCGAGCGGAACGGAATTTACCACCCAGGCCTAGTCTTCATTAGGAGAGGCCGAGCAATACTACGCCCACTCACGGAACTCCACTGAATTTGGCAAAGTTTTTCGGTAACAGCGTGGAATTCCGCGGAGTGAAACTGCGAAAGCTCTACCCAGGCCTACAGAAAACGAGCACAAATTGAGCAGAACCCACTCATACTTTCTCTCACCCACTCACAGATATACTCAGAGACTTGCGCACCGATACACAGACCTTTTCAGAGCCTCACACACCCACTCACATACCCACTCGGACATTCATATACCCACCTACAGCCCCACTCATACTCTCTCACAAGCACTTACAAACCTACTCAGAAACTCATACACCCACTGAGACACTTATGCACTCACTCACACACTCAGTGTCAAAGGTTAGTGGTTACAGATAGGAAATTAAATTTAAAAAACCTTACAAATTCACTTAAAAAAATCAAAGGGTACAAGGACATTATAGTTGGGAAATAGAATTTAAAAAATCATAGAAATTCGCTAAAAAAACCCAAAGGTTACAGGGGCATTATAGTTAGGATCAGATTTATCTTGTACAAAACAGTGAAATTCAGAAGTTATCGTTACCTGAGCTTACTATAACTTATGTACCCACAATGCACTGCTTATGACCTCACATATTACATCACTCATGACATGGTGAGTGACACCACTGATGACATCTCAAATTACATCACTGACATACTTTATTCAAAATTATCAAACAATGTATTATACATTAAAAATAAAACCTAAGTTAGCGTTTACCATAGAAGTGCTGAACGAATAAAAAAATTAAAACCTGAACTGAACCAACAAATGAAATTAAACTATTAACAACTTTAACCAATAAAATCAAACAATTAAATCAACAATATAAAGGCACACTAATTTAAACAACTAACTACTCCAAAAACTACAAAAATTGCAAGACGAGGAAATTTTGCCTGATTTTCTCTCCCAACCATTAAAGAAAGAAACATATACATTTCAACAACTACATAACCAAGTAAGTAAAACTTACATTTAAACTAAAACATAATTATTGTTAAACTTAAAAATGTTAAATAACAAATAATTAATAAAATACTTTCCAACTTCCATCTCTTTACATGGACGTCCTACAAAAAACATGGAAATGTACTAAATAAAATTCTAATTCATGCTATTGGAGGGCCACAACAAAATGATGATGTTGTGAAATATGTGGGTGAGCACAACCATCACCCAAATCTTGCAGAAATAGAAGTAAGGGAGATATTGCAGGATATAAGAAAGGCAAGCACTAGCTCTCAGGCAAAATCCTTAAAGATATACTACTTAAAGTTACAGAACACATCACAGGCCAACAACCACCTATCCCCACTTCAACATGTTTAACTACATGAACTTAAAAAAGCCACCAGTGATACTCAGCCTGCCCCAAGAAGATACTAAGACATACACATATCGTAACATTTAACAATGTCACATAATGATGAACCGTTCCTTTCACATGACAACATAAATAACGAAAAATCCTACTATTCTCAACAGCAGATAACTTACTAAAACTTAGCCAATGTCAAACGTGAATGATGGATGGGACCTTCAAAATGTGTCCCAAACCATTCACTCTGATATACACCATTCATGGTAAATGTCAAAACACAAACATCCCTTTTATATGTGCCATAATACCAAATAAACAAAACAGCACTTACTGCAACCTCATAAACCATATCAAACATAAGACAAATAATTACTACACCCAAAAAATAATCATAGACTTTGAACAAGCCATTATTCAAACCATTCTAAAAATTTACCCTCGCACAGCCATTCAAGGCTGTTACTAACATTTTAACCAAAGTATATGGAGACACCTTCAAAAACCTGCACTAAGGGGCTCATTAGGATGGCGGTCGTAGGCACATCCATGGTGCTGGCGGAAAATTACCTTTTCCGCACTCCATCGGTGGTCCTCGATTCCGCCATATTACAATGGTCAAAGTTAGCCCATTTTCCATCTGCTGCGGAGTCTCGAGATCCACCAGAAATTGGGAGCCAATAGAGAAACACTGCTGTGCGGAATGACGTTACGACCGCCGGACAAATCACGATGCCTCAAACAGCCCATCACAACGCAGCGGAGAAACCGGCCACCCGTAGACGGCGGAAGCACTACTGCGGAGAGCGAAACTAGAATCCCGGTCACCTCTACGCGGTCCTGACCGCTATGGATCCAGCTCTTCAAGCCCTTCCGCTGCTGTACCTCATCCACTACCAGCAAATAAGACGTCGCCGCGGTCAACACCGCAGGTACGTAAAAACACAACTCCGCATACAAACACAACACACAACTCCCGTGCTGAAATACGGTTCCTGTCCACATCAGACACTCTGGTGGGGACAGGAACATATCCCCCAGTGTACTCGCACATGTCCTGCATGCTAGAAATCCACACCTCCGCATCCGGGTCACCCATCAACTGCAAAATCACTGTAATGTCCCGGGCAAGTCACTGCAGTGGTGAAGACGTGGGAAAACCTGTGCACAATGTAGTAGGCAGGGCCGGCGCCAGGCATGGGCATTCTGGTCAGCTTCCCAGGGCTCCAACTTCACCCTACCCACAGTACGCTTCCCACACCCATTTGAGCACATGCTGTGTGCCCCTCCTGTGCCCCCCCTGCACAATTTATCACCCTGGTGTGACTACACCTCACACCTCACACATCAAAGGGAAAGGTAGATTGACTGGGAAGGTGGGGGTGAAGATGAACACCCTGCACAGAAGGTCAGGGGCTGGACAACCCTCCTCCTCACACCTACCTTCCACTCATGTGAATCAAACAGAGTATAATTAAGAAATGAAGACTCACACTGCATATGAACAACCACTGAACTGTTCACACTGCTTGTCAAGTCCCTCAGAAAGATCCCACACTGACACTCTGCCACATACACATACCATAGGTCATTAGCAATGTAGGACAAGTAATGGGCTAGCACAAAGTGAAGTGCACAGTGCTGGAAAACCATGCAGCAAGCCACATAGCATGTGTACATCACATGCAAGAGGAGGAACATATCACACTACCCTTAGGCCCTCAAATCAGACATGGGTGGCACAGTGATTGAAATTAAGCCACAGTGACCTCTGTGCAACAACTCAGGAATACATCAATGCAAGCTATGCATAGGCACAGGAATGATAGGAAGTGTCAGAAGTCATACAGTGACCAGCCACACATCTGTGTCAATTTACTTGACATGTGTATGCCACCAGCACAACACACATGGCTCATTGTCACACTCCCTGACTGTCAAACCCAAGTAGGACCTTCACACATACCCCTCATCTACCCATCACACACCTGCAACATTCAACACCTGTGAGAAACACACAAAAAGGTGCAAATAAGGTCCTGTGAGTTTACTGACAACAAATCACACACCCTGGGGTGCATCTACAAATGTCAGACTCACACTCAGGGATGTCTGAACCAATGCTGATCCAAAAACAATAGCCAAACACAAATCTCACAAACATCCACAGAAGTCCAACAAGCCCAGCCATGTGCAGCCAAACAGTGGAAAGGCAATGTGACCCTAGACAGAACAGGAAAACACAACATTGTCACTCTGGACCAATGCACAGACACCATACCCCAACACAAACTAGAATTGCATCATCAAAAGCCAATCATGAACAGTAACTGGGATCAAGGGGACAAATCAGCTAACACAGACATACACACCACACCAGTCATCAAGTGAACATGGTGTCACAGTGTACCACAAGCATGCACATGCACAATCCTGACAAGTGACAGGTCAAAAATAGGAGGACAAACCACTATTGTGCACTCAAAACAAGCTCATGAACAAGAATCCACCTTGCTGCATGTGACACACACAAGAAATGCACACTACACATGCAACACACATCTGAATGTATCACAATGCACAAACTACTCACACACAATGTCATGCAAATAGAACATCACACACACATTGCACCTGTCAGTAGAAAGAGCCAACACAGGCCAAACACTGTATCCATCCACAACAAAAACACAACAGATGCACATACCAATCCATCACATAGCAAACTCTGCTGGACATCAGGGGGATGCACACCAGGCAAGTACAAGGCAACATACACTGACAGCACTGCATGCACACCAAGCAGTGTGTGCACACCAACCAAACCAGTAGCACACATATCTGAGTGCCCCACCATGAACTCCCACAACACAAATCATCACAGCACACAGATAACATCACACACAGGAAGGGTAGCAGTACCTCAGCAAACACACATACAGCTTAGCCATCACCCACAGATGCACAACTCAGGGAAACCCAGATGCAAACAACATGACTAGAGGACTGTGCTGCTCAAACATATGCACTGCACATGAGCAACCATGACTGCAAACTATTAGAAGAAAATAACATATAACTAATTGTGAAACTGTCCTGAGTGGCACATTGGTCCTGTACACAGATCATCCTCACACAGTATAGTGTCACACTATGAAGTTGTGGGGAGGCTCACACACTGGCAAGCCATGGGGTGGAAGATATGAGATTGAAGTGGTGTGTACATCAGTAGTGGACAGGTGAGGAGTGTACAGTCCACCAACACATAGAGGAGTAACTCACAATGTGTAGGCATCAGAAGCACCTTTTGGGGATGGTATGACTCCTCATACCACATACCATACTGGAGCCAAAAATGTGCCAAGTGACAGCAATGCATGAGAAAACTCACAAATAATGTCAGTGTGGCTGAGCAGGTCAGCACAGTGAGCACAAACTTAAACAAAACACATGGCTGATCAACAAAACACAACACAGACTTTGCAGTCACACACTCTGCATACTCACAACTGACAGCGACAACAAGTAGGTGTACCCCAGGAGTGTAAGGACACACAGACACACTGCACAGTGCTCAACCTACAACTCCTACATGTGCCCACAATCTGAAGCACATGTCTGACAATGTAAACAAACAGGCACTCATTACCTGGATCATACATGTGTGTAGTTGGCATGTGCAGGGGCACATACACATCAACACTACTGACAATGACAGGCCAATCACACTGTATGACTACTCAAGTGCACACATTCAAATGTACCCATGTGATTATAATGACAGGCCCACACAAGATGACTACATACCAACACTGCTGTGCACACATCAAGAAAGAGCCCACAGAAATGCTGGACCCTGGCCACCCTGCAATTAATCCTGTGGATAGCATTCACCTCTGTTCTGGTATTGCATCCTAACATGACGTGTACAAGTTAGCAAACCTGAGCACAGAATGATTAGGAGAAGAGTAGATCATCACAAACAACCATCATTGCACCCTCTAGCCTCAGACTCCAGAAGAACAAAAGTGCTTGTTACCTCTGTAAAGCTCTGAAAAAGTAAAACAAGCAATTGGCAATGTTAAAGTGACATACAGAGCATGTGTCACATGAACCGATACCCATACATAAAACCTTTTATTTAGCAAGGACATTGACAAAGCAGACAACAGGAGTAACAGTCTTTATTACATAATGCCCAGATAGGCATCAAAAGTACAAAACAGCAAGGCCATTGGCCAGTACAAATTCAAAGTATGCACAAGTGTGCATGAGAAACTGCACAGGGAATGGGCATCAAAAGTAACAAACAACAAGGCCATTGGCCAGTACAAATACAAAGTATGCACATGTGTGCATGAGAAACTGCACAGGGAATGGGCATCAAAAGTAATAAACAGCAAGGTCATTGGCCAGTACAAATTCAAAGTATGCACATGTGTGCATGAGAAACTGCACAGGGAATGGGCATCAAAAGTAACAAACAGCAAGGCCATTGGCCAGTCCATAGTTCCAGTGCACACAGGTGTGCATGAGAAACTGCACAGGGAATGGGTAACACCGTCCACTGCCATGGGAATCACCCCAGCTCAGGGGATACAAATGGGCAGTCCAGGCACCGCTGTGGGGGAAATGGTGTGGGGAGGGGGACTTTGCCTCAACTTTGGCTTTCAGTTGAACTGGGAGGTGGCTGATTGTCGGGGCCAGTTGGAGGACTGGACCTGGGAGAGAGGGGACCGGCTGAGGTAGAGGCATCAGTGGCTGTGGGAGCCTGAGGGCCAGTAGCGGTTCCTGGAGGGAGTGCTGCGGGGCGGGGGGCGGGCAGGGGAGGGGCAGGGTGGGGGGTACTAAACTCCGGCTTACGGCCGAACTGAGTTAAGTACATAAATAAATAAATAAAACGAATTACATTGCGCGCGCTGCTTCGCAATCGGCATTGCAGCGCGCGCAATGTAATTCGTTTTATTTATTTATTTATGTACTTAACTCAGTTTGGCTGTAAGCCGGAGTTTACTACCCCCCACCCTGCCCTTCCCCCGCCCCACCGCCCCGCAGCACTCCCTCCAGGAGCCGCTACTGCTGAGGGCTGCTTGGACCGGGTGGTGTGGTGGCACGGGGAGGTGGAGACATGCTGCTGGGAGACACAGTGTGTGAGGGTGAATGTTGAGGGCTGGGTCTCAACTTCTTGGGGATTCGGTAGCCCACAAGTGTCTTGGCCGGAGTAGGAAGTGAGGTGGGCACAACAGCCTCACTCTCCACCAAAGGTGTATTAGGTGCAGGTGGCTCTCCCTGTGGGGATTTGCTGGATCTGGTGGTACGCTTGTGGTGGCCTTGCCTTTTCCCCTCCATCCCCTGTTGTCCAGGTAAACCCCCCACTTTGCTCTCCTGTCCCAGCTTCACAGGGGTGTGGGTGGGAGTTGACATTGTGGGTGAATCTGCCTTAGAGAAGTGTTTGTGCTTAGTCGTTGCAGGCACCAGGTTCACAGAAGACAGGGCAACTGTTTGTTTGTCTTTGGGAGCAGGTGTGGGGATGGGAATGCCCTTGGATGGGGTGATTTTGATGAATATGATGTTGATGCCTGCTTCTTGGTCTGATGCCCATGAGTGTCACGTGATGGGCTTTTGCGCTCCTGTGTGCCTGTTTTGTGTTGTGGGGATGGTGTCTGTGGTCTGGCCCACTTGGAGTGCTGCTGTTGTGTGCTGCATGTGGAGGGCTTGGTGCCTGAGGGCTGTGGCGTGTGGGCACTCTCGTCAGGTGGTGCCACTGGCAGGGTGGTTGCTGAAGGGACAGGAGCTGGACTGGGAGCCTGTGACTGCTGAATGACTGCTGTCACTGTGGAGGACAAAGACTGGACAGTTCGGTGTAGGCCACCCACGTCAGAATGAATCCCCTCCATGAAGGCAACTACCTGTGCCAACTTCTTGTCATGATCCTGGAAGGCATTCAGGAGAGCAGTCTGACCCACTCACAGCTGGCGCAAAAAGTCCACTGCCTCTACACTGAGGGCAGCGGGGGAGACAGGGCAGGGGCAGCTGTGACTGGGGGGAAGGAGACTCTACCCTTCCTAGGGCTGCGGGCACGGACAGCACTTGTGGTTGCAACTGGGAGGGTGGGCACTGGACGATGTGTGGTGGAAGACGATGCAGATTTCAAACTTCCTGTGCCCGCCAACATCGAGGAGTCACCGCTAGAGTCTGATGATGTGGAGGTTGGTGTTTCCAGGCGTGATTCATCCAGGGCACTCCTGTCCCCCTCCGAGGCGCTGGTCACATCAGTGTCAGTGAGCTCATGTGTAGCAGTCGTGCCAGAAGCTTCCCCACTGATGTCGGTCCCCTGTCCTTCCATGCCCTCCGTAGATACTGCAAGAGACAGAGACATAGGTTCAGTATAGTGCCATACTCACAAACATCATATGCAAGCAAAGCACAAAACTTGAAAATGATACTCCCATGTTGCCCTCCTCCATGTGCAGTCAGCATGTGCAACCTTTATGCATCATCAGAAGATGCATGGAAACATGCATAGTTGATATTAATGCCCCATGTGACGTTGACACAGCCAAATAGCTGGCCCGTGCCTCCTGGTAACCTAACATACTATTCTCTGTAAGCATACCTACATGCCTGTAGGTAAGATAGATATACATCTAAGCATGTTGTCTCTGTCACATATGGACTCACTTCAAGGGAACACCACAGATACAGACTCCCAAATGTCCTTTTGCAATGGCCACAAGCTCCTGCTATCCACCATGTTGTGCTTTGAAGCACAACTACAGTTGCACATTGGTGTCAGCTGTGTAGTTGTCACAAATTTTAAGTTGTGCACAGCACACATCTATAAATGCACACTAACATAATGCTCACTGCTGTTCACTGCCAGGTGATGTCTATGACACTCATACTGCAGCATATGTCACAAGGCCACATCTCATCAGTCAATGTCAAGGGTCATTGTATTAAACACATGAGAAACCACATGTTGTAAAAATGCATAACAGCTGCACTCAACACTGAGGCCACTTAGAAGCCATTGCATCACACTAGAGACATCACAGAGCTCCGCAATGGCTCAGGCTTGGAATTCATGCAGTCACTCACACCCAAAGTCACACTTCGCAGAATACTCACCCCCAACTTGCTGCTGATGGGCCCTCAAGCGTCCATCCAGCTCTGGCTGTGTCACTGCCAAGATGCGGGCCATTAGTGGTGTCATGCTCCTGCGCGCCAACCTGCCACTACGAGGGAGCACCCCCAGCGTCATCTTTGCCACGTTTTTGTTCAGCCGGCAGATGTCATCCCACCTCTTGTGACAGTGTGTGTGCCGTCGGTTGGAGACACCCAGAGCCCGCACCTTGCGTGCAATGGCCCTCCATATGGACTTACGCTGGTGGACCTTAAGCTGCAGGCATGGGAGACAAGAAGAGGAAGTTTCAGTGACACTGTGTTATGTACCACTGTGCGTCAGTACAGGAGCATGAAAAAGCATAGCACACCAATACCTAAATGTTGAGCAGAGACCATACAGCATGACATGTAGTACACTTGCATCGAATAATCTCATAGAAATGTATACATGTATGATGATGGACACAGTACCTCGCCATCTCATACACATGCAGAGTGCCAGCACAGAAACCAATGTGAAGAAGACCCTCATCTGTGATGTAGTATGTGAGTGAGCAATACACACAATACATTTGAAATGATGTGTTGGGGCAGACTCACTGTGTCCAACACTACACACCCCTCAATGTCCTTGGCCAGTGAATGGCTACTTGTGTCATGGAGGTCAGATTTAGGGCCATGATCTTCCATTCTCACACTCTTCTCACAAGGTGTAGGCCTGTCTTGTGCAATCCTCAGGCCTACGATAGCTCATTGAGAAATAGGGTGGCAGACAACACATATGTTTCACTCAGTCCATTTACTGATGGGTCCTAGGTGAATTACCACCAAGAGTGTTACACTCAGGCATTTTACTGTTGTGCATAATGCATACATATCCATGGGGGCAATATGAAAACTGTACACACATTCTTCAGTACCCTCTGGACGAAATACATTTGTAATGTCACAAATGAGCATGTGAAAACTTCATGGACTATGACATCACATAGCACAGGCAATGTTTGGTCAGACTTCGACTGTCCAAACCAGCAGTGTTACTGTATATAGCTGCAAAAACACTGCATGTCCCTCCCATCCTTCAATGCAGCCATGGATCTGTGGAAGTAAGGCTACACACACCATTGACATGAAGTCAGCATGCTAGGCAGTGTATCACACATTTACATTACCCAGTCTCAGACCAACTTTTGCATTTTTCTTGCTGAAGAAGGGCTGTAGAAATGTCCATGTTGCCATCCTCCCCAAATACTCAAGTGCAATTCTTACTGGGCCATGTATGGAGCATGGTATATGAAAAATAAGGATGCATGCACATTAACTTGCACTCACAGGCACATACTACTGCAGAGCAACATCATGTGAGCACTCCGAGCACTCTCAAACGTTCACTCTGAAACACTTACCAGTACATCTGGCACACCATATAGCCTCCCATACTGTGAAAGGACCTCGTCTACCAGGACCTCCAGCTCCTCTGTGGTGAAGGGACGTGCCCTGATGTTCTCAGTTCTCGCCATCACTGGGTCCACGAGACAGGAACAGCAGCAGTTGGTGGTGAAGAATGGCAGGCAGCAGTGTCTGGATGCAATTGAAATGTGTGGCTCTCTCACAGACATATATAGCCCCTTGGGGTTGTTTCAGTGGTACTCAGCTGCTGCAATTGGTATTCCTGGTCAGCATTTTTCAAATGTAACCAATAACCCGGGACCGCGGTGGCGGTGCACGCCTACCGCGAGTTTCAAAATTGTTTGCCACTACCACGATCGCGGTTCCCATTGGCTGCAATGGCATGGGCATTGGCGGTGTCACACCGCAGGGGCCAGGCGGTCGCTACCGCAATCGTGCATCTTTCAATTGTAACCAATAACCGGGCCCGCAGTAGCGGAGTACGCTTACCGCGGGTTTCAAATGTGTAATTCACTACCGCGATCGTAGTTCCTATTGGCTGCAATGGCATGGGCATTGGCGGTGGCACACCGTGGGGTCCAGGCGGTCGCTACCGCAATTTGGCATCTTTCAATTGTAACTATTGACCGGGCCCGCGGTAGCGGAGCACGCCCACAGCGGGTTTCAAATGTGTAATTCACTACCGCGATCGCGGTTCCCATTGGCTGCAATGGCATGGGCATTGGTGGTGGCCAGGCGGTCGCTACCGCGATTTGGCATTTTTTGATTGTGGCCAATGACTGTGATTGCAGTGGCGGAGCACGCATACCGCACCTATGGACACATTATGCTCTAGCAATGGCAATGGCCAAATCTCATCATGGAACACTAGACACTTACAATGTATTATGCCACCTGATTGCTAAATTCAATGCTAGTGTGACATTGAACTCACTGATGACTACACATGCCATGTCAGTGCACATGATTACATGCATTGGCATCTACTTCCTCACATGTCACATATGATATTTGTGTGCATGTACACAGATTTGGTGTGTAATGGACTCTTATATTTGTGAACATGTCAATGTGTGAGATGGCTAATCAACCCACAGTAATGATGGACTGACTACATAATGTGTCTATTTCACTGTGTAGATTGCTGAATTCTTTTTGATAGTTGATCAGCTTACACACACTGTGCTCATGGTGTAGAAAAGTTGTGCTCTGTGCAACTTAAGCAAGAAAGTGTGGCAGGTACAGCAGCTACGTAGAAGTCAGCAGTGTTGCTGTTTCAAACATGTGCTGTGTCAACTAATCCCAGGGCTGGTGACACAAGATGTAGGAATGTACCATTTTCCATTCACATAGTCAGATTCTGTTTTGGAGGTAGTCAGTATGTACATACTGACCACATGTACAACTACATGAGATCAAGGTGTCTCTGCATGTGACTTGTGCATTAAGCTGTTGTTTCAGTCCAGTCATTGTTGGCGCTGTGTCAGTCAAGATGTAAGATGTTTGACACATCTCATAGGGCAATGAAATTGACATGTGTCCCCTTTCAATTTTATGTAGGAGACGACCAAATGTGCATCGTCCGTTCCCAGTGCTGGCAAACATGGAGGATGAGGACATCATAAGAAAATTCCGTCTGGATCGCCTAACCCATCAAGACCTATGTGCTCAGTTTGAGCCCCATCTGAGGCCTCACAGAACCTATCCGACTGCTTTGACACCAACAGTTAAGGTGATGGCGACCCTGCATTACTTTGCAACTGGTTCGTTCCAGTAGACGGTGGCCATCGCCGGTGGGATGTCTCAACCGATGTTCAGCATGGTGCTACGTGATGTCCTGTCCGCAATGATGACATACAAGGACCGCTACATCCATTTTCCTAGGAGACATGAATTGGCAGCTGTGAAGGGTGATTTTTATGACCTTGGTCACATCCCTAATGTTGTGGGTGCCATTGACTGCACACATGTTGGCCTGGTTCCACCACAGGCATGTGAGCACATATACAGGAACAGGAAGCATTTCCGTTCCATTAATGTGCAAGTGGTATGCCAAGCGGATATGATAATCTCCCATGTCTGTGCCAGATTTCCCGGATCAGCACATGACTCCTACATACTGCGTAACAGCATCATACTACAACTGATGGCAAATCTGCATCCGGAGCGTGCGTGGCTTGTTGGTGAGTACGCAGAGTCAAGTAGTGTGCTGTATGTGTGACATGCTGTTCTCAGCTCCTGTTTATGTAATTAAATTGCTCTCTGTATGTCACATCTAGGTGACTCTGCGTATCCCAACCGGCCTTGGTTGCTGAGCCCACTGAGGAATCCAAGGACCCCGGGGGAAGTCCGCTACAATGATGCACATGGGAGGACTCGTCGTGTGGTGGAGCGTAGTTTTGGGCTTCTGAAGTCTAGATTCCGTTGTCTGGACAAGAGCGGAGGTGCACTGCTCTACTCTCCCCAAAAGGTGTGTCAGATCATAGTTGCATGCAGCATTCTCCACAACCTGGCCTTGCGCAAAGAGATCCCCCTGCTCCTGGACGACGATGAGCAGCAGATGCCCCCCCTGCAAACCCACACATGCCCAGTGATGACGATAGTGGGGAAGAGGAAGGTGTTGACCTGCGTCAACAGCTCATCGACAACTACTTCCCTTGAGTGTAAGTGACATTGTACAAAAGTGACATTGTCTGTTGTCTTTGATAGTAGTGGCAAGGCATAGATGAATTTTTTGACTGCTGCCTGTTGTTGGCTCTGTGCAAATGGCTGATGTGTGTGGCACAGGGTATATTTGTCCAGGTACCTCAAGTCTATGTTGAAGTAGTTGCTCATTGTTATGTGTGCTGGTTTGTGTACGTTGATGACTAGTGGTGTGTTCTAGCTGTGATGGCATCACCTGACAAGTAAATCTCATTCTCTTGTGTCTTTCTAGGTCCCTTCACCCTCTCAATGCCTCGACACAATCAGAGCTTGTGGTACAGTGGAATTTGAGTTGACATTGTACATACTGTGATAAACATGGAGCTGACACATAGACATAGGTGTGTAAATAGTGTTTGATTACAATAATTATTTGTGACAGAGAAGTGTTTTTACCAAATTGTGGAAAGTGAATTTCTGAGTTGTCAGTGATGGTAAATGAGAACAATAGAGTGGTCACCACATTGATGTAGTCACACAGTCCAACAGACTCCTGCCATCAACATGGCAATGTGGGTAAGAATAGTCAACAAAGTCAATGTCAAGGGGAACAGAGGTGCCATCATGGCTGGCTCGGCAACTAACGTTTGGATGGTGCATTGCCACGTGATCCTCCCCTTATGCGTTTGGCAGGGGGGCCTCTGCTGCGGGCTCAGTGGTGTCTGAGGAGTCATTTTGTTGCAGCTCACCCCTCTCTGTGGCCGCAGCTGAGGTGGTGGGAGTATCAGCACGCGGGCCACTGGTGGGGGGTTGAGCTGTCATTTGGGCCGCATGTCTGTCCCTCAGAACACCCACAAGCTGGCCCATGAGGTCCACAATTTGGCCCAAACGCATGTCCATGGACCTCAGCAGCAGGCGGAGCTCACGCACTTCTTCCACAACCTGGCCCATCTGTCCCTGGGTCTGCTCATATGCCTCAAGGACTCGGGTGATGGTGGCCAGGGCTTCGGTCCCAGTGTCCTCCTGTATTTGTCCCCCAGTTGCCCTCCCACCTGCCCTGCTGACCCGGACCTGTGGCGTTGTCACTCGACGCAACCGCAAACTCTCCCTGCCCTCCTCTGATTGTGTGGTGGTGTTGGTAACCACTGAGGCAGGGAGAGTGTTGCAGGCAGCAGTGGTGGTGGTGGTGGTTGAGGCCGCACAGGTCATTGCAGCAGGGGCCAGCGCTGTTGTTGTTGCTGTGGTAGTGGTGGGGACAATGAGGGCCTGAGACATGGTACGCCCTGGCAAGCCGGATGGGCCAGGTTGTTGCTCCTCATCCGAGAAATGTAGGGAGTCTGTATCCGAGAGTTCACGTTCCGGGGGGAGACTGGCTCTGTAGGTTGGTGTTGTCTTCTGCTGCAGTTGCTTGTGGATCTCCTGTTGAACAGAGGTCAAATGGTCATTGAAGTGCACTCCACAAGCTTGGTGTTAGACGTTTGGATGTTACATGTGATACACCACACACTTTACATTGCACTCACTTGGTATGGCTGCAAGATACTGGGCATCAGGACATGATGTTGAGATACATACATTACTTGTCCATGGGTGCCATGTGAAAGGGAAGCATGTGCCACGTACAGATTGTGGGATTACAAGGACATGTTGTCATGTAACAACTTGCGGCACATCAACTTTATGTGATGCGTCTTTTTGGTTTGCTCTGCACGGAATCACTTTCAGCTAAGCAAGAACTAGCCATTGTGATGTTATACATACCTTTTTCATATCATGTACTTTACTTTGTTTGTCTGATTGACCATGCATGGTTTGTGTTCATATGGGCCTTCATGCTCTGACACCATGGCAGTTACACATTGCATTCAGTGCTGTGCATGATTGGGCCCTGAATTTCTTCCACATGTGACTTGGTGAGTCAAAGTTTAATTTCTGTGACAGTTACGTACGCTTAGCTGTCTGCACGCTGGATGTGGCTTTTGGATATATGCCAAGTTGGGTGACATGTGAGTGCTGGTGTGGTCATATAGCTCCATGCATTTTGAGAAGGATGGCAGGGTGCATGCACTGTCTACCTACCTGTTCGGTGACACAGTGGAGGGAAATAGCTGCCACATGGTTATGAGTGGGAGGAGTGTACCATCCTGCTGAGCTGTGGGACAAGGGGGCCTGGTAGGAGTTGTAGTGCTGGCTTCCCACCCACAAACACCCCTCCCTGTTGAGATGGCTACCTACCTGTGAAGTGGAACAGAGGGAGGGAATAGGTTACAGATGGCTCTTGGGTGGGGGGAGTGTTCCATCCTGCTCAGGGGTGAGACAAGAGAGCATGAGAAGGCTACCTACCTGTAAGTTTGATGGGAACAATGCAATGGCTGTCACATGGTTCTGGGTGTGGGGAGTGTTCCATCCTGCTGAGCTGTGGGGCAAGGGGGTCTGGTGGGAGTTGGAGTGCTGGCTTCCTACCCACAAACACCCCTCCCTGTTAAGATGGCTACCTACCTGTAAGTTTGAAGAGAGCAATGCAATGGCTACCACATGGTTCTGGGTGTGGGGAGTGTTCCATCCTGCTCAGCTGTGGGACAAGGGGGTCTGAAGGGAGTTGTAGTGCTGGCTTCCTACCCACAAACACCCCTCCCTGTTAAGATGGCTACCTACCTATAAGTTTGAAGAGAGCAATGCAATGGCTGCCACATGGTTCTGGGTGTGGGGAGTGTTCCATCCTGCTCAGCTGTGGGACAAGGGGGTCTGGTGGGAGTTGCAGTGCAGGCTTCCCACCCACAAACACCCCTCCCTGTTAAGATGGCTACCTACCTGTTAGTTTGAAGAGAGCAATGCAATGGCTGCCACATGGTTCTTGGCGTGGGGAGTATTCCATCCTGCTCAGCTGTGGGACAAGGGGGTCTGGTGGGAGTTGTAGTGCAGGCTTCCCACCCACAAACAACCCTCCCTGTTAAGATGGCTACCTACCTGTAAGTTTGAAGAGAGCAATGCAATGGCTGCCACATGGTTCTGGGTGTGGGGAGTGTTCCATCCTGCTGAGCTGTGGGACAAGGGGGTCTGGTGGGAGTTGTAGTGCAGGCTTCCCACCCACAAACAGCCCTCCCTGTTAAGATGGCTACCTACCTGTAAGTTTGAAGAGAGCAATGAAATGGCTGGCACATGGTTCTGGGTGTGGGGAGTGTTCCATCCTGCTCAGCTGTGGGTCAAGGGGGTCTGGTGGGAGTTGTAGTGCAGGCTTCCCACCCACAAACAGCCCTCCCTGTTAAGATGGCTAACTACCTGTAAGTTTGAAGAGAGCAATGCAATGGCTGCCACATGGTTCTGGGTGTGGGGAGTGTTCCATCCTGCTCAGCTGTGGGACAAGGGGGCCTGGTGGGAGTTGGAGTGCTGGCTGCCTGTCCACATGCCCCCATGAAAATATTGCTAGCTACCTTTGGGGTGATTCAGAGGAAGGACATGTTATATCTGTGAGACATGTGTTGTGAAGAGTGTGTTGTACATAAGAGCATTTGGGTCTAGGAGGTGTAGCTTTGTAGTTGTGCAAGACAGTACATAGCAATGTAATGGTAGACATTTGTTGGTACTTACCAGCCTCCACTCCCCCGGGTATTCCTGTGAGACTCTCTGGATGCAATGTGGCAAGCACCTTCTCCTCCCATTCCGTGAATGTTAGTGGTGGAATGAGAGGGCCACCGCCAGTCCTCTGAGCCAGCTCATGGTTCTTGTTGGCACGCTCTTTCACCCTGGTCTTGAGGTCATGCCACCTCCTCCTGATGTCCTTCAGGGTGCGCGGGGTGGTCCCTACTGCATTGACTTTGTTGAATATCCTTGCCCACATTTGATTTTTTGTGGCTACTGGTATCTGTTGGACCATGCTTCCAAACAAATGTGGTTCTACTCTGATTACCTCATCTACCATCACTGACAACTCATTGTCAGTGAATTTGGGCATCTTCTTCTGTGACATTGTGTGTGATGTGCAAATGGGGGAAAGTGCAGGTGTGAAGGTGGTGGTGGTGATGTGTGTGGTGTGTGTGTGGTTGTGATGGTGTGATGTATGCTGATTTGCCTCTCCTTTGTGCTGTGGGTTTGGGCCCTTGAGTTGTGGAGTTGTGCAAAGGATTCTGGGCAGGGAAGGGGCTGGTTTTATACTCAGCTATGTGGGTGGGTCAAAATGGAGTATTCATGTCAGGTGTGTTGTGTGGGTTGACCTGGGATTTGTATTTTTTAGTTGCCATGGGGATGTGTCATTGGGGTGTGTTAGGTGTTTTTTGAGGCTGAGCCAGATTTATGGCCACACTTGGTAGCCTTGTTGTGTGGTTGCTTTCGACCGCCATTACTCTTCCGGAGTGACCGTGACGGTCAGAATACAACAGACCTTCCGCCGGCTCTCCCATTCATCAATTGTTGCGATCGCGGCGGTCGGAAACAACTGATCGTTCTGCTGTCACCGCAATCGTATCCTAATTTCACGTGCGGTCAATCCGCTGGTCGAACAGCGGTTTGGGGTCTTTCCGCAGCAAATCCGACCACCGCGGACGGATTTTCACCTGCTCCGGACGGTCCCGGCGGAGTTTCGTGGAATCCGCCCGCCGCGGTCACATTTTTCTGGCGGTTCATCCTAATCCGACTGCCGGTTTTTCCGCGGTACATGCGGACAGTTAATTTCCGCTACCACGGCGGTCGGAATGGTTTTCCGACCGCCATCCTAATCGACCCCTAAGTGTAGAATATTCTACAAACAGCCAATTTGCCTTTGAAATAAAAATAATTATTGACTAGCCTATGTCCCTGTCACAAAGGTAGCCAACCACTACAATTTACTAATAGAAAGACTTTTCTACCAAAAAAATTAAGGCAAACAGCCCCCTAATGGACTATTTTGAAGACAATTGGGTTGGCTGACCTCATAGCTTAGAACATAAACACTGGCCAAATTTCAAATACCATGGTGGAATGTCTATGACAGCACCTTTGCACAGGAAGCAAAAACAAACAATGTAGTGGAAGGATGGCACTAAGCTTTCCAAGCCACATTAGGCAGAACCAAACCTACACTGTACAAATCTATAGAAGCATGCTACAATTTAAAGTCAAGCACTTCATTAATAACAAAGGAGTACATTACTTAGAAATTATAGCTAAAAGCATAGTAACCTACCAAAATCCTTAACAACCATGACAAATATTAAACCAACATACCAAATCTTTTTTATTTAAAAACATAAATATATTTTATTACATTAGTCAAAACGTTGATTACAATTTCAATGTAAATGAATACTAATATAATAAATCTACCTATATATTATTTAAAACAAAATTTAACCGTCTCCAATCAAGAAAGTAAAAACAAACTCAATCCATCACATAAATTTATACAACACATAAGCCAAACAATCCCACATACCAATCACATAATATTTACACAAAAATTATTAAATGACATTTGCCACCTAAGAGGAAATAAAAGAAATAAAACATGCTCTTCTGTTGCTGCAGCTCTTTCTCTGTATCCAAGTAATAAAAAATAGCAATCCACTACAAATAGTAAAATACTGTACAACCCTCCCCCCAAAAAATGGAAAAATGAAATAAATCCAAAATAAATTCCTCAAAAGAATCCATGTTATGTAGGAACCATAATAAATCCCAAACATGTTTTAGAAAAACTAACTCTCCAGGAAAACAGAAAAAAGGAAATAAAATTAAAAGCATTGGTTTATTGTAAACAATGATTTCCTTAAAAAGTGTAAACTCCCACTGCCCATTGCAATCGTTCGTAGACAAAACCTTGTAAAGTAGATTAAATAACCCACCCACAAAATAATTTAGACTCCCAAAAATACACATGCATAACAGTTAACCATCAAAGTATAACTAACAAAACAAAATTTAACATAACATAGCGTTACATTACTAAATAGTGTACAAAAATGCAAATCTTCAAACTAGTGAAAAACAATAGCAGTAATGCATCTATATATACAAGAAACCCACAAACAACAGAATAACCACCTTTTATAGCTCTCGCTAAACCCGCCCAACCTCAAAACACTTAAAAAAGTCCTTAAAAAAGGACTTGCCTGTTCCATTGAACAGCAGCAACTTACAGCAAAATGGTTCTGGGAAAATAGACTAAAGATAACACAAATAAATTACAAAATAGAAGCTAGTGGTAAAATAAAAATGTCAACTCAATGAAACTAAAGAAAATACTATCCTCATAGGAATAAATAGTAATTATTATGAAAATGTTGCCTGAATGTATAAAAAATGCAAAACAAATAATAAACATAGAAACTATGTCAAAAACGTTGTGTAACGATGTTTAAAATGTATAAAGGATAAATTAAATGACAGTATAAAATGTATACAATTAATTAATTTATACTAAGAAAAATATGTTAAAATGAAGTTGAAAATATGTATAATAAAAATATAAGAAATGTTAAAAAACTGTTAAACAACAAAATACAATACTAGGTAAATATAATTAACATGTTTTTTATTAATGAAAAATTAAAATAAAATGGTTTATTTACTTAATTTTATAGAAATATTGAGATTATATATATATATATATATATTCACAGAAAAAACCATAGGTTTCAGACACGTTATATTTAGAAATTAGCATTTAAAAAACCTTTGAAATTCACTGAAAAAACCATAGGTTTTAGGGACAGTTATAGTTAGTTGGACATTTCACTCGTACAAAACCCGTGAAATTCCCCGTTATAGTTAGTTCAGCTAACTATAACTCGCGCCCCGCAATGCACTGCTGATGACGTCACATATTACATCACTCATGACATGGTCAGTGACATCACTGTTGACATCACTGATGACATCTCAAATGACATCACTGTTGACATCATGCAGTGACTGTGTGTTTCTGTAAAGTTTAAATATTTTTAATATATATAGGAAAAGACGTATTGAAGAATGAGTGGGTGTATAAGTGTCTGTATGGATGATTTAGTAGGTGCGTGACTGACTCTATAAGTGAGTGATTTAACGTATCTTACTGAATGCATGGGTTAGTGACTAAACTGGGTGAATGTCTGTATCCGTCTGTCTGTTGCTGTGTAAGTTGCTGCATGTGTTTGTGAATAGCTACATGAGTGTGTATATGAGTTATTGAATGGTTGTCTGAGTATCTGTATGGGTGCCTGAGTGTTTGTGTGGGAGGGGTGTGTGCGACTCTGTGCATAGATGTGTGAGTGGGTGATTCACTGGGTGGATGGTTTCAAGAGTGCATCTGTGATAGACTGTATGGGTGGGTAAGTGTGTGTAAGAGTGTGTTAGTGAGTGAATGTATGTCCCAGTGGTACATGTGTGAGTAACTACATATGTGAAAGGCAGTATATATGTGTGTTGGAGTATATAAATAGCTATTAGCGAGAGTGAGTGATTGTGATAGTGGCTGTATGGATGAGTGTGTGCTTGTATCAGTGATTGTATAAGAGCGTAACAATGTGCTAGTATTTGTATGATTAAGTGAGCTGGTGTGTGTATAACTGTATAGGTGAGTAAATGGCAGTGTGTTTAATTATATGCATGACTGACTAGGTGTGTGAGTACCTCTATGGATGAGTGGCGGTGTTTGAGTGTCTATATAGGAGTAAGAGTGCATATGATAGTCCTGTACTGAGTGACCATAAGTATGAGTGACTGTACGGGTGAGTGAGTGGATGTGTGTGTGTAGACCTAAGAATCAGTGAGTGGGTATGTAGTTATTGGTGTTGGAGTGTCTATGGTTTTGCGAATGGCAGTCTGTAATTTAGAGTGGGTGTATCAAAGGTTATATTAGGGTGTGAGGAGGTGCATCAGATTATCACGTGGATGATGTCATCAGTGATGTCATCAGTGATGTCATTTGAGATGTCATCAGTGATGTCATCAGTGATGTCACTGACCATGTCATGAGTGATGTAATATGTGACGTCATCAGCAGTGCATTGCGGGGCGCGAGTTATAGTTAGCTGAACTAACTATAACGGGGGAATTTCACGGGTTTTGTACGAGTGAAATGTCCAACTAACTATAACTGTCCCTAAAACCTATGGTTTTTTCAGTGAATTTCAAAGGTTTTTTAAATGCTAATTTCTAACTATAACGTGTCTGAAACCTATGGTTTTTTCTGTGAATTTCAAAGGTTTTTAAATGCTAATTTCTAACTATAACGTGCCTGAAACCTATGGTTTTTTCAGTGAATTTCAAAGGTTTTTAAATGCTAATTTCTAACTATAACGCCCCTAAAACCTATGGTTTTTTCAGTGAATTTCAAAGGTTTTGTAAATGACAATTTTTAAATGTATTAATTGTTATATATTTTTTTGATACTGATTTACTACATTTTTAAAACTATTTATTTTTAGATATTTTATTTATTAAATTACATTGTAATTACATTATACATTACATTACAAAATATACTTTCTCTGAATGAATTACTTTAGTTTAAATAGTTTGCAAATAGGCAATAGAGTTTTAAGTACAGTAGTTACAGTTGTTGCAATGGGCAACACAATTTCAAACACAATGCAACATTGAGCTGAATGTGAATTTCTAGTTAAATGCAATTAGTTACTTTATGGATTACTTTTCTAACCACAGGACTGGATCCTAGATTCAGTCCTGGGACATCTCCTGTAAACAGTTGAGTAAAAGCGTTTTGGTTACAGTAGTGATTTTTAAGGAATATTATTGTATTTTAAAAGTTGACACTTAGAAACTTTTTCACATAGAATCACCAATGTTATCCTATGGGAGGAAATTCACTTAGCAGGTAAGTAGTGTTATCGTTACTTTTTCTTACTCAGTGTTGGATCCTGGATCCAGCACTGGTGCATCTCCTGTAAACAGTTGAAAGAATGCGTTTAAGTCATACAGGCGATTTTTAAGGAATATTTGTAATTTGTGAAAATCGACACTTTGAAACTTTTCTGCTGAAAACCAGACAATGGATTCCTATGGAAGGAAATATAAGTTACTGGTAAGTACGGTTAAAATTACTTTTCAGGGTCAGTGCTGGGCTAAAAGATGCAGCACTGGGTTCTCTCCTGATAACAGGTGAGTAAATCGGAATTCGTAGTTCGGTTGATTTTAGAGGAATATTATAAAGTTCCAAAACTCCACACTTAGAAGAATTTCCAAGTGAAACCAGTCAATGTTAGCCTATGGAAGGAAATTCAAGTTGCTGGTAAGTACGGTTAAAATTACTTTTCAGGATCAGTACTGGGCTGAAAGATGCAGCACTGAGGTCTCTCCTGATAACAGGTGAGTAAATCGGAATCCGTATTTCGGCTGATTTTAGAGTAATATTATAAAGTTCCAAAACTGCACACTTAGAAGAATTTCCAAGTGAAACCAGTCAATGTTAGCCTATGGAAAGAAATTCAAGTTACTGGTAAGTACGGTTAGAATTACTTTTCAGGACCAGTACTGAGCTGAAAGATGCAGCACTGAGGTCTCTCCTGATAACAGGTGAATAAATCGGAATTCGTATTTCGGCTGATTTTAGAGGAATATTATAAAGTTTCAAAAATCGACACTTAGAAGAATTTCCAAGTGAAACCAGTCAATGATATCCTATGGAAGGAAATTCAAGTTACTGGTAAGTACGGTTAAAATTACTTTTCAGGATCAGTACTGGGCTGAAAGATGCAGCACTGAGGTCTCTCCTGATAACAGGTGAGTAAATCGGAATTCGTAGTTCGGCTGATTTTAGAGGAATATTTGTATGTTTCAAAAATCGACACTTAGAAACTTTTTCAGCAAAAAGCAGGCAATGATATCCTATGGAAGGAAATTCAAGTTACTGGTAAGTACGGTTAAAATTACTTTTCAGGATCAGTGCTGGGCTAAAAGATGCAGCACTGGGTTCTCTCCTGATAACAGGTGAGTAAATCGGAATTCGTAGTTCGGCTGATTTTAGAGGAATATTTGCACAATGGTGAAGGGAGGGGCGGGGCCTGAGGTGACATCTGTGCAAACGCGCCCGTGGCGCGTTTTAAGTTGGGGGATTAAGTCCCCTTGAATCATGAGGGTCCCTGGGGGCCAACTAGCCCACCAGGAACCTCCAGTATGCGCCAGGGGCTGCGTTGCAGAGACATGTACAGAGGCCACACCCCTTTTACACCTCTCTGCAACGCAGCTCTGTGGCGCTTTCTGGACGTACCTGTTGGGCTAGTTGGCCCCCAGGGACCCTCAGGATTGAAGGGGATTTAATTCCCCATCTTAAAACACGCCACGGGGCCTGTTTGCACACATGTCACCTGAAGCCCCGCCCCTCCCTTCACCACTGTGCAAACGCGCCCGTGGCGCGTTTTAAGTTGGGGGATTAAGTCCCCTTGAATCCTGAGGGTCCCTGGAGTCCAACTAGCCCACCATGTACTTCCAAAAGCGCCACAGAGCTGCGTTGCAGAGAGGTGTAAAAGGGGCGTGGCCTCTGTACACCTCTCTGCAACGCAGCCCCTGAGCATACTGGAGGTTCCTGGTGGGCTAGTTTGCCCCCAGGGACCCCCAGTATTCAAGGGGAATTACCTCCCCTTCTCAAAACGCGCCAGGGGGCACGTTTGCAGACTGCTGCAGGGAGGGGGCGGGGCCTCCGGCACGATGCCGGTCTTTTTTTTTTTTTGATTGGGAGGCGGGCTGCGTGGCCCCCCTTCCCTTGGCCACTTTTGGCCCTGGGGACCCCATCCCCCGGGGCATGAGCATTTTTTTTTTTTTTTTATTACAAAAAAAAACGGGAAGGGGGCCGCATGGCCCCCCTTCCCTGGGCCTGTATTGGCCCCGGGGACCCCATCCCCCGGGGCATGCCCTCAATTTTTATTTTTTTTAATTTGGAGGGGGGCTGCGTGGCCCCCCTCCTCAGGCCATTTAAGGCCCCGGGGACCCCAACCCCGGGGCCGGCCTTACCTTTTTCTTTTTTTTTTTTATAATTTGGGGAGGGGGCTGCGTGGCCCCCTCCCTGGCCACTATGGCCCTGGGGACCCCATCCCCCGGGGCCTGGCCTCTGGTTGGGGACTGTGGGGGTCCCCAATCCCCCACAGTCCCGCCGGCTCCCCGTGTCCTATGGGAGCCGGCATTGCTTTCCACATGGGGAGCAGCTAACATGCTGCTCCCCATGTGGAAAAGCTATTAGTTTGCATTTTGAAAGAGAGAGCAGGTTTCCTGCTCTCTCTTTCAAAATGCAAACTAAGTTTGCTATGACAGGACGGGAGCCGCGAGGCTCCCGTCCTGTCATAGCAAGCTACAGTGTCCCGGGGGTAGGCACCCCGGGACACTGCAGGAGCCAGCCCTGGGGGTGGCGGTCCCCAGGGCCATCAAGGGCTCCAGGAGGGGCCGCGCGGCCCCCTCCCATCCAGTGCACAGCCCCGGGGAGGTGGTGGTCCCGGGGCTTTGGGGTTCCGTAACGGACCCCCATATTCAAATCTTTAGTGCCCCGGGGAGGTGGCGGTCCCGGGCGTGTGGGGGCTGGAGCCCCCACACAGGTCAAACATTTTTAAAAGAAGCCCGGGGAGGTGGCGGTCCCCGGGGCAGCGGGAGGGCAAAGAGCCCTCCCGCACCATTATTTTTTAAGCCCCGGGGGTGACGGTCCCGGGGCTTGGAGGCCTTAGAGGCCCCCCACATATTAAAAAGAAACCCTGCATGCCCCCGGGACTTGGCCCACCCGGGGGCCAATTAACAACGAGCGCGGGAGACCGCGCTTCGTTTTTCTCGGCGGGATCCGCGCACCCTGAGCGCATCCCGCCGATTTTTTTCTTAAATGCTTTTTTCTGCCCAGGGGGTCCTTGAGGGACCCCCTGAGCAGACCTAGGGGGTCAGGTTGTTTCTACCCTGCCCCCTTTGTGCATTTTGCGCACTTGTTTCTTCTGGTTTTATTTTCCAATCGGCAGGTTCCGCGCACCCTGAGCGCATCCTGCTGATTTTTTTTTAAAAAAATGCTTTTTTCTGCCCAGGGGGTCCTTGTGGGACCCCCTGAGCAGACCTAGGGGGTCAGGGTGTTTCTACCCTGCCCCCTTTGTGCGCTTTGAGCACTTGTTTCTGTCCCTCGGTTCTACCGAGGGACAAAATGGCTGCCAACACTTCCTGATTTGGAGTGTTGACAGCCACTTGAAAGCCAATTAGCATGCAGCTCGTGATCGGGAGGGTGCGCGAATCCGACGCGGCCATAGATATATATGTGATTTTCCTTTTGATTTTCTCTGGAACTACTGAACGGATTTACACCATTTAACAAAAAGGGTTCTTTCTGAACTAAGAACTACCTCTTTGCCAAATTTGGTGTAATTCCGTTAAGCAGTTCGGGCTGTAGCCGTGTCTAAAGTTTCCTATGGGAAAATGAATGGGGAAAACACGTTTTGGAACCCCCCTTTTTTCTCGGCCCCCGCTTGACGAATCACCCCGAAACTTTCAGGGTAGGAGCGGACCGGAGAGGGCCATAAAGTTTGAAAATTTCGCGAAGATTCGTCAACCGGCAAGAGAGTTATTTCAAATAGAATGTCGCGGATTTCCTATGGAAAATAGGTCCTAACTATAACTATCTACTGGCGACCGCCAGTAGATAATATATATAGATATATATGAACAGACCGCCTGGAAGACCCATAATTTCTGCCAAGAATAGCATGATGGAGAACACTTCGAGATACATTGACTTCTTTCTTCAAGACCATGTCAAAAACCTGCCATCATATTTGCAGGACACTGGAGATTTTCTGAGAAAGATCGAATCTGTAATATGGCAGGATGATTTTCTGTTGATAACTCTCGATGTCACTGCCCTTTACACTAGCATACATCATATGGATGGTGTTAAAGCGGTTGAACATTTTTACAGAAAAAACCATTCTATATGCTGCAACATAACAAAATGCTGTCTGATATGATCCTGACGTGCTTGAATAACAACTATTTTTTGTTTCAGAGTCAGGTATTTCAGCAAATGAGGGGTGTGGCGATGGGGGCCTGCTTCTCCCTAGTTACGCTTGTTTGCACATGGGACTGTGGGAGGAGCAGGTCCTTAGGGCTAAATATGAATGCACTTTGAGCAATCACATAGTGGCCTGGTATCGTTATATTGACGATTTATTTCTAATTTGGAAAGGAACAGAATCAGCAGCTAGTGTGTTTATCCAAGAAATTAATGTAAATGACCTCAACCTTGAATTTACAGCGAATGTCAGCAAGGTATCCGTCAACTTCTTGGATGTAGAGGTATACATTAAGGACAACTGCTTGGAGACAAGGTTGCATCGTAAGGCCACAGCGGGCAATACGGTTTTGCACGCCACCAGCCACCACCCGGACCATCTGATACGCAGCATCCCTTATGGGGAGATGCTGCGTGTCAGACGTATCTGTAGTGTGGATGCTGATTGCGTGGAGGCTCAAGGTGAAAGTAAACTAAGATTCCTAGCTGGAGGATACACTGCCAAGATGCTTGATACAGCGATTAGGAAAGCCAATGCTATTCCACGCCCTGTGGTATTGGGCTGTAACCCCAGACAGGTTGACTTACCAATGAGCCCCAGCAACACTATTGAGCCTCCTAGATTCATTACAACGTACAGTCGGCAGCATAACAAGTTGCGTATGATTTTCAATAGAAATTGGTCGTTGTACAGAATGACCCAGTAATTGGTGGTACCTTACCCAAAGCTCCAGCGTTAACTTTTCGAAGAGCACACTCTATGAGCGATATGCTTGTCAAGAGCAGTCCAGAAATAATTTCCAACAGTTCCTGGCTGCAGACCACCAAAGGCTTCATTAAATGTGCTTCATGCAAAGCATGTAAATTGGGGAGAAATCGGACTACATATAAAATCCCGTTTAGCGATGTCCCTGTGGTTATCTCAAAGAAATTGACATGCAAGACCGAATTTGCTGTGTATGTGCTGGAGTGTACGTGTGGCCTGCAATATGTTGGGAGTACCAAGTTGCAGGTTCACAAGCGTATACTCCAGCACATGAGAGCGATCAGTAACAATGATGCAACATATCCAGTTGCTAGGTATTTTAAAGAAATTCATGATAGTTGCCTAGATCACTTGAGTTACTTCGTGGTGGACATGGTGCCTCCTCTGCGTCGGGGGGGTGACCGTGAAGCCTTGCTAAGAAAGCTTGAGACGAGGTACATCCTCGAGCTCGATACGAAGAACCCAAATGGGCTAAACTCAAGTGAGGATTTTTTTACTTGTCTCTGAATGTCATTTCTTCCCCTACTATGTATTTAGCTTAGTGACAGCTGCTAGTACTATGTTTTAGATATTGACCTGATCCCCGAGTACAATGATCTTTAGCATACGGGAGACACTAGTACTAGCTTTTTAATATTTTACGATTTCTTTATTTTCTTCTTTTCACTTCACTCCTCTTGTTTGATAATGATGTTTAAACGTGACCAAACAGGGCAGATTAGATATAGTGGCCCAGTAGGGGTCTCCCCCTTTTGACTCAGGAAACATAAGTTGTGATGCCCTATCCCTACAGGCTATTTTAGATTTGAAACGGGTTCCCCTAATTGCCACATAACTCTAACAGGGCCTTTCAGCACCAAGTCATCAGGGAGCTGAGGTCTAGGATACTATTTTAGATATTTATGATGTAATAAATATTTCTTTTATATATTTTAGAGTGGTACTATAGATCGGTTGTATTTGTAAAATGAATGTAGATTTTAATCAGATTTAATGATTTTTTAATTCTTTTCAAATGCACAATGTCTAGGGGTATGTACTCATGAGGATTATCTTGATAATAAGGGACGGCATTAGCTCTATGGTTCATCATGGGTATAAAACAGCATAAGGTTGTGTATTTCACATACTTGAATGAGCATTGCACATTTTAATATATTTCAATCATGTTTTATATATTTGTATTTGGTGGGTTCTTGATGTGATTCATTTTATTATTGAATATTTAGACTTGCTAAAGATGGAACTTTCCATGAAAATTTCTTGCAATAAGATCTATGCATATCTGCATTAAGCAGTATCATTTTTGCATTATTGCTTGTATTTTGCACATTGCTTTAGAGGTAATATGTTGGGCATAGGCCTTTGCTGTCTGGATTTTAGGATTATAGATATTTTTTAAATATGCACTTTTGCACTTTATACAGCTAATCCTACCTAGCCGTGCCCTTGCCCCACTAGGGGGAGGTATTGTTTAATGTTGCGTACTTTGCACATAAGCTCCTATGCACTTTTGCAGGTTTTGCACGTCTATTTAAATTCTAAATTGTATATTATTCCCGAGCCACCAGGTATATGATCAATTAATCTTGCGATATGCTCATGCTGCACTGGGTCAGTATGTGTTTTCTATGTCTATTGGCCCTATGGTCACGTGATGCTCATGTTTTACACTATACATTTGGTGGCTTCCCCTGACAGCGTCATGTGATCAAGGCCCTTCTTGGGTCGAAACGCGTCATGGCGGTGCGTGGTGCCGATATGGAACAAAATAAATAACCTTTTTGCACGAAGCAATTTTGGGTCTGTGTCCGTTTTTTCCTGACGATTTGGATGCTGTTGGACGGAGTTCTTTGCATAAACCCACACCGGTATGCTTCTTCGGTGTCAGACGGACCCCTCCTTCACAAGGGCCGAGCGGCAGGAAGCCAGCTTCTGTTAACCCGGAAGCATCTGTTGTTCCAGTGTGGATCAGCCGCGGCAGCCCCCGGATAGCCACATACGCTACTACCGATGGTTTTGACCGCGGGCTCGCATTTGTGAAAGTAAGCACAGCAACGAAGACTGTGATGGTAGGAGTTGCGGCTGTACTTTCCGGTGAAGCAGTGTGCTTGGTGAAACGGTGAGCACTACTAAGTTGATTGACTGTTTTGCCAATTGTAACCAAGTTTCCCATTATATTGTGCACCATGGCCGCCGACGTTGTGAGAAGCCGCGAGGAGGCGGCAGTTGAAATGTTTGATGACTCACCTGTCACTAATGTGCCTAACATAGCACCCTGCGATACAGTGAAAACGGGGAGTTTTGAGTTGAAAGACATGTTTAAACAACTGGAAAAAGCTATGCATATAGAGCAATCAAAGTGGTAGGAGCATAGGTCTCTCTCACGCTACTTGGAGGTGGGGCGCATCCCCCGGGGTCTACGCATTATGCTGGCCCCCAGCTATGAGAATCCTGACCCAAAGATGTTGGCCGAATGGGCAGAATGTAATTTGGACTCTTCGTGTAGGTTAGTAAAAATACTGATCAAATATGCGGAGAGTGACTGTGCTTCCATCCAAATTAAAATCGACGAGTTAAATGCACAAATATCCAAGATGGGAGATTTAGATTTGGAGAAAAAATATCGTGAGGAAATGCACATGCGCCTGGCTAAAGAAGAGGAAATTATAAAGAAACGCAAGGTGTTCAAGTTTCAGAGAGACAAGCTGGATTACCAAAATGGCCAAATTTTCACATTTGCGAAAAAATTTTACTCTGTGAAAAGGGCAAAAACAGCGGTGCACGTGCAATCAATTTCGCTAACTGCAAGCGATGCGGCTCTATCTTCAACCTCTATGTCCGATTTGAGCTCGATACCGGGGAGCGAATCTGATAATGAACTAGCTACCTCCAGCTCACGTTTGGGGTTTACAAAATTTTCACTGGCGCAGGAGGTGGATTGCCTGCGCCAGGATCGCAGACAAACACTCAGACCTCGCGCCCCAGTACAAAAACAACACAACGAGCAAACAGGAAACGCCGCAAACGCAGACAATGCCACAAAAGCAAGCAATGGCGGAAGGACCAACTACAACAAAAAAACACAGAGAAGATGGAACCGCAAATGACTGGGCCTAGTAATGAATCTCTCTCAATAATTAATCTGACTGATGTACATCTCACGGCCAATGAAAACAAGATTCTCTCACTTGGCTTATCGTACTGTCCACCAAATAATTTTAACTATGCACAAACTCGCATCGACCTGTATAAGTATACTTGGAAACTTAAGCTGCGCAAGTTCTACATGCTCAACAAAACTAAGCAGCCTGTGACACAAGCTGTTGGTGCTTGTGGGAGTTTGAGTCCATCATTATTGACAGTAAGCGAGTATCGTCTAATGTGTGATTTACAGGATCTGCACAGAGAAGGAACACTGGATGAGTCAATAACCTGCACTGACACTCTGCCCAGACTGGATATGCCGGGTCTTACAGGGTTCAAACCGAGGTCCACGTTTAACCCCATCATGCTACACGATAATATCGACATCTATAATGAGTTGGTAACTACCCAACTCAAAAGGTTGAATACATCTACACTCCAGGTGCAACAAAAATGCTGTAAAGAGAATAATTGCTATGGCAGCCTAATGAAGAAACTACAGAGCAATAACAATGTGGTCATACGCCAATCGGACAAGGGGGGCAATATTGTCCTTTGGCCGAGGGCATTGTATATGATCGAGGCGCTTCAACATCTGAATGACCGACAGTGTTACAGGCGAAGTGACTGGCAAGCAGTCAGATGTGCTTGGAACGAGTACAATACTAAGTTGATATCATGGAAAAGTGCTGGTCTACTGAGTAGCGATGAATTGAGATTTCTGAAAGTTAACCATCCAACTATTCCAGTCTTCTATCTGATTCCTAAAGTGCACAAAGATCTGAACAGACCGCCTGGAAGACCCATAATTTCTGCCAAGAATAGCATGATGGAGAACACTTTGAGATACATTGACTTCTTTCTTCAAGACCATGTCAAAAACCTGCCATCATATTTGCAGGACACTGGAGATTTTCTGAGAAAGATCGAATCTGTAATATGGCAGGATGATTTTCTGTTGATAACTCTCGATGTCACTGCCCTTTACACTAGCATACATCATATGGATGGTGTTAAAGCGGTTGAACATTTTTTACAGAAAAAACCATTCTATATGCTGCAACATAACAAAATGCTGTCTGATATGATCCTGACGTGCTTGAATAACAACTATTTTTTGTTTCAGAGTCAGGTATTTCAGCAAATGAGGGGTGTGGCGATGGGGGCCTGCTTCTCCCCTAGTTACGCTTGTTTGCACATGGGACTGTGGGAGGAGCAGGTCCTTAGGGCTAAATATGAATGCACTTTGAGCAATCACATAGTGGCCTGGTATCGTTATATTGACGATTTATTTCTAATTTGGAAAGGAACAGAATCAGCAACCTAGTGTGTTTATCCAAGAAATTAATGTAAATGACCTCAACCTTGAATTTACAGCGAATGTCAGCAAGGTATCCGTCAACTTCTTGGATGTAGAGGTATACATTAAGGACAACTGCTTGGAGACAAGGTTGCATCGTAAGGCCACAGCGGGCAATACGGTTTTGCACGCCACCAGCCACCACCCGGACCATCTGATACGCAGCATCCCTTATGGGGAGATGCTGCGTGTCAGACGTATCTGTAGTGTGGATGCTGATTGCGTGGAGGCTCAAGGTGAAAGTAAACTAAGATTCCTAGCTAGAGGATACACTGCCAAGATGCTTGATACAGCGATTAGGAAAGCCAATGCTATTCCACGCCCTGTGGTATTGGGCTGTAACCCCAGACAGGTTGTACTTACCAATGAGCCCCAGCAACACTATTGAGCCTCCTAGATTCATTACAACGTACAGTCGGCAGCATAACAAGTTGCGTATGATTTTCAATAGAAATTGGCCGGTTGTACAGAATGACCCAGTAATTGGTGGTACCTTACCCAAAGCTCCAGCGTTAACTTTTCGAAGAGCACGCTCTATGAGCGATATGCTTGTCAAGAGCAGTCCAGAAATAATTTCCAACAGTTCCTGGCTGCAGACCACCAAAGGCTTCATTAAATGTGCTTCATGCAAAGCATGTAAATTGGGGAGAAATCGGACTACATATAAAATCCCGTTTAGCGATGTCCCCGTGGTTATCTCAAAGAAATTGACATGCAAGACCGAATTTGCTGTGTATGTGCTGGAGTGTACGTGTGGCCTGCAATATGTTGGGAGTACCAAGTTGCAGGTTCACAAGCGTATACTCCAGCACATGAGAGCGATCAGTAACAATGATGCAACATATCCAGTTGCTAGGCATTTTAAAGAAATTCATGATAGTTGCCTAGATCACTTGAGTTACTTCGTGGTGGACATGGTGCCTCCTCTGCGTCGGGGGGTGACCGTGAAGCCTTGCTAAGAAAGCTTGAGACGAGGTACATCCTCGAGCTCGATACTGAAGAACCCAAATGGGCTAAACTCAAGTGAGGATTTTTTTACTTGTCTCTGAATGTCATTTCTTCCCCCTACTATGTATTTAGCTTAGTGACAGCTGCTAGTACTATGTTTTAGATATTGACCTGATCCCCGAGTACAATGATCTTTAGCATACGGGAGACACTAGTACTAGCTTTTTAATATTTTACGATTTCTTTATTTTCTTCTTTTCACTTCACGCCTCTTGTTTGATAATGATGTTTAAACGTGACCAAACAGGGCAGATTAGATATAGTGGCCCAGTAGGGGTCTCCCCCTTTTTAGTTGACTCAGGAAACATAAGTTGTGATGCCCTATCCCTACAGGCTATTTTAGATTTGAAACGGGTTCCCCTAATTGCCACATAACTCTAACAGGGCATTTCAGCACCAAGTCATCAGGGAGCTGAGGTCTAGGATACTATTTTAGATATTTATGATGTAATAAATATTTCTTTTATATATTTTAGAGTGGTACTATAGATCGGTTGTATTTGTAAAATGAATGTAGATTTTAATCAGATTTAATGATTTTTTAAATTCTTTTCAAATGCACAATGTCTAGGGGGTATGTACTCATGAGGATTATCTTGATAATAAGGGACGGCATTAGCTCTATGGTTCATCATGGGTATAAAACAGCATAAGGTTGTGTATTTCACATACTTGAATGAGCATTGCACATTTTAATATATTTCAATCATGTTTTATATATTTGTATTTGGTGGGTTCTTGATGTGATTCATTTTATTATTGAATATTTAGACTTGCTAAAGATGGAACTTTCCATGAAAATTTCTTGCAATAAGATCTATGCATATCTGCATTAAGCCGCATCATTTTTGCACTATTGCTTGTATTTTGCACATTGCTTTAGAGGTAATATGTTGGGCATAGGCCTCTGCTGTCTGGATTTTAGGATTATAGATATTTTTTAAATATGCACTTTTGCACTTTATACAGCTAATCCTACCTAGCCGTGCCCTTGCCCCACTAGGGGGAGGTATTGTTTAATGTTGCGTACTTTGCACATAAGCTCCTATGCACTTTTGCAGGTTTTGCACGTCTATTTAAATTCTAAATTGTATATTATTCCCGAGCCACCAGGTATATGATCAATTAATCTTGCGATATGCTCATGCTGTACTGGGTCAGTATGTGTTTTCTATGTCTATTGGCCCTATGGTCACGTGATGCTCATGTTTTGCACTATAAATTTGGTGGCTTCCCCTGACAGCGTCATGTGATCAAGGCCCTTCTTGGGTCGAAACGCGTCATGGCGGTGCGTGGTGCCGATATGGAACAAAATAAATAACCTTTTTGCACGAAGCAATTTTGGGTCCGTGTCCGTTCTTTCCTGACGATTTGGATGCTGTTGGACGGAGTTCTTTGCATATATAGATATATATATATATAATTAAAAATGTCAAAATATGCACATAAACTTTGAAACTTTACATAAAAAGAGAAAAAGTGTAAAATATCTTTATTACATAAAACTTTGGGGCATATTAGCAAGACCCACGTTAAAATTATCGCAGTTTTAGCGGCAGGAAACTGCCGCTAAAGCGGCGATAATGGGCTTGCTAATATGCGTTATAGAATTCAATAGAAGCCCAGGTTAGATGTGCAGGACATCTAACCTGGGCTTCTCTTGGAATTCCATAACGCATATTAGCAAGCCCATTATCGCCGTTTTAGCGGCAGTTTCCAGCCGCTAAAACGGCGATAAGTTTAACGTGGGTCTTGCTAATATGCCCCAATGTCATTAATAATATTAATATTTACAAACATAGAACTGACAATTTGTTTATTATATTTCTAATTACCAAATATGGTAATACAATAAACCAAAGTATTTCTACTATATACAAATAAAAGTTAAATAAATCTTTTCCAGATTTTTTTTTTTATTAAATATTCACACTACAACATAAATTATTTTTAACAAATTGTTGGACACTAAAGGGGTGACATTTACTATTTCCACTCCAATCGATACCTATTTGGGGTAGGTGTTTCACCCTAAAGAGGTGACATTGCCTATTCTCAATCCAGTCTGTACCAATGTCGGGAAGGTTTTTGAAACTAAAAGAGTGACAGTTACTATTCCCACTCCATTTAATATCAATTTGAGAAAGGTTTTGGTCACTAAAGGGGTGACATCTACTATTCCCACTCCAAACCAACCATATTGGGGGAAGGTGTTGGACACTCACGGGGTGACATTTACTATTCCCACTCTAGTCTATACCAATTTGAGGAAGATGTGGCACACTAAAGGGGTGGCATTTACTATTACTACTCCAATTTATACCAATTTGGAGTAGGTGTTGGACCCTAAAGTAGTGATATTAACTAGTCCTAATCCAATCTGTACCGATTTCGGGAAGGAGTTGGAAACAAAAAGTGTGGCATTTACTATTCTCACTCCAATCTATACCAATTTGAGGAAGGCGTTGGACACAAAAGGGGTGATATTTACTATTCATACTTGTTAGACCTAGCATCCTTGGCGTGGGTCTCCCTTCCATTTTTTGAGGATGCCTCCAATGTTATTGATCTGTTTTTGCTGGTTTAAATGCTTTGGGCACTGTGCCACTGCTATTCAGTGCCACAGTGCAAGTGCTCCCTATGAAAAATTATGTTATGTATTAGTGACTCCATGATTGGATGAGTGGTTTACTTCTAAGTCCCTAGTACAGTGCACTGAGTGTGCCCAGGGCTGGTAAATCCAATGCTGCTGGTGGGCTTGCAGCACTGGTTGTGCCACCCACAGAAGCAGCTTGTAAAGTGTGTCTCAGGCCTGCCATTGCAGAGCCTGTGTGCAGCCTAGGGCTGCCATGACGACTTGGTGAGTGCACCCACTTACCAGTCCCTAAACCTTCCCTTTTCTTTATATCAGACGCCCCTATGGTAGGCCCAAGGGCAGGGTGCATTGTAAGTATAAGGTAGGACATACCCTGGTGTGTGTGGCATGTCCTAATAGTGAATTACAGCCATTTTCGTTTTCACTATTGCAAGGCTACCTTCTCCCCATAGGCCAGAATGGGCAGTTTGATTATTACAGCTTATAATCCTAACTGACCCAGGGAACATGGTAGAAAAACGAATTTAGTATGCCTGAACTCAGAATGATAAAATACATCTTTTAGTGAAGTTGGTTTTAACATTCTGTGTTTGAAAATACCACTTTTAGAAAATAGGTATTTTCTTGCCTAACTATCCAAGCCTGCCTCTGCTAGGTTGTGTATTCCTTGTCTGGGTTTGTGAGTGACAGGGGCTGGGGGACTCCAGGAGACAGGGTGAGTCAGTACAGGGCTGAATAGAGAGATCTGCATGGAGATAGGTGGGAGGAGTTGCACCTGGGACCTGAATAGGGCTGTGCCTTCCCTCCACAATTCTGGCTCCACCTCCTGTGGTGTGTCTGATGTCCCTGGCCTACTCTGTGAAAGGAAAGAAGGAGTCCTGTAAACAAAGTGCTCCAGGACTGACCAGAACTGGTTTTGGACTAGGCAAAGGCCTCTCTGCCTTCAGAGAACAAAGAGAAAAGGTGTATAAAAAGGGGACCCAGACCCCTAGGAAATTAGATCAGTTTTGGGAAACAAGAAGAAACCTTTGCTGAGGAGCGGAACCAAGAAGAAACAGAGGAGAAGACTATCCCTAAGCTAGAGGGATCTGCCTGCAGTGGTTGCCTGACTGCCAAAGAAAGGAGAAGGGAACTTTGTGTGTACTTTCATCAACTTGTGAAGGATCTCCAAGGGCTTGATTTCAGAGCTTGCCTCCTGCTGAAGTCTCAGGAACAACAGACTTCACCCACTAGCTCCCCTGTAATCCCTTGCTGGGAATTTGGACATTCTGACACACTTGCGTGTCGCTGGGAGCTGGAAGCACGACTCAAGACGAAGAAGCGTGTCACTGCCGCATCCGCTGCTTCTCGCATCGCCGGAGAAGAGTGTCGACGTCGCATCAGACGCCGGCGCATCCCCGAAGAAGCGCGCCGCTGACACCCTCACATCCCTCGAAGCGCCTCGCAGCACCGGAGAAAAGTGTCGCCGTCGCATCAGACTTCGTCGCATCCCCGGGGCAGAGCATCGACCTCACATCAGACGCCGACGCATCGCAACACGAGGCGCCCCGCATCCCAGGAGAAGATCGTCGACCTCGCATCAGACGCCGTTGCATCGCCAGGGAAGCCTGTCGCAGGGCCTGTCGCGGCTCCAAAGATTCATCGAAATCGCCGCACGGCCGTCGGGCGTGCACGCATCACCCCTTCGTTGTCGCAACCTCAAGAAGACGCCATTTTGTTTCTTTGCACCAGATCTTCATCGCATCACGGCGCTGCTTGTCGCATCGCCACAGAAGCGCAGTAAGAAACCGACGCATCACCTCCCCACGCCGAGAAGAACCGACGCATCACTGTCCCCTGCGCATCAGTAGGGAACCGACGCATCACCGTTCTTGCGTGTTAGGAACCGATGCATCACCTTCCCTGCACCACTTTTGTTGTATCGCGTTACGCATCTCAGGTACATTGAACGCGAAGTGTCGCATTTCCATTTTAAGAGACTCAAGCTAATTCTACCATCTTTAAAGTACAGTATTGTGGATTATTTTTGTCGTTTATGGTCTTGTGGTAAATCTATATAAAAGATACTTATTTTTATAATACAACCTGTGTGGTGTCCATTTGTAGTGTTGTTACTGGATTACTGTATGTGTTCACAAATGCTTTACACACTGCCTCTGAACTAAGCCTGTCTGCTCGTGCCAAGCTACCAAGGGGTGAGCAGGGGTTATTTCAGGAGTGTACCCCCTTATCCTGACTAGACACAAGGGTCCCTATTTGGTCAAAGGTACCTACTTCTGCCAACTAGAGACCCCCAAATCTAACATTGGTGGTCAGCGGTGGGGATTCTGGACTTGCATTTGTGACTCTTGTACAGTGATTGGTGAACACTACCTAGTGAGTGCAGACCAAAACGCAACCACATACTTTTGGTAGATATTCTTTTCTGGGACTTTCTATTTTTGCTAAAAACTGCCAAGTTTAATCATCATGGATACAGCAGCATCCATAGCATCTGTTGAGTGTGATTGGGAAGAGGAGAGACTAGAATGCTACAATGTCAAACAGCTGAAGAACTTCTGCAGGAAATTTAAAGTTGCTATGACCGGAATCACCAAGAAGGATGAGTTCCAAAAGGCGCTGAGGGCCTGGGTTCAAACAAGGAATACCCCTGAGAATGAGGAAGGGGCTGAGAATGCAGATGAGCAGCTGGATGGGCCAGTGGGTCCAGGGGAGAAGAGAGCACCTTCCCCCGTAGGTAGCAGTGTCTCTGCCAGAGGTCTGTCCCCAGAAGAGCTGGAGGACAGAGAAAAGAGTAGGATGCATGAGATGGAGCTGACCAAGCTCAAGTTAAAGGGGCAGTTGGAATTTGAATTGCAATCTAGAAAGTTGGCATTAGAAGAGAAAAGAATGGATCAGGAGCATGAAAAAAGTTTGAGGGAGATGGCGTTCAGAGCCAAGAATGTAGAGATTACTCCCTCAGGTGGCAGCACACCATCCGTGCCTGTTGAGGCTAGGGTATATATTCCTAAGGATGTGGTTAAGGAGTTTTTTAAGAATGATGATATTGGGCAATGGTTCAAGGCCTATGAGGTAGCCATGACTTCCCACCGGGTCCCTGAGAAGGATTGGGGAGCGGGGTTGTGGGGTCGGTTCCTTAGTGAGGGGCAGGATACCTTGTTGGACTTGCCCTCTGAAGTCTATAATTCCTACAGCCACATGAAAAAATGCATTATGACCAGGTATGGGTTGACTCCTGAACTCTATAGGCAGAGGTTCAGGAACTGTAAGAAGATTGAAGGCAGTACCTGGGTTGAGTATGTGACCTTTTTTTGCAGAGCCTTGGATGGTTGGGTAAAGGGTAGCAAAGCAAATGATTTTCAGGCGCTCTCTGATTTGATTGCATGGGAGCACTTGTCCAGTAATTGTTTTCCTGAGCTACGCCAGCACCTGATTGATAGTAGGCTGACTAACCCTAGGCAGCTTGCTGAGGAGGCGGACTGCTGGGTGAGCACCCGGGTCCACAAGGGTCACGTGGGAGACTCCGCCAAGGGTGGGCAGGGTCCCCAGCAGAGGAATGGGGGGACAAGGGTAAACAGAGGGAGTTCCAGAAAGGGCCCCAAAGTAAACCCCAAGGGAACCAAGGGAAAGGTTCCCAGCCTCCCCCTGAGAATAAGCACGGGGCCCCGACAGGTCCACCTGTTCATAGGGGACTCCTGGTGTGCTACAAGTGTGGCGCCGTAGGCCACAAGGCAAATGATCCCCATTGCCCTTTGTTTGGAAAGCCAGCACCCCCTGGTGCAGTCCCCCGGCAGTTGGCTAGTGTAGCCCTGGGGGGGAGATGGGTGCCCAAGGTGGGCGGGATCCTGTAGTATTGTCCCTTGTCTCATTAGGAGACTCTGAGATGGTCCCTAGGACCCCACTGCCTGAGAACACTAAGAAGTACAGGCAGTGGGTGACCATCAATGGCCATAGGGTAGAGGCTCTGAGAGACACAGGAGCCAGTGTGACAGCTGTAAAGTGTCACCTGGTATCTAAAGAGCAGGTGGTCCCTGATGCATTCTATCCAGTTGTTGCCGCTGACAACACAGAGAGCCACTGCAAGGTGGCTCAGGTTCCCTTTGAGTGGGGGGGGTCTCTGGTACTCTTCAAGTAGCTGTGAGGCCAGCCATGCCTGTTGACTGTTTGTTAGGGAACGATTTGGAGAGCTCCCCTTGGGCTAAGGTGGAGCGGAGTGCTCATTTAGAGATGTTGGGCTTGCCTGATTGGGCGTGTGTGACCACCCGGTCCATAGCAGCCAGAGGTGTTCAAGAGGACCTGGAGCCTGAGAGGGAGGCCCAGGTGCCTCCCGGAGAGAGAAGAGGCAGGGGGTGTGGGAAACCGGCCCCCGAAGTTCCCACGGTCCAGGAGGAGGCAGACCCTGAGGGGGATGCCCTGGAGCCTACAGGGGAACAGGTAGCTGAACTGGGGGACCTGCCTGAGCTGACCCATTGGCAGCAAGATGGAGGACCCTCCAGGGAGGAGTTCTGCGAGGAGCAGAACAAAGTGCCCTTCTCTCGTAGGTCTGAGGCAACAGGCCACAGACCAGGCAGCAGGTGATCAGTCTGGATCACATTGGATCTACTGGGAGAATGGTCTCCTGTATAGCGAGCCTAAGGTTGCTGAGCCTGGGTCAGCCCATGTGCTGGTGGTACCCCAGCGCTTCAGAGCCTTCCTACTGGGTTTGGCTCATGATGCGCCTTTAGCAGGACATCTGGGGCAGGACAAGACCTTTGAAAGGCTTGTCACCCATTTCTTTTGGCCCCAGATGCGCAGGAGTGCCGCCACTCACTGCAGGACCTGTCAGACTTGCCAGGCAAGTGAAAAGAGTGGGAGGAAGCAGAAGGCTCCTCTCCAGCCATTCCCTGTAGTCAGCACCCCCTTTGAACGGGTGGGTATTGACATTGTGGGGCCACTGGACCCCAAGACAGCCATGGGCAACACGTTCATCCTGGTCTTGGTGGACCACGCCACCCGGTACCCTGAAGCCATCCCTCTGAGGACAGTGACGGCCCCCGTGGTGGGACGGGCACTGATGGGAATTTTCTCCCGTGTGGGGTTCCCTCAAGAGGTGGTGTCTGACAGAGGTACTAACTTTATATCCAAGTATATGAAGTCCCTGTGGCAGGAGTGCGGTGTAACGTACAAGTTCACCACTCCTTACCACCCCCAAGGAAATGGGTTGGTTGAGAGATTCAACCGGACCCTGAAGGGCATGATTATGGGTCTGGAAGTACCCATGAGGCGTAAGTGGGACGTCCTCTTGCCATGCCTTCTTTTTGCATACCGTGAGGTCCCACAGAAGACTCTATGGTTCAGCCCCTTTGAGCTTCTGTATGGTCACCCAGTGAGAGGACCTCTGAGTTTGGTCAAGGAAGGCTGGGAGCAATCTCCCAGGAAACCTCCCCAGGATGTATATAGCTACATGCTGGCCTTCAGGAACCAAACTAGGCGTTTCAGGCAACTTGCTGAGGCAAATCTGGAAGCCAGCCAGGAGGAAATGAAGCGGTGGTACGACCAGAATGCCACTCTGGTTGAGCTTCAACCTGGTCAGAAAGTGTGGGTCATGGCCCCAGTAGAGCCCTGTGCGCTCCAGGATAAGTGGACCGGACCCTTTGAGGTGGTGGAGCGCAAAAGTCCTGTTACCTACTTGGTGGACATGCAGTCTCCCAGGAACCCCTTGCGGGTCCTGCACGTCAACCGCCTGAAGCCCCACTTGGAGAGGTCCCAAGTGGGCATGCTCTTAGCTACAGATGATGGGTGTGAGAAGTTGGCCTGGCATATGCTGTCCACTAATTATAGTGGGCACCTTGCACCAGTCCAAATCGACTCTTATGGTAGGTAGGTTAAAGACAACCTTATTGAAAGCTATCCTAGTGGTAGCTATGGAGAGCAGCCTTCAGGCTAAGTCTTGAAGGAATGTAAAGCAGCTTGTTTTACCAGTCTATAATCTCTTGAGTGACCAAATGAAAGAGCACCACACCAGGTATATATTCAAAATATATGTATTTATTACTAAACACACCCCTCTAGTCTCTTTATGAGGCTAGAGTTCGAAGTACATAGGTTATAAGATCTTAAATCACAGTAATAGCACAAATACACGTTTGGGCCCTAGGGGCGTACCAAACCATATACCCATAAAATGGTATGCGAACCACGACTGAACTAGACACTAGGCCTAGAGCCTCTAGAAGTGCTTGGACCACAAGGAACCACCCAAGGTAGTGACACAGGGGACCCACGGGAGACGCGTGCAGTGTAAATACACAACCGCGATACGCCGTTAACTTCTATGGAGAAAGTCGGGATCGGGAAAATAGAGGAAAGGGACACTTAGAAGAGGACTAGGCAAAACCCTTTGAGATCTAGGACTTTGAAGAGTCTCTACCCACGGGAGCACCGGAGTACTCGTGTTACCTCACCCAGGGAAGCCGGGTGCATAGGTGCCTTTCGGGGTCAGGTTTCGTCGTCGATTCGAATGGCGATCTGCTGCAAAGTGCTGCTGGCGGCCAAGAGAAAAGTGTCCGGGTGGATCCAAGAGTGGATCGGAGTTCTGAGTGAACCTGAAAGCAGAGGGGACAGAGTCTGGGTCACTAGCCAGTGACCAGGAAGGCGATGGACAGATGCCCACCGATGTCGAGTGCTTCAGGTGCGGTGACGGTCGTCTTGACTCTTCAGCCACGAGGTCCGGGAGGCGTTGTCGGCGACCAGGAGCAGGATTCGGGCTGGTGCTTGATGTCTGTCGAGTGCTGAGGTGTCGGCGACCGGATTGGACCCAACAAGCCTTGGCAACGGCAAGTCTTGTGTAAGATGTAGATCGTCGATGATGCAGACCAGCAAGGTCTGGGGAACTCACCCAGCAAGGGTAAGTGAGGGCAGGCCTGGAGCAACCAGGATGCCAAGTAAAGAAAAGATTGGCCTTCGTTAAGGGCTACTAGCCAACGGGCTAGCGACCGCGAAGGAGCCTCGTGACGCCGCACGTGGAGCTGGCTTACAGGACACTCGTGGAGTGGGGGCCAGTGATCTTCAGTGCAGGTGGTGCTGGAGGCTAGGGCTACTCGGAGCCCAAAGCACGACTTCTTGGGAGACCCAGAAGATGGTGCACTTGCAAGTGTGCTCGGTGTCCAGGGGTCACGGTCTCAAGTCACCCACGATAGCCACGGGCCTCAGCTTTGCTGGGGACTCAGGGTAGCCTCGGGGAAGTCTGAGAATCCACCTCTGGTGATGCGATGACTTCGGCGTCCGACGGGAGCTTCAGTGATGCGAACCGGACAGATGCTTCTTTGGTGCCTGCCAAGCAGGGGAGTCACTCCTTGACCCCAAGGGAGATTCTTCAGTCCTCTAATCTTGTCGTAGAGCGTCGAAGGTCCAGGATTCAGTGTCAGAGTTTCGTCCAGGTATAATCTGCTTTGCAATGGCAAGGTTCCCCCTCTTATACTAAAAAGAGGGGATGGACTAGCTCTATGACCCCACCTATGGGAGGGTCAAGGGAGGGGTGGCTACACCCACTTCCCTTTGTCCAGTTTCGCGCCAGAGCAGGGGCAGGTAGCCCCTGAGCTGGTTTGAACTGGCATATGCACAGAGGAGCCTTTTGCTCCCCCAGTGCAGGACTTCAAAGCACTCTAAGAGTGCACCCACCCAGCCCCAATACACATTATCCTGTCTGGGGAGGTGGTCACACCTCCCTGCAACAGGAAACCTATTGTCCAGGCCTCCCCTGCCGGAGTTTCGTCCAGCAGCAGGAGGCCAGACTTGTGTCTGTGGCAGCAGCATCCATTTTGTGATGCCAGGGCTTCAGAAAGAAGTTACCGGGTAAGCCAGAGTTAACATGTCTTTCCCTCTAGAAGGGTGGAATGCTACCCCCGCCGCCAGGATTGGCGGGGGGTAGTATTCCAAGATGTTTGACACCAAACACGACATGTTTAGGTGCAGCCATTCCAAAGTTAGCATTTTACCGCGAGGATATAATGCGCTTAAGAGTATATGGTCAGGCTGCACTACAAACAGCATCAGAGATGGTCTCCGAACGCTGCAGAGGGGCCCTGCTCATGCAGGGGCACCCTCTCACATAGGAACCATGCACTCTGCCTTTAGGATTGATAAGGCCTGCCTTAGGAGTGACTTATAGGTTTATATGTGTGTATGTATTTAGTGATATAGGTAACCTATATCACAGTAAGGAGTGCATGCACCACCCTACCCAGGCTGCAGTAGCAGACCTGTGGTGTCAGTTTGGATGGCCTTCCAGGGGTGGCATAATACATGCTGCAGCCCCTGGTAGGCCTCTGAGGTACCTATGCCCTTGGTACATAGTATACCATATACTAGGGACTTATAAGGGCACTCCAGATTCCAATCAGAGATGTGCCTAAGGCACATGGAAACCTTTTACAGAGAAAGCAGATAGACTGGGGCCCTGAATAGCAGGATCCCAGTCCAACTAAGTCATAAACCAGCAAAACACCATAAAAAAGTGGGGGCAACCATATAGTCAGATTCCACCTTCCTACATAACCCCCCAAACGAAAGGAGATAAGGCTAACCTTGGCCAGTTGAGCCTTCATTGACTAAGTGGTCATATAAGGAAGCACCTGCACTAGCATGGTTGCCCCCTGTCTTATGGTCCACTAAGCAATCCCTCACCCTAAGGGTATGAGAGGGTCTCCACCATGGGGAATCACTACCTGTGGTGTGCTTAGGTAAAGTACAAGGCTGGTGAGGTGTCTGAGTAGGGAAGTGAGGCCCTAGGAATGTTGGCCTCAGCTTCCTCAGATCACTGGTCACCATGTATGCCTGTCTTTCCATGACTGAGTTGCACTTTGCTCTAAGGGTCAACCTTTGGCTGCCTACAGCTGTGGGTTGGGTCCCTTTGGATGGACTACTGGAGGGACATGGCAGGTTTGGAACCTTCTGGTCCCAGGTTTGCCCTTGCCTACCAGAGTCCTTCTGGGGGAGGTCCCTACATAAAGGTATGGGGGATCCCTCAGTGTGTAGAGGAATTTTCACCTGGCTAGGGCTACTAGACTGGGTGCCCCTAATCTGCTGATGGGGGGCTTCCTCTGGACAGGGGGCCCTGGGGGTCCACTGACCTCCTGACCTCTGCAGCCCTGGGCTGACTGAGGCAGGGTAGAGAGGGGCAGGTTACCTGCTCCAGACGGGGTACCACCTTGGAAGGGTCCTCTGCCATCAGGGGTGTGGCCAGGCCAGGCCTGACTACCTCTGTGGCAGTTCCTTCACTAGGGGTAGGGTCAGTTCCCTGAGGAGGCTGACCCTTACCTACTGTCTGGGGGAAGAAGACTTTTCTTCAACCCTTGTGCTCTCTTTTGGGGGAGAGTGGGCCATTCTTTCAGGCTCCATCTCTCCAAATTCTTGGGCTGGGGCTGTGGCCATCACAGCCCCACTAACCTTTACAGGGACGCCCAACATCCTAAGATGGGTTTGGTGTTCCACTTCAGCCCAGGCTGAAATTTCCAGATCATTGCCCATCAGGCAATCTACAGGTAGGGTTGGGGACACTGCCACTCTTTTTGGGCCTGTGACCCCCTCCCAGCTGAGATTGACTATGGCCATGGGGTGATCTGTTCTGACACCATCAATGTTGGTCACCTGGTATTTAAACTCAGGTAAAAGCTGGTGAGGGGGACTAGTTTCCCTGCCACCATGGTGACACTAGCCCCTGTGTCCCTAAATGCCACAGCTTTCTGACCATTAATTATTGGCTCCAATCTGTACCTGCCCAATGCTATGGGACCCATGGTAAAGGTGGCAAATCCTATACCACCATCAGAGTCAGAGGAGTCTGTTGAGGGGTCCCTGTCTAAACTAGGGCCCACCTCTGTTCCTCTTGCAAAAGCACCTAACTTTTTGGGTGCACTACTCCCAACTGGAGGATTACTACTGGTAGTACCAGGAGGGGTGGTAGTAGTTGTGGGAGGAACATTTTCTTTATTGCCAATCCTGGGGCAACTGGGATCAGTTTTCCAGTGCCCAGGCTTTTTACAGACATGGCAATAGGGTTTCTTTTCAGGAGAGGAAGGAGTTTGGGACCCACCCCCAGAAGAGGAATTTTGGGGCCCTGTAGGGGACTTATCCTTAGATTTATCCCCACCTTTCTCTTGGGACTTAGTAGAATCTTTCTTCTGGTCACCACCCTGATTTCTAGTTTTTACTCTGGTTCTGACCCACTTGTCTGCCTTCTTTCCCAATTCTTGGGGAGAGGTCAGATCAGAGTCCACCAGATACTGGTGCAAAAGCTGGTTTTGACAATTATTAAGGATCTGCTCCCTCATAATCAAATTGTACAATCCTAAAAAGTCCTGCACTTTGTTGCCATGTATCCAACCTTCCAGAGCCTTTGTAGCACAATCTACAAAATCAACCCAGTCTTGAGTCTGAGCTTTTTGGGTGTCTCTGAACTTCAACCTATACTGTTCAGTGGTTAGGCCAAACCCATCTATCAGAGCACTCTTCAAGACTGTGTAATTGTCAGCATCCTCTTCTCTTACAGTGAGGAGCTTGTCTCTACCTTTGTCTGCAAAGGAGAGCCACAAGATTGCTGCCCACTGCCTCTGGGGGACCTTCTGAACTTTACAGGCCCTCTCCAGTGCAGTTATCCATTTGTGGATGTCATCCCCACTCTGGTAGGGAGGGACAATCTTGTTTAGGTTTCTATGGTCATAAGACCTGTCCCTATCTCTAGGGATATTGCTGCCACCATGGGACTCTAGTCCCAACTTTCTTCTCTCCCTGAGGAGATCTAGGGATTCCCTATCTAAAGCCAGTTGCTTTTTTCTGATTTCCAGCTGAGTTTCCTCATACCGGACCAGCCTGGCTCTCCTCTCATGAGAGGATTCCCTCCTGTGAGAGGAGACAGAGCTCCCTATAGAGGTGCCAGAGTGGTTAGACTCCTGAGAAGGAGATCTAGACTTCCTGGGCACACTCTTAATCCTTCCTGGGGGGACAAAGAGGGCATCATTTTGATCATCCTCATCATCATCCACAGGAGGGATTGGGTTTTCCAGGTCAGGGTCATTGTCACCCTCCTGGCCAGTTTCAGAGGGGGGCTGGGGGTATTGGTACCCCTGGCCTCCTCCTCTTCTTCTGCCCCACCCTCAGCTCCTACCCCTTCAGTCCCTACAGGCTTACTAAGGTCATAAGCCACCAACAACTCCTTGAGGTGTTGGGTGGTGGGGCTTTGGCCTGTCCTTATTTTTCTCAAGTTGCATAAAGCTCTCAATTCCAAGAATGGGAGTGTATCATACTTGGAGGGTGGAAGCTCAATGGCTTCCTGCAAGGATTCTTTGGATCCTGCCCTTAAAGACATTACTAGTGTGGTGTGGTGTATGCACTACCTACTCTAGTGTGGCCTACTAAACTCTCTTGAGTTGTAGAAAGGGTTGTGCTATCCCTTAACACACAACTCTAAGTTCAGTAGAACTTACTGTTATTCTAAGCTTAAATTATATGTACCTTAGGTACCTTTAGTGGTTTTCAGTTGATCAATTCAATTGAGATTATCTGGTAAAACAATAGCAAGCTGGAATCCCACACGCTGCACACCAATGTGAGAAGTTGGCCTGGCATATGCTGTCCACTAATTATAGTGGGCACCTTGCACCAGTCCAAATCGACTCTTATGGTAGGTAGGTTAAAGACAACCTTATTGAAAGCTATCCTAGTGGTAGCTATGGAGAGCAGCCTTCAGGCTAAGTCTTGAAGGAATGTAAAGCAGCTTGTTTTACCAGTCTATAATCTCTTGAGTGACCAAATGAAAGAGCACCACACCAGGTATATATTCAAAATATATGTATTTATTACTAAACACACCCCTCTAGTCTCTTTATGAGGCTAGAGTTCGAAAGTACATAGGTTATAAGATCTTAAATCACAGTAATAGCACAAATACACGTTTGGGCCCTAGGGGCGTACCAAACCATATACCAATAAAGTGGTATGCGAACCACGACTGAACTAGACACTAGGCCTAGAGCCTCTAGAAGTGCTTGGACCACAAGGAACCACCCAAGGTAGTGACACAGGGGACCCACGGGAGACGCGTGCAGTGTAAATACACAACCGCGATACGCCGTTAACTTCTATGGAGAAAGTCGGGATCGGGAAAATAGAGGAAAGGGACACTTAGAAGAGGACTAGGACAAAACCCTTTGAGATCTAGGACTTTGAAGAGTCTCTACCCACGGGAGCACCGGAGTACTCGTGTTACCTCACCCAGGAAGCCGGGTGCATAGGTGCCTTTCGGGGTCGGGTTTCGTCGTCGATTCGAATGGCGATCTGCTGCAAAGTGCTGCTGGCGGCCAAGAGAAAAGTGTCCGGGTGGATCCAAGAGTGGATCGGAGTTCTGGTGAACCTGAAAGCAGAGGGGACAGAGTCTGGGTCACTAGCCAGTGACCAGGAAGGCGATGGACAGATGCCCACCGATGTCGAGTGCTTCAGGTGCGTTGACGGTCGTCTGGACTCTTCAGCCACGAGGTCCGGGAGGCGTTGTCGGCGACCAGAAGCAGGATTCGGGCTGGTGCTCGATGTCTGTCGAGTGCTGAGGTATCGGCGACCGGATTGGACCCAACAAGCCTTGGCAACGGCAAGTCTAGAGTAAGATGTAGATCGTCGATGATGCAGACCAGCAAGGTCTGGGGAACTCACCCAGCAAGGGTAAGTGAGGGCAGGCGTGGAGCAACCAGGATGCTAAGTAAAGAAAAGATTGGCCTTCGTTAAGGGCTACTAGCCAACGGGCTAGCGACCGCGAAGGAGCCTCGTGACGCCGCACGTGGAGCTGGCTTACAGGACACTCGTGGAGTGGGGGCCAGTGATCTTCGGTGCAGGTGGTGCTGGAGGCTAGGGCTACTCGGAGCCCAAAGCACGACTTCTTGGGAGACCCAGAAGATGGTGCACTTGCAAATGTGCTCGGTGTCCAGGGGTCACGGTCTCAAGTCACCCACGATAGCCACGGGCCTCAGCTTTGCTGGGGACTCAGGAGTAGCCTCGGGAAGTCTGAGAATCCACCTCTGGTGATGCGATGACTTCGGCGTCCGGCGGGAGCTTCAGTGATGCGAACCGGACAGATGCTTCTTTGGTGCCTGCCAAGCAGGGGAGTCACTCCTTGACCCCAAGGGAGATTCTTCAGTCCTCTAATCTTGTCGTAGAGCGTCGAAGGTCCAGGATTCAGTGTCAGAGTTTCGTCCAGGTATAATCTGCTTTGCAATGGCAAGGTTCCCCCTCTTATACTAAAAGAGGGGATGGACTAGCTCTATGACCCCACCTATGGGAGGGTCAAGGGAGGGGTGGCTACACCCACTTCCCTTTGTCCAGTTTCGCGCCAGAGCAGGGGCAGGTAGCCCCTGAGCTGGTTTGAACTGGCATATGCACAGAGGAGCCTTTTGCTCCCCCAGTGCAGGACTTCAAAGCACTCTAAGAGTGCACCCACCCAGCCCCAATACACATTATCCTGTCTGGGGAGGTGGTCACACCTCCCTGCAACAGGAAACCTATTGTCCAGGCCTCCCCTGCCGGAGTTTCGTCCAGCAGCAGGAGGCCAGACTTGTGTCTGTGGCAGCAGCATCCATTTTGTGATGCCAGGGCTTCAGAAAGAAGTTACCGGGTAAGCCAGAGTTAACATGTCTTTCCCTCTAGAAGGGTGGAATGCTACCCCCGCCGCCAGGATTGGCGGGGGGTAGTATTCCAAGATGTTTGACACCAAACACGACATGTTTAGGTGCAGCCATTCCAAAGTTAGCATTTTACCGCGAGGATATAATGCGCTTAAGAGTATATGGTCAGGCTGCACTACAAACAGCATCAGAGATGGTCTCCGAACGCTGCAGAGGGGCCCTGCTCATGCAGGGGCACCCTCTCACATAGGAACCATGCACTCTGCCTTTAGGATTGATAAGGCCTGCCTTAGGAGTGACTTATAGGTTTATATGTGTGTATGTATTTAGTGATATAGGTAACCTATATCACAGTAAAGGGTGCATGCACCACCCTACCCAGGCTGCAGTAGCAGACCTGTGGTGTCAGTTTGGATGGCCTTCCAGGGGTGGCATAATACATGCTGCAGCCCCTGGTAGGCCTCTGAGGTACCTATGCCCTTGGTACATAGTATACCATATACTAGGGACTTATAAGGGCACTCCAGATTCCAATCAGAGATGTGCCTAAGGCACATGGAAACCTTTTACAGAGAAAGCAGATAGACTGGGGCCCTGAATAGCAGGATCCCAGTCCAACTAAGTCATAAACCAGCAAAACACCATAAAAAAGTGGGGGCAACCATATAGTCAGATTCCACCTTCCTACATAACCCCCCAAACGAAAGGAGATAAGGCTAACCTTGGCCAGTTGAGCCTTCATTGACTAAGTGGTCATATAAGGAAGCACCTGCACTAGCATGGTTGCCCCCTGTCTTATGGTCCACTAAGCAATCCCTCACCCTAAGGGTATGAGAGGGTCTCCACCATGGGGAATCACTACCTGTGGTGTGCTTAGGTAAAGTACAAGGCTGGTGAGGTGTCTGAGTAGGGAAGTGAGGCCCTAGGAATGTTGGCCTCAGCTTCCTCAGATCACTGGTCACCATGTATGCCTGTCTTTCCATGACTGAGTTGCACTTTGCTCTAAGGGTCAACCTTTGGCTGCCTACAGCTGTGGGTTGGGTCCCTTTGGATGGACTACTGGAGGGACATGGCAGGTTTGGAACCTTCTGGTCCCAGGTTTGCCCTTGCCTACCAGAGTCCTTCTGGGGAGGTCCCTACATAAAGGTATGGGGGATCCCTCAGTGTGTAGAGGAATTTTCACCTGGCTAGGGCTACTAGACTGGGTGCCCCTAATCTGCTGATGGGGGCTTCCTCTGGACAGGGGGCCCTGGGGGTCCACTGACCTCCCTGACCTCTGCAGCCCTGGGCTGACTGAGGCAGGGTAGAGAGGAGCAGGTTACCTGCTCCAGACGGGGTACCACCTTGGAAGGGTCCTCTGCCATCAGGGGTGTGGCCAGGCCAGGCCTGACTACCTCTGTGGCAGTTCCTTCACTAGGGGTAGGGTCAGTTCCCTGAGGAGGCTGACCCTTACCTACTGTCTGGGGGAAGAAGACTTTTCTTCAACCCTTGTGCTCTCTTTTGGGGGAGAGTGGGCCATTCTTTCAGGCTCCATCTCTCCAAATTCTTGGGCTGGGGCTGTGGCCATCACAGCCCCACTAACCTTTACAGGGACGCCCAACATCCTAAGATGGGTTTGGTGTTCCACTTCAGCCCAGGCTGAAATTTCCAGATCATTGCCCATCAGGCAATCTACAGGTAGGGTTGGGGACACTGCCACTCTTTTTGGGCCTGTGACCCCCTCCCAGCTGAGATTGACTATGGCCATGGGGTGATCTGTTCTGACACCATCAATGTTGGTCACCTGGTATTTAAACTCAGGTAAAAGCTGGTGAGGGGGACTAGTTTCCCTGCCACCATGGTGACACTAGCCCCTGTGTCCCTAAATGCCACAGCTTTCTGACCATTAATTATTGGCTCCAATCTGTACCTGCCCAATGCTATGGGACCCATGGTAAAGGTGGCAAATCCTATACCACCATCAGAGTCAGAGGAGTCTGTTGAGGGGTCCCTGTCTAAACTAGGGCCCACCTCTGTTCCTCTTGCAAAAGCACCTAACTTTTTGGGTGCACTACTCCCAACTGGAGGATTACTACTGGTAGTACCAGGAGGGGTGGTAGTAGTTGTGGGAGGAACATTTTCTTTATTGCCAATCCTGGGGCAACTGGGATCAGTTTTCCAGTGCCCAGGCTTTTTACAGACATGGCAATAGGGTTTCTTTTCAGGAGAGGAAGGAGTTTGGGACCCACCCCCAGAAGAGGAATTTTGGGGCCCTGTAGGGGACTTATCCTTAGATTTATCCCCACCTTTCTCTTGGGACTTAGTAGAATCTTTCTTCTGGTCACCACCCTGATTTCTAGTTTTTACTCTGGTTCTGACCCACTTGTCTGCCTTCTTTCCCAATTCTTGGGGAGAGGTCAGATCAGAGTCCACCAGATACTGGTGCAAAAGCTGGTTTTGACAATTATTAAGGATCTGCTCCCTCATAATCAAATTGTACAATCCTAAAAAGTCCTGCACTTTGTTGCCATGTATCCAACCTTCCAGAGCCTTTGTAGCACAATCTACAAAATCAACCCAGTCTTGAGTCTGAGCTTTTTGGGTGTCTCTGAACTTCAACCTATACTGTTCAGTGGTTAGGCCAAACCCATCTATCAGAGCACTCTTCAAGACTGTGTAATTGTCAGCATCCTCTTCTCTTACAGTGAGGAGCTTGTCTCTACCTTTGTCTGCAAAGGAGAGCCACAAGATTGCTGCCCACTGCCTCTGGGGGACCTTCTGAACTTTACAGGCCCTCTCCAGTGCAGTTATCCATTTGTGGATGTCATCCCCACTCTGGTAGGGAGGGACAATCTTGTTTAGGTTTCTATGGTCATAAGACCTGTCCCTATCTCTAGGGATATTGCTGCCACCATGGGACTCTAGTCCCAACTTTCTTCTCTCCCTGAGGAGATCTAGGGATTCCCTATCTAAAGCCAGTTGCTTTTTTCTGATTTCCAGCTGAGTTTCCTCATACCGGACCAGCCTGGCTCTCCTCTCATGAGAGGATTCCCTCCTGTGAGAGGAGACAGAGCTCCCTATAGAGGTGCCAGAGTGGTTAGACTCCTGAGAAGGAGATCTAGACTTCCTGGGCACACTCTTAATCCTTCCTGGGGGGACAAAGAGGGCATCATTTTGATCATCCTCATCATCATCCACAGGAGGGATTGGGTTTTCCAGGTCAGGGTCATTGTCACCCTCCTGGCCAGTTTCAGAGGGGGGCTGGGGGTATTGGTACCCCTGGCCTCCTCCTCTTCTTCTGCCCCACCCTCAGCTCCTACCCCTTCAGTCCCTACAGGTCTTACTAAGGTCATAAGCCACCAACAACTCCTTGAGGTGTTGGGTGGTGGGAGCTTTGGCCTGTCCTTATTTTCTCAAGTTACATAAAGCTCTCAATTCCAAGAATGGGAGTGTATCATACTTGGAGGGTGGAAGCTCAATGGCTTCCTGCAAGGATTCTTTGGATCCTGCCCTTAAAGACATTACTAGTGTGGTGTGGTGTATGCACTACCTACTCTAGTGTGGCCTACTAAACTCTCTTGAGTTGTAGAAAGGGTTGTGCTATCCCTTAACACACAACTCTAAGTTCAGTAGAACTTACTGTTATTCTAAGCTTAAATTATATGTACCTTAGGTACCTTTAGTGGTTTTCAGTTGATCAATTCAATTGAGATTATCTGGTAAAACAATAGCAAGCTGGAATCCCACACGCTGCACACCAATGTGAGAAGTTGGCCTGGCATATGCTGTCCACTAATTATAGTGGGCACCTTGCACCAGTCCAAATCGACTCTTATGGTAGGTAGGTTAAAGACAACCTTATTGAAAGCTATCCTAGTGGTAGCTATGGAGAGCAGCCTTCAGGCTAAGTCTTGAAGGAATGTAAAGCAGCTTGTTTTACCAGTCTATAATCTCTTGAGTGACCAAATGAAAGAGCACCACACCAGGTATATATTCAAAATATATGTATTTATTACTAAACACACCCCTCTAGTCTCTTTATGAGGCTAGAGTTCGAAATACATAGGTTATAAGATCTTAAATCACAGTAATAGCACAAATACACGTTTGGGCCCTAGGGGCGTACCAAACCATATACCAATAAAGTGGTATGCGAACCACGACTGAACTAGACACTAGGCCTAGAGCCTCTAGAAGTGCTTGGACCACAAGGAACCACCCAAGGTAGTGACACAGGGGACCCACGGGAGACGCGTGCAGTGTAAATACACAACCGCGATACGCCGTTAACTTCTATGGAGAAAGTCGGGATCGGGAAAATAGAGGAAAGGGACACTTAGAAGAGGACTAGGACAAAACCCTTTGAGATCTAGGACTTTGAAGAGTCTCTACCCACGGGAGCACCGGAGTACTCGTGTTACCTCACCCAGGGAAGCCGGGTGCATAGGTGCCTTTCGGGGTCGGGTTTCGTCGTCGATTCGAATGGCGATCTGCTGCAAAGTGCTGCTGGCGGCCAGGAGAAAAGTGTCCGGGTGGATCCAAGAGTGGATCGGAGTTCTGGTGAACCTGAAAGCAGAGGGGACAGAGTCTGGGTCACTAGCCAGTGACCAGGAAGGCGATGGACAGATGCCCACCGATGTCGAGTGCTTCAGGTGCGTTGACGGTCGTCTTGACTCTTCAGCCACGAGGTCCGGGAGGCGTTGTCGGCGACCAGGAGCAGGATTCGGGCTGGTGCTCGATGTCTGTCGAGTGCTGAGGTGTCGGCGACCGGATTGGACCCAACAAGCCTTGGCAACGGCAAGTCTCGAGTAAGATGTAGATCGTCGATGATGCAGACCAGCAAGGTCTGGGGAACTCACCCAGCGAGGGTAAGTGAGGGCAGGCCTGGAGCAACCAGGATGCCAAGTAAAGAAAAGATTGGCCTTCGTTAAGGGCTACTAGCCAACGGGCTAGCGACCGCGAAGGAGCCTCGTGACGCCGCACGTGGAGCTGGCTTACAGGACACTCGTGGAGTGGGGGCCAGTGATCTTCGGTGCAGGTGGTGCTGGAGGCTAGGGCTACTCGGAGCCCAAAGCACGACTTCTTGGGAGACCCAGAAGATGGTGCACTTGCAAGTGTGCTCGGTGTCCAGGGGTCACGGTCTCAAGTCACCCACGATAGCCACGGGCCTCAGCTTTGCTGGGGACTCAGGAGTAGCCTCGGGAAGTCTGAGAATCCACCTCTGGTGATGCGATGACTTCGGCGTCCGACGGGAGCTTCAGTGATGCGAACCGGACAGATGCTTCTTTGGTGCCTGCCAAGCAGGGAGTCACTCCTTGACCCCAAGGGAGATTCTTCAGTCCTCTAATCTTGTCGTAGAGCGTCGAAGGTCCAGGATTCAGTGTCAGAGTTTCGTCCAGGTATAATCTGCTTTGCAATGGCAAGGTTCCCCCTCTTATACTAAAAGAGGGGATGGACTAGCTCTATGACCCCACCTATGGGAGGGTCAAGGGAGGGGTGGCTACACCCACTTCCCTTTGTCCAGTTTCGCGCCAGAGCAGGGGCAGGTAGCCCCTGAGCTGGTTTGAACTGGCATATGCACAGAGGAGCCTTTTGCTCCCCCAGTGCAGGACTTCAAAGCACTCTAAGAGTGCACCCACCCAGCCCCAATACACATTATCCTGTCTGGGGAGGTGGTCACACCTCCCTGCAACAGGAAACCTATTGTCCAGGCCTCCCCTGCCGGAGTTTCGTCCAGCAGCAGGAGGCCAGACTTGTGTCTGTGGCAGCAGCATCCATTTTGTGATGCCAGGGCTTCAGAAAGAAGTTACCGGGTAAGCCAGAGTTAACATGTCTTTCCCTCTAGAAGGGTGGAATGCTACCCCCGCCGCCAGGATTGGCGGGGGGTAGTATTCCAAGATGTTTGACACCAAACACGACATGTTTAGGTGCAGCCATTCCAAAGTTAGCATTTTACCGCGAGGATATAATGCGCTTAAGAGTATATGGTCAGGCTGCACTACAAACAGCATCAGAGATGGTCTCCGAACGCTGCAGAGGGGCCCTGCTCATGCAGGGGCACCCTCTCACATAGGAACCATGCACTCTGCCTTTAGGATTGATAAGGCCTGCCTTAGGAGTGACTTATAGGTTTATATGTGTGTATGTATTTAGTGATATAGGTAACCTATATCACAGTAAAGAGTGCATGCACCACCCTACCCAGGCTGCAGTAGCAGACCTGTGGTGTCAGTTTGGATGGCCTTCCAGGGGTGGCATAATACATGCTGCAGCCCCTGGTAGGCCTCTGAGGTACCTATGCCCTTGGTACATAGTATACCATATACTAGGGACTTATAAGGGCACTCCAGATTCCAATCAGAGATGTGCCTAAGGCACATGGAAACCTTTTACAGAGAAAGCAGATAGACTGGGGCCCTGAATAGCAGGATCCCAGTCCAACTAAGTCATAAACCAGCAAAACACCATAAAAAAAGTGGGGGCAACCATATAGTCAGATTCCACCTTCCTACATAACCCCCCCCAAACGAAAGGAGATAAGGCTAACCTTGGCCAGTTGAGCCTTCATTGACTAAGTGGTCATATAAGGAAGCACCTGCACTAGCATGGTTGCCCCCTGTCTTATGGTCCACTAAGCAATCCCTCACCCTAAGGGTATGAGAGGGTCTCCACCATGGGGAATCACTACCTGTGGTGTGCTTAGGTAAAGTACAAGGCTGGTGAGGTGTCTGAGTAGGGAAGTGAGGCCCTAGGAATGTTGGCCTCAGCTTCCTCAGATCACTGGTCACCATGTATGCCTGTCTTTCCATGACTGAGTTGCACTTTGCTCTAAGGGTCAACCTTTGGCTGCCTACAGCTGGGGGTTGGGTCCCTTTGGATGGACTACTGGAGGGACATGGCAGGTTTGGAACCTTCTGGTCCCAGGTTTGCCCTTGCCTACCAGAGTCCTTCTGGGGAGGTCCCTACATAAAGGTATGGGGGATCCCTCAGTGTGTAGAGGAATTTTCACCTGGCTAGGGCTACTAGACTGGGTGCCCCTAATCTGCTGATGGGGGCTTCCTCTGGACAGGGGGCCCTGGGGGTCCACTGACCTCCCTGACCTCTGCAGCCCTGGGCTGACTGAGGCAGGGTAGAGAGGGGCAGGTTACCTGCTCCAGACGGGGTACCACCTTGGAAGGGTCCTCTGCCATCAGGGGTGTGGCCAGGCCAGGCCTGACTACCTCTGTGGCAGTTCCTTCACTAGGGGTAGGGTCAGTTCCCTGAGGAGGCTGACCCTTACCTACTGTCTGGGGGAAGAAGACTTTTCTTCAACCCTTGTGCTCTCTTTTGGGGGAGAGTGGGCCATTCTTTCAGGCTCCATCTCTCCAAATTCTTGGGCTGGGGCTGTGGCCATCACAGCCCCACTAACCTTTACAGGGACGCCCAACATCCTAAGATGGGTTTGGTGTTCCACTTCAGCCCAGGCTGAAATTTCCAGATCATTGCCCATCAGGCAATCTACAGGTAGGGTTGGGGACACTGCCACTCTTTTGGGCCTGTGACCCCCTCCCAGCTGAGATTGACTATGGCCATGGGGTGATCTGTTCTGACACCATCAATGTTGGTCACCTGGTATTTAAACTCAGGTAAAAGCTGGTGAGGGGGGACTAGTTTCCCTGCCACCATGGTGACACTAGCCCCTGTGTCCCTAAATGCCACAGCTTTCTGACCATTAATTATTGGCTCCAATCTGTACCTGCCCAATGCTATGGGACCCATGGTAAAGGTGGCAAATCCTATACCACCATCAGAGTCAGAGGAGTCTGTTGAGGGGTCCCTGTCTAAACTAGGGCCCACCTCTGTTCCTCTTGCAAAAGCACCTAACTTTTTGGGTGCACTACTCCCAACTGGAGGATTACTACTGGTAGTACCAGGAGGGGTGGTAGTAGTTGTGGGAGGAACATTTTCTTTATTGCCAATCCTGGGGCAACTGGGATCAGTTTTCCAGTGCCCAGGCTTTTACAGACATGGCAATAGGGTTTCTTTTCAGGAGAGGAAGGAGTTTGGGACCCACCCCAGAAGAGGAATTTTGGGGCCCTGTAGGGGACTTATCCTTAGATTTATCCCCACCTTTCTCTTGGGACTTAGTAGAATCTTTCTTCTGGTCACCACCCTGATTTCTAGTTTTTACTCTGGTTCTGACCCACTTGTCTGCCTTCTTTCCCAATTCTTGGGGAGAGGTCAGATCAGAGTCCACCAGATACTGGTGCAAAAGCTGGTTTTGACAATTATTAAGGATCTGCTCCCTCATAATCAAATTGTACAATCCTAAAAGTCCTGCACTTTGTTGCCATGTATCCAACCTTCCAGAGCCTTTGTAGCACAATCTACAAAATCAACCCAGTCTTGAGTCTGAGCTTTTGGGTGTCTCTGAACTTCAACCTATACTGTTCAGTGGTTAGGCCAAACCCATCTATCAGAGCACTCTTCAAGACTGTGTAATTGTCAGCATCCTCTTCTCTTACAGTGAGGAGCTTGTCTCTACCTTTGTCTGCAAAGGAGAGCCACAAGATTGCTGCCCACTGCCTCTGGGGGACCTTCTGAACTTTACAGGCCCTCTCCAGTGCAGTTATCCATTTGTGGATGTCATCCCCACTCTGGTAGGGAGGGACAATCTTGTTTAGGTTTCTATGGTCATAAGACCTGTCCCTATCTCTAGGGATATTGCTGCCACCATGGGACTCTAGTCCCAACTTTCTTCTCTCTCTGAGGAGATCTAGGGATTCCCTATCTAAAGCCAGTTGCTTTTTTCTGATTTCCAGCTGAGTTTCCTCATACCGGACCAGCCTGGCTCTCCTCTCATGAGAGGATTCCCTCCTGTGAGAGGAGACAGAGCTCCCTATAGAGGTGCCAGAGTGGTTAGACTCCTGAGAAGGAGATCTAGACTTCCTGGGCACACTCTTAATCCTTCCTGGGGGGACAAAGAGGGCATCATTTTGATCATCCTCATCATCATCCACAGGAGGGATTGGGTTTTCCAGGTCAGGGTCATTGTCACCCTCCTGGCCAGTTTCAGAGGGGGCTGGGGGTATTGGTACCCCTGGCCTCCTCCTCTTCTTCTGCCCCACCCTCAGCTCCTACCCCTTCAGTCCCTACAGGCTTACTAAGGTCATAAGCCACCAACAACTCCTTGAGGTGTTGGGTGGTGGGGCTTTGGCCTGTCCTTAATTTTCTCAAGTTACATAAAGCTCTCAATTCCAAGAATGGGAGTGTATCATACTTGGAGGGTGGAAGCTCAATGGCTTCCTGCAAGGATTCTTTGGATCCTGCCCTTAAAGACATTACTAGTGTGGTGTGGTGTATGCACTACCTACTCTAGTGTGGCCTACTAAACTCTCTTGAGTTGTAGAAAGGGTTGTGCTATCCCTTAACACACAACTCTAAGTTCAGTAGAACTTACTGTTATTCTAAGCTTAAATTATATGTACCTTAGGTACCTTTAGTGGTTTTCAGTTGATCAATTCAATTGAGATTATCTGGTAAAACAATAGCAAGCTGGAATCCCACACGCTGCACACCAATGTGAGAAGTTGGCCTGGCATATGCTGTCCACTAATTATAGTGGGCACCTTGCACCAGTCCAAATCGACTCTTATGGTAGGTAGGTTAAAGACAACCTTATTGAAAGCTATCCTAGTGGTAGCTATGGAGAGCAGCCTTCAGGCTAAGTCTTGAAGGAATGTAAAGCAGCTTGTTTTACCAGTCTATAATCTCTTGAGTGACCAAATGAAAGAGCACCACACCAGGTATATATTCAAAATATATGTATTTATTACTAAACACACCCCTCTAGTCTCTTTATGAGGCTAGAGTTCGAAGTACATAGGTTATAAGATCTTAAATCACAGTAATAGCACAAATACACGTTTGGGCCCTAGGGGCGTACCAAACCATATACCAATAAAGTGGTATGCGAACCACGACTGAACTAGACACTAGGCCTAGAGCCTCTAGAAGTGCTTGGACCACAAGGAACCACCCAAGGTAGTGACACAGGGGACCCACGGGAGACGCGTGCAGTGTAAATACACAACCGCGATACGCCGTTAACTTCTATGGAGAAAGTCGGGATCGGGAAAATAGAGGAAAGGGACACTTAGAAGAGGACTAGGACAAAACCCTTTGAGATCTAGGACTTTGAAGAGTCTCTACCCACGGGAGCACCGGAGTACTCGTGTTACCTCACCCAGGGAAGCCGGGTGCATAGGTGCCTTTCGGGGTCGGGTTTCGTCGTCGATTCGAATGGCGATCTGCTGCAAAGTGCTGCTGGCGGCCAAGGGAAAAGTGTCCGGGTGGATCCAAGAGTGGATCGGAGTTCTGGTGAACCTGAAAGCAGAGGGGACAGAGTCTGGGTCACTAGCCAGTGACCAGGAAGGCGATGGACAGATGCCCACCGATGTCGAGTGCTTCAGGTGCGTTGACGGTCGTCTTGACTCTTCAGCCACGAGGTCCGGGAGGCGTTGTCGGCGACCAGGAGCAGGATTCGGGCTGGTGCTCGATGTCTGTCGAGTGCTGAGGTGTCGGCGACCGGTTTGGACCCAACAAGCCTTGGCAACGGCAAGTCTCGAGTAAGATGTAGATCGTCGATGATGCAGACCAGCAAGGTCTGGGGAACTCACCCAGCGAGGGTAAGTGAGGGCAGGCCTGGAGCAACCAGGATGCCAAGTAAAGAAAAGATTGGCCTTCGTTAAGGGCTACTAGCCAACGGGCTAGCGACCGCGAAGGAGCCTCGTGACGCCGCACGTGGAGCTGGCTTACAGGACACTCGTGGAGTGGGGGCCAGTGATCTTCGGTGCAGGTGGTGCTGGAGGCTAGGGCTACTCGGAGCCCAAAGCACGACTTCTTGGGAGACCCAGAAGATGGTGCACTTGCAAGTGTGCTCGGTGTCCAGGGGTCACGGTCTCAAGTCACCCACGATAGCCACGGGCCTCAGCTTTGCTGGGGACTCAGGGTAGCCTCGGGGAAGTCTGAGAATCCACCTCTGGTGATGCGATGACTTCGGCGTCCGACGGGAGCTTCAGTGATGCGAACCGGACAGATGCTTCTTTGGTGCCTGCCAAGCAGGGGAGTCACTCCTTGACCCCAAGGGAGATTCTTCAGTCCTCTAATCTTGTCGTAGAGCGTCGAAGGTCCAGGATTCAGTGTCAGAGTTTCGTCCAGGTATAATCTGCTTTGCAATGGCAAGGTTCCCCTCTTATACTAAAAAGAGGGGATGGACTAGCTCTATGACCCCACCTATGGGAGGGTCAAGGGAGGGGGTGGCTACACCCACTTCCCTTTGTCCAGTTTCGCGCCAGAGCAGGGGCAGGTAGCCCCTGAGCTGGTTTGAACTGGCATATGCACAGAGGAGCCTTTTGCTCCCCCAGTGCAGGACTTCAAAGCACTCTAAGAGTGCACCCACCCAGCCCCAATACACATTATCCTGTCTGGGGAGGTGGTCACACCTCCCTGCAACAGGAAACCTATTGTCCAGGCCTCCCCTGCCGGAGTTTCGTCCAGCAGCAGGAGGCCAGACTTGTGTCTGTGGCAGCAGCATCCATTTTGTGATGCCAGGGCTTCAGAAAGAAGTTACCGGGTAAGCCAGAGTTAACATGTCTTTCCCTCTAGAAGGGTGGAATGCTACCCCCGCCGCCAGGATTGGCGGGGGTAGTATTCCAAGATGTTTGACACCAAACACGACATGTTTAGGTGCAGCCATTCCAAAGTTAGCATTTTACCGCGAGGATATAATGCGCTTAAGAGTATATGGTCAGGCTGCACTACAAACAGCATCAGAGATGGTCTCCGAACGCTGCAGAGGGGCCCTGCTCATGCAGGGGCACCCTCTCACATAGGAACCATGCACTCTGCCTTTAGGATTGATAAGGCCTGCCTTAGGAGTGACTTATAGGTTTATATGTGTGTATGTATTTAGTGATATAGGTAACCTATATCACAGTAAGAGGTGCATGCACCACCCTACCCAGGCTGCAGTAGCAGACCTGTGGTGTCAGTTTGGATGGCCTTCCAGGGGTGGCATAATACATGCTGCAGCCCCTGGTAGGCCTCTGAGGTACCTATGCCCTTGGTACATAGTATACCATATACTAGGGACTTATAAGGGCACTCCAGATTCCAATCAGAGATGTGCCTAAGGCACATGGAAACCTTTTTACAGAGAAAGCAGATAGACTGGGGCCCTGAATAGCAGGATCCCAGTCCAACTAAGTCATAAACCAGCAAAACACCATAAAAAAGTGGGGGCAACCATATAGTCAGATTCCACCTTCCTACAATGGGATGGAGGAGGAGACCGAGTCTCTTCCTGACCTCCTGTCAGCCCAAGAGCAAGATGGATCAGTGGAGGGTGTGAACCTCTCTACCTCCCTGACACCTGAGCAGCAAGGTGACTGTTGCCAACTGTTGGGACAGTTTCCTGACCTGTTCTCCCTGGTTCCTAGTGTCACTGACTGGTGCGTCCATGATGTGGACACTGGGGACAGTCTTCCAGTCAAGCACAAGGCTTACAGGGTGACTGACAGGGTGAGAGCTTGCATCAAGAAGGAGGTCTCCAAGATGTTTGCATTGGGGGTAATTGAGTCCTCTCACAGCCCTTGGGCCAGCCCAGTGGTCTTGGTCCCAAAGGCTGTCGCGCCGGGTGCCACAACCAAACTCCGGTTCTGTGTGGACTACCGAGGACTCAATTCCATCACCAGGACTGACGCACACCCCATCCCCAGAGCTGATGAGCTCATAGATCGGTTAGGGGCTGCCCGGTACCTCAGCACGTTTGACTTAACTTCTGGGTACTGGCAGATCGCCTTGACTGATGGGGCAAAGGAGAGGTCAGCATTCTCCACACCAGATGGGCACTACCAATTCCGGGTGATGCCCTTTGGGATGAAGAATGCCCCTGCCACCTTTCAGAGGTTGGTCAACCAGGTGTTGGTTGGACTGGAGGAATTCAGTGCCGCCTACCTGGATGACATCGCAGTGTTCAGCACCAGTTGGGAAGAACATCTGTGCCACCTCTGGGAAGTGTTGATGGTTCTGCGGAGGGCAGGCCTCATGATCAAGGCGAGTAAGTGCCAGATCGGGCAGGGTTCCGTGGTGTACTTGGGACACCAGGTTGGGAGCGGCCAGGTGGCGCCCCTACAGCCCAAGATAGATACCATTCTGGCTTGGGAGCCCCCCAAGACCCAGACAGCGGTGAGAGCCTTCCTAGGACTCACCGGGTATTACAGGAGATTTGTCAAGGGGTATGGCAGCATTGTTGCACCCTTGACAGAGCTGACTTCCAGGAAGCAGCCCAAGAGAGTGATTTGGACTGACACCTGTCAACAAGCTTTTGACACCTTGAAGACAGCCATGTGCACGGCGCCCGTGCTCCTGGCCCCCAACTTCTCCAAAGAGTTTATTGTTCAGACAGACGCTTCAGAGCATGGTGTGGGGGCTGTTTTGTCACAGATGAATGAGGAGGGCCTAGACCAACCTGTAGCCTTCCTTAGCAGGAGGTTACTTCCACGGGAGCAGAGGTGGCGTGCTATTGAGCGTGAGGCATTCGCTGTGGTCTGGGCGCTGAAGAAGCTGAGACCATACCTGTTTGGGACTCACTTCCGGGTTCAGACAGACCACAGGCCCCTCAGATGGTTGATGCAGATGAGGGGTGAGAATCCAAAGCTGTTGAGGTGGTCCATTTCCCTACAGGGGATGGACTTCACGGTGGAACACCGCCCTGGTACAGAACACGCCAATGCTGATGGTCTGTCCAGATTTTTCCGCCTTAGTGAAGAGAAATCCCTAGAGGTAGGATAGTTCTCCCCACATTTCAGCTAGAGGGGACACGTGTTAGACCTAGCATCCTTGGCGTGGGTCTCCCTTCCATTTTTTGAGGATGCCTCCAATGTTATTGATCTGTTTTTGCAGGTTTAGATGCTTCGGGCACTGTGCCACTGCTATTCAGTGCCACAGTGCAAGTGCTCCCTATGATAAATTGTGTTATGTATTAGTGACTCCATGATTGGATGATTGGTTTACTTGTCAGTCCCTAGTACAGTGCACTGAGTGTGCCCAGGGCTGGTAAATCCAATGCTGCTGGTGGGCTTGCAGCACTGGTTGTGCCACCCACAGAAGCAGCTTGTAAAGTGTGTCTCAGGCCTGCCATTGCAGAGCCTGTGTGCAGCCTAGGGCTGCCATGTCGACTTGGTGAGTGCACCCACTTACCAGTCCCTAAACCTTCCCTTTTCTTCATATCAGACGCCCCTATGGTAGGCCCAAGGGCAGGGTGCATTGTAAGTATAAGGTAGGACATACCCTGGTGTGTGTGGCATGTCCTAATAGTGAATTACAGCCATTTTCGTTTTTCACTATTGCAAGGCTACCTGCTCCCCATAGGCCAGAATGGGCAGTTTGATTATTACAGCTTGTAATCCTAACTGACCCAGGGAACATGGTAGAAAAACGAATTTAGTATGCCTGAACTCAGAATGATAAAATACATCTTTTAGTAAAGTTGGTTTTAACATTCTGTGTTTGAAAATAGTAAAATACCACTTTTAGAAAGTAGGTATTTTCTTGCCTAACTACCCAAGCCTGCCTCTGCTAGGTTGTGTATTCTTTGTCTGGGTTTGTGAGTGACAGGGGCTGGGGGACTCCAGGAGACAGGGTGAGTCAGCACAGGGCTGAATAGAGAGATCTGCATGGAGATAGGTGGGAGGAGTTGCACCTGGGACCTGAATAGGGCTGTGCCTTCCCTCCACAATGCTGGCTCCACCTCCTGTGGTGTGTCTGATGTCCCTGGCCTACTCTGTGAAAGGAAAGAAGGAGTCCTGTAAACAAAGTGCTCCAGGACTGACCAGAACTGGTTTTGGACTAGGCAAAGGCCTCTCTGCCTTCACAGAACAAAGAGAAAAGGTGTATAAAAAGGGGACCCAGAACCCTAGGAAATTAGATCAGTTTTGGGAAACAAGAAGAAACCTTTGCTGAGGAGCGGAACCAAGAAGAAACTGAGGAGAAGACTATCCCTAAGCTAGAGGGATCTGCCTGCAGTGGTTGCCTGACTGCCAAAGAAAGGAGAAGGGAACTTTGTGTGTACTTTCATCAACTTGTGAAGGATCTCCAAGGGCTTGATTTCAGAGCTTGCCTCCTGCTGAAGTCTCAGGAACAACAGACTTCACCCACCAACTCCCCTGTATTCCCTTGCTGGGAATTTGGACATTCTGACACACTTGCGTGTCGCTGGGAGCTGGAAGCGCGACTCAAGACGAAGAAGCGTGTCGCCGCCGCAGCCGCTGCTTCTCGCATCGCCGGAGAAGAGTGTCGACGTCGCATCAGACGCCGGCGCATCCCCGAAGAAGCGCGCCGCTGACACCTTCGCATCCCTCGAGGCACCTCGCAGCACCGGAGAAAAGTGTCGCCGTTGCATCAGATGCCGTTGCATCCCCGGGGCAGAGCATCGACCTCGCATCAGACACCGACGCATCGCAACACGAGGCGCCCCGCATCCCAGGAGAAGATCGTCGACCTCGCATCAGATGCCGTCGCATCGCCAGGGAAACGTGTCGCAGGGCCTGTCGCGGCTCCAAAGATTCATCGAAATCGCTGCACGGCCATCGGGCGTGCACGCATCACCCCTTTGTTGTCGCAACCTCAAGAAGACGCCATTTTGTTTCTTTGCACCAGATCTTCATCGCATCACGGCGCTGCTTGTCGCATCGCCACAGAAGCGCAGTAAGAAACCGACGCATCACCTCCCCACGCCGAGAAGAACCGACGCATCACTGTCCCCTGCGCATCAGTAGGGAACCGACGCATCACCGTTCTTGCATGTAAGGAACCGACGCATCACCTTCCCTGCACCACTTTTGTTGTATCGCGTTACGCATCTCAGGTACATTGAACGCGAAGTGTTGCATTTCCATTTTAAGAGACTCAAGCTAATTCTACCATCTTTAAAGTACAGTATTGTGGATTATTTTTGTCGTTTATGGTCTTGTGGTAAATCTATATAAAAGATACTTATTTTTATAATACAACCTGTGTGGTGTCCATTTGTAGTGTTGTCACTGGATTACTGTATGTGTTCACAAATGCTTTACACACTGCCTCTGAACTAAGCCTGTCTGCTCGTGCCAAGCTACCAAGGGGGTGAGCAGGGGTTATTTCAGGAGTGTACCCCCTTACCCTGACTAGACGCAAGGGTCCCTATTTGGTCAAAGGTACCTACCTCTGCCAACTAGAGACCCCCAAATCTAACAATACTCCAATCCAAACATATAGGAGGAAGGTGTTGGACACTAAAGGGGTGACATTTGCTATTCCCACTCCAATCTATGTCAATTTAGGGAAGGCGTCTGACACTAAAGGGGGGGGCATTTACTGATCCCACTCCAATCTAAACCAATTTGGGGAAGGTGTTGGACACTAAAGGCGTGACATTTACTATTCCCACTCCAATCTAAACCAATTTGGGAAAGGTAATGGACAATTAAGGGGTGACATTTACTATTCCCACTCCAAACATAACAAATTTGGGTAAGGTGTTGGACACTAAAGGGGTGACATTTACTATTCCCACTCCCAATCTAACCATATTGGGGGAAAGTGTTGGACAGTAAAGGGGGGGCATTTACTATCTCCACTCCAAGCTAAACCAATCTGGGGCATGGGTTAGGCTCTAAAGGGGTAGCATTTACTATTCCCACTCCAATCCAACCATATTGGGGGAAGGTGTTGGACACTAAAAGGGTGACATTTACTATTCCTACTCTAATCTATATCAAATTAGGGAGCATGCTGGCCACTAAGGGGCAGATTTACAAGCCCCTTGCGCCACCAGTGCGTCACTTTTTGTGCTGCACCGGCAGCGCATTTTACTGCCTCATATGTACAAGGACAGGAAAATCCACCCTGCGTGACTTTTCCTGTCCTTTTAAATATGGCCCCTTTGCACGCAGCACTTTGCGTGAAAGGGGTGTTCCATGAGTGTTGCTGTGGGTGTTCCCACGCAACACCCATGAAACCAGACACATATACAGATTTACAAGAAATCGTAAATCTGGAAATGCGTCTGAATGCTACGCCTCACCAGGGGAGGCGTAGGGAGGCGCAACGAGAAGAAATGTATTAATTTCTCCTCATTTTTGTTCCTCTTTCTATGCGTGCTGCATTCTGCAGCACACATAAAAAGAGGAAATCGCCTCTGGTTATTGTCTATGTAGAGGGAAGGTGCCCCTTCCTGCACATAAAGAATCATTGAAACAATAACGTTTTGCAAGTTCTATGTGTGCTAATGCAGCACACATAGAAGTTGAAAAACGGCATTTCAGATTGTTTATATGCAGGAAGGGAACCCTTCCTGCACAAACACAATCTCCCCACGACGCAGGCATCCTTGCACTATGGTGCAAGAGTGCCTGCGCCGGCAAATGGCTGCAGTTTGTGCGCCAGTGCAGAGGGAAGCACAGAGATCCAACATATAGTTGTAATTATGTTGCATCCCTGTGCTTTGAAAGTGACTCAGTGCGGTGCAGCCAAATGGCTTGCGGCACGCACTGAGTCACTTTCCTTGTAAATCTGCCCCTAATGGAGTAACATTTACTATTCAGACTCCAGTCTAAACCAGTTTGGGAATTTGTTGGAAACTAAATGGATGACATTAACTATTCCCACTCCAATCTAACTAAAAGTTGTGACATTTACTATTCCCACTCCAATCTATACCAAATTGGGGAAGGTGTTGGACACTAAAGGGGTGACATCTACTATTCCCACTCCAATCTAAACTAATTTGGGAAGGCTTTGGACACTAAAAGTTGTGACATTTACTATTCCCACTCCAATCTATACCAAATTGGGGAAGGTGTTGGACACTAAAGGGGTGACATCTACTATTCCCACTCCAATCTAAACTAATTTGGGTGAGGCGTTGGACGCTAAGGGGGTGACATGTACTAGTCGCACTACAATCCAACCATATTGGAGGAAGGTGTTGGACACTAAAGGGGGGACTTTTACTATTCCCACTCCAATTTATAGCAATTTGAGGAAGGGGATGAACACTGAAGGGGTGGCATTTACTATTCGCACTCCAGTCCAATTATATTGGGGGAAGGTGATGGGCACTAAAAGGGTGACATTTACTATTCCTACTCTAATCTATCCCAAATTAGGGAGGATGTTGGACACTAAATGAATGACATTTGCTATTCACACTCCAATCTAAACCAGTTATGGGAAGTTGTTTGACACTAAAGGGATGACATTTACTATTCCCACTCCAATCAAAACCAATTTGGGAAGGCGCTGGACATTGAAATGTGTGACATTTACTATTCCCACTCCAATCTATACCAATTTGGGGAAGGTGTTGGACACTAAAGAGGTGACATTTACTATTCCCACTCCAAACTATACAAATCTGGGGAAGGTGTTCAACACTAAAAGGGTGATATTTAATGTTCCCACTGCAATCTAAGGCTATTTGAAAAAGGTGTTGGGCACTAAAGAGGTGACATTTACAATATCCACTTCAAAATAAAACATTTCAAATAAGGTAATACATATTAGACCACTTAAATACACAGTAAATATTGCATACTCAGACACATTTCTTTACTAAAAAAATGTAAATAATTTTTATCTAAAAACAAGCTAGCCTAAACTAAAAAACACATGCATACAAATTTAAATATATAAAAGGAAATAAATATGTTTTATTACGGTTCAGAGTTACAATACTTTTTTATTTTTTTGTAACATTCCTAAACTTTAAACCATAACATAGGAAATAAACTATTATTCCAAAATTAACAATCACAAAATGCAAAAAGGTTTTAAGTAAATTTTATATTTTTATAAATTGAAAATGTAATCTTAAAAAGAAAATACAATTTTAAAACAAAAAAGTAAAACATTTCCACAATGTAAAAATAAATTTTTCCTTGTTCTATAAATATAAAATTTTGCATACAAATATTTCTAAATATTTTATTGTATTTAAAATCTTGTTCTATATTTCTATCTTATATTATTAATATATATATATATATATATATATTCACTGAAAAAACCATAGGTTTCAGACACGTTATAGTTAGAAATTTGCATTTAAAAAACCTTTGAAATTCACTGAAAAAAACATAGGTTTTAGGGACAGTTATAGTTAGTTGGACATTTCACTCGTACAAAACCATAGAAATTCCCCCGTTATAGTTAATTCAGCTAACTATAACTCGCGCCCCGCAATGCACTGCTGATGACGTCACATATTACATCACTCATGACATGGTCAGTGACATCACTGATGACATCACTGATGACATCTCAAATGACATCACTGATGACATCACTGATGACATCATCCAGTGACTGTGTGTTTCTGTAAAGTTTAAATATGTTTAATATATATAGGGAAAGGCGTATTGAAGAATGAGTGGGTGTATAAGTGTCTGAATGGATGATTTAGTACGTGAGTGACTGACTCTACAAGTGAGTGATTAAATGTATCTTACTGAATGCATGGGTTAGTGACTAAACTGTGTGAATGTCTGAATCCGTCTGTCTGTTGGTTTGTAAGCGGCTGCATGGCTTTCTGAATAGCTACATGAGTGTCTACATGGGTTATTGATTGATTGTCTGAGTATCTGTATGGGTGCCTGAGTGTTTGTGTGGGTGGGGTGTGTGTGACTCTGTGCATAGAAGTGTGAGTTGGTGATTCACTGGGTGCATGGTTTCAAGAGTGCATCTGTGATGGACTGTATGGGTGGGTGAGTGCGTGTATGGGTGTGTTAGTGATTGAATGTATATCTCAGTGGTACATGTGTGAGTAACTACATATGTGAAAGGCAGTATATATGTGTGTTGGAGTATATAAATGGCTATAAGTGAGAGTGTGTGATTGTGAGAGTGGCTGTATGGATGAGTGTGTACTTGTATCAGTGATTGTATAAGAGCGTAAGAATGTGCTAGTATTTGTATGAGTAAGTGAGCTGGTGTGTGTATAACTGTATAGGTGAGTAAATGGGTGTGTGATTAAGTTTTTGCATGACTGACTAGGTGTGTGAGTACCTCTATGGATGAGTGGCGGTGTGTGAGTGTTTATATAGGTGTATGAGTGCATATGATAGTCCTGTACTGAGTGACTAAGTATGAGTGACTGTACGGGTGAGTGAGTGGATGTGTGTGTAGACCTAAGAATCAGTGAGTGGGTATGTAGTTTTTGGTGTTGGAGTGTCTATGGTTTTGAGAATGGCAGTCTGTAATTTAGAGTGGGTGTATCAAAAGTTATATTAGGGTGTGAGAAGATGCATGAAATTATCACATGGATGATGTCATCAGTGATGTCATTTGAGATGTCATCAGTGATGTCATCAGTGATGTCACTGACCATGTCATGAGTGATGTAATATGTGACGTCATCAGCAGTGCATTGCGGGGCGCGAGTTATAGTTAGCTGAACTAACTATAACGGGGAATTTCTATGGTTTTGTATGAGTGAAATGTCCAACTAACTATAACTGTCCCTAAAACCTATGTTTTTTTCAGTGAATTTCAAAGGTTTTTTAAATGCAAATTTCTAACTATAACGTGTCTGAAACCTATGGTTTTTTCAGTGAATTTCAAAGGTTTTTAAATGCTAATTTCTAACTATAACGTGCCTGAAACCTATGATTTTTTAAGTTAATTTCAAAGGTTTTTTAAATGCTAGTTTCTAACTATGCCTAAAGAGGTAGGACATGTGAAGAAAGAAGAAAAAACGCACAGAAAGAAGCAAAAGATGTGCAGAAAGAACCAACAGAGGAGCAGAAAGAGGCCTTGTTGCAAAATCATCCTGTGCCCACAACTTTTTCAAACGGGTACTGGTGGTAACTGACTCTGACTAACCAGAGCCAGTGCTATGCTAAAAGACACTTAGAATACAGTGAAAACACCTACATTCACTAGGGAACACTATGCGTTGGGGTACCCCTGTGATTAGCATGACCTCCTCTGCAAGTCCCTAGTACATAATAGGGCAGGGGGATTAAAACTACCTCTTAAAACGCGCTACAGGGCGCGTTTGCACAGTGGTGAAGGGAGGGGGCCTGAGGTGACATGTGTGCAAACGCACCCTGTGGCGCGTTTTAAGTTGCGGGATTAAGTCCCCTTGAATTCTGAGGGTCCCTGAGGCCCAACTAGCCCCCCAGGTACCTACAGTTAGGACCACAGAGCTGAGTTGCAGAGAGGCGTTCCGAGGCCACGCACCTTTTTTCACCTCTCTGCAATGCAACTCTGTTGTGCTTACTGAACGTACCTGGTGGGCTAGTTGGCCCCCAGGGTCCCTCAGGATTCAAAGGGAATTAATTCCCCAACTTAAAACGCACCACAGGGCGTGTTTGCGCACATGTCACCTGAGGCCCCGCCCCCTCCCTTCACCACTGTGCAAACGCGCCCCGTGGTGCGTTTTAAGTTGGGGGATTAGGTCACCTTGAATCCTGAGGGTCCCTGGGGCCCAACTAGCCCACTAGGTACTTCCAGTAAGCACCACAGGCCTACGTTGCAACGCCTGTAACAAATTGTGCAGTTGTGTTTAGGTAGTGAAGAGGGTCGTGCTGGGGGTAGTGTTTTAGGGTTTAGGATAGTGCAGTGGTATTTGTGTAGTGTAGGGGGTCATGCTGGGGGTAGATTTAGGGTTTAGGGTAGTGCAGTGGTATTTGGGTAGTGTAGGGAGTCGTGCTGGGGGAGTGTTTTAGGGTTTAGGGTAGTGCAGTGGTGTTTGGGTAGTGTAGGGGGTCGTGCTGGGGGTAGTGTTTTAGGGTTTAGGGTAGTGCAGTGGTGTTTGGGTAGTGTAGGGGTCGTGCTGGGGTAGTGATTTAGGGTAGTGCAGTGGTGTTTGGGTAGTGTAGGGGTACTGCTGGGGGTAGTGTTTTAGGGTTTAGGTTAGTGCAGTGGTGTTTGGGTAGTGTAGGGGTACTGCTGGGGGTAGTGTTTTAGGGTTTAGGGTAGTGCAGTGGTGTTTGTGTAGTGTAGGGGTAGTGTTTTAGGGTAGTGCAGTGGTGTTTGTGTAGTGTAGGAGGTCGTGTTTTAGGGTTTAGGGTAGTGCAGTGGTCTTTGGGTAGTGTAGGGAGTCGTGCGGGGGTAGTGTTTTAGGGTTTAGGGTAGTGTAGGGGGTCATGCGGGGGGTAGTGTTTTAGGGATTAGGGTAGTGCATTGGTGTTTGGGTAGTGTAGGGGTCATGCGGGGGTAGTGTTTTAGGGTTTAGGGCAGTGCAGTGGTGTTTGGGTAGTGTAGGGGGTCGTGCTGGGGGAGTGTTTTAGGGTTTAGGGCAGTGCAGTGGTGTTCGGGTAGTGTAGGGGGTCGTGCTGGGGGGAGTGTTTTAGGGTTTAGGGCAGTGCAGTGGTGTTCGGGTAGTGTAGGGGTCGTGCTGGGTGGAGTGTTTGAGGGTTTAGGGCAGTGCAGTCGTGTTCGGGTAGTGTAGGGGGTTGTGCTGGGGGTAGTATTTTAGGGTTTAGGGTAGTGCAGTGGTGTTCGGGTAGTGTAGGGGGTCGTGCTGGGGTAGTGTTCTAGGGTTTAGGGCAGTGCAGTGGTGTTTGGGCAGTGTAGGGGGTAATGCTGGGGGTGGTGTTTTAGGGTTTAGGGCAGTTCAGTGGTGTTCGGGCAGTGTAGGGGTTCGTGCTGGGGGTGGTGTTTCAGGGTTTAGGGCAGTGCAGTGGTGTTCGGGCAGTGTAGGGGGTGGTGTATCAGGGTTTAGGGCAGTGCAGTGGTGTTCGGGCAGTGTAGGGGGTCGTGCAGGGGGTGGTGTTTCAGGGTTTAGGGCAGTGGTGTTCGGGCAGTGTAGGGGGTCATGCTGGGGGTGGTGTTTCAGGGTTTGGGGCAGTGCAGTGGTGTTCGAGCAGTAAAGGGGGTCGTGCTGGGGGTGGTGTTTCAGGGTTTAGGGCAGTGCAGTGGTGTTCGGGCAGTGTAGGGGGCGGTGCAGGGGGTGGTGTTTCAGGGTTTAGGGCAGTGCAGTGGTGTTCGGGCAGTGTAGGGGGTGCTGCAGGGGGTGGTGTTTCAGGGTTTAGGGCAGTGCAGTAGTGTTCGGGCAATGTAGGGGGTCATGCAGGGGGTGGTGTTTCAGGGTTTAGGGCAGTGCAGTGGTGTTCGGGCAGTGTAGGGGGTCGTGCTGGGGCTGGTGTTTCAGGGTTTAGGACAGTGCAGTGGTGTTCGGGCAGTGTAGGGGGTTGTGCTGGGGCTGGTGTTTCAGGGTTTAGGGCAGTGCAGTGGTGTTCGGGCAGTGTAGGTGGTCGTGCTGGGGCTGGTGTTTCAGGGTTTAGGGCAGTGCAGTGGTGTTCGGGCAGTGTAGGGGGTCATGCTGGGGCTGGTGTTTCAGGGTTTAGGGCAGTGCAGTGGTGTTCGGGCAGTGTAGGGGTCTTGCTGGGGCTGGTGTTTCAGAGTCTAGGGCAGTGCAGTGGTGTTCGGGCAGTGTAGGGGGTCTTGCTGGGGCTGGTGTTTCAGGGTTTAGGGCAGTGCAGTGGTGTTCGGGCAGTGTAGGGGGTCGTGCTGGGGGTGGTGTTTCAGGGTTTAGGGCAGTGTAGTGGTGTTCGGGCAGTGTAGGGGGTCATGCTGGGGCTAGTGTTTCAGGATTTAGGGCAGAGCAATGGTGTTCAGGCAGTGTAGGGGTTTTGCTGGAGGTGGTGTTTCAGGGTTTAGGGCAGTGCAGTGGTGTTCAGTGCAGTGTAGGGGGTGTTGTTTCAGGGTTTAGGGCAGTGGTGTTCAGGCAGTGTAGGGGGTCTTGCTGGGGTTGATGTTTCAGGGTTTAGGGCAGTGCAGTGGTGTTCGGGCAGTGTAGGGGGTCGTGCTGGGGGTGGTGTTTCAGGGTTTAGGGCAGTGCAGTGGTGTTCCGGCAGTGTAGGAGGTCGTGCAGGGGGTGGTGTTTCAGGGTTTAGGGCAGTGCAGTGGTGTTCGGGCAGTGTAGGGGGTCATGCTGGGGGTGGTGTTTCAGGGTTTAGGGCAGTGCAGTGGTGTTCGGGCAGTGTAGGGTGTCGTGCTGAGGGGTGGTGTTTCAGGGTTTAGGGCAGTGCAGTGGTGTTCGGGCAGTGTAGGGGGTCGTGCAGGGGGTGGTGTTTCAGGGTTTAGGGCAGTGCAGTGGTGTTTAGGCAGTGTAGGGGGTCGTGCAGGGGTGGTGTTTCAGGGTTTAGGGCAGTGCAGTGGTGTTCGGCCAGTGTAGGTGGTCTTGCTGGGGGTGGTGTTTCAGGCTTTAGTGCAGTGGTGTTCGGGCAGTGTAGGGGGTCTTGCTGGGGATGGTGTTTCAGGGTTTAGGGCAGTGCAGTGGTGTTCGGGCAGTGTAGGGGGTCTTGCTGGGGCTGGTGTTTCAGGGTTTAGGGCAGTGCAGTGGTGTTCGGGTAGTGTAGGGGGTCGTGCTGGGGCTGGTATTTGAGGGTTTAAGGTAGTGCAGTGGTGTTCGGGCAGTGTAGGGGGTCGTGCTGGGGCTGGTGTTTCAGGTTTAGGGCAGTGCAGTGGTTTTTGGGCAGTGTAGGCGGTCGTGCTGGGTCTGGTGTTTCAGGGTTTAGGGCAGTGCAGTGGTGTTCAGGCAGTGTACGGGGTTGTGCTGGGGCTGGTGTTTCAGGGTTTAGGGCAGTGCAGTGGTGTTCGGGCAGTGTAGGGGTCGTGCTGGGGGTGGTGTTTCAGGGTTTAGGGCAGTGCAGTGGTGTTCGGGCAGTGTAGGGGGTCGTGCTGGGGCTGGTGTTTCATGGTTTAGGGCAGTGCAGTGGTGTTCGGGCAGTGTAGGGGGTCGTGCTGGGGGTGGTGTTTCAGGGTTTAGGGCAGTGCAGTGGTGTTCGGGCAGTGTAGGGGGTCATGCTGGGGGTGGTGTTTCAGGGTTTAGGGCAGTGCAGTGGTGTCCGGGCAGTGTAGGGGTCTTGCTGGGGGTGGTGTTTCAGGGTTTAGGGCAGTGGTGTTTGGGCAGTGTAGGGGGTCTTGCTGGGGGTAGTGTTTCGGGGTTTAGGGCAGTGCAGTGGTGTTCGTGCAGTGTAGGGGGTCGTGCTGGGGTGGTGTTTCAGGGTTTAGGGCAGTGCAGTAGTGTTCGGGCAGTGTAGGGGATCGTGCAGGGGGTGGTGTTTCAGGGTTTAGGGCAGTGCAGTGGTGTTCGGGCAGTGTAGGGGGTCGTGCTGGGGGTGGTGTTTCAGGGTTTAGGGCAGTGCAGTGGTGTTCGGGCAGTGTAGGGGATCGTGCAGGGGGTGGTGTTTCAGGGTTTAGGGCAGTGCAGTGGTGTTCGGGCAGTGTAGGGGTCGTGCTGGGGCTGGTGTTTCAGGGTTTAGGGCAGTGCAGTGGTGTTCGGGCAGTGTAGGGGTCTTGCTGGGGGTGGTGTTTCAGGGTTTAGGGCAGTGGTGTTCGGGCAGTGTAGGGATCTTGCTGGGGGTGGTGTTTCAGGGTTTAGGGCAGTGCAGTGGTGTTCGGGCAGTGTAGGGGGTCTTGCTGGGGGTAGTGTTTCAGGGTTTAGGGCAGTGCAGTGGTGTTCGGGCAGTGTAGGGGGTCTTGCTGGGGGTAGTGTTTCAGGGTTTAGGGCAGTGCAGTGGTGTTCGTGCAGTGTAGGGGGTCGTGCTGGGGATGGTGTTTCAGGGTTTAGGGCAGTGCAGTAGTGTTCGGGCAGTGTAGGGAGTCGTGCAGGAGGTGGTGTTTCAGGGTTTAGGGCAGTGCAGTGGTATTCGGGCAGTGTAGGGGGTCGTGCTGGGGGTGGTGTTTCAGGGTTTAGGGCAGTGCAGTGGTGTTCGGGCAGTGTAGGGGTCGTGCTGGGGGTGGTGTTTCAGGGTTTAGGGCAGTGGTGTTCGGGCAGTGTAGGGGGTCTTGCTGGGGTGATGTTTCAGGGTTTAGGGCAGTGCAGTGGTGTTCGGGCAGTGTAGGAGGTGTTGCTGGGGGTAGTGTTTCAGGGTTTAGGGCAGTGCAGTGGTGTTCGGGCAGTGTAGGGGTCATGCTGGGGGTGGTGTTTCAGGGTTTAGGGCAGTGCAGTGGTGTTCGGGCAGTGTAGGGGGTCGTGAAGGGGGTGGTGTTTCAGGGTTTAGGGCAGTGCAGTGGTGTTCGGGCAGTGTAGGGGGTCGTGCTAGGGTATGTGTTTCAGGGTTTAGGGCAGTGCAGTGATGTTCGGGCAGTGTAGGGGGTCGTGCAGGGGCTGGTGTTTCAGGGTTTAGGGCAGTGCAGTGGTGTTCGGGCAGTGTAGGGGGTCGTGCTGGGGGTAGTGTTTTAGGGTTTAGGGTAGTGCAGTGGTGCTTGTGTAGTGTAGGGGGTCGTGCTGGGGGTAGTGTTTTATGGTTTAGGGTAGTGCAGTGGTGTTTGTGTAGTGTAGGGGTCATGTTTTAGGGTAGTGCAGTGGTGTTTGGGTAGTGTAGGGGGTCGTGCTGGGGGTAGTGTTTTAGGATTTAGGTTAGTGCAGTGGTGTTTGGGTAGTGTAGGGGGTCGTCCTGGGGGTAGTGTTTTAGGGTTTAAGGTAGTGCAGTGGTGTTTGTGTAGTGTAGGGGGTCGTGCTGGGGGTAGTGTTTTAGGTTTTAGGGTAGTGCAGTGGTGCTTGTGTAGTGTAGGGGTCGTGCTGGGAGTAGTGTTTTAGGGTTTAGGGTAGTGCAGTGGTGTTTGTGTAGTGTAGGGGGTCATGTTTTAGGGTAGTACAGTGGTGTTTGGGTAGTGTAGGGGGTCGTGCTGGGGGTAGTGTTTTAGGATTTAGGTTAGTGCAGTGGTGTTGGGGTAGTGTTTTAGGGTTTAGGGTAGTGCAGTGGTGTTTGTGTAGTGTAGGGGGTCATGCTGGGGGTAGTGTTTTAGGGTTTAGGATAGTGCAGTGGTGCTTGTGTAGTGTAGGGGTCGTGCTGGGGTAGTGTTTTAGGGTTTAGGGTAGTGCAGTGGTGTTTTTGTAGTGTAGGGGGGTCATGTTTTAAGATGCAACACTCCAAAACCTGACCAGTCTGCACTACATAAAACTGCAAAATAACTAAAAATAAAAAGTGTTTTGCACACTTTTGTCATTGGGCTATATGTGGGCTACATCTGGGTAATATTTGTGCTACATTTGGGCTCTTTTTTCACTGGTGGCCATCTTGGAAGACTTCTTTGTTATGAAGTTTCCTAATTTCCTCATTTACTGCAGTCTCCTCAGTAGTAAATGCTTTCAGTTTTTTACTTTGATTCCATCAAGAAGGCATTCAGATGTGTCACACATTTGCCATAAATTCAGAATGTTATTACTCTAGTTGTTCATTAGATCACTGTAGTAAAGCTACTGCTCACCAAGGAGTTAACTGGAAGTCTACTGCTGGTATTGAAAGTTATTGTTTCAGTCTGCATGTCAGAATTTTCTAATGAAATAGAAGAGGATTTGAGATCTCACTTAAAACATGCATTACATTTTCTTTTTGCAGCACTAACCATAATTTCTATGGCAAAATGAACCCCCTCATTTTGTTCCTTTTTAAATTAAATGTTTTAAGTGTTACCAGTTTATTCCAATCAAGATGGTTTCAGGTGTGCCATACTTTTGTCATAAGTAAGGCTGTTAGCACTCTAGTTGTTCTTTAGAACACTCTGGGAAGCTGCAGTAGAACACAAAGGCATCAACTGACAGGCTGCTCCTGTTGAAATATAACAGGAAGATATTTGAGATCTCACTTAAAACATGTCCTAATTTTTCTTTCTACAGCACTAACCATAATTTCTATGGCAAAATGAACCCCTCATTTTGTTCCTTTTTAAATTAAATGTTTTAAGTGTTACCAGTTTATTCCAATCAAGATGGCTTCAGGTGTGCCATACTTTTGTCATAAGTAAGACTGTTAGCGCTCTAGTTGTTCTTTAGAACACTCTGGGAAGCTGCAGTAGAACACAAAGGAATCAACTGACAGTCTCTGCCCTTGTTGGATGTACATGTTTTACTGAGAATGTCAGACTTCATTCTCACATGACTGAGAAAGATAATGTGAATTTACAGAAAATATGCTCTCATTTTAGCTTCTGGGGCACCTTCCAAAACTGTATGGGACAAGCATGTGAAAATAGTTTTCTCTCAAACATGATTCATGATATCCCAGCAGAAGGTTTTTCACAGGGTAAAATCACCTTAGAACACACCACAATTCCTGAAATTAGTATGGTACCATCAACAAATGAATTCTAATGTAACTAAAGTTTGTTATCACCCTTTATAGTTCTCCTTTTGGTAACCCTCAAAATCTTCGATTCACTACAATGCATTTCAATGGTACTATCATTTATATTGGTCCCAAGATGGCTGCCAGCAATTCCAGGATGAAGTGCTGACAGCCAATCAGATCTCACGATGACATGTGTGGTTAGGCTCCGCCCAGATATATATGTGTTTTTACTTTTGATTTTCTCAGCAACTACTGAACGGATTTACACCATTTAACAAAAAGGGTTCTTTTTGAACCAAGAACTACCTCTTTGCCAAATTTGGTGTAATTCCGTTCAGCAGTTCGGGCTGTAGCCTTGCATAAAGTTTCCTATGGGAAATTGATTTTTTGACTCTTATTTTTTAATTTCTCCACAACTACTGAACGGATTTACACCATTTAACAAAAAGGGTTCTTTCTGAACCAAGAACTACCTCTTTGCCAAATTTGGTGTAATTCCGTTCAGCAGTTCGGGCTGTAGCCATGTCTAAAGTTTCCTATGGGAAAATGAATGGGGAAAACACGTTTTGGGACCCCCTTTTTTCTCGGCCCCCGCTTGACGAATCACCCTGAGACTTTCAGGGTAGGAGCGGACCGGAGCGGGCCATAAAGTTTGAAAATTTCGCGAAGATTCGTCAACCGACGCAAGAGTTATTTCAAATAGAATGTCGCGGATTTCCTATGGAAAATAGGTCCTAACTATAACTATCTACTGGCGACCGCCAGTAGATAATATATATATGCATCTTGCTGCTAAAAAGACAAAAGTGAATGAGAAAACAAAACGAAAGTCTGTTTTCACTGTCGTCTATTGCACTGTCACTTTAAATGAGGGAATAATGCACTGACATGTCATGTGATCAAGGGCTTCAGAGCCCGAAACGCGTCATGGCAGCATTTACGCACTTAAAATAAACTGGCACGAAGAAATTGGAGTCCATTTCTCTTTACGAGTTCCTGAGAAAAATAGGATTGCAAAGCTGGAAAATTGATACATATATATATATATATATATATATATATATATTCACTGAAAAAACCATAGGTTTCAGGGACGTTATAGTTAGTTGGACATTTCACTAGTACAAAACCAGAGAAATTCGCCCGTTATAGTTAGTTGAGCTAACTATAACTCACGCCCCCACAATGCACTGCTGATGACGTCACATATTACATCATTCATGACATGGTCAGTGACATCACTGATGACATCACTGATGACATCTCAAATGACATCACTGATGACATCATCCACGTGATAATCTGATGTACCTCCTCACACCCTAATATAACCTTTGATACACCCACTCTAAAATGCAGACTACCATTTTCGAAACCATAGACACACCAATACCAGTTATTACATACCCACTCACTGATTCCTAGGTCTACACACATATCCACTCACTCATCCATACAGTTACTCATGCATGCAGTCACTCATCAATACAGCACTATCATATGCACTCATACACCTATACAGACACTCACACACCACCACTCACCCATAGAGTTACTCACACACCTAGTCAGTCATGCAAAGAATCAATCACACTCCCATTTACTCACCTATACAGTTATACACACACCACTTCACTTATTCATACAGATACTAACACATACTTACTCTCTTCTACAATCACTGACACAAGCACACAGTCACCCATACAGCCACTCTCACAATCACTCACTCTCACATATAGTCATTTATATAGTCCAACACTCACATATACTGCCTTTCACATATGTAGTTACTCACACATGTACCACTGAGACATCCATTCACTCACCAACACACCCATACACACACACACCCACACAGCCCTTCACAGATGCACTCTTGAACCCATACACCTAGTGAATGACCTACTCACACATCTATGCACAGAGTCACACACCCCCCACCCACCCACAGAGACACCCAGGCACCCATACATATACTCAGACAACCAATCAATAACCCATATAGACACTCATGTAGCTACTCACCAACCCAGGCAGCCGCTTACACACCAACTGACAGACTAATACAGATATTCACACAGTTTAGTCACTAACCCATGCATTCAGTAAGACACGATTAATCACTCACTTATACAGTCAGTCACGCACCTACTAAATCATCTATTTAGACACTTATACACCCACTCATTCTTCAATACACCTAGGCATATATATATAAAACATATTTAAACTTTACAGAAACACATAGTCACTGAATGATGTCATCAGTGATGTCATTTGAGATGTCATCAGTGATGTCACTGACCAGTTCATGAATGATGTAATATGTGACGTCATCAGCAGTGCATTGCGTGGGCACGAGTTATAGTTAGCTCAACTAACTATAACGGGCAAATTTCTCTGGTTTTGTACTAGTGAAATGTCAAACTAACTATAAAGTCCCTGAAACCTATGGTTTTTTCAGTGAATTTCTATGGTTTTTTAAAGGCTAATTTCTAACTATAACGTCTCTGAAACCTATGGTTTTTTCAGTGAATTTCAAAGGTTTTTTAAATGCTAATTTATATCCATAACATCCCTGAAACCTGTGTTTTTTTCAGTGAATTTCTAAGGTTTTGTAAATGCTAATTTCTAACTACACCTAGATAGGTAAGACATGTGCAGAAAGAGAAAGAAAGGCGCAGAAAGAAGCAAGATAAGTGCAGAAAGAAGCAAGAGAAGTGCAGAAAAAGGCAAGAAAAGTGCAGAAAAAAGCAAGAGAGGTACAAAAAGAGGAAGAAAGGTGCAGAAAGAAGCAGGAGAAGTGATGAAAGAGGCAAGAGAGGTACAGAAAGAAGGAAGAGAAGTGCGGAAAGAAGCAAGAGAGGCACAGAAAGAAGCAAGAGAGTTGCAAAAAGAAGAGAGTGAGGAGCAGAAAGAGGAAGAAAGGCGCGGAAAGAGGCAAGAGAGGTGCAGAAAGAGGCAAGAGAGGTCCAGAAAGAAGACGAAAGGTGCAGAAAGAGGCAAGAAAAATGCAGACAAAGCAAGAAAGGTGCAGAAAGAAGCAAGAGAGGTGCAGAAAGAAGCAAGAGAGGTGCAGAAAGAAGAGAGTGAGGTGCAGAAAGAGGCAAGAGAGGTGCAGAAAGAGGCAAGAGAAGTGCAGAATGAGGCAAGAGAGGTGCAGAAAGAGGCAAGAGTGGAGTAGAAAGCCAAGAGAGGTGCAGATAGAGGCAAGAGAGGTGAAGAAAGAGGCAAGAGAGGTGCAGAAAGAGGCAAGAGAGGTAAAGTAAGAGGCAAGAGAGATGTAGAATGAGACAAGACTGGTGCAGAAAGAGGCAAGAGATGTGCAGAAAGAGGCAAGAGAGGTGCAGAAAGAGGCAAGAGAGGTGCATAAAGAGGCAAGAGGGGTTCAGAAAGAAGAGAGTGAGCTGCAGAAAGAGGGAAGAGAGGTGTAGAAAGAGGCAAGCGAGGTGCAGAAAGAAGAGAGTGAGCTGCAGAAAGAGGCAAGAGAGGTGCAGAAAGAGGCAAGAGAGGTGCAGAAAGAGGCAAGAGGTGTAGAAAGAGTCAAGAGAGGTACAGAAAGAGGAAGAAAGGCACAGAAAGAAGCAAGTGAGCTGCAGAAAGAGGCAAGAGAAGAACAAAAAAAGTCAAGAGAGGTGCATCAAGAGGCAAGAGAGGTGCAGAAAGAGGAAGAAATGTTCAGAAAGAGGCAAGAGAGGTGCAGAAAGAGGCAGGAGAGGTGCAGAAAGAAGAGAGTGAGCTGCAGAAAGAGGCAAGAGAGGTACAGAAAGAAGAGCGTGAGCTGCAGAAAGAACTAAGAGAAGTGCAGAAAGAGGTATGAGAGGTGCAGAAAGAAGAGAGTGAGCTACAGAAAGAGGCAAGAGAGGTGCATAAAGAGGCAAGACAAGTGCAGAAAGAAGAGAGTGAGCTGCAGAAATTAGCAAGAGAAGTGCAGACAGAGGCAAGAGAGGTGCATAAAGAGGCAAAAGAGGTGCAGAAAGAGGCAAGAGAGGTGCAGAAAGAAGAGAGGTGCAGAAAGGCAAGAGAGGTGCAGAAAGAGGCATGAGAGGTGCAGAAAGATGCAAGAGAGGTATAGAAAGAGGCAAGAGTGGTGCAGAAAGAGGCAAGAGATGTGCAGAAAGAGGCAAGAGATGTGCAGAAAGAGGCAAGAGAGGTGCAGAAAGAGGCAATAGAGGTGCAAAAGAGGCAAGAGAAGTGCAGAAAGAAGAGAGTGAGCTACAGAAAGAGGCAAGAGCGGTGCAGACAGAGGCAAGAGAGGTACATAAAGAGGCAAGAGAGGTACAAAAAGAGGCAAGAGAGGTACAGAAAGAGGCAAGAGAGGTGTGGAAAGAGACAAGACTGGTGCAGAAAGAGGCAAGAGAGGTGCAGAAAGAGGCAAGAGAGGTTCAGAAAAAGGCAAGAGAGGTGCATAAAGAGGCAAGAGGGGTGCAGAAAGAAGAGAGTGATCTGCAGAAAGAGGGAAGAGAGCTGTAGAAAGAGGCAAGAGAGGTGCATAAAGAAGAGAGTGAGCTGCAGAAAGAGGCAAGAGAGGTGCAGAAAGAGGCAAGAGAGGTGCAGAAAGAGGCAAGAGAGGTGCAGAAAGAGGTAAGAGGTGTAGAAAGAGTCAAGAGAGGTACAGAAAGGAAGAAAGGCACAGAAAGAAGCAAGGGAGCTGCAGAAAGAGGCAAGAGAAGAACAAAAAAAGTCAAGAGAGGTGCATCAAGAGGCAAGAGAGGTGCAGAGAGAGGAAGAAATGTTCAGAAAGAGGCAAGAGAGGGGCAGAAAGAGGCAGGAGGGGTGCAGAAAGAAGAGAGTGAGCTGCAGAAAGAGGCAAGAGAGGTACAGAAAGAAGAGCGTGAGCTGCAGAAAGAACTAAGAGAAGTGCAGAAAGAGGCAAGAGAGGTGCAGAAAGAGGCAAGAGAGGTGCAGAAAGAAGAGAGTGTGCTGCCGAAAGAGGGAAGAGAGGTGTAGAAAGAGGGAAGAGAGGTGCAGAAAGAAGAGAGTGAGCTACAGAAAGAGGCAAGAGAGGTGCATAAAGAGGCAAGAGAAGTGCAGAAAGAAGAGAGTGAGCTGCAGAAATTAGCAAGAGAAGTGCAGACAGTGGCAAGAGAGGTGCATAAAGAGGCAACAGAGGTGCAGAAAGAGGCAAGAGAGGTGCAGAAAGATGCAAGAGAGGTGTAGAAAGAGGCAAGAGTGGTGCAGAAAGAGGCAAGAGATGTGCAGAAAGAGGCAAGAGATGTGCAGAAATAGGCAAGAGAGGTGCAAGAGAGGTGCAGAAAGAAGATAGTGAGCTACAGAAAGAGGCAAGAGAGGTGCAGACAGAGGCAAGAGAGGTGCATAAAGAGGCAAGAGAGGTGCAGAAAGAGGAGAGGTGCAGAAAGGCAAGATAGGTGCAGAAAGAGGCAAGAGAGGTGCAGAAAGATGCAAGAGAGGTATAGAAAGAGGCAAGAGTGGTGCAGAAAGAGGCAAGAGATGTGCAGGAAGAGGCAAGAGAGGTACAGATAGAAGAGAGGGAGCTGCAGAATGAGGGAAGAGAGGTGCAGAAAGAGGCAAGAGAGGTGCAGAAAGAAGACAGTGAGCTGCAGAAAGAGGCAAGAGGTGCAGAAAGAGGCAAGAGACATGGAGAAAGAGACAAGAGACAACTAGATTGCTAACATTCTATATTTATTACAAAAGTGTGGCATGCCTGACGTCATCTTGATGTAATCAAAACTGTAACACCTAAAGCATTTCCTTTAGAAATTATAGAAATGAGAGGGTCTTATTTGCATAGAAATTATGGTTAGTGCTCTAAAAAACTAAAATGAGGACTTATTTTCTGAGTTCTCAAATAGCGACAAAGCACTTTTAAATTATTTGTTATCTTTATGTTTTTTTATCCAGTTGACCACTTGATTAAATGTTACGCTTAGGGGAGATAATGTGGTGTTACTTCCAGAGCTGCAGACTTTGCAACTGGGGAACCAAGTTGGAGTTTCTGCTTCAGCTCGACATTCTGTGATTCTGGTCAAGTCACTTAATCTCCCCATGCCTACAACCAAAATGAGTTTGTCCTTGTATGATGTAACCAATGCTCATGTAAAGCACTATATCTGGGTGATATTTGTGCTACATTTGGGCTCTTTTTCTCTGGTGGCCATCTTGGGAGACTTATTTGTTATGAAGTTTCCTAATTTCCTCATTTACTGCAGTCTCCTCAGTAGGAAATGCCTTCAGTTTTTTACTTTGATTCCATCAAGAAGGCATTCAGATGTGTCACACATTTGCCATAAATTCAGAATGTTAGCACTCTAGTTGCTCATTAGATCACTGTAGTAAAGCTACTGCTCACCAGGGAGTTAACTGGAAGTCTACTGCTGGTATTGAAAGTGATTGTTTCAGTCTGCATGTCAGAATTTTCTAATGAAATAGAAGAGGATTTGAGATCTCACTTAAAACATGCCCTAATTTTTCTTTCTGCAGCACTAACCATAATTTCTATGGCAAAATGAACCCCCTCATTTTGTTCCTTTTTAAATTAAATGTTTTAAGTGTTACCAGTTTATTCCACTCAAGATGGCTTCAGGTGTGCCATAATTTTGTCAAAAGTAAGACTGTTAGCGCTCTAGTTGTTCTTTAGAACACTCTGGGAAGCTGCAGTAGAACACAAAGGAATCAACTGACAGGCTGTTCCTGTTGAAATATAACAGGAAGATATTAGAGATCTCACTTAAAACATGTCCTAATTTTTCTTTCTACAGCACTAACCATAATTTCGATGACAAAATGAACCCCATCATTTTGTTCCTTTAAAAAAAAAAAATGTTTTAAGTGTTACCAGTTTATGTCAATCAAGATGGCTTCAGGTGTGCCATACTTTTGTCATAAGTAAGGCTGTTAGCGCTCTAGTAGTTCTTTAGAACACTCTGGGAAGCTGCAGTAGAACACAAAGGAATCAACTGACAGTCTCTGCCCTTGTTGAATGTACATGTTTTACTGAGAATGTCATACTTCATTCTCACATGACTGAGAATGATAATGTGAATTTACAGAAAATATGCTCTCATTTTAGCTTCTGGAGCACCTTCCAAACCTCTGTGGGACAAGCATGAGAAAATAGTTTTCTCTCAAACATGATTCATGATATCCTAGCAGAAGATTTTTCACAGGGTAAAATCACCTTAGAACACACCACAATTCCTAAAATTAGTATGGTACCATCAACAAATGAATTCTAATGTAACTAAAGTCTGTTTTCACCCTTTAAACGTTCTCCTTTTAGTGACCATCAAAACCTTCTATTCACTACAATGCACTTCAATGGGGTGCTATCATGTATATTGGTCCCAAGATGGCTGCCAGCAATTCCAGGATGAAGTGCTGACAGCCAATCAGATCTCACGAATAGATGTGTGGTTAGGCTCCGCCCAGATATCGATATTTTTTTATTTGGGAATTTCTTAGAAACTACTGAACGGATTTACACCATTTAACAAAAATGGCTCTTTCTGAACCAAGACCTATCTTTTTGCCAAATTTGATGTAATTCCGTTCAGCAGTTCGGGCTGTAGCTTTGTCTAAAGTTTCCCTTGAAATTAACATGGGGAAAACGTGTTTTGGAACCCCCCGTATTTCTCAGCCCCCGCTTGACGAATCACCCTGAAAATTTCAAGACAGGACCTGACCGGAGCTGATCACTAGTTTTGAAACTTTAGCGAAGATTCGTCAACCGGCACCAAAGTTATTGGGAAAAGAAAAAACGCTTTTCCTATGGAAACTAGGTCCTAACTATAACTGCCTACTGGCGACTGCCAGTAGGTAATATATATATATATATATATATATATATATATATATATATATATATATATATATATATATATATATTAAAATGATAGTTAAAATATATTAAAAATATTAATATAACAAAATATATTTAAAAATGAAAAAATATTAATTCGCATATACAGGGCTCCTGGCTAATTGGGGGTACTGTTCCTTAATATTTTGACTATAGCTTGTTTTATAAACTTTTAGACGCAAAGAATTCTTTTAGAAACATGCCTTTTTTTAAATACCTTGGGACTGATTACAATGCCAGTTGGACTGGCTTCTAAGGTTCTGTCGGAGCCGGTCAGACCTCCGCGCTCTCGTTGGATTCGGTCAGACCGAATGCCAGATTACGATACATGCATCGTGTACTCTGACTGACTGCTGACAGACCGCCGACTTTCTCCAACCACTGAGATGACCGTCGGAGAAAAGCAGCCATAGAGCTGTATAGAGAGTTCCTACCGTGACTGGATTATGATGTGGATTTTCAACAAGCCAACCATGGTGGTCCGACCGGCTGCCTCGACTCATCAGAAACAAAGGATTTGGGGTTCATACTCAACCAAATCAGCTTCTCTCTAACAGTCTCCAGTGTGGATCCCTTTCTCCAGGTCCCCCGTACACCATGGCAACTGAACCGTGAAGACTATGTCCCTGTGGGTGCCAGAATGAAGGTATGTCCGTAGGTGGCATGTATCCCCATTGACTGGACTGTACACAGATTGCCACACTCCAGCAATGGGGAACATGTAGCACAAGACATATCCCCACATATGTCATGCATGTGTGTACATATCACATGTTTCCTGTAAGTCTGTATGCTCTAACAGCAACATATTCGGGGGTATGTGCACAGCCGTAGATGAGACCACAGCTGTAGCAGCGGTTGCATCGAAATATGACATGGGGAACTTTCCTGGCCTCGGTTGTCGGAATTGGATATCGGCTCTGGCAGTCAAACGGTCGGTCCGACCGGCATTGTAATGAGGCTCCTTGTTTGCACTGTTGCACTCTCTCTGGAGGCACCATTTTTGTTAGCGCTCCACTGTTTGGGGAAGACCTCGATAAAATGAGAGGCTGTGCACCGACGCGCTGTTAGTGTCACGTACTCGGAGACTTTACTGGGCTGCTCGCTAATTGGGAGGAACTGTGTTTTCGTTTTTTGACTGTTTGTAGCTCATTTTATGAAATTTTAGATGCAAATAATCCTTTTAGAAAAGTCCCATTTTTTATACCTTGTTGCACTGTTGCACTTTCACTGGAGGCACCATTTCTGTTAGCACTCCAGTGTTTGGGGAAGACCTCGACAAAATGAGAGGCAGTACACCGACATGCAGCAGATGCAAGCAGCAGGTGCACCAAATGCAAGTCCTTCTGCACCGTCCGCGCCCAAACTGGACCAGGGGGCAGGAACCCTGGCCCTTCCACAGTACGTATGGGTTCTTATTCTAGCTCTCAGCTACATACTTTTTATTTTGCCTCTCAATTACATGCTTTACATGGGGTGGTCAGTGAAAGCCGTAGGCATTCTATTGATTTGTGTTCAAACAATTTGTCCTGTAAAAACCTGTGCCCTGAGTTTTGGTGAGTTGCCAGATATCAAGGACTTTATTAAAGGCAGCAATAGTTGGGTGATGCTGGCCATTAACTGTATATCACTTCCTGCTCACAGGCTGGAACTTTGTACCCTCATAGAGTATAAGAACTTGGAGGCAGTTTTTCTAACGGAAACCTGTTTCCATGCAGAGTCGGGACCCGATCTAGACCAGGGAGTGCCTCCAGGTTACTATATTGTAAGGAAAGACCATGAAAATAAAAAGGGTAGAGAACTAGCTATCATCCTGAAGGAGGATGTTCATTGTATTATTGAACCTGCACACATTGCAGATTGTGAAAGTATTACTCTTCCTATGTATCTATCCCCACTACCACGTTTTCTGGGATTTTGTTGTATAGACCTCCTGGTCCCAGTGGGAATTTCCTCCACTCTCTGCCAGAAGTAACAGCATATCTGGCCAGTACCAGAGCGACTTTTGCGGTTCAAGGTGATTTTAATCTCTATTTAGAAGACTCCTCAAATGCTCAGGTTTCTGGTCTGCTACAGGATATGATGGCAATTCATATCGCCCAAAGGTTGGTAGGATCCGCCCATTAGAAAGGCCATCTACTGGACCTGGTCTTCTCTTTGGATCATTCACTGGAGGTTTAGGACCCAGTACCGGTATTTTGGTCTGATTGCTTCCTCCTTTTGTTTACTCTGGGATCTATTAGGCCACCTCTGAAGATTTCTTTTGTTGCCCGGAAAGACCAAGCCTGTTCCAAACTCCCTTTGGAAACAAGTCTTGAGGAATTCTAAACCTTACCTAGTGTCTGATCTGACCCAGGCTAGTGATAGAAAATCTCAGTAGATAGAGGCTTCATTGTATGCAGTGGCCCTGATAAAATCTCACATGAGAAAAGTTAAAAATCAGTTGGCACCTTGGCACTCCCTGCACCTTCAAGAAATTAAGCAAGCGTGTAAAAAAGCAGAGAGAAATTGGAGGAGAGATTATGGGGACACCACAAAACAGAAATATTAAGACATCACCAGAGTCTGTCACTCGAAGATTAAAAAAGCAAAATGAGCTTACTTTGAGGAGAAAATGAATGCCGCTTCTAATGCACCCCGTGAATTGTTTCAGGTAGTGAAGCTCCTCCTAGAGCCTCTAGCATCTGGTCCCACTCCAGAAGTATTTTCCGCGAGATGTAATTGTGGGAGGGATGGGCGTGAACAGAAGCGAGGAGGCCGTATGGGTGTAATATTGAGGTGTGTTTATTTCAGTTGATGAATTCAATTGAACAATTATGGAGTCTTGGTCACTTTGCTCTTCTTCTTCATCTCTCTTCTATGTGTTCCGGCTCTCTGGAGGGTTCCCCGGGTAGGCTTGTGGAGAGAAGCAGAATAACAAGAGGAATGGTAAGTCTAAAGGTTATATCGCGGAAGGTTGGTACAAACACCGTCACCACACCCGGGTGGAAAATGCTGCGCAAAAACTGAGAAAAAGAAAGGGAAAAAAATGAATTAGTTCTCTTCATTTCATGCCCAGGTCCTGTTTCTCTGTCAGAACCTACTTTTTATCATTAGGGAATTCTTTTCCCTCTGTATGCATTGCCTGTGCAGTGTGGTAATTAATATGGGAGATTGGCACTCTGAAGTGAGGTAAAAAAAAGCGGGGGGACTTTTCATGCCACCTACTACTCTTTTCTCTCTCTCTCTCTCTCTCTCTCTCTCTCTCTCTCTCTCTCTCTTTCTCTCTCTCTCTCTCGCTCTCTCTCTCCCTCTGTCCAGGCTTACAGGTAGCAGGAGGGAGAAGAATAGAGAGAAGAGAAGTAAAAAAAAAACACCAAAAGGAAACCAAGAAAACCCCAAACCAAACAGAGAAGATAAAACACCAGCTATTCCCCACCCTTCCTCCCAACCTCCCTTGAGTCACGTACTGCCTCTGCTGCAACTCTCCTGAGTTGCGGCGGCTCCTGCGCATCCACTCCAGGTGACCACCACTCGTCGGGAGTTCCCTTGGTCTCGGCGTCACTTTCCCATGGTCCTTTGTTTCCACCGGGTGTCTCTCCTCGCTCTGGGGATGTTTCCTTCTCCTTAGTGTCCCCCATGTCGGAAGCCTCCTCCCTCTTCTTCCTCTTCGGCTCCTTTTCTCCTCCCCAGGGTTCGACGATTGGTCCCTTGTCTGCACGCCTTTGCTTCCTTCCTGTAAAAATGAACTACGGTCCGCTTTAACTGTTTGTTCTATTTTCCAGGCCCTATTGACTTCATCGGGACCCGGTAGAAGTGCAGACCACCGCAGCGAGTCGGAAGGTAAGTCGGAGTCTCGTATGGGGGTCTGGGACATCTCCTCACAGTAATGATCTGGCAAATTACTTCCGCATGAAAATTCAAAACATTTATGATACGTTTCGAGCTGCCTCTCATGGGGATATTGTAAAACTCTTTGAAAATAGGCTGGCCCTCAGTTCATTTAATATGAGTGTATTTCCTGCTCTAAAACTTGAAAGTTTCTCAGAGATTTTTAGTACAATTAAATCAGGCTCCCCTAGGGATGCATCCCCTCCTCGTATCCTGGCTAAAGGAGTGGAGGTGTTTTGCCAACCCTGCTCAAACTGGCTAATCTTTCACTATCCTCTGGCTGTATCCTGGTGGCATGGAAACACGCCATTATGAACGTACTGTTGAAAAAGCCTAATCTGGACCCATTGGAACTTACAAAATTATCGTCTAATATATCTTCTGCCAGGGATAAGTAAAATCATGGAAAGACACACCAATCGGTCACTCTTTGAATTCTTAGAGAAGCAGGACATCTTGCATCCATTACAGACTGGCTTCTGCCCTTACCATGGTACTGAGACTGCTTTGCTGGCAGTGGTCGAAGAAGCAAAAAGTCTAATTGATTGGGGAGGTTCGACTGTGATCGTCTTCCTAGATCTTAGCTTGTCCTCCAACACCATAGACCACAATATTATCGTGGCGAGATTGCAGCATATCGGTGTGGTGTGAATTGCTCTTGCATTGGTCGAAGTCCTTTCTTGAAGGTAAGACTTTCCAGATTTTTGAAGGCAACTGTACTTTAGAGAGTCTTCCACTAAAATGTGGAGTTCCACAAAGCTCATTGTTAAGCCCAACCCTTTTCAATGCATATTTGTGACCTCTTGAGGCTATCGTCCTCCCTTTTGGGATCTCGGTAATATCATATGAGGATGACACGCAATTGGTCTTTTCACTCAATCAAATAGAAGGCTCTGCAGCCCCCTCATTAGGGCTCTGTCTGGAACAGGTCGCAAAGTGGAGGAGGATCTCCCGTCTTAAACTGAACAGAGAAAAAACGAAGCTTATGTTTTTGGGCAATAACCCGGATCCTCTCTTGCATTTGAGCTGGCCAAGCTGTCTTGGTCCGATCCCATTGCCCAAACCTGCCATTAAGATCCTAGGGATGTGGCTAGATGAGTTGTTTAAATTTGATACTCATACCGTTAAACTAGTTGCGACCTGCTATGGGATGCTAAGGATGTTGCACAAACTTTTACTCCTTCTTCCTCCTACTGCAAAGAGAGTTGTGGTCCAGGTGCTTATTCTTTCCGGCCTGGATTGTGGCAATTATCTGTATTTGGGAGCACCTAAAACCACATTTTTACAGTTACAGATTGTGCAGAATTTCACAGCACGTTTACTGTACAATCTCTATGAGCATCAAGCCCTGCATATCCTCCAATGGCTGCCAATAGTATAGAGGATTACATTTAAATCCCTCTGCATCACACACAGGGCACTGTTGGACAAAGGACCAGCGATCTCTAGATCACTGCTTTCCTTCTAAAAACCTAGGAGATTGCTGTGTTCCTCCAATGCCTTTTTGACTAAGATTCCTCTGATTAAGAAAGATCAATAAAATAGAATAGAATAGAATAGAATGTCTTCAAAATTATTAACATAAATTTTATTTTAAAATATAAATTTTTTTTTAATTTCCCCGCCCTTATCCCCCAAAAACCCAACATATGGCTACTAAAGAAAGCATTAAGCAATTTAATAACTAAAAAATAATCTTAGTAAAACCAAAATAAATAAACAGAGATAATAAAACACAGTACAATAAATCACATACTAATTAACATCTACAAACAATATTACATACAACAATATTTTCTACATCGATTTTTTTACAATGATATTAAAAACAACACTAAAAATAATACTGTTACAGTCGATATTCCTGTTGATGATATTTTTGATGTCCTAATATTTCTAACAGAATATATTTGTATCAGAATATTTTTCCCCAATATTCTGTCCAAACACAAGTATATTGCATTCGATCAGGTGATTTCCAGAAGCGTGTTGACTGAAAATTCAATGCTTTTCAAATAAACATTATTACACAATAAACACACAAGAATGTGTTTGATATGTGTAAGAATTAATCTCTTGTGGAAGAAAGTAGTAATTGTGACTTAGGTTGTCACGTTGAACACAAGCTGAACTTAAATGTTAGAACAGCCACATTCAGAGAAACCTTGTGGATTGAACATGGGCAAAGGCTAAGCATGACTTATTAGGAATGAACCATGTAAGCAAGGTGGAATTCACACAAATAAATACACGTGTTGACAGAGAAAAGCAGCTTAGCATGCGATTGCTGCTATGAGTCTCAACATGTTCAGTTTTGCCCTGTAGAGTTCAACATTTATACATGAACAGTGATGTCTCTGGGCACAAATTATGGGCCAATGTTTCAACCACATGTCATCATTAATGCAAACCTGCCAGGTCAGGGTTGCAGGTCCCATCCAGAGGAGTCAGATGAAATGTGAATTAGACAGTTCATGAAGCCACTCCCTTACCCATGAACTGTATCTAGCAGAGCTGGTTTGGAGAACAAAGACGGGTTGAGGCAAAACTGCATAGAATGTTGCAAAGTGAAATTGAGCAACACAGCAGGATAATCATGCATACCACATCTGGAGAGCTCAATACCACCTCAATGTGATCAGAAGTGTAACTTTAATATACCAAATATGTGCTCAAAGTGGTCTAGTTTTTGTGTGCGAGCTCTGTTGTTCTTTAGCTGAAGTACTGAAATGGCTCAGGAGATGCGGAGCTAGAAGTTATAATGAATAATCCATGTTTAGAAGAAATACATTGGTATTAGTTAGATGCACAGGAGAAAGGGCACAATTCACAAAGGCAGTCTGAGACAAAAGTCTAACTTTATGACTTTTGGTATTCACAGAGGTCATTTACGAGTCGTATCCTTTTGTCTGCAGTCGGGCTGGAATCTCTGGCTCAAGCCATACTCTCTAGGTCAAGCTGTACTATCCAGCTCAGGCCAGAATTTCCGGCTCGGGACAGATGAAGTGTAATCAATGGGCGGGAATGCAATTTTTACAAAAAGCAACATTAGGAACGTGAGATAAATAGTAGAGGAGGTCATGAAAATCAGTTTTGGCTGGGAAAGGGGTTTGGCCAGACACTGCACCACATGCCAGAAAAGTTTGCTCCTTTGCATTATGGTGCATGCAGTTCACAATTTGCACTCCCCTCAGTGTTGACTGTAGTGTTACACCACACTCAGTGTTGACTGTAGTGTTACACCAAACTTTGGTGTAACACAACAGGCCAGACTCTAAAAAACATCATGGGTTAACTGAATTAAGCCTTGAAAAAGCCCCAGGGCCACCAGCATAGGGAACAAAATATGTTGACTGTAAACTTCATGTAGAAAAACAGTTAAACCTAACTGCTTGCAACTACTATTGGGATAAAGAATTTAATCAGCACAGCTGCTGAATCTTGTTTGTTTCGAAGATTTAAGAAACTAACAGATGCAAAGCAACATGAATGTGAAAAGCAGTAAATATATAAACATGTTTCTACATATATAGGCAATGGTCATAACTTTGTATTATATTACACTACAGGTCCACCGGATTTACCCTAAGCTTAACCTTGGCATTATGTTTGTTGAAAATCTACTAAATTATCTGATTGGTATGGTGGTAGAACACAGTTTTTAACATGTATGTATTCTTGTCAGAATCTTCCCATTCATTTCTGGTGGCCATTAAATACTGACACTGTATGCATTCATCTACTCTAGGATTTTTGTAGTTTTATCTATTTGTCTATTTTGGCCTTGTGAATAATTTACACATTAAGCTTCAGCATATCCAGCTGTCTTGCTTTCTTTTTTGCCTAAAGAATTCTGAACCAGTATCTACCCATATTTGGCAAATTCACTGGTTCTTTGTGGCAAAGAAGTTTTTAGATTCCTCTGAATACTACATAATCATCTTTCTTAGCCAATGTATTGAAGCACTACATACCAAGTTAGATCACTTTCTAACTGTGTGTTTTCAGTTCCGAAATTTGACCTTTCCAGATGCAGCGGTCGGGATTTTGGAATCCTTTGTATTCCCTTTGGAATTCCATTCCCATTTTCCTAACATTATCTTCTATTCAGTAACCTAAAAAGTACATGTCTTCATTCTAAGTTGTTATAAACTAGAAATTGTTGAAGTCTGTGACTATTCCCACCTTCACAATTATTTCAATATTTCAAGAGACTCTTGGGTGAAAGTTTCTACTTTACAAATATACCTTGGAATACAATAGAATAGACACAGTTAAGGATTCAATTCATATAATCGAAACTGCTTACAGGAAAAACAGAACCTTACTTAAAAACCTACTAGCAAAGCCAATAGGTCAAATTGAGATTTTCAGATATAGTCTAGATCTTCTGGCGTTTGTCCTCAGCTTAGATTGTTTGCTGTTTTACTGGTCTTAATATAGCTTTACCAACACTGGTATAAATGTCATTTTCAAAATACGTAAGGTGACATAAGGTACTGGATTTGCTATGAAACTCAAGGTGGATCATCAAGTTAACAATAATATGCTCTACTAAAGAAAGGGGTGCCGGAAGCACTGCCCAGGGCTCAACAGTCCTACAATGACGTTTATGTTTATGTTTAGGATTTGTAAAGCGCATGGCTACCTGAGGGCTCCCCCGCGCTGGTGACTGCTGGACTGGGTGGCTATTCCTGACAGGAGGTTACTCAGGGAATAACCAAGTCTTAAGTTTTTTCCTAAATGTGAGTTCATCTTCCAGTATTCTTATTCCGAGTGGCAGACCATTCCATAACTTTGGGACCAGGTGTGCAAATGATCTTCCGCCCCATCTCGCTCTTTTAATTCTGGGGGTTCTAAGAAGGTGTTCTTTGGACGATCTTAGGTGTCTAGTGTCTAGTGCCTCAGAGATGCTCTGCCACAGCATAGATGCCATGCCCAGTTTGTGAACTTCCTCACTTACTTACACATTAGTCTGGTGTTGCTGTGCAAGAATCCCACCTGTCTGCTGGCAGAGGCAGAGAAGGTGCTGGAGGCACAAAATTTAATGAAGCGCTTCAGTGGTTAGGGAGAGGGTGATTATGATGGAGCACTTTTCTTGTACAAATTCAGGGCCCATGAAGCACTCTCTGATGAATTGATGCTCAGAATTGAGGCTTGTATAAAGGTTTAGTAAAGGATTAACAAGTTTACAAATTCAAATCATCAAATTAGTAGTTAATCGATAATCAGTACATGAATGCAAATCAATCATTATGAAGCACAAATCAATTAGAATCATATAAGCAAGAAGCAGATAAATAGTAATTCATCTCAAATAGAGGGAATGTAGCAAATCAATTCTCCTATAAAGAGAGAGCAGCCTACTCTTCAAATCAGGCAAAAAGCTCTGAAAAGTTTTGAAAGCCATCTGCTAGTGAGTCAGTAAAAACAATGCTGATTCGCATCTCCAGATATTCTTTTACTAACTGAAACCTGGATTACACAGGAGTCCACTCCCGATATTTTGGCCGCCCTACCCAACAATTATTACATCCTCCAGGCAAACCGTCCCGTGGGGAAAGTTGGCGGAGGTGTCGCTGCCATCATACACAAGGAACTAAAATTCACCAGACTAACTACACTAGACATCACCTTGGTGGATAACCTTGTTATTAAACTGGAGTCAGTTCTGGCTCCCCTAATATGTGTACGCTATACAGGCCTCCTCAGAACATGCCCCTCTTCCCCCAAATATTGGGCAAGCATATTGCTATTTAATAATTAACCATGCCAAAATTCTGTTGATTGGTGATTTTAACTATTGGGCCAATGACATGTCAGGTGGTCCACACTCTGCAGAACTGACCGACCTACTTAGTGGACTAAATTGCATCCTTCACATAACATCTCGTACACACATCAAAGGACACATACTTGACCAAATTTGGACATCTAACCTCACAGTGTCCGCTTTAACAGTGTCGCCTTGCACTTGGTCAGATCACTTTCTAATAGAATTTGTGATCAACAATAGTACGACAAACAAACCCCTAGCAAAAGAAGGACTCAGGGCTAGAAGCTGGAACAACATCGACATTAATGCCTTCTGTAGGTTACTGGCCACTGTTGTTCCCACCAGACAAGCTTCTGTTGACCTAAATGAGGAAATCATCACGGCATGGCTCACAGCAGCTAGTAATGAATATGCCCCCCTGAAGACAATAAAAGCAGCTAGACTTCATGAGGCCCAGCGCTGATTCTCAGAAGACTTAAAAATTCAAAAACTAGCTCTGCGCCAAACTGAAAGGAAGTGGAGACAGTATTATTCTCCTGATAAAAAAGAGATTTACCTAGCTGATTTGGATGAACAGCAATAATTTTAAATTGAACACAGACAAAACTGAGCTGGTTTTGATAGGTGGCATTTGCAACCCCTGGAGCCCGCATTTCTGGCCAGCTGAGCTGGGCTCACCCCCTCACCATCCTTCTCTGCTAAAAGCCTTGGAGTCACAATCAATTGCGACTTATCCATGAAGTCTCAGATTGGAACCGTAGTCTCCACCTGTTTTTTTCAGCTACGAAAAATAAGGAAAATAAGCAGATTTCTCACTAGGGAAGCCCTGGTGCAGGTAGTCTTAGTCCTGGTCATCTCCCACATCGATTATGCTAATTCCCTATACTTTGGCCTCCCTGCATACCTAATAAAGAGACTGCAACTTGTGCAGAATCAGGCCGCAAGACTTATTTATCGGCAGCCCAGATGGCAACATGCTTCCCCTCTCATGAAGAAACTACATTGGCTCCCTGGACTCCAACGATGTACCTTTAAAATCGGCTGTCTAATTTTCAAATCATTTCACGGCGCATGCCCAGAATTCATCTCCAATATCATTCAGAGATATACACCTACCCGCAATCTCCGTTCAGCCCACATGAATTTGATGGTCATCCCGTATTACAAATCAAAATGGTTAGGTGGCAGCAGATTTGCTGTACTGGCCCCCCGCTTTTAGAATACCCTGCCCCTTGACATCAGATCCTGCACAGATCTCCTGAGATTCAGGAAGCTCCTCAAAACATGGCTTTTTACTCAAGCATATGATTAACCTCAAACACGGCTGCTCATTCAGACATCTGACTATCCGTCCAGGACTTCGGTCACTCCTATAGTTAGTGGCAAGAAACCAATTGGTGTACATGCGCTCTATAAATAATTTTAACATAACATAACATCTACACTGCACTAGCTTAAATCACACAATTCTAACATTTGATACACCTACATATGGTCCCCATATAATGTACCAATCAGTTTAAGGCACAAGTAGATAACTAGGATCATTATTTTCTTAAACCCGTACACAAGGAGGCTACTCTATACGTCCTTCAAACTTAGTTATCGGCAACATAATGAAATACATCGTACCAAGATGTACTCTACAGGTGATCACTAGCACCTAATTTGGAAATTCTGCAGTTGCTGTGTGGAAGAAAAACGTTTTACATGAGAAAAAGAGCAAGGACACATTCATGTTGTAAATGCGGACTCAGCTACTCCTAGAATAAAGACAAGTTATGTGAAACAAGATGGCAACCAGATGTTTGCCATTTGAAAATACAGGCCTATAATTAGCTAAAGCCAATCTAAAAGTGAATAACACACAGTAAATATATTTTTATGTGTACTTGTTAATGCTGATATAAATGCAAACATTTAATTATGAAAAATCACAAGACCTGCTGACCATGCTGAATGTGAGGAGCAGAGGATGTGATCTGCGTCCAGGTGGCAGCATCACCAGATCGTTCTGCCATGTTGAGTGAGAGCAGTGAGCCAAAGGATGCAATCAGTGGCGTGGATGCAGCATCACAAAGGCTGCTGAATGCTCTGAATATGAGCATCAGCCCTGACAAGTATGACAAGTATCACAGCATCGGGCATGTTGAATATCTGTGTGAATGGAGGGCCAGCAGCAGTAGCAGCTGAGCTGCTGTGCTTGCTGAATATCACGTGTCCACAAGTAATATAAATATTGCATCATGACATTGATGCAGGGGCCTTCTTCCAAAATGGATACTTGAAGCAACTCTTTTTTTCTTTACTCACGAATGGTTTTTAAGGAAATATAAAGAAGAAAACTGTAAAAACCCTTGAACTGCTGTTGGCTCCGATGGACAACCCCGACAGCCAATGGCTGAGGTAGTTCATCCAAAAATGGCGATTGCTGAAGAGGACTGACCCAAAGCCCACTTTTTCTGTTTAACTGATTGTTTTTTTATCTTTGAAGTTTTGATTACAAGGGGTCTAGCTAAACGTTTCTGTAAAACAGACCAAAAACAAGAATGTTTCAACTGGAATGTAATTTATATAGGCTGCAGCGACAGCATGTAAAAATAATCCCTCTGGAAATGGATATGAAGGAATCAAGAGTTACTGGATGTATCCTATCTTAAAATCAGTAATATGGCGAGATACCGAGCCCGCTTCATGAAAACAGAAAAAACAGCAAAACCCGTGCCCACAAGGGAGGCCAAACAATAGAAAACAAGAAACACGACTGTACAACTCCAAGCTCTGCAATATAGCAAAATAATTCAAGTATCATAAAATATAATACAAGTTCTGTAGCAGACTGAAACAGTTTTTTTTGCATTTTTAAACCCGATCCAAATGTAATATTGGAAAGCTCACAAACACGTCAAAAAATATAGGGGCATATTATCAAGGGCTTTATCGCCCTATCAGCAAGCTGTCGCTAACAGGCGTTAGCGACAGCTTTCAGGCGTTAGCGGCCGGGATTTACATCGCCTTGCATGTCAGCGATAATTATCGCTAATGACATGCAAGGAAGGCGTTCCCTACTAAAAGCGACTGAAAACAGTCGCTAACACCACTACCCCCTATTAGCAAGGCAGGCGAGCGATAAAATAACTCGCGCTAAGCGCGTTTATCGCTAGATTTTATCACCTGCTAGTGAGGATGACTTACCTGTTTAAAGTATAGGAGGTGGATTCTAATGCTGAATCCACCTTAGCGTTAATGCGAGAATATCGCTGGTTTCCCAGCGATATTCTCGCATTTTGTCGCTATCGCTGGAAATTTTATCGCTATGGAGATAAACCTTACTAATAGGGTGTTATCTCAGCGATAATTTCCAGCGATAGGCGGCGTTAAAAAAAACGCGCTAAGCGCGGTTAGCGATAAATATCGCACTTCCTTGATAATATTATCAAGGGCTCTATCGCCGCTTTAGCGAGACTTTTTCCCGCTAAAGCGGCGATAATTCTAACGCCCTATTAGCAAGCTGTCGCTAACTGCTGTTAGCGACAGCTTCTAGGCGATAGCGACCGGGTTGGGTGCCGCTTTGCATGCCAGCGATATTTATCGATAATGGCATGCAAAGTAGGCGTTCCCAACCTAAAAGCGACTGGTAACAGTCGCTAAGCTCGCTATCGCCTATTAGCGAGGCAGGGAGGTGATTACACGAACCAGCGCTAAACACGTTTAGCGCTGGTTTGTTAACGCCTGGTCCAGACCTGACTTAGCCATGTAATCCAATGGGAGGTGGATTACATGGCTAAATCCCCCTCGCCCTATCGCCAAGCTAACACTGGTCACAGTGTGAATATCGCTTGTTTTCAAGCGATATTCACACTGTTCTCCTGGGTTTCTATCGCTTAGGAGATAAGCGTTGCTGATAGCACGCTATCTCCGCGATAGAAACCTGCGATAGCCGGCGATAATTATCCAAGCGCTAACTGCGCTTAGCGATAATTATCGCCGGTTATTGCTAATAGGCCCCATAGGCTTACCATTCATTTCTGTCGAGGCAAGAAACCCTTTGGGGACAGCTTTGCTCTGGTTGAAGTTAAAAATTGCCTACCAAGTTGGATAAAAAAAAGAATGCTTTCCTTTGTCACCTCGAAGTGAGTCAGTAATTCCAGAAACAGATTTAAAAATAAAAGACAGCTATGCACTTGGATCGATTGTCTTATCTTTTGCGTGATCATGAAAACTAAAGTAACCTCCTGCAATATTGCTTCCGTCTTCAATCTATTACCATCCAAACAAACCACTGACAACCGCCTGTCTCCAGCCAGAAACAGCAAAAGGTCCTGAAAGAACCAACACACACAAGACTGTAAAATAGGATGAATAGCAGCAATAACGTACAGTTCGTAATATTATTTTCAGTACAGTTCCAAGAGGACACGAAATGAGAACGAGGAAATGAAACCTTGTGTTCATCTATGAAGAATGGAAACCTGATTTTGTTTGTAAGCTGATATGTAACAATATCACAATTTTCTCCTCTTATCAACAAGTAATATCCTTCCCAGTTTTAAGATTTGTGATTGATTCATTCATCAAATAAAAGAAAAGGCAAGCCAAGGATCCTGGCCGTAGTTGAAACAAGCATTGGCAAATTGAATAGATCTCGGCTGTGAAAGGCCAAGCAATCGCTTTTGCAGTTTTTTTTTGATTGGCGTTCACTTGTGAGTGAATGCTTCAGGAGGCAAGCAGGACATACAAACGTGCAATAGTTTTTTATTAAAGAAAATTCATTCCAAGATAGCTGCCAATGCGTACAAATGGGTCATGACACGTGTGAAGGAATGCTTCAAAACACCACGATGTGCAGCAGCCAGTTTTACTTTACAGTTCTAACAAGGCAGAGGGTCCTTGTAAAAAGTAAAAAAAAAAAGTAAAAGAAAACAATGCAAGCAGGAGCAAAAAAAGGAAATGAGCTCCCCGGTTTTACTTTGCGGCTGCTGGGTACTCGTAAAAATAAATAAATAAAAATGAGAAATTTGAAACAGGGAGCGGGATGCAGAGCTGGAAAGGGAGCGGGAAAGTAAAAAGAAAGTGTGCATGGATGGATAGCACGTTGCTGCTGCTGAAAAAGCTCATTAAAATTTAAATAATTAAGAAAAAAGCTTAAAACTGGGAGTGGGGTGAGAAGTGGGATGGGGAGTAAAAACAAAATGCTCAGGCGGATAAAATACAAGCATTTACAATGTAAATTGGTTTCGCATTTGTGAGAGTTAGAGGTATTGGCACTGTAAATGAGAACGTGTTTTACCCATGTGTTTTGGTTTTGAGTCGATATATGTGGTGTGGAGTGGAATTATGTGGTTTGGAATTGTTAGTGGTGAAATTGTGGGGCATATTCACAAGGACTTATCGCCGATTTATCGGCACTTCAGCGCTGCAAAAGTGGTGATAGATTTATCGCCCCATTCACAAGCTGGTGCAAACTGCCGACATCGCCAGTTTTCCTGCGATAGCTACCGCAAAAAACATTGCCACGGATGAGTGCGACAACTAACGCTAATGATATGCAGAGTAGGCGTTCCCGTGCAAAAACACACAAAAACACCACTTCGCGAGATTCTCAACGACCAGTCAGATCTGCGATGCGAACCAAGAACAGGCGATAAGGCGCGTTAGCAGCAGGGATTTAACACCTGCCTTTTGCTAGTGTTAAGCAGGATGACTACCTGCAGTATGAAAGGGAGCCCAGCCCAGAGGGATGTATGATGATACAACGCGATCATTTAGATCGCGGTACATTCCATCGCTGTTTTTACAACGCAAGTCGTTACAACGACTTGCGCTGGAGGGCGCTGGACTTAGGAATAGTGTGATTTACTATTCCAACTCCAGTCTACGTACAGTAGGGAAGGTGTTGGAATAGTAAATTACACTATTCCTTAGTCTAGAGCGCCATCCAGTGCAAGTTGTTGTAACGACTTGTGTTTTAAAAACAGCGATGTAAATGTATTGCAGTGTTTTGACCGCGTTGTAAAGGTAGTTTTCCAGCCCAGAGCCACATCTGAAGACCAACAGATGCCATGGAGCTACTGATCATGCAGCTCGGAGAACCAAGAGGGCCACAACACCCACCGTCACCACTCCCAGCCCCCCCTCCCTGGACCACCCCACCCCCCCCGGATTACCACCTAGGCAGCGCAGGACAGCGGACGACCCTAAAATGCACCAGCCCCAGAGACTCAACGCCAGAGGAAGCCATTGGCCAACACAGGTTCAAAAGGACAACCATCCCCCGCATCTTGACCCTCATTGCCCACAGACTGACGGTACCAACACAGCGGACAACCAACATCCCCCCTGCAGACAAAGCTGCTGGCTGTGCTGCACCTGTTGGCCCCTAGTACCTTCCAACCAACAACTGCCAGAGTCGGAGGAGTCTCACAGCCAGCCCCATCAAACTCCCTCACACAGGTCATGGATGCATGTCCACAAAAGCAACGGCGGGCCCCTGTATCCGCACCACACGATAGTTCCAATTCGTAGTGTACCTGCGCAACCAACCCCAACGCCAGCCGTGCTAGATGCCTCCGTGCCCCAGACCCTAGATCGTAGTAACCGAAATGTGGGTGCGCCAGGTCATGAAGTCCAGCAGTCAACAGTAGTGTAAAAACAGAACTTTATTACAAATACACAAACAAACAAAATGAAAAGCTCAGCCAACGCGTTCCATTCCCAACAGGGAACTTCAACAGGGCAACGTGTCTTCAGAAACCTGTGGGAGAAATGGTGACAATGGTCAAACTTCCGTATAGTCACATGCCTAATCTGGTACAGTGTACTGCACTTGGACAAACCGGAATGCTCACAGGCATGATAAATCATGCATAAGTAGACCGTAACAGAAGTTCATGTGGTCGTAACCCTCGTAGGAATGAAAAGGAAGGTAACGACCACACGAACTGCTGTTACGGTCACATCATGCAGGACTCATCATACCTGAAGGCATCACGTTGTGTGTCAGCTCGATACCCCTGCCCCTCACTCCCCCCACACTCCGCAGGAACATCTTGAGACCACGCAAGGGAACTACGCCATAGCTGGCGACACGCACATGTTGGGGCAATTCATGGCACACATGTACGACTTGTGCCCCCTGCCGACACTGCACACAATCAAAGCAACAGCAACCACACGCATGCCATCAATGTGCAGACAAAAGTGGACAACCGTGGCCTGTCCACCAATGTCGTCGCAAACTCCCCAGGCAGTGTGCATGATTCCCACATGTCCGCAAGTCCGCCACCAACCAGCGCTTTGAGGATGGCACCAATGGTAATGCACTGCCCATCGGCAAGTACCAACTGAACACACTGCACACCTCAACTCCACAATCCTACAACTCACAACTGTGGGAATGCACACGTCACAAATCCACCACCAAATTGACTACTGCGTGTGTCTCAGTCTCAGCCATAACCTGTCCATAGGCCTACACACACGTGGCCGACCACCTTCAACGGGCAGATTCACACTGGAGACGAGGTGGCTACGTCCCAAACCAACCCGCGCACATCACGTCATCACATGCAGGGTCGTGTCTGCCAGGGCTGCGCCCCCCACCCAGCCACGAGGCTGCTGCCATGACCGGTGGTGCCTGCGCGATCCTGTGCGCCTGCTGCACCCTAGCCCTGGTCCCCAGACTGGTCCGCCACCCAGCGATGACTGGCCGCCCCTGTGCACCCAAGCCTCAATGCTCACCTGCCACCACCGGCGTGTCTCCAAGAGGGCCCACCACGTGCCGGTGCAACCTCCTCAGCCGGTCGCTGGATTCCGCGCTACAGGCCCCCAGCGCACCCTGCGGCACCACACCGCGGAGTCATGTGTGTGCTGACTGCTGCCTTCGGCGTGCACTACGGTCCAGCCGGGCTCACAATTCAAATCGAAGCACGATTAGCAGGACGGCTCATCGAGGCCTACGCATCATCGCAGGCTGCACACCCGCACAGCTCTTCATGTGCCACTAACCCTGTGCAACGCAAGTCATCGTCACGTGCCGGTAGGCCCCTGCCAGCCGCAGTGCAGCAGGTGCCACTAACCCTGTGCAACGCAAGTCATCGTCACGTGCCGGTAGGTCCCAGCCAGCCGCAGTGCAGCGGGTGCCACTAACCCTGTGCAACGTAAGTCATGGCCCGTGCCGGTAGGCCCGTGCCGGACGCAGGCCATCGGGTGACACTAACTCAGTGCAACGCAAGTCACGGACCCCTCATGACTGAGTTCCGTGGATGCGGAGGCCATCATGTCACCTCCGGCAGTGGGGGATGTGATGTGGTGGGCCCCTTTTATTGGCAGGGTCACATGTCCTGTGACGCCTGTGCTGGATGGGTGTGGTGTGGGTGTAAACCAGCCCTCAGGGAGTGGCTGTGGTATGCTGACAACTAGACCAGTGATCAGCAGATCACTACAGGGAAGACCTGGGACATGTAGCTTTGTCCCCCCCTGTAAACATAAGCGGAGTGGGCTGGGCTGACGTATGCCAGTCCAGCGTAGGGGTGTGAACAATGAGCCCGGGGCTCTGGGCGTGTTTCAGTTCTGGGCTGTACAAGGAAGTAACTGATGCTTGTGTCTCTGTTGTAGTGTCTACGCCACATGGACCGCAATCGGCAATGTTGCACCCTGTGACTCAAGTCCCACAACATGAGCAACATGGATGTAAGGGGGAATCACTGACCCTACATCCATCCATACTTTCATTCTTGACTGATCAAAGACATGACACATCTGTGCGATTCTGAATGTTTAATTCACATCCAGTGGAGTGTTGCAGCTGGAGCAGAACAGGGCCATGCAAACCCCACTTCACATTATTGGCCCGTGGAGGGCCAGCCAGAGTCCTTCAGGGAATGACAAGTACATCGGAAGAGGAAGAGTTCAGTCCGCAGTCTGATCGCTGTGTCATTGGTAAACAAACAGAATATGGCAGTCCATGTCGAGGTCCAAGGTGAGTGTCGCAGAGTGTATCGGGGGACAGTGGAAGGTGATGATGCAAAGGGCAGAACCAAGCAGAAACAGGCCATATGGCGGAGATGAATGCTACTGCCTCCTCCTTACCAGTAAGGTTGATTCACCCGCATCTTCGTCCTCTGATGTCACATGTGCCACACACATGGGTGGTGGTGGAATGTCGGCCACACTGTGTGCCACTGACACATCAGGGGCCGGAGGTGGATTGCCTGCCACACTGTGAGGCACTGACACATCAGGGGGCGGAGATGTGGCTGTAGAAGCAGCAGCAGCATTCATCTGCGCCAGGCCATGAGGCAGCAATGCTATGACGATGTGCTGCAGGGCATGGAAGGTCCCAGCCACATCTCGCTGGTGTGCAGCCGTGGCAGCCATTCTTTTGGCTTGCATCCGCTCCATGTTCTCCATGAGCCCCCGCATCTGTCCCAACTCCCGGCTGACATCGCTGGAGCCACTCTGACTGGATAGTTGTTCTTGTCTCAGTATCATGACTCCAGTTATGTCAGCCATGGATCATTGGAGAGCATGGAGCGGACTGTGAGTGTCCGTTAGGGACTGTAAGTGGTCCCTGATGGGAATCAGACACCCATGTATGGCATCAAGTTTGACTGCCATGAGGTCGAACCCCACCCGCACCTGATCAGCAATCTTCTCCTGGACCTCTAACACACGGCGTTGGAAGGCCATGTGCTGTTCGTGGGGGTCCTGGGAGACAGCCGCTGTGGTAGGTGCTTCCTGCTGTGTGGTCTGTGCAGGGGGTGGGGTCTCCTTGATGCAGCTGGGCTACCTTGCTCCTGGAGGTGGGGTGCCGAAGCTGTCAATGAGGACATGGAGGGCTTCAGTGACGATGTTGGGGATGTCCTCATCATCATCAGTGAAGAGTTGTTGGGGCTGCTCTGCAGGAGGTGTTGATGCTCCCTCTACAATGTGAAGGGGAGATGCAGTATTACATTGTGTTCACATGTATGTTGACGCATTGTACAAGTTCACATACAGACTGCATGACAATGTACATTGTGACTGTTTAGGAGGAGCTGCCTATTTGATGCGGGACAGTGGACATTTCGACAACATCACAGATATGTGTTTGTACTTGTACATTGACATCTCACATTTCCCTGCTATGCCAAATGTGATTGTCCAGTTTCTACACACAAGCGGCACCTACTGTGTCCTCTGTCCTGTTGCAAACATGTTGCAGTTTGTACCACATTGTTGTCAATGCTGATGTGCTCTGAATGTCATGTGTGTGTGCTGCATTTTGGGAGAGTCACCCCTGCAGCTCTGATTTTGCTGCCCCTTGTCCCTTTCAGGCGGTGTGCCTTTGACTTCTGTGCCCATACAGTGCTGAGATGTTGCAGACTTGGGTGAATTTGGGTCTTGGTGGGAGTTGGGACTCTGAAGCATGATTTGTCCGCAGATGTGTTGTTGACGTCAGGGGTTGTTTGTGCAGGTGGATGTGTCAGAGTGTGACCTGCTCCTTTACGGATGTGGTCCACACTCAGCCACCTCAGTGTGGTGGCGTGCACCATGTCATGATGATCGGACTGCAGCCATGCTAATCGTCATGCAGTGTCACTTGCATTGGCAGTGTGGCTCACGGACCCGCAGCTTTGCTGGGTTCAGCACATGTGCATGTGTTGGTTGTGAGATAAGTGATGTGTGGGAGGGCCTCCTCTGGGCACATAGTCAACGGGGTCCTACGTGCTGTTGCTATGTGTGCTGCAGTGTGCCAAGGGGATCAGGGACATGATCCAGAGTCATTGTGGGTGTGCACTGTGCTCCGCTTGATTGTGCATGTGTGCCATTGTGTCCATCTCCCCCAGTCCCTGGTCGTTACTCACCCTGTTGCTGTTGTGTCGGGTCATGTTGAGCAGTGTCCGGTCCCCCAACTCCTGCCACCGTCTCCCCACTGATGACTGTGGACACCATTTCCTCCATCTCATCCAGCTCCTCCTGTGGCGCTGGACTCCCACCTCCAGTCTGCATTGCTGCCTTCTGGTTGTTGGCGAGTTGTCTTGCGCTTCACATCATTCCAGCACCTCTTGACCTCGTCCATTGTCCTTCTCATCACTCCGACTGCATTCATCTTGTCCACGATGGACTGCCATGTTCCATTTTTTGTTGCCAATGACACAGTGGAGGTGACGAACAGTTGTTGATGGTGTTCTATCACCTCCGTGATCAGGATCCTGTTTTCCTGCGGACTGAACCGCGTCTTCCTCTTCTTCTTGTCCTTGCCCTTCCCTGTCCCTGAGGTCCCAGGCTGCTCCTCCGGGGGGCTTGTGGGGTTCTGGCCGTCCTCTGTACCTGCTCCGGCTGCCTCCATTGTGCTTCGCTGTAGTTTGGTTTTTGTTTGTGTTTTTTTTCCCTGCTTTTGTAGTGGTTTTTCCTGCCTGACGTGTGTGAATTGCAGGCCTGGCGCTGCTTTTCGCTGATTGTCTTATCGCGGTTGGGCCCATAGCAACTTGTTTCGCGTTCGAGTTTGGATTTTCATTGCCGTCCCGGTAATGTTATCGCAGACATTTGATGCGTTATCGGGAGACTATCGCATGTTACCACCATGTTGAAAATACAACGTTAACCTGGAGTTAATTTCCAGCGATAGATGGCGATATGAAACTTGCGTTAACCTATTTTGGCGATGTTTATTCCACGTTCTTGTGAATATCCCCCAGTGTGTGGTGAAATTGTGGAGTGAATCTGTAGAGTGGAATTGTGTGGCATAGTATATAATGGAAACATGTAGATAGTAATTATGTGGTATTGAGTGTACTGGAATTATGTGGAGTGTGATTATGTGGAATGGCATTTTGTGTGGTGAAGTAGTATGCTGTGGAGTCTAATTATGGGGTATGCCCGCCGTTCCACTCCTGCTGTCCTGGTGGTTTGATTGTCAGACAGTGAGACTCTGAGTTTGCTGTTGTGCTGAGCAGACGAACGGATCCTGGGTCCATGTGGAGGAAGGAACAAGTTAACCAGGCTGGAGTAGCAAGTGTGCTTTATCATCTTCTTTGCTCCACGACAGTTTGTTGCCCGCCCTGGGAGAACCCTGCTGAGTCTTTGGCTCTCCCTCCTACAGTGCTGCCTGACACGTAATCGAGTCCACTGAACCACCAAAAGTACATACCATTGTAGATCGAGGCCATTCCAGGAAATGACTTCCCTCCCTCACCTGCTCTCTCATCACTGACTGCTGCCAGGAGGATTAAATCGGTGAGTAATGCAGGTACTTCTCATAACAGTCGCCTCTCCATGCTCAGGCCTAAGGCAGGCTGCAGTCGACACTGCCCTGAATGGACATGGTGTCCAGGGAGTCAGCGTTCATGCTTAAAAAGTGGTATAAATCGGGGTCGCCGGTATCAATTGTGCAGCCAGTGTAGTGGCACCGGAGCCGCAAGATGTAAGGGGCCCGAATGTAAAGTCTACTACTTGGAATGTTTTTGAGTAGCTGCAGCCTCGCAGCTGATTAATGTGTATGAAGCATGATACTTGTATATGCATATGCAGCCAATGGAGCGTAGCTCGCTCAGTTTAAAGCCTTCTGTAGGCCGAGTCCATGTACCGCTTTTTATCTCTGTAACAGAAAACCTACATTACCTTTAACTGCAAGAGAAGCCACCACATCCCCATTCCACTTTTGCATCTGTTCCCTCTAACAAGAGGATGAGAAAGGGTGCTACAAAGAGAAAGAGACTGCGTGGGGAGAAAGAAAGAGGGTTCAGGAAAAGAGATGGGGCAATACTTACGTGGGGTGAATGAAGGGGGTTGAAATAACATCTGAAGGGGGAGAGAGTGAGAAAGGAGAAATAAGCGTAGGTTGTGGGAGAGTGCAGGGGCATAGCCCCGGGCCCAGGGTTGTTAGGGGCCAGCTGCACCAACATTCTGGCTGGATTTTCTATTATATTGCTGGATGGATGACTCGTTTTCTTTGCTTGCACCAGGGCCCACAATACCCTTGCTACACCACTGGTATAAAGGTGGAACATTGAAAACAATGTTCTGAAGTTTGCCTAAAGCACTGCTTTGCTTTTTTTGTCATCATTTTTATAGTGCATCAAAATAGTTTATTGTGATGCACTATAAAAACAATTATGATAAAAGCATTGCTTTGGCAAACTTCAGGTCGTTGTTTTCAATGATCCACCTTTACTTCTAGCTTGTAACTGTGAGACTGTGTTCTGAAGCAGCACACAAAGGCGACAGTTGTCTGTACCCAAAAGGAGCAAGAGTCTCCCTGTAGTGCTCAGCAGGCTAAACTCCTGTCCTGCCTTAGTTCATTTTTATTGTCAGGCAGGGTTAGGTTAAGGGTAGTATGACTTTTGCCAAACTCGGTTTGGGGGGTTTCATGTGTGAAGATTTGCAGGTCATCTCACGTTCAAATGCCATACCCATTCAAATGGGAAAGGATGTGGCTTTAGGCCAGAGCTGCAGAGAAGCAGATTACAGTCCCAGTGTCTGCTCAACAACCTGTGATTCTGGGCAGATCGCCTAATTTACCTTTACCTCCTCTCCAACCCCCCCCCAAAAAACAAATCCGACCTTGAGTAATGTAACTGGCAGGCTGAACATGTAAAGTGCGTCGAGTTCGTGCTGTATATAAAAAGAGAAGAGTGATCGATGTGGCCTTTCCTGTGTCCGAGACCTAGGGCTTACCATTCCCCAAGGCCCGATGCATAGATCTCAGCTGCCGAAGCCAGACCTTAAGTGCAAAGCATTTGTATCAAGCGTGACAAGAGATCAGATCTAAGCACTCCTGTTAGTGCTGGGGGAATTCATTCGGCTTTTATTGATAAAAGCATTTCCAATGTCTGCACTGAGCAGGCTTTGCCCACCACCTGCCTGCAGGCCGGCGCTGCTCACTCACTCACGCAGCACAGCTCTACAGACATCTCCCTCGGGGCCTTACATACATAATCGGTCTGTGTTTCTCTCTCTCACATCTCTGACAACATCCATTGGATTGGAGCGATGCTCTTTGAACACCCTCTTTTGACAAGTTGGGCTGTGGAAACCATGTTCATACGGGCAGGTCTGAGATGGCGGTATTCCTTCAGGGTTGGATTGTTAAACAAGCAGATGTGAAACCAAAAGCCGTCTGGAGCCACTACCAAAATGAAACTATACAGTGTGATGGCTAAAGAAAACGTTCTCTGAGTGAAATCGCCTGGGACAGAACTAACCCGCAAAGGAGGGGCATTTATACAAATGCACCAATAACAAGTCAGCATTTCTGAATGCCAAAGGTAGTAACCAATGGCAATTGGTGGGTTTGCCAAACCCCACAAAGAGATATAACAGGTCGATCAAAGCTCAACCTAAAAACACACCAAGGAGTACTGACCAATAAAAAGAGGCAGGGGAGAGAGTAAGTAAATACATTCACTCCCATGGAGTGTTGATAGCTAAAGAAACAAGCAATGGCAAAGCCAATAGATCTGCCCATTATGTAAATGAAAGCACTTCCTCATTGAATGAGAAGTATATGATGCATGTCCACAAAGGTAAATGTACCCATGTAAATTTACTGACATTAAAATCAAAACCTAAGGTGTAAATCTTCCCTTTTTGCTGTTTACCATTTCCAAGTGTGGTTTTACACCTAAGTGCGAACTTACATGTCTTCCCCTCTCAGTTCAGGGGATGGAGACACCTGAAACTAAAATTACAAGTGCAAAGTTACTTTTTGTAACTGTTCACACATAGTTGGAGATCTACACCACCAAGGCAGAGATCACCCTATGGTGCAATATAGGGAAAAAGAGTGTATACATTTTTTTAAATAAAAAAAAGACGTTTTGATCTAAAATATAAATGAATTTAAAATAATTCTAATTAACCTAGAACTAATTCAGAACAATGTTACAACACATTATGTCACTAAATTAAATGATTAATAAATAATTAAATAAATAAAATATATTCATTGTATTTATACATTTTATTTTTTAGTTAAAATTTAAAAAACCTGCAATGGCTGCTCTCAAGTTATTCCACGGACTCAAGGATTCAGGTAAAAGGTGTTTATTTGAACAGCAGTAGAAGGCAGACACCACCAGTAACCTCACAGCTCATTACAGCAGCAACTGACTCTCACAGAATCTTCACAGCTCATTCTATGACTAATCAGACTACCACATAGTGATATTCTAACATCTATGAATGCAATAGATATAACACTTCTTCCTGCCTTAACAAAACAAACAAAATAGCATTTCAACAGGGATAGGGGAAACACAAAAACAGAGAGAACGTTAGTACAAATAAATATGATACAGCTCAACTGTAAGACAAAAAGAAAAAGGTTATGATGTTTCAACATGAAAACTTTTTAAAACAAAAACAAAACGACACAAGGATGGACCATTCAGAAATGAAGCAAAACCTATATATTACAAAGGATTAGCCTTCAACTCTCATCAATCTGGACATCTTCCAGAAATCACTGGAGTATAAAACTAGAACAGTTCTTTTCATCTTTTGAATAACAAATGGACTCAAGAATTTAGTTGTGCCTTTCCTCACATGTCTACATTTCATCACAAAAATCTGTGCACCTCCCTGGTAATCACATGAGTTGGTGCTAAACTTGGTGTCATATCTGGCGTTGTACATGTCCTTTTTATGTTCTTTTGCCTGTTGCCAATGACCCCATCAGAAAGAGGTCTCCTACTACCCAAAGTTTTGTGTACTTTTAACCATGCTGCCCTGAGCTTTGACCTGGGTAATCTGCCTTTAAATAGAAAAATGGTGATTCCAGAGAAATGCAATTTGGAAAGATTCAAGTCAAGTCAAATAAAACTTTATTTGGCCAATAATGACCATAAAAGCACAGTTGCACACCCCAAGAGTAAAATAGTAAAACGTGTACAATACTTGATAAAAGGGCGAAACTGATAATTCATGTACAAATTTCCATGTGTAAATAACCAAGCCCTAGCGTATATCAATTTTAATAAAAATATTAAAAAAACTACTACATGTCAAAACTACTATGCCTTCTTAGACCTGGATAAAGTGCATTCTGTTGCAGTACTACCATATAATTAAAAACAATGCCCACTAAAATATAACAATTCTAGGGACCTTCGTCGTAGGGCTGCTGTTAAGAAACTCGCACCCCCGAAACATATCAAAGGTGAGGGCAACATTTGCAGATATATCAGGGCTGGCAAAGTTACAATGTTTTAAAAGTGGTAAAATGTATCTTGACCAAAGATCATTATAAAATCCACAGAAGAACATAAAGTGTAGGAGATCTTGGTCCGAGAAATCATCACAAGGGCAGGGCTTTAAAGCCCCAAGCTTCGAAAAACCCATAGGAGCCGTGAGGCACCAGTGAATACAAGTGAACCTAAATCTAATTAAAAGAAAACTGTGGTGTAGATTTTTAATATAAGAACAGAAGGGTTGTTCTAAATACCCAGGACTCAAGATTATGTACTGTTTTATCGTGGGTTTTTAAGTTCATTTTTTTCCCTTTCCGCCATCCTTTTGGCTAAAAATTGACTTTTAATTACTTTTGGAGAGATTCTGTGGGCCCACCATGTTTCTTGAAAAACATCAACAAGAGACTCCTTGCTATCAGTTGCTCTTTGTGCACAATTTGTAACCACTCTATTCATCCGCGTAGCTAATCCCTTCGCTTGAGGTGAGTAAAGGGTGAGTAAAGAGCTGTCTTCAAATGGAATATTGACAATCCTTCTAAGAATTTACATATCTCCTGGGAGACAAATTGGACCCCTTTATCAGTGATTAAGACCTGTGGTATTCCTTCCCCGGCAAATGTGTCTTTTAAGAATTCAACAACGTTCATGTTCACTGTATTTACACACTTATTGACCACCGATTTGAAAGTAAAATCTACCATAAGTAAGACATAATGCTCTTTCTGGTATAACAAATCAAATGGACCTTTAAAATCTAAACCAAACTTGGTCCAACGATCAAGGGGAATTATTACTGATGCCAAAGGCAGACAACGAGTTAACTTGCTTTTGTCATTCTTGCCAAAAGACAAACAATCCTTCACTGTTTCTTCAACTTGATGATCCAACCCATGCCACTAATACCATTGTATCTGCCTGGAGTTGGTCAGACTCCTACAAAGTTGCCCCTCATGGGCCAAACTAATGATCTTCTTTCTCCCTTAGTTCAAGTGGTGGTGTAGCTCTAGAACCTCTAAAAAGTTTCCTCCAACAAGGCTCAATTCGTTACACACATTCCAAACATTCTCAAGTGAATCAGACAAATCCTTATAATCTGTCTAAACTTCAACCACATACTTGGAAACAACTCTGAGAACTTTGTCACAAATCCTTTGTTGACTCCTTCCATCCACACTTAACTAATTTTCTTTTACCCAACCAGCCAAAGAATGGACATCTGTTTCTGCTTCAGTAGGCAAGTGTACACCTCCACCTATTCGTTGCCTGGATAAACAGTCTGCAGCCTTGTTATTTGCAGCAGGTACATATTCCATCAGAAAATAGAAATCAGATCTGCCTTCAGGCCACCTCTTACTCCTGGACATTAAATGTACACTGCCTCGGCACATGGAAATGTGTGCAAGAGTTCTGTAATCAGTCCTTACAGTAAAAGGAATGCCCCACAGGAAAGATTTGAAGTGTTGCACTTGTCATGAAACAGCCAAAGCCTCCTATGCAATGCCTCCTCGGTTCCCTTGATGGAACATGATGCATACGCAATCAACCTTTCTTCCTCCTCAACCATCTGTGAAAGAACTGCAGATAGTTTATGTAAACTCACATCTATGGACAGCAAAGTTTTGTGACAAGTATCAAGCTGACCCAAAGTTGGTAAAACACTGATACAATGCTCAGTTTGATCAAATCCAGTGGCACAATCAGTGGTCCTCACAAATCTGCTTTCTTTAATAACAATCTCAAAGGCATAGAAAAGTCAGCAAAGTTAGGGGTAAACTTGTTACAGAACTCGGCTAAACCCAGGAAGGATCTAACCTGATCCTTGTTAACTGGTGAGGGTGCATCAACAATGCTTTTAGTTAAGTCCAACTTTGGGCTTATCCTTTCTCGAAAATTGTGTGCCTTAAATAGGTGACAGATGCCACTCCGAGATTTCCTTTGTCCTTTTTTAATGCAAGACCATGGTCCTGTATCCTTGTTAACACCAACCTCAAAATGCCATCATGTTCCACTTGGTCAGCCACAGACACCAAGATGTCATCTTGAAACACCAAGACATTGGGTATACCTTCCAGAATCTTCATTATCACTCTCAGGAAACATGCCACTAACGAAGCCAGCCCAAATGGTATGCAAAAGGAATTTGAATGCTCCCGGAGGGGTGACAAATGAGGTAAGATGTATTGAATCTTCATGTAGAGAAATCTGGTGATATGTTGAGGACATATCTGTCACACAAAATAACCTAACACCTCCCAAAGTCGCTAACATTTTCAGAAATATTAGGAAGTGGTTGTCTGTTTACCCATATATGTTTATTCAGGTCTTGCAGGTCTACACACATCCTTATTTTTTTCTACCATCATTAGATGCTAAGACTACTGGAGCCAGGGGGGCATGGCCAGCAAGATGGCTGGCTAGCAGCATTTCTGCCAGCACCACCAGCTCATCCGACATCCTGACCAAATCTTGTCATCAGCCCACCATCAGACACTGAAAACAGTGCCGAAAAAATTGGGGCAACAACGGGTGCTGGTCTTACGGTTCTTAGGGTCACCCAAAGACGACATCAGCTTGAATTGCACCACCTAGCGTCTGGCTGAAAATGTCCCCCAACATGGTGGAAAAGAAAAAAGGGCCCTGGTCTCACAGTGGTGAGGGGGGCCCCACCGTGAGACCGGCAGATTGCATGTGTCCCGTGGGAACAGCAGAGATGGCAGGAAGGCTCAGGGGAAGGAGAGCCTGGTTGAGGCAAACACAAAAGGAGGCACTAATGTGCCACGCCCAACAAACTTGGATGATCTCTACCAGGCACTGCTGAAGCAGGGAGACGAGGTGGTGCAATTACACAAAGAGAGACTGGGTGGAGTCACTGCTGAGGCCCGGGAGATCCCTGGAGCCCTGATGTTCCCCTGGGCAGTGCTCGCTGACCAAGTTCCATGTAGAGGCACCCTGCTGACCGGGACATGAGAGGGCAGGAGCGAGGACCTTGCAGAGAGAGGTGGCAGATATAGGCACAGGTGAGAGGTGATGCTTCATAGACAGTCACGGGGCGGCCCAGCCTCACCACTCAGAAGTGGTCATGTGAACTACTCCTGCCCATAGAAAACCCATCACACGAACCAGAGGGGTGTGGACCTCTGAGCGTTAGGACCCCACATAGACATATCCAGGGACCTGGAAAGAAACAGAGGCCCTGCCAGAACCCCTGACAGCAGGGAAGAGGGGTCGTTCGAGGGAGTGGAATAGGAGGTTTGTAGGTGGCAGAGGGGCCCCTGCAGAGCAGCCCAGTTCCACAGGTGATAAACGGCTCTCTGAGGATTTCTCCACAGGAGGTGTAATCAAGACTGGCATGCGGATGCCACCCTACAGTGAGGGGCCATCAAACTGAAATAGGGGTGCAAATACCTTCACAGAGGATAGAGCACCCTATACATTGAAAAGAACCCCAAAAGCACTGAGTAACAACCCGTGAGACACATACATCCCGAGTTGGAAGCACACGGCTGGAGCTCGTCGGCACCAGGACCACTTTCCCGTCTCCCTCTAAGTCATTTCCCTGCTCTTAATAAATATCTGTAGGGCCCCACTCCCATGAACATAGCCAAGGACAAAGAACCCAAGCTACCCAAGTAAGGGACAATAGACTGTTGCACGAAGTTGGTACCCCCCAGCCCGGGTCGGAGGGAGAGACATCAAATATGCCAGACAACACAGAGCTCCAGCAAGCAATACACTCCTCAAGAGAAGCATTGGAGGGGAGAATATGAGAGGTGACCTCGGAGGTCACCCTGCTCTGACAGGACTTTTGAATTGTCTCAGAAAGGGTTGCCACAGCAGAAAATAGAATATCAGAAGTGGAAGACCCGACTCACATTCTCCGTAAAGAAATCACGGATCTCAGCGCCACCATGAAAGAAGTGGTCTGGAGAGTGAATGATGCCAAAAATCACGGAAGGAGATTCAACTTATGCATCGTGGGCTTCCCAGAGGGGGTTGAGGGTCCAAATATGAGCACATTTCTAGAAAATGGCTGAGGGCTTCCCTTCCACCTGAACATTTCTCATCCTGCTTTGTGATAGAGCAGGCCCACCAGGTGCTAAATGCCAAACCTCGAGCAGGAGTGCCTTCACCACTGGTAATTGCTGTTTTTTTTTAAACTTTCAAGATTGAGGCATGATATTGCGGGAAGTACAACTTTAAGGTGAGATCCACCATGAAACTTTTAAATCATGGTGTTCCCATACTACTCCCATTAGGTACAGAGACATAGATACCCCTTTGACTCAGTCAAAACTAAGCTAAGGGCCCTCAACTTACAATATATCCTATTATTCCCAGTGAAACTCAAAGTCCTTTACGAAGGCAAAGCACTCTTCTTTCAAACACCGGAGGAGGCATGGGTCTGGCTAGAGGAGCATCCCCCCTGAGATTGAAGAGAGGGGGGCATTGGAGTTGACACAACACCCCAATGGAATACCCAAAGATTAGGCAGAGGACGAAGAGGCGGCACCGCGGGTAAAAGATACAGTGGAATACCCTTCCTGGCTCACAGACAGGGTTCAAGATCCGGAACTTCATCAGACACCAAGGGGGAACTGACCTGGAAAACAAAAAAGACTAAACATGACAAAACACAGAGGGACATCACATCGGACTTGTGAGATCGAGATCACTCATCAGACTCTGAGGAAAGCCACTCACTGTTGGTTGAAATTACCAACATGGAGCAAGGCCCTTTGGGCAAGACTTCCCCACATCCTGATGTGGACATAGGGTGTGATGACCAAGGTAGTTGAACTGAAAAGATAAGCCATGATGGAGCAACGGGAGAAAATTCAATTCTAAATTGCTGCCACCAACAGACTCTCAATAGAAATTGGGAGAGTGTTTCCTTTTTTATTTTTCTGTTTTCTCTTATCAAGAGTTTAAGATTGGTCTATTAGCAGTCACTTTGGGTTTCTGCAAAAAGGCTGGGTGTTTGAAACACGGGAGGGGGGTTACAGACCTCTCAGGCCCAACCTGCGACATAGTTGTCATGTTGACGTGTGGGAAGATGAGTGTAGGGGGCAGGAGGGGGAGGGAGGGGGGATAGCAGGTGAGTTATTGGGTTCAGTAGTTGTGTTGGGGGATGGTGTTTACACATGTGGAGTGGAAGAGGCTCGAGCAAGGAGACAGCAGTGGAGTTTGTCACAAAAGGCGGTCAGACACTGTCACAAAATACAGAAGGGAGGGGATAAGGCACAAGACAGACAATTATGTTCCATATTGACCTGGAATGTGAACAGACTAATTAGCAAGATAAAGGGAGGGCTGGTGGCCACGTACATTAGGAGACTTAAACTGTAAGTGGTCTTGCTGCAAGAGACCCACCTGTGGGGCTCCCAGTGCAGATTTTTAGGCAGGGGGGCCTACACGATGCTGACCCACACCGGATTCACCACGGGTTCCAGGGAGGTTGCCAAAGTGATGAGGAAAACACCCCTGTTAAAGACTGAAAAATCCTGGATATACCCCAACGGGACAAACCTGGCTGTTAGAGAAATGTGGGGACGAAGAGATATCACTCTCGTTAGATTGTATGCCTCTCTGAGACTGCCCCGACAAAACCTAGACACAGTCACTGAGATACTGTTGGAAACAGGTTCTTCCCTTCACATAACAGTGGGAGATTTTAATGATGTAATTAGCCCTGAATTGGTCCAGCAACAATGAGAGAGACACTACTGGCAGGGTTTGTGACAACCTTGGTATCATCATTACTCCTGCCATCCAGATGACCGAAAATAGTCCTAAATTTCTGGAACCTATATAGTGTTCTCCAGGCTGGACTACATATTTGCCCCAGCAGGAATGGTAGATGGGGTAGATAAGGTGGAATATCTGGCTAGGAGCCTGTCCAGCCTCTCGCCCATCTGACTCACATTCAGGACACAGACCCGAAGACTGGGTGTGGGATGGAGGCTGAATGCCTCAGATGAGACAGTCTCAGAAGAGCTTAGAATAGACAGAGAGCTGTACTTTAATGAGAACAAGGATTCAGTAGCCTTGATGGTCACACTGTGGGAGGCTTACAAAGCAGTCCTATGAGATAGGGCACAGAACACTTTGCCCATAAAAAGAAGAGGTAGCTATGGGAAACAGAGCCTCTGGAAAGATGTCCAGTGGAAATAGAAGGGTTACCTGGGGCGGGATCTGATCAATCCATCATGCATAAAATAATGATCCTCCACAAGGAATATCAATTATTAGCACACAACGAAGCAAAAAACCCAGATTCTAGCAACACAATATCGTCTTTACGATGCAGGTGACAAAGCCGAAAGACTACTGGCATGTCTGGGGAGGAGAGAGGTGTAGACTCGCTGGCTAACCGCCTGTGAAGATTGTGGGCGACGGTCGCTCTAGCAGATTTATGCACTAATGGGGGCCCTTTCAGCTTTTGGGAAGGCTAGAATTATGTGCAAACAGGCGAATTTTATTATGGGAACATTGCGATCTATAGAAGGTTTAATGAACTAACTACACCAGAATGCTTTGCTTATGATGAACACATTTGAGGAGAATCACATGTTATAAATACTCGCCTTCTGGTTTTATTTTTGCAGACAGTACCCATGATCAAGGTGATTTCTCTGAAACGCGCTACGGAGGCACACAGTGTTCCGTGCACTTGCACTAATAAATTGATGGAAGCCTTGTTTGGAATGCGTTCTTTCTCCGAGAGTGGGAGTATGGAGATTGTGAACAATACATACATATAAATATATATATGAATTTTAAAACAAATTACAAATATTACATATTTATTACAACATTTAATAAATATTTTAATTTAAAATCAACAACATAATATGATTAAAATACCACACTATATTCTCACAGTCATAACAATCAACAAATATAATGTTATTCACAGTTATAAAGCATAACACAATTGACACATATCATAATAAATAACAACATTTTTAAAGAATGAATAACTATTTTTTACATTTATCACTTATAGAACTTCCTACCCTATACCACTATAAACTAAACAACACACTCCTAAAATATATCTACACAATTATAATAAGTACACAATATACATAATGAATTATTAATGAAACAATTAATAGTAATTACCTAATAATAAAATATTAATATTTAATTAAATTCCCACCCTTTATCCCTACAAACTCAACAACCCGCACCTAGGGGCCGATTATGATGCGGTCATAAAAGGCTACAACCCTCGGTCAGAGCTTTTACGGCCGCATCGTAATATACCGGTTAGATTCCTTTCCGACCACCTCATTACAATCGAGGCGGTCGGAAAGGAATCTGACCAGTCATTTCAACTGGCTTTCGACTGGCTTGGAGAGCCCATAGGCCAGTCGGAATGCGGCCTGTAATCCCAAGGGTGACTCTTTGCGCCCTTGGGATTACGATGTCGGGTTTCGGCAGCCTTTCCGTGCCGGTGTTTCCGACACAGAAAGGCTGTCGGAACTCACATTTGGGAGCCCCCAGCAGGGCCCTCTTGGGTGCATCACCTCCGGTTGGAGATGGAGGAGGGGGCACCTATGGGTCCCCCCTGTTGATCCCTACACCCTGTGGCAGGCACCTTGAGGTGCCTGCCACTGGGTGCAGGGATGAACTGCACCTCCCATTTTACAATGGGAGCATGCATTCTAGCTGGTTTACGGACAGAATGCATGCTTCCATTGTAAAATGTAGGAATGTGACCAAACAGTGTTCGTCGTATCCTAATGGGCCGGTCAGGACCGCCGACTGGGTGTAGATCAGTCCCATGACCGAGACGATGTCGGGCGGAGGCAACTCCGCCCGACATCGTAATCAGCCCCATAATATATAAATCAAAAAAATTCTTAATTACATAATTTACATAATTCATTATCAATTAAACAATTTTTTATAATTAACTAATAATTAATGATATTAAAATAACTTCCCACCCTTTACCCCAATACAAACCAAACAACTCACACCTGATACATAACATAAAAAATCTCTTAATTACTCAATTTACATAATTATTTATCAATTACATAATTATTAATAATTAACATTAATTATTAATTATTATTAATAATTTCATTCACACCCTTTACCCATACAAAAATCACAACCCACACCAAAAATATAAATACAAATTTTAGCTAATTACACAATTAATTATCAATTACATATTTAATAATGAGTACAAATGAATTAATAATGAATTATAATTAAATTACTTCCCACCCTATACCCCTACAAAACGCCCAACCAACACTTAAAACTTAACTTAATAAAAAAAATTAGTACACAATTAACATAATTATCAATTAAATAATTAATATTAATTAAAAAATAATAATTCATGAATTATAGTCCATTTATCTCCTGCCCTTTACCCCTATAAATCCCCACAACCTGGTACAGCACTAAAAAATGATAATAAACTATTAAATTAAATTTAGAAACAAATAAAAATGTACAAACTATATTAAAAAACATTAACGATAATTATACAAACAACTTATAACATATACAATTTAATTATATACTAACATACATAAAAATTATTTAAAACAATATTATTAACAACAATAGTTTTGTAAATGATATTAACAACATAGATATTTTTAACATCGATATAAACAACATAGATGTTTTTGTAAACGATATTAGCAACATAGATATTTTTTAAACCGATATTGCTTACCTTCAAATCGATATTCTTGTCAACGATATTTTTGCACATGATATTTGTGCCTTACGACATTTACAACTCGATATTTCTGCATTTCAATAGTGTTTTTTCAATATTTTGTCCGAATACCCTGCAAATTACGTAGGCTAAGACTCTTGGGATTTCTAGTATTAGCAAAGAATGTCCTGAGCCTGTTCGATCTGTAGATGGCTCCAAACTCTCTTCTGGGTTAACAACATTCCAGACTCAAACACTGATGATGTTGTGTGATAATGATAAATAATTATAGGAGAATGGATCACTTGTACCTGTGTAACAACCAGGGTCTGGTATATTTACTGTCTTAAAAACCCTCAATCACGTACAGGAGTGGTGGAGCGGTATATCTTGATTATCCGCTTCTCAAATCACGTGATAGCATCATCATTGGGTCTCTTATTAAAATCTGCTTTCCTCCACCCGGAGGTAGACCAACTGGTGATAACAGTAGTGACCAGTAATAGAGTGAATGTGAGTAAAGTGAATTTAAAATTACCTACACCTCTCAACAAAGAATATTGTATTCAGTTGGAGATGGGGTAAGGTTAAAATCAGGGCGGTGCGTATGATCCAGCGCAATATTAGCCAACAACATTCATACACCATATACTCACTTGGGCCCATACATTCACACTACACTAATACTTACGCTGGGTGTCAGATGTACTATTTTATCAAAAATCCCTGCTACCAATTACCTTCTGATTGAAGAGTAATAACTTACCAATGGATCCTTTGCTAATTGGGAAGTTTAAAATGAGTGACATTCATTATAGTACATAATCCTGAAATAACCACTGAGTCAGGAAGTTTTAAAATGTTTATCTAAAGTTTTGGCACAGTAAAATACAGAAAACACGGTACTTGATTGAAATACCCAAGAAAAAGCATAGAAATGATTTTGCTAATAAATGACGGTGTTTAAAGAAGAGGAGAAGATAGAAACAGCAGTGCAACTAAAGGTTGCAGTATAATTACCTAAATGCGAGAACCAAGCCCCTTGGCCAAGGAGTTGGAAAAGATAGGACCCAGGAAGGCTGAAGAGTAAAGACTTCTTCCAGGATCAGGACAGGACAGGACCGGTGACCTCTATACAACGACGCCTGCGCCGTTCCCCTCTCTGATACTCGACTTCTCTCGATTCTCCCGTCTAATGGACTCCGCCGCCCCCTCCTCAGGACCTCTTCCGGACAGGAATTCAGTCAACAACCGATCAGCTGGGCAGTCTGGAGCTCTTCTGTCAGCATCTCCGTTCTCCTGTGCTTCGTGAAAGTATGCTCTTCTGACTAATTTACTAATGCTATATTCTATTATACCCTTCTACACCCATGTACCTCCCCTTAATGTTGCTAAAATATGGGACCACTACTTCTGATTGGACAGGGACAGGGGGTGGACAAATTGTTCCGCTGGAAACATTGGGTACATCATCTTCGGCCAATAGGTCGTGGCCTTGGGAGACGTCCAAGTTGACTTCACTTGGCAGGCATACAGGACACATGCGCAGAACCCTCTGTCTCTCGAGTTTCAAGACACCAACCCAGGCCCAAGTTTACGAATTACTAAAAGTGCAAGAAGAAAATATTAAAATCACAAATAAAAAGTTTCACTGTATACCCACTTTCCCTAACTCTATTCCCATTTAATCATATTACTATCCTGCATTAGTAGTGTTAAGAAAACGACAATTTAATAATGACATGAGAGCAAGCTTAAGCATGTGAAAACATTTAGCGGCCATTTTAATACACACTGCGCAGAAGCAGAAGTTTCCCACCAAGCAAAGAAAGACGTCACACCATGTGATCAGGTTGTGACATGCGCAATAAAGTCCTGCGCTTTTAGCGGCCATCTTGGTTTATGGACAAGCGTTATTCATTAGTAAAACACATAGGCAAGCGTCTATCCCTTTCGTGTTTGTGAATGCAAGGATTAGTTTTGACAGTACAAATTTTAATATATTAATACTATGAGGAAGATTGCATACAAGCAAGTTTCAATTTTGAAACCTTGCTCCATCAATCCCCTCTCTGATGGCGTTTCTGAGCCATCAAAATACTACCCTCAATCAGATGCCAACTTCTAGCAATTCGTTTCATTCTCAATTTTACTTTTTCTATTCTTACACTCTCCTTTTAATTTCTTGTATAAATCACTTCTCCATTCTTCTTGTTCGATTTCATCTAGTTTTCTCTTCTTTCCTTTTCTGTCATTTTATATGTCCCATTCTTTCTACAGCATTTGCACCATATTGTTATTGCTAAAATTATTATTGCTATCCCTGCTAAGGGTACTAATATTTGACCTATAAGTCCTTTCCGTATATTAGCAAACCAGGTTCCAATTGACGATATACTATTTGTCAATCTTTCCCATACACTATCAACTTCCAGTGGTTTAAGTTCTTTCTCAAGTTTAGTTATGTTCTGAATGTACGTTCCAATTTCTGCACTCTTATCAGGAATGTAAGTGCAACAATGTTTCGTCTTCAATAATTTACAGACTCCTCCCTCTTTTGCCAATAGAATGTCAAGAGCAAGTCGATTTTGCATCACCATAGATCTAATCGCAACCATCTCCGTATTAATCATTAGAAAACCTCCAGCAGTATCCATTGATAAACGATCAACCACTGTAGACAATTTACATATTTTCCTTGAGTTCAGAATTATTCCCACTGAAGGTATCAATGCACCAAATATATCACCTACAATTTCTGAAAAACTAGCTCTTTTTCTACGTACTAACTCATTATTGTTTTCATTGCTTCCAGTGTTTCTTTTTACGTGGTATATCTTTGGAAAAACTATTCCAAAATAACAACTTCCATACCACCTTGCAGGAAGCCTAAAGTAAGCCTTATTCCCACATACATAATAGATTTCAGGAAAAACTGAATCTGTTCCTCCTTTGAGTCCCCATCCTCCAATAATTAAAAAATTGTGTTCACATTCACTGGTACCGATGAAAACATTGTTATAATCAGTCTTTAACCTATGAAGACAAATTTTCCCTTTCTTTACGAAATCCAGAGCCATTGCAGCTTGAGCTTTACCAGGTGTATAACTCCCTTCCTTCTTCGCCCAAGGTGGCAACTGAGCCTTATGTTCTGAAGCTTTCTTTTGAAAATCATGTCTTCTATCTTCTACTAAATTCAAAAATATATTTCTTCTTCTATTAAAGAACATGTTAGATTGTGTCTATGTGCATGTGTTATATCTATCGATTTCATTGTTAAGAAAAACTCTCCCATAAACTGTGCGTCTTGACTAGTAAGCACTGGGTTCATACTCTTGCGAATCGGAACCTCAGAAAATATCACATCTAAATTTGAATAATAATATTGTAACCTACCTGTTCTATAAAATAAACTTGTTAATACACTACATGAGATGCCATATGTCAGTGGTAAATGATGGTATGTTAATCCTTCTGCTACTGATTCGGGTAACTTCATACAGACATAACAATTACTAACTTCCATTGTGTCTACATACTGAAACAATAACTTTGTGAAAACATTTAAACTAGTGTCGTTATCAGCTATTTCATGATGAATTTCTGCCTCATCTTCTGCCATTAATTCTACTCTATTGCCCTTCATGTTTGCTGTCCTTCCTTTAGTTTCATTGTTTATTTTCTTATCTATTATCATAAGGTAAGGAATTGCTACAATCAGGACTAACCATACTATAAGCACCAATACTAGACTACATATGCAGATTGCACAGCATCTCCTACAACAATTTCGTTTTGGTCTCCCAGTAACTCTATCATCAGGCATTTTTCGACAAGGAAGATTGCTCTTCTTATCTGTTCTTCTTTTCTTTAGATGATTCTTTTGTTTAGTCAGGGTGGTCTTGTTTCTTCTTCGTATGTTAGTTCTGCACTTGTTCCTTCGCCACCACTGTCACTTGACTCTGAGCTTTCAAAATCTTCAAGAATGATATAAGTCCAGTCAGGACCCTTGAATTTGTTATTCACAAGTCTCAGTCTTTTACTTTTTCTTTTTCCTGACTTTTTCTCTTGTTCAGTTTGACTTGTTACTTCAGGTACTTGTTCTGGATCTTCACTTCTGGTTGTTATGTGGTATTTTACTCTTTTGATGACACTTGGCCAATGATCTCCTTTTCTTGTTTTCTTTGTTGGCACTGTTTCTCTGTTTACCTCTTCAAAGATCTCGTTATCTTCACTTCTCAATACTGTTTTGTTTTCTTTGATTACTGTTTCTTTTGTTTGTTCTTTTTCAGGTCTGATTGGTTTCTTTTCAGTAGCTCCACAATGACTTTCAAGATGTTGGCTTTGTTCCTTTTTTATTTCTTTATGTTCATTTGTATTAACACCTTTTTCTTTAGTGAATTCTTCTTGATCTAACTGCTTCTGATCAGGGCTTATTGCACTGTGAACTTCTGCAGCCTGACCTGATTCTTCTAAACCTGTCTTTCCCTGTGTAAAATCAATTAAATCTTCACTGTTTTTAGTCCAATTTTCTTTCCCTATCTGATTTAGTTCAGGATCTTTTACTATCTTTTCTTCTTGATCCTGAACTTCTTCTTCTTCACCTATCTGATCTTCTTCAATTTCTTCCAATTTTGTTTTATTTCTCGTTCTGTAATATACTTCAGGAACTTCTACCACTGGTATCCAATCCTGACTTGTGCTCGGTTGTTCTCCGTCAGCTTCTCTCAAACCTCTAACCTGAGATTCCTCAGCTGGGCAACCTTCAGCTTCTTCAGTGATTGGCGTTGTCTGTGGATTCTCTTCTTCAGGTTCTGGTACTCTTTTGTGTGGCTTACATGAATCCAATTAGGAAATCTTGCACACTTCACTGCTGTATTTGTGGTCAATATGACTTGACAAGGTCTGCTCCACCTGGGTGATAGACACGTTTCTCTGGTGTGATTCTTCACTACCACCCAATCACCACGATTCAGATCATGTTCTAGTTCAGGCTGCCTGGAAACTGCGTCTTCTCCAACCTGATGAGAGACAGAACGCACTAGGTCAGCCAATCCTTTGCAATAATCCAAAACCATATCATCAGATATATTCACCAGTTTGTTTGTGGGAACATGTGTTTGTCTCATTGCTCTTCCCATCATTATGTCGTGGGGGCTCAATCCTGTCGTTCTGTCAGGTATACTTCTGAGTCCCATCAAGACAAGTGGCAATGCGTCTGGCCACTCTAATGATGTTGATGCACACATTCTTTCCAATCTTGACTTTATAGTGCCATTTAATTGTTCAACCACTCTAGAAGCCTCTGGGCGATAAGCACAGTGCAGTTTCTGTTTTATTTGAAATGCTTCACATATTATCTGGATCACTTCGCTATTAAAGTGTTTTCCTCTATCTGATTCCAAAGATACTGGGAAACCAAACCTAGGTATGAGCTCACGTAATAACAGTTTTGCAATTGTAATACTGTCATTTCTCCTAGTAGGGTAAGACTCCACCCACTTTGAAAACAGACACACTATGACTAGAACGTATTTTAGTCCTCTGCATGCTGGTAACTGTATGAAGTCGAACTGGAGTCTTATAAATGGGCCCTCTGCCTTCCCAATCTTTCCAAACCCAATTATCGTTTTCCTGCCTGGATTATGCATTTGGCAAGTTAGACATCTCTGGCAAAGACTCTCTGCAACAGCCCTGAATTTGGGATTGTACCAATTTTGTCTGAACAGCCTAATCATTGCATCTCTCCCTATGTGTGAGTCTCCATGGTGCATTCTAGCCATTTGTGAGAGTAAACAGTCTGGCATGACTGGTCTGCCATCTGCACTGATCCACACTTCATCTTCTCCTCTTTGGGAGCAACCCACTTTGATCCACAAATTCTTCTTACTTTCATCAACCTCATCTTGCAATTTCTTCACTTCATTCCAAGTTTCAGTTGGCATATACAGCATAAGTTGGCAGCTGATTCCCATTCTGACGTTCTGGTTTTGGCACAATGTTGAGCCACCAAGTCTGCATATCTATTGCCGACTACCACCCAGTCATCTCCTGACTGGTGTGCGGCACATTTCACCACAGCCAATTCCTTTGGTGATTGTATTGCTTCTAGCAATTCCCTTACAAATTGTCCATTTTTAATGGGGGATCCTGAAGAAGTTATGAAATCCCTCTGCATCCACAGTTGGCCAAAATCATGCACAACCCCGTAACCATATTGACTATCAGTAAATATGGTCACTCTCTGATTCCTCCCAATTTTGCAAGCTTTTATCAAAGCAATCAATTCAGCTACTTGTGCAGATTTGACTCCTGGTAAATAGGATGCTTCAACTATTCCAGTTAATTCACATACTGCATAGGCAGCAGTTAGTTTACCATCTTCATGTCTTTGACATGAACCATCGACAAATAACTCCCTGTCTGGCTTTTTAAGAGGCTGTTCCTCTATGTCTGGGCGTGGTTTTGTACATAATTCTGTAATTTGTACACAATCATGCTCATCTTCTTCGTCATCTTTATTTGTTTCATGATATGGGTCTGGCAATAAAGTTGCTGGATTTATTATTGTACACCTTACCATGGTCACATTTTCAGCACCCATTATTATCCTCTCATATTTAGTCAGCCGACTAGGAGTAAGATGCTGAGTTTGGGTTCTTGTCAACAGAATGACAACTGCATGTGGAACATACACTTTTACAGGATGTCCCATCACAATTGACTCGCTTTGTTAAATGCTCAAACACGTCGCTGCTACTGCTTTTAAGCATCCTGGCAACGCGGCTGCTACTGGGTCCAATGTAGCAAAAAAATATGCTATAGGACATCTGTCTAGTCCATGTCTCTGAGTTAGGACAGAAAGTGCACAATTTTCTCTCTCTTGACAGAATAATGCGAATTCTCTTTTATAATCAGGCATGCCTAAGGCCGGTGCTGAACAAAGTGCGTTTCTCAATTTTACAAAAGCTTCTACACTTTCATCCTCCCATTCAACAGGGTCCTTTGCTTTTTTTTTCATCATGTTAATTAAGGGTTTGCCAACATGGAAAAATTTGGTATCCATTGTCGACAATAACCTACTATTCCTAGGAACATTCTCACTTGTCTTTGGGTTACAGGCATTTGCATTCTCTTTATTAATTCTACTCTTTCAGAGGTTACTCTTCTTTTTCCCCTCTCAATTTGGTGTCCCAGATATTTAACAGCTGTCCTGCAAAACTGTAACTTTTCAGGTGAGACTTTATACCCTTCCTCAGCCAAAAGATTTAATAATGCTATGGAATCAACAACACAGTCTTCTCTGGTGGTTGAAGCTACTAACAAGTCGTCAATATATTGAACTAAAACTGAGCTTCCTGGCATCACTAGTTTTTCAAGGCACTTTTTCAGTATCTGATTGAAAATGGAAGGACTTTCTGTGTACCCCTGAGGAACACGGTTCCACACATAGACTTTGTTCTCAAATTTAAATGAGAAAAGATACTGGCTGTCTGGATGCAATGGTATTGAAAAGAATGCTTGACACAAATCAATTACTGTGAACCATCCTGCATTCCAAGGGATCTGGTATAGAATTACTGCAGGATTTGGTACTATGGGACAACATGGTTCTACAATTTTATTTATTTTCCTCAGGTCCTGAACAATCCTATATTTTCCACTAGGTTTCTTTAGTCCCATGATTGGTGAATTACATGGGCTACTCATTACTTCTTTTAGGATGTTTTGTTTTACCATTCGATTGATTTCTTCAATGACTCCTGCTTTTACTTCTGCACTCATTTTGTATTGTTTAGTATTTGGAAAAATCGCACCTTCTTTTACTGTAATTTGAACTGGATCTATTTTTGCCATAAGTCCTACTTCTTTTCCGGTGAAATCCCATACTATTGAGTTTACTGTACCTTTTAATTCTTCTGGCAACTCATCTTTTGTTATCAACGAAAACATTTCATCTATTTCTGTACCTTGTTTTGCAACCATAATTTTATATACATGGTCCTCATCTGGTGTCTGAACTGCCACACCATCCGGCGTACAGAAAATTGTACAGTTCATTTTGCACAATAAATCCCTACCTAATAAATTTACTGGGCTAGAATCGCACACTACAAATTGGTGCATTTCTCTGAAGTTTCCTATTTTGACTTCCATTGGTTCTGTAAGAGGTGTTCTAATTCTTTGATTAGCTACCCCTACTACTTGGATATCTTCACCAGAGAGAGGAAGGTCTGGGATGTCTGCTGATCTCACAGTAGACCTGGTAGCACCAGTGTCCAAAAGGAAAGTAATATCATTACCTTTCACATTTCCTTCAACATATGGATCAGACTGTCTACCTGTAAGGATGCGCCAAGTATGCACTCCTTCTTCCCCTCTCCTAGGCACCGTCATGAGTTGAATTTACAATAATTGTCCTGCAAAAGAAATTGTGATGTCATATAATCATTCTTACCACTCCCTCCTGGGTATCCAATGTCTGTACCATGTTTTGCTCTGCTTACATTACCCTGAACAGGTAAGTAAGTCCGTTTTTATATAGCGCAGCTACTCACCCTTACGGGTCTCAAGGCGCTGGGGGCCGTCGTGGAAATTAAGTGAGCTATTGCCCAGAGTCTCATGGTGCTGAGCTGAGCTTCCACCGGAGCCGGGGATCGAACCGTGAACCCTGTGCTCCGAAGTCAGCTGCCCTGGCCGCTGCACCACACCTCTCCAGGTGGAGGTGGTAATTGACTCTGGGGATTTACACCCTGTTGTGAGTCATTCTGCGTCTGTGGATTTAAGTTTTGATTTGGGCCATTATTATTCCGAATCTTTTTACATTCATCCTTCCAATGCCCCAAATTTCCGCATCCATGACAAGGAAATTTCTTTTTAGCTTCTTCTCTACTCATTCGTCCCTCTAAATTTTCCACCATTTCCCGTATCACCACTCGTTCCAGAATCTTTTCCTGGATTTTCACTCAGATTTTCCAAATTAATTCCCTGCTTCTCTGCCATTTTCACCTGAGCCCACATCACTTTTTCCTGCAATTTCTTGTGTCTATCCTCAATATCGTCTCCACAATATTTTGCATACTTCAGAATCTCATCTATGGGCTTTCCCTGCCAACACAGCATATGTTATTTAATCATCTGGCAAATCTCTGGCTTCAGACCGTAAACAAACCGATACACAAACTGACTCATGTTTTTGTCTCCAATGTCCTCGAATCCACTATACTGTTTAAATACTTGTAATAACCGCTCATAATAGGAATGTACTGTTTCACTGGCTTCTTGGGTTGTTCGATCTATTTTCACCCAATCTGTTTCTTTCGGGGGTATTTTCCCTTTCAGGTATGTTATCACCTGTTGATACTTTTTCATCACATCATTTGACGGGGCACCTGTTTTCGGATCTCTAGGATATTCATCACTAGGCCAATCGACTGTGATCTTACAATCTGTCCATAAATCGGCAGGTACCACTATGTCAAACAAACCATCTAAATCCTTCAATAATACCTTTGACACTTTCACAAACCTTTCAACCTGTTTGTACCATTCAATTGGTTTTTCCCTCAGCTTTGGAAAATCATTCGTAAATGATAAAATATCCTGTCTGCTCCATGGGACATGTACATATCCTCCTCCCGCAACTTCTCGCATCGGATACATCTGGTCTGCTTTTCCTGCTTCCTTCATCCCATATTCTGATGCTGTTATACTTGTTTGTGCTTCTTCCTTTTTCTTGGCCCACCTAGATCTCCATTTATCTAGATCTCCCCATTTTTGTAAAACTAACATTAATTCTCTTATTTGCTTATTTGCAGTCTTCTTCCAGATGCATTCATATTTTCTAAATCTTTGTCCGCAAATTCTGCTCTATATGGTTTCTGTAATACTTTTGATCTCCCTATTTCGATTCCCATCTGTAGTGCTAAATTGGACAATTTTTCATGGAATATCTTTACATTTCTAGTGATACTCCTACACAAGAATAATAATTCTTCATCATTATAGGTATTCAATCGTTCTACTCCTACATTTCCTGCTATTATTTCTTCTAATTCAACTTTTAATTTATGGATATCCAGTACTTTTGGAGGTGTGCACTGTTTAACTGACCCTTGTACCCATCTTTCTAGATCTTCAGGTGTTACTATGGTAGCAATTTTTGCTCCCGATGAAGTTACTAAACTTACATCTTTTGAACCCCAGGTACCTCTTTTCTGGGAGTACTATTTACAGAACCTCGAATAGGCAAATCCATAAGTGATATTGTTGGATTCACAGTCACTAAATTGATCCTCAATTATAGCTGGAGCTTCAGGTCTGGGATTACTCACAGGAGTAGGTGCAAGTATGGGTTGAGGACAATTTCCCTGAGTACCATATAATGGAACTACTGGACCAATTGTTACTGGTATGGTCAACGAATCAGGATGTACTTTTATCTGAGTTATTTTCTGTATTAATTCTGTTCTGGTCTTTTCTAGGGCTTCTTTTTCTTTGTCATGAAGTATTCTAGTCGGGGTGAACTCATGCATTACCTTTGGTACCATGGGAGTTTGTGGTGGTGCACTAGGAGGGCATCCACTTGTCCCTTCCTGATATGGTGGGGGATTTCTTAACATTTCTTCCATAAATTCGTCTTCTGAATCCTCATTTCTCATTAAATGTTTTGTCTTTTCCGTACATTTCCCTCCTGATTTCTCTCCTTCTGTGAATAATGGATACAGTCCCTCTGTAATCATTGTCCTTCTCCATTGTTTCATCTGACCCTCTCTCGACTCACGTAAATATCTGGGGTAAAATCCTGGATAACTCCTATTACTTCTAGATCTATCCCGCTTAAATGCCTCAGTTTCCCATTCTTCTAGAGCTTCGTACTGGGTTAATCTAGGTCTGGGTTCTAAGTTATTCATCCTCAATCTCAAGTTCTGAAGAATTCGCCCATTGAACGTGCCATTCTGGGGAAATGCTAATACTCCATCATTTTTGGTGTATTCTATCCAATTTTCCATCCATACACAGGTATGATAACCTCTCTCCATCATCATAAATGATGCTGGCGTTTTTGCTGGTGGAATAATAATTCCTTCTCTAGTTTTGATTGGTTTGTCCTTTTTAAAATAATTCTTAATCTTTTGTAAGAATGACATTTTTCTTTTCTCTGTACATTCTATCTAATCTTCGGTGTACAAAATTATATTCTGCAAAACCTAGGAATCTCCTATCCGGACGAGTTCCTGTTAAAGTCGGAGCGCGTTTTAACATGCAATCCTTATCCACTAAGAATTTTGCTTCTATATTTTCGACCAATCAAAATGTCTGCTATCTTTTATTTCCGAGCCAATCCTTGCGCGGCCTTTTGGTGACGTTTCTCTGTCAACCCCTCCTTTACAATCTGCTCTTTTCTCTCCTCGCTGGTTTAACCAATCCCAGCGCGGCACCTGTGACGTCAGTACAACTCCTGACTACAGACCTCTCCTTTACAAGTGTCTCTCCACACCCGCTGTTTCAACCTACCACAGCGCGGTGTTTTGTGACGTCAGTTCCCTCTCCGGCAACTGACCCTCCCTTTACAAAATTTTTACGTAAACTTATTTTCTCTATAAATCTTAATTAAATTTTCAGTAACAACATAAAACATTCGCTATCGTGCCAGTTTCTACTAATTTCGAAAAGATAGTTTCTTCCACACTTTAGTAAAACCTTTCCGTTTACTAATACATACACTACGAGTAAAACACTTCCGTCTACTCTTCACACAAGCTCCAGAAGTACCTGTTACTTCTCCAATGTTACCCTTACTAGGTGATATAACATCAAATTTTTATCAGCATACCCTTTTTGCTATTACTCACACGCATAGAGTCCCTAACGAGTACTTGAAGTCCTGCTTAACTTCTCAGTACTATTTCTTCCTGACAGATAACCTCACTGCAGTATGGCTTCCACTTGCCACCCACTATTCTTTTTACCTACCCCGGGGTATTCTGGACAACATATAACAAAAACTCAAAATTTAAGCGGATGTTAGTTCATAAAAATACAAATAAATTCTCATTACCCAATTAACAAAGAGTAACAACAACCGTCCTCTGCTTACCAGAAAACTGATCCAGCGCAATATTAGCCAACAACATTCATACACCATATACTCACTTGGGCCCATACATTCACACTACACTAATACTTACGCTGGGTGTCAGATGTACTCTTTTATCAAAAATCCCTGCTACCAATTACCTTCTGATTGAAGAGTAATAACTTACCAATGGATCCTTTGCTAATTGGGAAGTTTAAAATGAGTGACATTCATTATAGTACATAATCCTGAAATAACCACTGAGTCAGGAAGTTTTAAAATGTTTATCTAAAGTTTTGGCAGAGTAAAATACAGAAAACACGGTACTTTATTGAAATACCCAAGAAAAAGCATAGAAATGATTTTGCTAATAAATGACGGTGTTTAAAGAAGAGGAGAAGATAGAAACAGCAGCGCAACTAAAGGTTGCAGTATAATTACCTAAATGCGAGAACCAAGCCCCTTGGCCAAGGAGTTGGAAAAGATAGGACCCAGGAAGGATGAAGAGTAAAGACTTCTTCCAGGATCAGGACAGGACCGGTGACCTCTCTACAACGACGCCTGCGCCGTTCCCCTCTCTGATACTCGACTTCTCTCGATTCTCCCGTCTAATGGACTCCGCCGCCCTCTCCTCAGGACCTCTTCCGGACAGGAATTCAGTCAGCAACCGATCAGCTGGGCAGTCTGGAGCTCTTCTGTCAGCATCTCCGTTCTCCTGTGCTTCGTGAAAGTATGCTCTTCTGACTAATTTACTAATGCTATATTCTATTATACCCTTCTACGCCCATGTACCTCCCCTTAATGTTGCTAAAATATGGGACCACTACTTCTGATTGGACAGAGACAGGGGGTGGACAAATTGTTCCGCCGGAAACATTGGGTACATCATCTTTGGCCAATAGGTCGTGGCCTTGGGAGACGTCCAAGTTGACTTCACTTGGCAGGCATACAGGACACATGCGCAGAACCCTCTGTCTCTCGAGTTTCAAGACACCAACCAAGGCCCAAGTTTACGAATTACTAAAAGTGCAAGAAGAAAATATTAAAATCACAAATAAAAAGTTTCACTGTATACCCACTTTCCCTAACTCTATTCCCATTTAATCATATTACTATCATGCATTAGTAGCTTTAAGAAAACGACAATTTAATAATGACATGAGAGCAAGCTTAAGCATGTGAAAACATTTAGCGGCCATTTTAATACACACTGCGCAGAAGCAGAAGTTTCCCACCAAGCAAAGAAAGACGTCACACCATGTGATCAGGTTGTGACATGCGCAATAAAGTCCCGCGCTTTTAGCGGCCATCTTGGTTTATGGACAAGCGTTATTCATTAGTAAAACACATAGGCAAGCGTCTATCCCTTTCGTGTTTGTGAATGCAAGGATTAGTTTTGACAGTACAAATTTTAATATATTAATACTATGAGGAAGATTGCATACAAGCAAGTTTCAATTTTGAAACCTTGCTCCATCACGTATATAGACATGTTACTCTTCTATAGCACCTGTTAGTCCATGTGAATGGTCGACATGTTTCAGCCCTTCTTTCGTCCAACAGGTTCGGGGGGCTTTCTTCAGGACCAGTGTAAGGCGGGTTGCTCACTAAGTGATAATGGCCATGCACAACATATCACATCCTGGATACCTTTCCGGGTGATTAGTGCGCTATACAAATCAACATAACATATCATAGCAGAGCATCACTTTTGATCTGATTGATGCCCCCCTTTTTGGGGCTATTTTTGGCATCCCCAGGATTCAAACACACAACCCTAGTATTGACTGGCAAAAAAGAAATGTGACCTTGGTTTCTCTGTTCTGCAATAGAACATGCTATCCAGACATTCCAGACCTAATTTCTCCTTTAAGTTGTGCAGTCATAAATGGTTCTAAGGAGCCCCTACTTCCCAATTGCTCTGCTGATTTCTGGGATGTTTTTTAATAAACAGAAAGCGGTAATGCTACCACCTCATTGCAATTTTGACTGCAGAGTTGACCTGAAACCAGGAGAAATATTACCGTCCAGTCGCATTGATGCCCTGACTGAGGTAGAAAACCATCACCTCAGAAATTACCTAGACGATTTACTTGCAAATGGGTTTATCAACCATTTTACTTCCCCATAACCATTGCTCTCTTCTTTGTTCCAAAGAAAAATGGGGAACTACGCACTAGCTTGAGCACTAAACAAAGTCACAATAAAGAATCACTACCCATTGCCTTTGATCCTGGTTCTTTTGGACCAAGTTAAGAATTAAACCATTTTTACAAAGCTGGACCTCCGGGGGGGGGCATATCACCTTACCAGAGTCCAAGAGGGAGACAAGTGGAAGAACGCATATTGCATGAAGTTCGGTCTCTAGGATGTGTTATGCCTTTTGGACTCTGTAATGCTCTGGCGGTGTTCCAGTTTTTCAAAAATGAGGTTTGGGGAGATTTTCTTGATATTTAAATTGTTGTCTATATAGATGTCATCCTATTTTCTCTCCAAAATGAACAGGGACACATCCAATAGGTTCATGACATTCTCCAATGCCTGAGAGAGAACCGCCTTTTCACCAAGCTGGAAAAGTGCTCCTTTCACGTGACAACTGTGGAGTTCTTAGGTTCCTTTATCACCCCAGAAGGAATTCAGATGGGCAACCGCAAGGTAGAGTCAATTTTGAAGTGGCAAGCCCCAAAAAACATTAGAGAAATCGAGAGTATCTTGGGTTCATCATTTTTATAGACATTTCATTTCTCACTTCCCCAAAACAGTAGCCCCCTATCACTAGGCTGCTTTGTAAAAGAGTAGAATACATCTGAACCCAGGAAGCAGAGGAAGCCTTCAAGTCCCTAAAGAAAGTGTTTACTACAGCACCTGTCTTAAGAAATCATGAGCCGGCTCTTCTCTTTCTTGTAGAAGCTTATGCATCTCAAAGCTTTGTGGGAGGTGCGCTCTCTCAGAGAAATCCCAATTCATGCCATATCCATCCTGTAGCCTTTTTCTCCAAGAAATTGCTTCCAGCTGAGCAATATTATACTATAGCAGATTTTATGACCTCCTCATGCACCCTCTGTGTAGTGGGCCTAGCATGCAGGGCTCATGTTCCTTTACCCTTGTGGTACTTTATGGCACACTGTGATACCATGACAGATGTTCCCCAAGACCCGTAATTCCACGGTGCTTGACTTCCTGCAAACATCCCCCAGAACCCGAGAACCAATAGATTATCTTCACCCACTGTTACTAGGGCCTTGGTTTGATTTTCAATTGAATCCCTGCAAGATTCCCCCCAGAATCCTGTGAGCCAATGGCAAGCCTTGCTCCCGCTGTCACTGGGCATTGGTGTTGTTTTCAAATATGCACATTCAAGCAAAAATTATACATTTGGTTCCTGTTATTTGGTTCCGATCATCAAGTTGCACCTGTCCATTCTGTAAGATCAAAGCAAGTTTACGAACATGTGTTTTCTTCAAGGTTCGAGACCATTCTAGACAGCCACGTGCCCCTTGTGTCCCATGTGATCTTGCTACATATGTTGAGCCTTCTAGAGGGTATATAAACCCAGCCCAAGCCTCGCTTCCTGCAGAACAAGCTTCACCTTTTCCACTCACCTGAAGAATCGAGCAGGAAACGAGAAGCGCTCCAGTCTCCTTCAAGTCTGAGTGAACCAGTGGTCCCTGTGGCTCCAGCTCCCTGAGTCAAAGCCTCGAGATCTTCTTTGAACTTCATTCAATTGGAAAAACTAGCTAAGTACTTGATATTGGGTTAGTGCACACTAAGCCTCCTATAGTAGTAAGCAGGACCGAATATCTAAAGACTTTAGCTCTGTGTTTCTATGATGAACAGTAGTGCCACAAAATGGCACTTCACTGTCTTTGATATGTGTATGAACTTTGCACCTAAACCTTTGTTCCGAGTTTATCTCTAGGAGTGCACACACTCCAATCTGTGATTTTGGTTATTCTGCGCTCATGTCGTGCTGCTGATGAAACCTGTATGTGTATGTCACTGAAGTCAATGAATGGTCATTGTCTATAGAGGCCTGTTAGTGTACTGATGGTAACAGCCTCCTCTTGTTATTTCAAGTGTATTTTCATCATCACAAAACCAGAGGTTCTTGTCCCATGCATATCTACCTCGCAGAGAGAGAAGGTCTCTGTAGCAACAAATCCTGTTACGCAGTATCGTGCAGCGGCTGAGCAGGTCCAGCACCGCAAGTCTCTCTTTTCGTATCTTATCCCAACCACCCTTCTCCCTAGGGGACAGTGTGTGATTTAAGGTTTCAGTTCCTTGACATGTACTGTCCTCAGGAAGGATAGGAGGTCCAGCATCGGCTCCAGTGTAGTCTCCGTGGTTGGGACTAGGTGAGTGCATGACAGCAGACAGGAACTCCTGGCCAATAAGTTAGCTTTTCAGGAGTGGAGACACTATTTGCATGGGGCTTGGCATACTGTCACAATTTTTCCAGACCATAAGAATTCACAGTTCCTTAAATCATCCAGGGCTTTAACACCCCATCAAATGCTGTGGATGCTTTTCCTTACTGGGTATGAATTTGTAATTACCTTTCGCCCAGGGGTGAAAATGCCAAAGCCAATGCCTTTTTCTAGATTAAAAAGTCCTAAAAATACCCCAGATCCTAAGGATCCTCCACGGATCACTCCTGAAGATTGAATCTTGGGTTAAAAAAGAAGGACATTCTCTAAAAGGATAAATATTCTTTAAAGATGGTTTAAATGATGTTCCTACAAAAGAGCTACAGCACTGTGTGCTTGAATGGAATCACATCTTGCCTTTCACTGGCCATCCCAGGGTAAAGAAAACAATACAGAACTGTTAAAACCTTATTGCTGGAAAACACTGTCCAGGCATGCATACGATTACATTCAGACCTGCACTACTTGTGCCCAAAATAGGGATTCTCACACCTGCCCCCCTGGCTTACTCCAACTCATCCCCATCCCACCTAATCCCTGGGATAACATTTTGCATGGACTTCATTACTAATATAACTTCACTCCAAGGGTTTACCACCATCTTAGTAGTGGCAGATATGATGTCGAAAATAACAAATTTTGTAGCCTTGAAGAAAATTCCAACAGCCAAAGAATTAGCAGCAATATTTGTCCTCAATGTAGTCCATTTGCATGGTCTACCTACTGCAGTCATTTTGAATAGAGGCCCACAATTTGTGTCTAAATTCTACTGCACCTTATGTGTATCCCTGGCAATCGTCTGTCCTCTGCCTACCACCCACAGACAGATGGGCAGACTGCAAGGGTAAACCAGTCTGTTAGCAACACATAATTCGAATTGGGTGGACAAACTGAGTCTCCCCGAGTTCACTTACAATAACAAAATACATTCCACTACTGGGATGTCGCCTATCTTTTGCCTTTCTGGTCGACATCCAAAAATCATCCCTTTAGAATGGAACCTGCTCTTGACAAATTCCCAGGGGCAAGGAACGTGATCAGTACCTTGCTGACATCCACTGGAGACTAGCTTGTGAAAAAAACGAAACAAAATGCAAACTCACATCATTTCCCGGAACCGACATACTAGGTGGAGGATCTGGTATCGCTAGCCACCAAAAACCTATGGCTGGAAGGGTCTCAAAAGTTGCAACCCAGATTTATGGGTCCCTATTGGCTTGTACAGGTTATAAACTCAGCCACTATTAAACTGGACTTGCCAGATGATTTTAAGATCCAGCCAGTTTTCCACGTGTCCCTCTCAAAACCTTATGTTACGGGTACAAGACCTGAGCCACTGCCTCCACCAATTCTAGTTGGAGCCCACTTGGAGTTTGAGGTCAAAGCCATCCTTGATGCCAAACGTATTGTTGGAAAATTCATCTATTTCGTTGACTGGAAAGGCTACAGGCCAGAAGAGCGCTCCTGGGAACCCGCAACCCATGTTCATGGCTTGCGGTTGGTGCACTCGTACCACCTCCAACACCTCTCCAAACCTAAGCATGTGGGATGTCCTTTGGGGTGGGTACTATTGTGACCTGTCAGCTCTGCCGACCCCTTAACCCTATGATTGTTAGGAGGCTGGGCATGATAAGCCATGACATGGCTGCAAACCCCGGACCCCAAGCACTGGGTGGGCTGCCTTCCATAGTTCTCCCCCAAGGGCCCGATGGCTTTATACCTGCACAATCCCTTACCCCCAAACGGCCATATTAGCCTGCTGGGCCGCAAGCACTTCCATTCATCCTTGCATGTACATCTGCCTCAGGCACCCATGACTTGATGAGATCTCGCAAGATTTTAGCAAGATTTTCCAAGTCACATGACCTGGCGGCCATCATGGAATGCACGGACTATAAAAGCCACACCCCACACTTGCGTAGACTCTTGGGTTTCTGCCCATTGGACCCAAAGAGCCTCTGCACTATTATGGAGCCCAGAACTTACCTGGATTCTTGAACCTTCATCATCCAGTGATGCGCTTCTTCTGAAATCTTGCTTTCCGTTCCATGATGCTGCTGCACCAGTCTCCCGAATCCTGAAAGAGAAAAAAAAAAGCAAAAGGTTAGTGGTTAAAACTAACTCTCTTTAAAAAGGACTAACAAGTTACAACTTATGACACTTCACTACAAGGGTGTGCAACTGAAGGGAGGCTTCCCTTTGGATCAAACAAAAACTAACAAAAAAACAATTGTAGAGCTCCAATCTCCCCCCCCCCCCCAACAGAGTTTAAGGCACTGAATACTATACTTGAGCCCAGGATTGTGCATCTGGACCTTTTGAGAACTATCCTCCTGTGAAGGTCAACAAGAGGCAACACTAGAAGGTCCTTGGAATTAAAACTGCAGACATCTCTTACTGAACCCTATTGAATTAAACCTTTTGTAAGTTCTCTTTTTGAGCAGGGTGTCATTAAGATGTGACTAGGTTTAGAGGGGAGAACGAAAGAGAATGAGCAGTGCTAATTGTGTGTTTTATTTTGTATGCAGGAGCCAGCATTGTTTTTGCAGTAACCCCCAAGAGCTGTCCAGAACTTCCTTGGAAAAGACGAAAGTTGATAGAAGACATTTTCCTCTGAGGGTTCCAAGCAAGATAAAGATATCATCACTCATCCCCTAAACTCCCTTCCCAGGACTCAGTGTGCAGGCCAACTGTGTTTGATTTTTGGCACTTGTACTGGGAGGAGAGATTGGTCGGGACTAGTCGCTCCCACAAGTTAACTAAAGACAAACAGGTTAGTGGCCTTGACAGATATATGTCAGCGTTCTCACCAGGTTGGGACAGCAAAAGGACTTTTTCTGGAGAATTAGGATTGAGTGTAATGCCCATATCGGATGTATGACGGAATTACAAATGTCATTACAGCCAATGGCTTAACAATGGAATTTTTACAACAAAATATGCCATTACAATGAAAGTCTCTTTCAACGGATATACCTTTACAACAGATGCCTTTATGCCTTTACCACGAAATTGTAAGTATTTAACAGGTGTGTATAAACCTATATATATATATATATATTATAGTTAGGCTCAGATTTCAATCTCTCTCTCCTCCCCCCCAAGAGCTACCACAGCCACCAAGTGAAGAATGCATGTCTTTGAGGGTGACCCCAAACACCCACTGTCGCCGGGAGACTGTGGGGCAGATTTACAAGCCCCTTGCGCCTTCTTGCGCCGCCATTGTGTCACTTTTTTTGACGCAATTGCGGCGCAAAAAATGCGGCCTATTTACAACGTGACGCAGCTAGGGAGATGCGTCACGTTGTAAAGCCCTGCGTCACATTATACCTGCGTCAGGTATAATGTATGCAGGGTGGGCGTTCCCACGCAGGAAGGCCTCGTAAAAGTGATGCAGTGAAATCTACAAGATTTCACTGCGCCACTGTTAGGACGCCACTGCGTCAAAACTTTACGCCTGCTTGAAGCAGGCGTAAGTAGTGACGCAGTGTAGTGGGAATAGGCCTCAACACGCATTGCTGGAGTTGCGTCGTGCTTGCGACACGACTCCAGCAATGCGTGACTTTTCCGCCAACAGATGCGTCAGAATTTCTGACGCATCTGTCAATCCTTGCGCCATAGTGCGCCGTATTGTAAATACGGCGCATCTATGGTGGCACAAGGGTTTCTAAGGGTGGGGCAAGGAAAGTGACGCATCTTTACAGATGCGTCACTTTCTTGTAAATCTGCCCCTGTATTTCGTGCAACCTGAGTCATGTGCAGCAGTACCGCCTCTGCTCATTTATCACAGTTTTGAACTAACATGCGCAATTACAGCAACACATCTATAGAAACATTAAATGCCACAATGCTCCAAAAAATCTATCTTTGTTCTATGACCAGCTCAAAAGAATGGAGTATCATTTTTATGAAGCACTTCCTCCTAGTTTATGTCATTTGTAAGTGAGCTACATATGATGTTACATTAATTGAATCAAACCATTTTTGCTATAAGGGATGGCAAAAATGAGACATTTGTCTTGTATTAAGAGGTTACAAAAATATACTGTTTTGCCTCCTAATATTAAATTCAGATTTACAACAAACACTAACCACCCACTATTTGATTCGTGAAGATGATGCTGTCATCAAAAAATGATCCATTCTGCCAGCAAATAAGCACACACAAAACATACAAGTGAGAAGGGAATAAAGCTATAGTATATTTGAATAATGAGCTGTTTTAAAATATGACAAATCGCGGCACTGTATGTGTTCTGCATACAGGACGACTAATCAAAGAAGTCTTATGTGCATCTCTTGCTGAGAAGAACTGGATAATTTAATGGGCTTCTCCTAATGAGACTCATTTTCAGGTGAAACAGACAATATATCATGTCACTTCTTCTCCCAGGGTTCTTGAATTTGCTGTATGAATTTTCTAATTGAGGTCGTTGCTGTAGTGATAGCATTTCAACTAATAAGCAAATCATATAGGAAGACTATCGAAAATAAATCTTTTACCAGTTTAGGTTGTGCATGAGGTGAGCCTATAAAAACATTTCACCACATATCCAAGTAAAGGTACTTTATAAGTTGGTGAGCCACTGAAAGCGGGAACCAGATGCCTGGCTCTGACTCAGTTCGAGGTCCTCTTGGGCCCTCGAGCCCAGAACAAGGTGACCTTTTATGTGCCTTTTGACTCCATCTCAGGCTCCAACCTCGTGCACCTGAAATAAAATACAAAGGATCAATATTTTATGCTAAACAGGAGAGAGAAAGAGATATTTAATTGCATAATGAGAATCCAAAAACCTAAAGTTCAATCCCCGCTGCTCCACTTGGCCAAATTGTGATCCTAAACAAATCTTTTATTTAACGGATCATCTTTTTTTCTGTATGATAACATATGAGAGGGCACCTTCAAATGTGCGAGTTCCGGATGTGCGCTGTACAAAAACTACTTACGTTTGATTTAATACAGTGGTGCCTATGTAAATAATAAGAATTTAGGCCACATAAAATGGTACACATTTCAATCAACTTGCCTTTTAAAATATATGACTTAACTATGCTTCTCAATGCAGTGGTATAAACTGATGTACTACAGAGAAACACTATGGGGGATATTCACAAGAACGTGTGATAATCATCGCAAATGTAGCTTAACGCAACCTTGCATATCGCAGTCCATTGCGAGAAAATAACACCATCCTAACGTCCAATTCCCAACCCCACGGCACCATGCGATAGCAGCATGACAACCCACCAAATGCCCGCGTAAAAACCAACGCGAAAAACAAAAAATGCGAAACACAACTGCCCAAAAAGTTGCGACGCCACAAAGCGCGATACCAAAATCTGTGAAAACGAGCGACAGGCCTGCAATACCCATGCGTCATGCGTGAAAATGCACTATAAAAGCAAACAAAAAACAAACCCCAAAACCAATCCAAACTGCGTAGCACCATGGATGCACCCGGACGGACCTAGTGCAGAGGACAAGCCGAACTCCACAAACCCCACGGAGGACCAGCATGGAACCCCCTGTTCGGGGGAGGGCAAGGAGAAGAGGAAGAGGAAGACGGGGTTCAGTTCGCAGGAAGACCAGATCACCGTCACGGAGGTGATCGAACACCACCAACAACTGTTCATCACCTCCACTGCGTCATTGGCAACACAAACCGAAATATGGCAGTCCATCGTCACCAAAGTGAATGCAGTCGGAGTGTCGAGGAGGTCAATGGAGGATATCAAGAGGCGCTGACATGAAGCGCACAGCCAAACCAAACAGAAACTGCCAACATGAAGGCAGCAAAGGCGATTGGAGGTGGGAGTCCTGCGCCACAGGAGGAGCTGGATGAGCTGGAGGAAATGGTGGCCACAGTCATCAGCGTGGAGACAGTGCAAGGAGTTGGGGGCCTGGACACAGCCCGAAACGACCTGACCCAACAGCAACAGGGTGAGTAACGACCAGGGACTGGGGGGACGGGGGCAGATGGGCACAATGGCACACATGCACAATCATGTACAGCACACTGAACACCCGCAATGAGTGTAGAATATGTCCCTGATACCCTTGGCACACTGCAGGATTGCAAGGATTGCTTTAAGTCACGGTTCATTCGTTCAACAATCGAATTGCCCTCAGGCCGATATGGAGACAAAAATTTCACCCACACCCCCAGTGACCCCATTGCGTCCTTGTAGGCCTTAGAGGCGAACGCTGGACCTTGGTCAGAATGGAAGGTGCCACAGGCAAAAATTCCCACAAAGACACGCAAATCCCTGATGACATTTCGAGCGTCAGCACTCCGTTGTGGCCAGACCCAGATGAAACGTGTGCACGAGTCCACTGCAACTAAGATGTACTTATACGCAGTGTCAGAAGAAAATGGACCGCAGTGATCGAGGTAAACACACCCAAAAGGTCTGTTAGAAATGCAAAGCGGTATCTGTGGTGGACGTGTAACCGTTGAAGGCTTAATTTGCTGACAAACTTCACAAGAAAGCACATAAGTACGGGTTTGTTTATATAAACCACGCCACCAATAACGCTGCTGCAAGATGGAAACAGTCGCTGCCACGCCAGCATGGGCCGAAGCCATGCCTTCGTGTGCGGCCGTTATCAAGGAAAGTCTGCGGTCCGCGTTGGGAATCAGCCGATCACCAACGTCAGAAATTCTTACGTAAGGAGCCTGTTCGGGACCTAATTGATAAGAGTATTTGGAAGGGAAACCCCGTGGGTAATTAGCACCTTCCTTGGTCGCAGCAATAGCTGCCAAAATATCATTATCTATTTTAGTCATGGATCTTGTAACTGCTGCGACTGAGCACGTGGCTACTGCTGATTTGGCGGCTTCATCTGCCAAACCGTTACCGGCAGCGTGTGCGCCCACACGCTGGTGTGCAAGGGTGTGAATCACCTGCGTGAGAGGCAGACGCTGTTTCAAATCTGCCACTCGAACCCAAAGCATTTTATGCTTAATTGTGCTGCCCTTTGCATCTCTATAGTCGTTTTGCGACCAAAAGAATAGATTGTCATTGAAAGACTGAACACAGTAGTACGAATCACATACAATAAGAGTGGTCACATCTGGATTCGCGAACTCAAGTGCGAGCACCAAAGCGCGCAGCTCGGCCAATTGTGCAGTACTGTCTCCTAGTGCCTGAGTGTGCACTACAGTCTGTTTGAACTCGCCGTTCACCATAACACCTGCAACAATAGCACATGCTGCTGAATAAGCATGCTTGGAACCCGTGGCCGGTTGTGCCGAACCATCGGTATAGATAAAACATTCGTACTCCTCAAGCGGTAGCAAAGACAGAGGAGGAGGATGAACAAATTCATACTGTAAAAACTCCTGTGTCTGAAGTGAAGAATCAAAGATAAAAGTGACATCCGGGGACGTCAAAGATGTTGCCCATTGTATCCAATGGGGGTGCAAGGCCTTAGAGTTCGGTACACTTGCTTTCGTCACTGCCTCAAGGGCAGGATATGGTGTTACCACCAGAATGCGTTTTCCCTGTGCCAGTGCGCGTTCCTTTAGAATCGCCATTTACACTGCAGTCAAAACTTTCTCCACAGTGGAAAATCGCATTTCTGCAGAGGTGTAAAGATGTGACTTGTATGCAATCGGTACTGTGTCACCTTCGTTAAAGGTTAAGTACGTGAAACCCACTGCCCCTGGAACGATTCTAATCACCAGGTTTGTGTGGTTGTCACGAGTCAACAAGAATTTAGATTCAAGTAGATCGGACTGCAAAGATTGCAGTATAGAGCTATGCTCGGGAAGCCAGCATGACTTCGAAAAGTTAGGTTGTATCAAGGCATAAAGAGGCTTGATACGCTGCGCATATTCGGGAATATAAGTACGCCCAAAGTTTAGAAAACCCAGTAAAGACTGAAACTTCTTCAGAGTGGTTGGAGGGCACAAGAGTGCGCATTTCTCCAGAAAATGGGGTGCTAGACCCTTACCTTCATTATTGAGCTCATAGCCCAAAAACAAAACGGTAAATTCAGGTATGTGAGATTATTCGTCGCCTGTCAGATAGATATCGTCGACGTACGAACACGCATCTGTGTCTATGTTGTCTAACAAAGAGACAACACGGGCGGCGAATACACCAGGACTGTTCTTGTAGCCCATGGGTAAACGCCGGAATTTAAATTGTTTACCACCGGAAGTGAAAGCGCTCCATTGGTGCACTCCGGGGCTAAGTTGTGCGTGTAAAATCCATTGGATAGGTCAAGTGTCGTTTTATATTTTTTACGAACAAGACTGTCTACAAGCGCAGAACTATGGGTATTTTGCACAGCAAAGGTCCGACAATGAGAGTTCAAATGCCGGTAATCCAAAACTAAGCGGTACGATCCATCGGGTTTAGAAACCGCGAAAAGGGGATTATTCATGGGTGATACGCATGTTTCAATTACTCCTTGATATTCTAACTGTGTCAGAATTTCGGAAATGGGACCTTTAGCTTCCCGCTTGATGGGATATTGGGGTTGTGGCAGCGACCGCAAAGGAATATCATGGGGGGGAGAGTCTTCATCCCAGCCCACGTGATTGCGGTATAACGCGGGAGCCAGGGACACGGCCCACTCAGCTGCGAGAGCCTCCGCTTTGTCCTTGGGGACATGACGAGAAAAGCTCGGAAGGATTACCTCCTCCCCTCTACAAGCAGCAAGTACGAATGGGGGCGGCCAATCCGCCTCAGCCAACAAAATGTCGTAAGAAGAGGTCAGATTCTCCCCAAAAATCCCTTTAATAACACGCTGTATGTCACCTTCAATTTGAATGACAATATTATATAGTCTGTCAGGGGGAGCCACTCTGGTGTCTGCTGTCTCGACAGTAATGAATGTATCAGTTACTGTCGCCTCCACATGAGGACGTAGTGCCTCCCGCACTATGGTAACTTCCGCGGCGCTGTCTAGGAGCGTCACTGCCCACGTCCAATTCAGGAGTCTCGTTCTCACCGTCTGTGGCATACCTCGCTGTTACAGCTGCAACTTTTTTCTTCTGAAACTGTGGGGAGAACATTGAATTTCTTCTGATTTCCCTCTGACTTGTTGTCGAGGTTGGTCTCGTCCCTGTGGAGCCTCTCGACCCCTTACTCTATCCTGGCGATCTCCTCCACCTGTGTGGGAGGTCGACGGTGCCTGTGAAGAACGAGGAGAACGGGGATCAGGGACTTGGAATCTCTCTGGAGATTTAATTCTCGCTCTATCGCGCAAATCATATGTGCGTTCAGAAGATACGGAAACCGGGGATGCTCCTCGCGACCCTGGCTTTTTCTGTTGCTTACCCTGTTTTTTCAACCTCCAGTTCTTTTTAGTAAAGAACGTTTTCTCATCTTTCTCAGATTGAGTTTTTGGTTGTGTTTGTGATTGAGTTGGCGTTTTAGCAAAAGGCTTGACTCCCAGGCTATTGCGTCCAATGGTTTTGTAAGCCTGTGCAATAATTTTCGGTAATTCGCGCGGCTTGTCCGGTTCTGGGATCAAAGCCAAAGCATTAGCTACTTGAAAGTTAACTGCATCGCCCTTGACATTCGCAAGGATCAAATCAGCCACTACATCGAACACTCCCACCAGTCTCATCCCCAATTCCACAGACGCCTCAGGGCCATGCTCATCCTGTACGCGTTTAATTACAGAGGGGAGAACTGTCATGGAAGGGGTGCCGAAACACTTCGCATATACTGCTGCGAATACCTTGCCCCAGTTGTTGCATTCTGCCAACTCGGGGATTAAGTCTTTTGGCAACCTAATCGTCAAAATCCTGTGTTTTTCCACAGGAGAAGTATTTGGAAAAACTGCCTCCAGCTGGTCAAATTTTTCTTCAAGCCAATAAGGCATATCGTCCTTATTTTGTGGGCGCTTGCCCATCACCGAATTAACCATGACGGGACTTATGGTTACACCGCCCGGTCCAGCTGGATGCGCTGCAACTCCAGGCGGGGCTGCCTGGATGTTGCCTGTAACATACTGTACTAAAGCTCTATGCACACGTATCAAAGACGAATGCAAATTACGCAGGTCAGCGACCGGCAGCGTCATATAACGTGGATGTGGGGTATACCCGGCCAAAACAGGCCAAGTGGCCCCTTCAATCGATAAGGGGCCTAAACGAACCGAGGTAATCGGTTGGGGGAGGGCGCCATCAAACCAAACACGGTGTTGCCATGCCGTGAGTGGTACTTCAAGATTCCTATAAGGCCTATAGATATTAGGAAGTGCAGTGGCTGTATATTCATGGAACAAATTATCATTCCCATCCACCGCCGGAAAGGTGATCCAAGAGTAAAATACCTCAAAGTGGTAAGCAGGATCTGCTTGTACCACAAAGATCAGATCGACACCCGCGTCAGGCACTCCATACACGGTCAAGTGAGCCCGGAGCGCTGCGCGGCTATATGCTGCAATTTGGACAGCCATTTAAGGCTAAAAATATCCTACAACCTAGTAGGAGGCAGCACAATATAGGGTTTTATTTAAACACCTTTTAACAACTTCAAGCTTGAAAGAACCTATAAAAACATAAATATAGGAGGTATCGCCCTCACACACGCCTCCGGAAGCGTCTGCGAAGGGTGTTGTGGAGAAGCACAAGTACTACTCAAGCGTCTCGCAGATAAGCAGCCCACTTCGTTGGTGGCACCATGTTGTAGGGATTCTGCACATACACAGAGCTATGCACAGGATAATAGGACCTCGGAGTATAGTGGTGAGCCAACCATACACCTTAGTATCCACAATCCCAACCCGACTAGCATTAGCGTCTCATTGGCAACGATGCTACCAATGATTAGACAACCCAGAACACGGTCTCTCTCTCTCTCAGGACTCGCAGGAGCAAGAACACCCTTTCATAACTCACTCATACTTGTCCACAACGTGCGTAATAAGAGACACTGTATAGTTTAAAATATTTATTTCAACTATCGTGCTCTAAGGTACAGTACACGTGCCAGTACTATCAGCATAAGAATAAAATAATAAGCATAGTTACAATTCCATAGAATACAAACGGGGAAAGCATTTCATAAAGCAGTGGATATAGGCTAAATGACCATACCACCCTCCCCGTGCTATTAGCTAGTTTATTATAAAAATAGAAGACCTCTGGGCTTTGGCTGGCAGACCCCCATACCTCAATATCTAGATGCAAGGTTTACATCATCAGACAATCACAGTTCTTCTCTCTGGAAAGGTTTTTCTCCAAGTGTCTCTAACAGTGAAAATCACAATATTAAAAGCACACAAATTTCTCCAGTGCAGCTGTATTCAGTGTTATGTCTAAGTGCGAGGGGCTAACCAGATCAGCAAGAACAAGGGACATTGTTTTTCGACCTTGTACATGATGTGCAGACGCAACCCAAAGGGAACAGGAGGAAAGGTGAAAGGCAAACAGTTCTAAAATAGCAGAGGCTGGAAAAACAAAGGCACAAAGTAACGTGCGCAAAGAGGCATCATGGCAGCCAGGCCTAAGCTAACTTAGCAATGCAGACCATGAGTCCACAAACCACACGACAGTAGGCCCCTGTCCACAATGTGCACAAATGGGCCCCCCTCCATATCACCAATGCCACAACCTACCCATGCACATGTGCTGAATCCAGAAAAGCAGCAGCTCTGTGAGCCACACTGACAATGCAAGTGACACTGCATGACAGATAGCATGGCTGAAGTCACAATACATGACATGGTGCACGAGACGACACTGAGGTGGCCGAGTGTGGACCACATCCGTAAAGGAGCCGGTCACACTCTGACACATCCACGTGCACCTACGACCCATGACGTCAAGAACACATCTGCAGACAAACAATGCACAAGAGTACCAAATATCTCCAGTAGCACAAATGACCCAAGTCGCAAACATCCCAGCCCCCGAAAAGCACACAAGTCAAATGCACACTGACTCAAAGGGATAAGGGTCCGCCAATGTAGAGCTGCAGGGGCGAATCGCCAACAATGCAGCACACACACATAGCAATCACAGTACATCAACATTGACCACAATGTGGGACAGAGTGCAACCCCTACACCACAGGACAGAGGACACAACTGGTGCCTCTTGTGCGTAAAAACTGGCCAATCACATCTGGCAATGCATGACACTGTGAGATGATAATGTACGAGTACAACCACACATCCGTCATGTAGTCGAAATGTCCACTGACTCCCATCAAATAGCCAGCTACACCAAAACAGTCACAATGTACAACGTCATGCAGTCTGAATGTAAACATCCACAATGTGTCAGCATACATTGAACACACTGTTAACCTGCATCTCCCCTTACATTGCAGAGGGACAACCAACACCTCCTGCAGAGGAGACCACACATCTCTTCAGTGATGATGAAGAGGACACCCTGCCCATTTGCCCAGACACACTCCAACGGCTCTTGGACAGCCTCCTCACCCCACCTCCAGGAGCAGGGCAGCCCAGCTGCATCGCGGTGAGCCCACACCCTGCACAGACCACACAGCAGGAAGCACACACCACCACAGCTGCCTCCCAGAACCCCCACGACCAACACATGGATTTCAAACGCCGTGTGTTAGGGTGCCAGGAGAAGATGGCAGATCAGCTGCGGCTGGGTTTCGACCTCATGGCAGCCAAACTCGATGCCATACGTGGGTGTCTAAGTCCCATCAGGGAGCACCTACAGTCCCTAACGGATACCCACTGTCTGCACCAGGCCCACCAACAATCCTAGGCTGACATCGCTGGTTCCATTACTCGGAGACAAGAACTGTCTAGGCAGACAGGCTCCAGCGATGACAGCACAGAGTTGGCACAGATGCGGAGGACAATGGAGACCATGGATCCAATGCAGGCCGGAAGTATGGCTGCCACTGCTGAACACCAGCGAGATGTAGCTGCGATCTTCCATGCCTTGCAGATCCTCATCTTGCCACTGCTGCCACTGAGCCTGTACCAGATGACTGCTGTAGGAACCTCGACACACACATCTCCGACCCCTGATGTGTCAGTGGCACACAGTGTTGCAGCCCCATCGCCTTCGCACCCTGATGTGTCAGTGGCACACACATCGGATACACCCGACACAGAAGAAGTATCAGAGGAGTGAGATGTGGATGGTAACTACTGTGTGAGGAAGGAGGCAGTAGCATCCATCACCTCCATATGGCTTGCCCTGCCTGGCTCTGCCCAATGCATCATGCCCTGGGACAACCCCTTCCACTGACCCCCGGAACACTCTGCGACATTCACCCGGACCCCGACACGGACTGCCATATCTCCACTGCTTGACAATTACACAGCAAACTGCGGACTGCACTCCCCCTCTTCCAAATCAATTTTCAATGCCCAAAGGACTCTGGTTGGCCCACCACTGGGCTTCCATGTTATGTGGGCTTGGATGGCCATGTACAGCTCCCTCTCCGTCATTCGCCAGAATGTGAATAAAACATTCGAAATCATGCAGATGTGTCATGACTATGTTCACTCACGTATGGAAGTATGGCTGGATGTAGGGACAATGATTGCACAAGAAGGTACACTCTGGTAAATGACATCAATGCGCATGTTCATTCCCGAGACACATGGCCAATTGGATGACTGTGAAGGTGGGTACTGGCTGTGTCCCCATTGCACATTAGCAACAAACTCACAACACCCCAATGTAGGCACAGGTCCATGTCTTGAATAGGGCTGTGTGCAGGAATGAGCAAATCGGTAGCAGGCCAGAAGTGGTGTCCTACATCACATGTGACGACAGAACTTCACGTCGCATACCTACTCACACACATATGTGTGGACACATTCTGTAATGATTCATAACATTGCTCAACATGGTCAGAGGTTGGACACCATACTCACATTGCTGAAGACATGTAAGAGCAAAGGTCTACCAGCAACTCTCCCAAAACAATGTCGGGCTCACAGAGGTGGAGCTGTCAGAAGGGACCCACCTCCATTGTACATGCGTCATTCAGTTCCTCCATGTGTAGGGACGATGCTCATTGTGGCACACGAGTGGTCAATCTAATCAACACTCATCACAGTTAGACACCAGTGGTGTTGCGTAGACTTTATTGGCATGTGCGTGTCAGTACGGACAAGGCAATGGCCACAACAGGCAGGAACATGCTTAAGACACTTACACGCAGCATGGGTACATGTCGAGGTGCAGGAAATGGGGGTGGAAAAATGAACCCCAATCATCACGGATGGCAACGGTTCCAGCCCACCTTGCCTTGCTGGATGAGTCATGTGTTGTTTGGCGTATGCCCATTGCCCCGTGTGAGGGGGCACGACTTACAGCCCATGGGGTCTGCATGGTGCTCTGCCACCCGACTGTGCCGACTGTCTGCTCTGCTGACAGTGATCAGGTGAAAGGGTCCGACAAGTTCACATGTCATGCTACATTGCCATGTGTGTACTCTCCCCCCAGCAGTGTGTCCGACTTGGTAATGTTGCCAGACGACGCTGTGCTGCTCCGACCATGGAACTGCATCACCTTGCACAGGTGTGTGTACACACGCGTAGTTCCACGCACATGCATACAGAGTCCCAGACAAAGACAGACATGTCCTCTGTTGTGGTGGGATGTGGGTACATTCCCCACGATGCTACAAGGTGTTGGGAGCAGTGCTGTGGGTGACAATCCGATGTGGCTGCAGGGACGTAGTTACTCGTCCATGAATGCCAGCGCAGCTTCATGGGCAATGTGTTCCAATAGTACGTCGTTGTCGGGTTCAAGGAACACCAGGGTGAGCCAATCCATTAACTGGTCCGGGCAGATGTGCTCAGTCCACGCCGTTTCCCCAATCCGCAAAACAGCCCAATAGGGGAGCGCCTGGATGTGGTCACTGCACACGAGGAGTTGTGCATTCTCCCATACGCAACTGCCAGCACATACGCCAAGGATCAGTGCATCCCATGCACGGCTATCCAGGTGACACTCCTGTTGGTGGGCCAACAGGGGGCGCACTGTCAGATCATAATCCAATTCAGCTACGGATGCGTTGGATAGGCAGACCTCCATGGGCCACTCGAATGTGCATGATCGACAGTGGAACCAGGGCTGGATGCAGGTGACGTAGGCAAGACGGAAACTCAGACGGAAACTGATTCGCAACACTGCCATTGGCAGGGATCCCAACAGATGCAGCATTCGGGCACGGTACAGTTCCACGTGACAGGGGTTGTGCATGTGCCCGGGAATGCATCCCATTGCGTTTGTTGGTCTCGTGGCACTGGCACTCGTCTGACCGGCGGGTGTTCGGTGGACGATATGCCACAGCTCTGGGCAATGAGTCGTATGTGTGTGCGACGTTTGTACGTATGGGTAGTTCTTGACAATGTGTCAAGGGCATCCCTTGCAGGTATCGGTTGTGCAGGGACAAGTGTGTGTGGGGTGTAGGCACGTTGGTGTTTCATTAGCGCAGTTCGTGGTGTGGGAGTCGTCGGAGGCTGGTATGGTATCTCACGCAGGGTGTGCCAGCCGCATTCAGGACCAAGGTCGGGGGTTTGGTTGGCCTTGGGCCGTGTGTGTTGAGACAAAGGTGCTTTCATTCCTGATTTTCGTCTGACTACTGCTTGCATGTCTGAATTGTGATGTGGAGTTCGCGCTGACTTTGAGGCCAGGCCTGTGATTTGTGGTGTGCAGAGTTCAAGACACACGCAGCTGTTGGCATGTTTGCATGAGCCAAGGGCCCGATTGGCATTGCGCTCCTTGTTCAGTCTCTCTCTTTCTGTCTGTTTCTTTCCAGAGACGTTTTAAGGCATGGGCAAAGTGGGCTCTGGCCCAGGGCCCCAGCCTTTCAGGGGGCCCCTGTTATAGCCACCTCTGTTCTGCAGAGAGTCCTGCCCTAATGATCTTGAATAATTCTTACACAGATTGTTTTAAATACCGTTTTCTTTTCATTTATTTTTTATGTGGGTGATGTGTGAGAGTCTATTACAGATATTTTGCAGAGAAATGTTGTGTTTACTCTTAATGCAAGATCCATCACATATGGGAAATGGGAGGGTCTCACAGAGATTATTTCCAGTAATATTAGTGAGCTGCTCCTGTGTTAGAACATTGAAAACAAACATCACTGTCTCTGAACATGAGATGTAAACACATTAGAATTTGGACGATTGCGCCTGTTCACGGTCAGTGACCTGGCCAATGAGGGCATGAAACAGCTGAAATTGAATCATAAATTCAAACCTGTTCTGAACAGGGGCCCCCAAAATAGGTTTGGCCTAGGGCCCCCAAAATCCTTAAGATGTCCCTGTTTCTTTCTCTCTCTCTCTCTCTCTCTCTCTCTCTCTCTCTCTCTCTCTCTCTCTCTCTCTTTCTCTCTCTCCCTGTCCTTTGATGGGTGCCTGACACACCTTCTTATCTTGGGTATTGTCTTGCAGGCTGTGAGTCACAGTTTGTCCAGGGATGCCCCGCCATGACTCCTCAGGATAGTTGTTTGGTGACGTATTTGAATTTGACATTTTGTTTGGTCTTTCAATGGTGTATGTATGAATCAGGATCTCAGTGCGCACATGTATGTTGATTGTTGCAATTGTGGGACATCAGGCGGGTGCTTGTGGTCATGTTTCCGTGCAGTCGATGTGCTGTGTCTTGGTCCGGGGGAGGTGCCCATGGTGGGGCTGGGGGGGGGGGTGTGGTCCGGGGGGTGGTAGAGGTGGATGTTGTGGCCCTCTTGGGTGTCCGGCACGCATGTTCAGTGGCTCCATGGCATCTGTTGCCCTTCAGGTGTGGCTCTGGGCTGGGCTCCATTTTGTGGTGCAAGCTGTGCTCCGACTTTGCACCAGGTCAGGGCAGGTGTAAGTTTCCTGCTGCTAACGCGCCTTATCGCCTGTTTTGTGGTTTTAACGCTGATCAGGCTGGTCGTTGAGAATGTTGAGGTGTGGTGTTGTCACGGGTTTGTGCTCGGGAACGCCTACTCTGCATCTCATTAGCAATAGTTGCAGGGGTCATCTGTGGCGATGTTTTTTGAGGATGCTTTCGCAGGTAAACTGGTGTTATAGGCTGTTAGCACCAGCTTGTGAATGTTGCGATACATTTATCTCGACTTTGGCTGCGATAAAGTGCCGTTAACTCGGCGATAGCTCCTTGAGAATATGCCCCTACATTTGTTCAAGAAATACTTTTTTGAATTTTGAATAGACTTTTCCATACTTTACATAATGTTTTCTGCATGATTGCCATGCCTAATATTTGCATGGCACAGCTTGTGCACTGTCTCTTAGTGCCAAGTCAGGCAGTTTGCTTGGCTCTCTTTATTAATTTGTTGGCTCGCCCTCCCGTTACGTGCATGCAAATACATCTTGCATTTAACAGAAATCCAATCATGTCCAAGACACGGTCATAGACATACAAGCAAAAACGCAATCTCGAACCTACACTGTAGACTTGGAAACACTTAGAGTCAGTCTTGCTTGTTGTGCTGCTCGACAACTGAGCAACAGCTGCCAGTACAACACTGAAAAAACAGGCTTTGGCGAAAAGAGGAAAAAAAAACTGTGTGATGCTGGAGAGAGCATGTACACAAGCCCCATACTGGTATATCAAGTTTTACTTTCCATTTGGTGCACTGATTGTGAAGACCTGCAAACACGTGCCTGGAGCAAGAACACCTTGTTCATCATTCCTTGCTGGAGACAGTGCTTGCTGATCTATTAGTGTTTCACTGGCTGCCCTAAGGGCACCAGAACATCCCATTCTGGTTACAGGAAAAGAGCAGAAGAGAGGGGTTAGTAAGAAATTGGGTTATTAGTTGTGAAGATGTGAGTCCTCCACAAGTAACTGGTCCACAATTGTCTCTTACTGGGAACCACTTGACACTCTCAGGACAGCAAAGCAGAGCAGTCCAAGGCCTACTTTGGGGCGGTGGTGTAGGCTAGCAATCCCAATTCGCTGACACGCAACAGCAGCACTCAATAAATTAATGTATAGCCAGTGGTTTTACTTTTAAAAAGGAGAAGTACATATAGTGCACACAAATTGCAAAAAACTACAGATTCATTTACAAATATGTACATCAGATACATGAAAATTCCTATGGTGACACCATTATATCACAGTTCATCCCCAGTGGGTGCTGAACCCTATAACAACAATCCTTCCACCTATACTAGATGTTACATCACACTATAAGAGTGTGTCATTATTTATAAGGCAGGCCTATTGGCTTTTTTACGGGGTCAGCATATCAATATATAAGGCAGGCCTATTGGCTTTGTTGGGGTGTCATCCCATTAATGAAACAGTGATCACATGTTAGGATTCATCGTTAAAACTAGTGAAATAAAGAGCCATATTTGAACGAATTCACTATTAATAAAACAGTGTAGTGTTAATCAATAATCGTTCTGAATGACATAATTTAAATAAAGGATTTTGATTAATTGAAAAATATTTGTCAAAAGTCTTTCTTTGATACTTCTCAGGTCTCCTAATGCAGCAGTAGCACCAACCACTAGGGGTCCCCACACTCCAGATCCCAGGAGCAAAAGCTCCAGCTCTAGGAATGCTTTGAAAGAAATTTAGGAGCAGCTTTACAAGCCCCTTGCGCCACTTTTGCGTCGTTTTTCCCATGTTGAAAATGACGCAAAAGTGGTGCACGGGGCTTGTAAATCTGCCCCTTAATTTGACTTGGGGAAGCAGATCATAATCTCTCTGTCTTCAGAAACTTAGAGAAATTGTGTAATGTACTGGGGAACGACTGCTGCACTCTCCCCAGTCCCCCACAACACTTTTAGCCTTTTTTGGTGTTGCCCCTGCTTCTCCTTGGAGATCCATGAGGAAGAAATCACGCCAAAAATAAAGCCCTCAAAGGGCATTATGGGGCACTCTTCTGAAAGAAGTGAATACTTTATTATCGGGTCCACCCACTGTGTACTGCATGATTTTCTCTGTTATTCACTTTGTTTTTATCTTGGCGGTGCCTCAGTCACATCTTTGTCATTGTGGGTCTACAGGGGGGAGCTCTGCTTCCCCGCAGCCACTGCGGCTCCCTCACCTGCGCTGCCTTTCTTTGGTGCACAGCGCGGAGCCGGCTGCAGGCACAGTTGCAGAAACTTCACTCCCGCTCGCCCGTTCTGATGCGGGCTGGAAGCTTAAGGGCTTGATGGTGACTCCACTTCCCAGACGGGATTGAAAATGTGCCAAGCTTTCTCTCTCCTCTCCTGTCCTTGTGTGGAGCCTCAGCATTTCGTCTGTGTCCCCCCTGGGAGATGGGGGACTCAGGGGGCAGTATGGATTCAGGGGAGGTGGCTCCACACATGCCCGCTCCCACAAATCAGTAGTTAATTCTGAGCTGACCCCTGGGCCAAGGCTCATCCTAGGGGTAGTTTAGAGAAATCACGGACGAGACTCGTGCTTGATTTCTTGCCTGTTTCCAGGGATCAGAGGTCAAACATATACAGTGCCATAACGCAGGTCCCAATGGGCCAAATTTGTCAATCTTTGGCTCATTGTCCTCTTACTGGTGAGCTCTAGCCACCAGGAGCACTCTCATCAGGCCTTCTGGTGTCTTTGCTGGAAGCTTGGTTTTCTGTCTTTCCTCTTCCTGGCACCTGGTGCTCCTGATGGTGGGGGAATCTTGCGAGGCGTCTCTACTACCAGCCAGCAGAGCACCCTCCTACCCACACTCCCCAGGCCCCCTACCCTTCTGACTGTCTCAAAGGGAACCATGGGATGGCACTGGAGTCCAGGTCTTTCCTCGGCAGGTCCTCAGGGTGCTTATTGGGACCATCACCACTGGCCCTGGAGAGACTCATCCAGTCGTGGGGTCAGCTGGTGACAAAGTCCTAAGTCCATCCTGCACAGCATCATGTTGCTCCTCTTTCCAGCTGGCCATTTTCTCAACTGTAGTCACCTACCAGTTTCCAAATCTTCTTCTCTGTCCCTTGTGCAAGAGTTTATACGTAGGTATGTAAACTTCTAGATGCCATGAATCCCTGTCCAATACTAGGATGCCACATTATCCCTCCACCACTGTCCCTACCCTCCTGCACAGTATTCTAGAACAATCTAATATGGCACTGTCAAGCTTTCTCTGTGAAGCGCTTCTCTGAGGGCCTCAGCTCCACACCCTAGCTGATATAACTGCCAGATCCCTTGTAACCAAAACTTAAAATGCAAGCCCATCCTGTGTTGGGCGAGCTCCAGATTTTTGAGTTTCCTCCTTTGTTCAATGGGCCTGGGTTGGCCCAGTCCTGGTGAATGGTGACATGCTATTTATCAGATGTAGATTCCCCCTACACCTATTTCCTCTTCCTGGAGCTAGGTCACCTACTGATAATTGTCCCTTTTGTGTTTTTGGGGGTGCTTTCTTCCCTCTGCTGGGGAGCAGAGTAATTAACTTGGCCCTTAACAAATGCCTGGAATTTGATTATGAGCTGAGCCAGCGAAACATAACAATGCTTGATGTTCCACAAGATGTGTATGTATGTTATTGGAACCTACAAAATCAAACACCATTTCTGCCAGTCAGTAATTAGCATTAGGATTGGTATGAAAAAGGTGTGAAATGCTTCCTTGGAGTGAACAATAGATTGACTTGAATGGTCAGAGATGACTCCCCTGAACCTACCAGAATATGCAGGGTGGGACTGTGAGCATCTCTTTTTGACATTACAGTGTCCTGCTGGAGTGTCAAATCCTGCTTGACAGTTCTGCTGGGGTTTTAAATCTAACGCTTAGATGCAATTCAAAGGGAGAGAACAGGATAGAAGACAATGTTTGTGTATCTATTGTCTGGCTGCTGGTGAACTCAGCTTCTGTCTATACAATACTTCTGTCTCTAGGTATTATATATGACAATTGGGGTACACTTCAAAGGCGAGAACAGGATGCAAGTAAATTATTGTGCATTCACTCGCTGATTGTGGAAGTGCCTGCTTCAAACTGGATTTTAGTGTTAGATGTGGCAGGACTAGGCCTGGCATGAAATTCTCCTTGCAGAGTTTCTTCCACTCCACTCTCTGCATAGCGCTTGGAGTTCCGAAAAAATCCACTCCGGGTAGCGGAGATTTTTCCTCGCTCGCACTCACCAGCATTAAGTTGGCGGGAGCGAGGAAAATCTTACTCCAGACTACCTCCTAGCGAGATTTCTCAACGTGGACGGTCGCAGATGGCCACTACAGCTTGCATTGAGAAACCTTCTGTTCATGTTGAGGAAGTTGAGGAAGATGCCGCTCGACTAGACCATCTACTTGAGTGGCAGAAAGAAGCAGCGACCTCTTGGGCTGCGCATGGTGCTGTTCTTGCTGGTTTTCCCACGTGGGACAAACACCAGGAGCTGAAAATCAGCACGAACGGCATGACCTAATACACCTGGCAGAACTCCATGTACTCTGCCTAGGCAGAACACGGATGTATGATGGAACCATGCATGCCATTACCACACATGCCTTAACAACGCATATATCATTACAAGGCATGTCTTTACCATGCAAAATTTTACCATGCATTTACCTTCACAACGCATGCCTTTATAATGCAAATATAAGTATTTTGCAGGTAAGTATAAAGCCTTTATACATATGTGTGTGTGTGTAAATATATAGACATGTATATATTTATATTTAGTACCTTACCGACCCCAACCCCTAAACCCTTAAAATTCCCATGCCACCCAAATATCCCTACACATTCTAAACCCTAAATATATCCCTGCCCCAAATACCCTTACCCAGGGCTTTAAGTGGGAAAAAAAAACTGGGGGTGCTCTAAAAGGGGCGTGGCAAATCTCTTCAAGGGGTGTGGCCTACCCGAGTAGGGGCGTGGTCTAAATCAAGATAACTAGCATTGTGTGCTTAAGAAAATCATGAAGTCGCATCCAGCAAAGGATAATAAAATAGGCAAAAAGCAGTAACCCACTGACCTATTTACATTATGTGCACTTTGTGATCTGCATGGTACATGTTCTTAGCAGTGGGCACATTAACCCTCTGCGCTTCCTTTCCATGAGTCAAAACGTCCACTAGACAAAACACCATCTCTCTCTACTAAAAACATTAATCACTGGAGTTATGACATTTTTATTGTTGCCGAAAATTGTTGGAGGTCAGGAACGAGGCAGCAAGTGCTTTTAAAACCATATTATACTTGCAAACACGACGCCCCCACCTGAAGTTAGCGCCAGCCCCGGTCTGTGCAGGAAACAGTGGTGGGGCCGGGTAAGGGGGGATTTCGAGGGACGATGCTGAAAGAAAATTAATTATTTATTTAATTTTCCCTCTGCATCGTCCCTTGAAATCCCCCCTTACCCACTGCTGTTAGCTGCACGGATCGCGGGTGGTCAGCGCCTGGTGCGGTCGCACTGCCCTAGAGCCACCCTGCTCAAGGGTCCTTTGACCTCAGTGACAGAGTCACTGTCACTCTATGGTGTGCTGCTTCATAGGCCTGCCTTCAAGACTGGAGGTGAACTTCAGAATAAATTGTGGCGGACAGGCCTTCAAGGTTAACCCACACATGCCACTGCTAGGGTCCACCTGCTGGTGCTAAGACACCAGGGCTTTTAAGATCTTGCGGGGCCTTCTAAGGTCTAGCATGGGAATGTGCTCCCTCAGCGGGAGTGGTCTGGTGGACTGGTCATGAAGGCTGAACCTGGTTCCCCAGTTCCGAATTCAGCAGCTCTGACCATAGTGCCACATCCTCTCCCCCACTGAACACCATACTGCTCCACTGAGAGAAACTTGCACTGCACTGACTCGCTATAAACACCTGGATGTGACTCAATTCAAATTACGCACTAGACAAGAGCAATATGCTGCATAAAAAAAATAATTAACAACATCCTAGAAAAACAAACACTCTTAAGAAATGCAAGATTAAGTAAAGCATGTGAAATGTAAGCAGGAACAACATGGTTACCTTTTTCTTTTTACACTCATTATTCAGAAATTAGTGAGTGCTTTTGCCTGAAAAGTTAAGGCCATGACTCAAAGAGAGACGAGAAAACAAAAGTAGCGCTTCACTGGCAAACACTGTAAAGTGGCGCTAATGTGTTTAGGTGTGAATAAATCAATCTGGCCACCTTGTAACCACTCTGTCTTGCTTTAGCTAGTTACTTTTCATATTTTGAATGTTTTAGTTCTCTCCCCCCAGGCTGCACTTAGAATTTGAAAAAGTCAGAAAAAGAGGACGTTTCCAGCAAAAGTGTTTTTCGTTTTTGGATCCATTTCACAGGGGAGCAAATAAACGAAAGGAGGAAAGAGAAGGTAATACCTGTTTCTAAAAGTCTCGGTTTTCACTAAATGAGGAGGAGCGAGACAGAAAGAGAGGGAAGAGGGGAACAAAGAGGGCAGCACTTACCTATCAAGATACGGCTCCACAGGTGAGAAATGCTGAAACCAATTTCCCCGACCCCTCCAATTCAAAACACGGCGTCCAATTCATCCAATTCAAGCAACAAATAAATAAAAAATTAAAATACATGTGAAGAATGCTAGAATTGTGTAAACTATTCTTAAATTGTTTTGAAAGCAAACCGAGGATGTGATGTGACAGCGTAAGCAACAATAGGTACCTTTTGGGGTTTCAAAGTCAGCGGCCTTGAGGAACTGCTTTCCCACCAGCACGTACTATGAGTATTTCTCAATCGGGAGAGAGAACACTACTAACTTCCACTGCAAACGAGAGTAATTAAAACATTACAAATTCGGATTATTGCCTGTAAGAGAAATGGAAAACCAAAACGAGTTGTCGGAGCTAAATGTGTGCCTCGGGCCGGGTTGCGTCTGGGTTCTTGACTTGAAACTATATTTTTGAGCACAGAGCTGGGCGACGCTTACCATTTTGAGCCTTCCGGGTCCTGGCTGTATTTGGATGTAGAAGAGAGGGGGGGAGGGGGTGGCACTTACTGATCCCAGCAGGGCTTTAACGGCCGCTCCCACTCACCGTATAGTCTGACGTCACAGCCACAGAGAGGAAGCATTTCCATGACAAACGTTCCGGCAATTGTGCATAGGGTAGGCACAACAATGTTTTGTATGATGTATTGCATTGTATTGTAATTGCATTTGTATAGCGCTTACTACCCCTGACGAGGCGTCAAAGCGCTTTTTCGGTGAGTAGTGTTGAATTAGTATAGTGAAACAGCCGCGAAAATAGAGCCCGATAGAGACCCGTTTCGAGGGCCCCAAAAAAACTGCCGGTGCTCAGACCCGGACGGACCCGGCCCACTTAAAGCCCTGCCCTTACCCACCCTAAACCCTAAAAATACTCTTGCCACTCAAATACCCCTGCCCACCCTGAACACTAAAAATGCCTAAAGACTCTTTGGCAAGCTAAGGTGCCTAAAAGACAGGAAAAGAAGTGCTACATACATCAAAATTCAGTAGACAAATGAAGAAAGAAGGGGGAAACATACCACCTGCTGATCAGCATCGGAGAAAAATGCTTTATATTACTGAAGTTATTTGTTCTGCTTGTTTTATACTTGTTGATGTAGTTTGCTAATATAGTTCTTGTAGTTTTGTTTTGTTGTAATAAAAGAGTTTAAAGTTACTTTTGATTTTTTTGCTTAACAGTTATTATACATTTCAAGGTTATAATAGTATTGTAGTATTGACTAAAACTGTCAGTTCCCAACAGAGAAGAGACTCAATTTTATACTCTACTTTGGGCATTCATCACTATGAAGAGAGGTATGTGCAGAGAGACAGCATTCTCTACCCACAGCCTACTTTGCACATGTTTACACTGGGGAGAGGTCTCAGCTGACAGGGCAGTGTGTTTCCATATCATAGTCTGTATATTTGTATGCAAGACATACTTCTCAGCCTAGAGGTAATCTCATCCCCACACGTTACTTGTCCATCTGTCATTTTGGGGAGACCTATGACCAGACAATAATTTGCACACCCATCATTCAAGACACAGGTCACGGGAGAGAGGCAAGTCTCTCCCCACACTACTACACAGACTTATCATGCATGAGAAATGTGTCAGCAAACAGGGCTGCTCCTCCTACTATGCATACTTGTCAGCATGGGAAGAGGCATGAGCAGAGAGATCACTTTTTCTGAAAGCCTGTTACAGGCTCCTCTCATTCTGATGAAATGCGTTAGCGGACAGGTAACTTCCTTCTCAGACTCCGCTGTTTATCCCTGTTGCTCTAGGGAGGGGTGTCAGTAGAAAGGCCACTGCTTGCCCACACCGTACTGCTCATCATGTTGTCCTGGAGATAAGTATTACTAGAGAGGACAATCTTTCCCTACACACTACTGTATGTATTGTCATGCTGGGGAGAGCTGTGACTTGGCGGTCAAATCCATTCCCACACCCCCATATATATGGCTATTTATCTAGGGAGAGGTCTCAGTGGAGAGGTCAGCACTTGTTATACTTACTATAGAACAGTAAGGTTTTACATGGATACTTTTTTAAAAACTATGTGTTTTTAAATTTTGCTTACTTCTTTGCGTATTTGCACTTAGCCAGTCCTCGGTCCACCGCAGCTTGTGCTGTTCGTGTGGAGGGACGTGGCTCCGCCCACCTCTCTCTATTTCCACTACCGGGGGCATATTTGAAGCGCCTGTCAGCCCGGCCGCGCAGTATTGGGTGACAGCGCGCTTGCTTGCCAGCGAGTACATGGTGTGGAGGATACTTTTTTAAAAACTATGTGTTTTTAAATTTTGCTTACTTCTTTGTGTATTTGCACTTAGCCAGTCCTCGGTCCACCGCAGCTTGTGCTGTTCGTGTGGAGGGACGTGGCTCCGCCCTCCTCTCTCTATTTCCGCTACCGGGGGCATATTTAAAGCACATGTCAGCCCAGCCGCGCAGCGGACGCGCCGCCGGCGTGCCGAAGGCGCGCCAAAGGCAAGCCCGTCTGCGCCCGTCCGCGCCAGGCCGTCGCCAGACGCCAGACATGCTGCCAATTCTACCCATTCACAACATACTTATGCTCGGAATGAGCTGTTGGCACTTAGGACGTTGTCTGTCGGGTGTCAGGTGCACGGTCTCAGTGGTTTAGAGGGTCCTTTTAGCTGTCGAGGCTGTGGCTTTACATCAATTATCCCTGTAGCCCCACATGCCAGTCCCCTTCCTTCAGGCAAAAATACGACTATTTTGCTTCTTAACTGTCGCTCTCTGGCCAAACATTGGGTTGACGTTTATGACCTTTTGGAAACTGAATCGCCAGATACCCTGTTTTTGACTGAGACCTGGCTCTCTGAGGACTCAGTGGCAATCACGGGATTGGCACTCCCGGAGGGTTATGTTATTTACACTTTGAATAGAGAAACGAGAGGTGGGGGCATTGCGGTTATTGTTAAAACCGGCTATCCCTGTACCTTTATTAAAAAGCCCATTGTGGACTGCGAATGTGCTTGTTTTAAAATTATTTTTAATCCCAATTATACCTTGTCTGGTCTATTGGTATATCGTCCCCCGGGTCCATCTAAGGTTTTTAGGGAAGCCCTTGTTGAAACCGTTAGCACTTTGGCGGTTAACACCCCCAATTTTACAGTTTTAGGTGACTTGAACCTTCATTTCGAAAACCTACGTGAAGTGGAGGTGGCTAATCTAGTGGCGGATTTGGCGGCTTGCCAGCTTGTCCAGCGTGTCGCCGGCCCCACACACTTGGCTGGTCATCTGCTTGACCCTGTTTTCACTAACATTTCGTCCCTCACGGTCCAACCGCTGGTTCCTGTGGGTTGGTCTGACCACTTTTAATTTCTTTGTCTATTCAGGACACTGCACCTGCGCGCAAAATAAATAACCCTCTGTCCCTTGAGCGCCCGTGGCACAAATTAAATTGGGATCAATTTCAGGCCTATCTCTCCGCTACAGTTCCGGTGTTTTCAATGGATCCTGATAAGGCTAATTCGGCCTTTTCAGAGTGGATCATCCAACCGCTGGATAAGTTGATTCCAGCTAAATGGTCCCTGAACCACACTTCCAAATCTAACCCATGGTATAATGATAAATTAGCTGCGCTGCGGAAAACTTGCAAAAAACATGAAAGATTTTGGAGAAGGGACTTTGACCCGTTATGTAAAGATTTATCACAAGGCTATCCATACAGAGCGAGCTGCTTTTTATGCTAAAGAAATCAGTAACAGCACTAATCCCGCAAAGAGCATTTTTTCTATTGTCTCAGGTCTTAAAAACCCGAGGGGGCCCGCTGGCCCACTGATCTCCTCGGACAAACAATGCGAGGAGCTTGCCTTATTTTTTCTCAAAAAGGTAGAAGATATTCATAAATATTTTCCTGCGACCCAAACCGACTGGCCTGCCCTACCGAACAAGGATACGATCTCCACTTTAGAGGCTTTTCCTCAGATTCAGTCCGATCGTTTACTTGCCCTCTGTGCTAAAATTAAATCGGGTTCACCGGCCGACCCACTGAAACCTGACCACTTTAGGAAAATTTTACCTGTTATATCTCCTCTCCTAGGTCAAGTGATTAATAAATCGCTTAGCCAAGCTGTTGTGCCTACAGCATGGAAACAGGCTAGGGTGATACCGCTGCTCAAAAAATCTTCATTGGACCCTAAAAGCCAGAACATTTTAGGCCAATTTCATTACTCTCATGGCCTGCTAAGATCACAGAGGCATACATTAATTCTATCCTTTCAGACCATCTGATTACCAACGATATTCTTGATCCCTCGCAAAACGGCTTTCGCCCCGGACATAGCACTGAGTCGGCGCTCCTGGCGGTGACGGAACATCTCTGGACAGCTATGGACGCAGGACAGACATCGGCACTGATCCTTCTGGATCTTAGTGCCGCATTCGACACTGTGTCCCATGCTGTCCTGTTGCGCCGTCTGCAAGAGGCTGGCATTGGTGGCCTTACATTGAAGTGGCTGGCATCATTTCTGTCCGATAGGACTTTTCAGGTGATTGCTCCCCTTTTACCTCGCCCACCTTTCCCATCAAGCACGGGGTACCACAGGGCTCTTCATTGAGCCCTCTGCTCTTTAACTTGTATGTACAACCTTTGGCTGTTTTAGCCAAGAGCAGAGGATTGACTGTGGTCTCCTACGCCGACGACATGCAGCTGGTGGTAGCCCTCTCGAGCAACTCTAAGCACGACGCCTCGAAGTTCCGAGACGATCTTGCTGCAGTTGCCGGGTGGATGACAGCTAACTGCCTCCAGCTGAATGCTGGTAAGTCAGAGGTGTTGCTGGTGGGTAGGGATCATGGGTTAAGGAATGAGCACTGGTGGCCTACGAATTTAGGCACCCCCCTCCTCCGAAACAGGCGGTGAAGAACTTGGGGGTTTGGATGGACGCCTCTCTCAATTTCCAGACCCAAACAAAGAAGGTGGCGGGTACCTGTTTTGGTTTGTTGTGCGGTCTCAAACCTATTTTGGGCTTCTTTGATGCCCCGACCAGACAGATTATTATTCAAGCCTTGATCATATCGAGGCTTGATTACGCGAACTCTCTGTATCTGGGGGCCAACAAGGCTGAAGTACTCAGGTTACAGAGAGTTCAGAATGCTGCAGCAAGATCTCTTCTGGGTCTGCGTAAAGTCTGCTCGGTGGCTAATACAATCCGCCGCCTCCACTGGCTGCCTGTAGCTCAACCGATTGAGTTTAAGGCTCTCTGTTTAGCTTTTAAAATTTTGAAGGCCTCCTCCCCCAACATTTTGACGGATCTGTTATCCTTTTATGTCCCCTCCCGTCAGCTTCGCTCTATGGGCCAACATTTACTAGTGGTCCCTCGGGTCAGGAGGACCCGGGCTGGAGGTCGTTCCTTCCGGTACAGAGCAGCTATCCTTTGTAACTCACTGCCTCTCTATATTCGTGGTCTCAGTAATTTCTTCGAATTTAGGAAGGCTATTAAAACTTTTCTATTTCCCACTGTGTAAGTCTCTTGGCTTCTCCTTTGCGCTGTTGTCTCCTTTTTGCTGTTTAGCGCCGGGACGCCTCCTGGCCGGGGCAGCTGTCGCGCTCTATAAATCTCACAAATACACAAATACAAATACATGTGAGGTGTGAACCTTTCCCACCCTACTCTCCATACTGCTGAGCCTGGAGAAAAGTGTGAGTGGAGAGGCAGTGTCTCTTTACACCCTACTCTACACACTGGTTACCTTTATGCAATGTCTCACTGGAGAGACCAGTCTCTCACAATAGTCTACTATACTCAGTTGTTAGGCTGCGGAGAGGTGTCAGTGAGGTCTCAGTGTCTCCTTACACCCTACTGTGCACTGTTGTTATACTGTGAAAAGGTCTCATTTGCGAGACTACTTTCTCCCCACACCCTACTAATTGGACTATAAGCACTGTAATAAAGTAAAGTGCAAAATCTTCCCCTAAAAAAAAGTTTACGATCTTGTGAGAGTCTCGAAGGATGGTAAAAAAAAGTAATGATAGAACTTTTTCTAATAATAATAAATGGACATAGAGTAAATAAATGAGTATCAATGTGTGCTATGTACCAATGTTTGTCTCATACAGATAAAACAAGTGGTGTTTTTTCATAAATCTAAGTGATTTTTTCCCCCCATATAACGGATTGCATTTTATTAAACTAAACATACTGTTACTATTCTGTCATATATAAATTATACCTACATCAGAGTCAGTCATTCAGTCAGGTATTCTTTATTCAGTGTATGCAACCATGAAAGGAATATACAAATCACAATAAAATTACTAAAAAATAGAATTAAGTACCAGTGTGCAACCTAAAAGTGCGCTCTTAGTAACATCCTCACATTTTCATGGGTCTTAATCAGTATATACAAGATCTAAATTCATATAAATTATATTTAAAACTACATAAAATAGTCAATGTAGGCTGAATAAAGTAGTCCATATATGTGGAGGAGATCACATTAAAATTATTAAAAATTAAAGTGCCATTATGCAACCTAAAAGTGCAATCTTAATAACCTCCTCACATAATTTCATCTTACCAAATACATCTTACATCTCATCATTGTTGATTGACTTTAAAAAGTTTTTATCATCGAATACCATACAGTGTAATATAAACAATATAAATCATTTCATTGTACAACCTAAAAATGCAATCTTAAGAACCTCCTCGCAGAATTTCATCTTTGCCAAATACATCTTACATCTAATCAATGTTTAAAAAGGCTTTAAAAAGCTATTATCATAGATGCCACCCAGTGTATTATAAATAATCATTTCCCTACTATATTCCTTAATCACACTGCAGTAGAAATACATTTGTATATCATTTGACATGTGTATTCTGTTTTAAGAAGCTGGAGGTAATACAGAGCCGTCCTGCATTTTCTAATATTCAAGACCCTTAATAAATGAATAATATTTTCTTTCCGTGGTTTAGAATATAACTGACAGAAAAAAGAAAGTGCAGCATATTCTGGGATAAATTAGAGTCACATGGACAAGGATCAAGAAGGGAGTCGCAATAAACTTTACTAAAGTAGGAGACCATTAGATGAGCCATACTGAATCTAAATCTATAAGATAAAACCTCTTGGAATGACAAAAAGGGAACAAAAGTTATGGCTCTAAAGCGATCAGTACTGACCACGGGCAAATATTCGACTACTCTCTTCTTTCCCAGCTCCATACATTCCCTGCGCTCCCTTAACACAATTAGGAGATCTTGCTTTAACTGAGATTTCTAAACAGTTGCAATAAGTTGCAGATTACAGAAACAGTCCACTCTCCCCATAAATTCAAGCTGCTTTTTGAAATAACTAAGCTATGGTATTTTATGCATGTGGTCAAGACTCAAACAATCCTGTATTATTGCTTGATTAAGTGCAGGTTCCTTGGTTATTAATGAAGTAGAAGTTAGTGAGGCTTTAATGCAAATGCCAAGTAATAAGGCCCCTGGACCGGATGGTGTCCCGGCTGATCTTTATAGCTTAATATGACACTTGGTCTAAAATACTGACATATGTGTTTAATGTGGCCTGTCTGTATAGTTTGCCGGGAACTTGCAGGCACATGCATCAAGAAGAGCTTTTGCGAGTCCTTAATTGCAAATATTAAGGAATCGCAATTAAGGACTCTCAAAAGCCTATGCATGTAGGAATCGCTATTGAAATAGCGATTCCTAAACATTCCTTAATTGCGACTCGCAAATTGTGAGTCGCAATTAAGGAATGTCTTCCCATTCATTCCTATGGGCCTACAGGCCCATAGGAATGAATGGGAGATTGCATGCGCAATTTGCGAGTACCAATAGGTACTCGCAAATTGCACATGCAATTTCAAGGGTGCAAGGGTGTCCAAAGGACACCATGTTGCACCCCTGAAATTGCTCTGTGCACACATGTTGCACACACACATGCCCTAAGGGCATGTGTGTGTGTAACCTACAACTTTGAAAAATGCACTTTAGTGCATTTTTCAAAGTTTTTGCAAATTACCATCCAGTTCAACTTCATGGTAATTTGCGCCCCTAGTAGCGAAATCGCTATTTTGAAGTGGTTCTTGCATTGCATTTAAGGAATCGCAAAATGAGATTCCTTAAATGCAATCGCAATTTGAGAAATCGCAATTAGTTGCGAATTCTCGAATTGCGAGTGCCTTGAACCTTGATGCATCGCAAATGCCCTTTTTGCGGGCGCAAACGGCCGATTTTTGCGAATCGCACAGTTTGCGCTCGCAAAAATGGTTGATGCATGTACCTGATAGTCGCAATCAATCATCATACTAGTCTTTAAGAAGAGGCAGAGAGAGGACCCACGATGTTATAGACCAATATCGCTGATTGATTCAGCAGTTAAAGTAAGGGAGAGAGTGATCCTTAAGAAATTAATAGATTGGATAGATGAGTGTAAAGTACTGTCAAATCTTCAATATGGGTTCAGGAAAGGTAGGGGTACTATAGATCAGTGCCTAAATTTACATCTAATTGCGGGTGAAATAAGGGGACATTACACCTGGCCTTTATAGATCTGTCCTCGGCCTTTGACCGAGTGAACAGGTCCAAATTGAGGCTTTGCTAATTAACATAGGGATGGACCGAAATATTGTTCATTTTCTGTCCGATCTACATAGGGACCACTCTGCTATGGTGAGATACGATAAAAGGGGCAATCATACACGGCATATCCGCATTATAAGAGGAGTCAGACAGGGATGTATTCTAGCTCCCCTTTTGTTCACATTATACATTAATAATTTAGACTCCATATTGTGTACAGCTTGTAAAGATATCCAGCGGGTGGGGGACTGGTTAATTCCTGCACTCGTATATGCAGACGATGCAGTTTTATTAGCACGAATATCGGTTGGGCTCCAATGTCTCCTACACTCTTTTGCTGATTTTATGAGTTCGCTGTATCTAAGCGTTAACTTCTCCAAATCGCATACAATGATTATGGGCCCAAGATCTAAAAGAACAAAAATGCATTTTTGTGAAGGTAATGAAATATCAAGGGTGACCACTTTTCATATTTAGGAGTACTGTTTGATGAAGGGGGCTCATGGGTACCGCAAAAAAAAGCAAAAAGAAATGCCATGGCGAGAGCGACAGTAGCGGTCCTTGATTTTGCGCGCAGGCTAGGGGCCAAACCTATTGAAGCGATGGTAAACATATAAAGGGCCAAATGTATCACCATCGACAAATATGGATCTGAAAATCTGGAGATATAAGGAGGTTGAAGAACTCCAAATAGTGGAGAATATGTTTTTTAGAAGTCTGCATTCAGTGCCACAATCTACTCCCTCTTATATCATCCACCAGGAACTGGGTGTTGATTTTGTAACAGATGTGATGAGTATGGCTCCGCTTCTGCAGAGGATTACGATTTGGACCAACCCAGAATTGGAGGTGAATCGTAAGATCGCTCGGGACTACTTATCCCTAGATAGAGCAAGTAGCATTCCCTGCCTAGGTTATACCAAGAGCCTAACTGAGAAATTAGGATACCCACCTTATTTGATTCCCCTAGTAAGTTGGTGAAGGAGGTCCTATTATGGGCTAAAAAATATTTTGTTTGTATGATGCAATCAGAAAGAGAGGCTGAAGAGCTTTCGAAACCCATGGTATGAGCCTACATATCTTTAAAAACAGGCCCTGGTTGGAACCATACCTAAATGAAATAACAAACCCTTGCCACCGCTTTCCTTTAACAAGATCTAGATTTAACCTTTTGCACTTTGCATTGGCGTACCCTCAGGGGTGGAGTAAGATGAAAGATTTGTGCCTCTGTTCCTGTGATAATTTTTCTATCCAAGACACGTTACATTTTATAATATTTTGTGACCCCTATCACCATATCCGCAAACGTTTTCTATTGCCCATACTGAAAGATCAAGGCTTTATGCAGGTAAGGCCTTCATTAGTATACTTACAGATGCTGAACAACCCTTGGGAATGCTATAACATTGCTAGTTTTTTAGTTGTGTTGGTTAGGGAAAGAAAAAAGGCTTCTCTGATGTGGTACATATCTGTTTTTTAATATGGTTATGATTTAAATGCTTTTAGCGTGATGTTTTTGCTGCACAAGACCAAGGGGCCGATTCACAGAACTAATCTGAGACAAAATCCTAAACTTACTACTTTAGGTATTCACAGAAGGCACTTACGATTTTTGGTATTCACAGAATGCACTTATGACTCCTAACTTTACGTCCGCACTCGGACTGGAATTTCCACACCCGGACCGTACTCTCTGCACCCGGACTGTACTCTCCGCACCCGGACCGTACTCTCCGCACCCGGACCGTACTCTCCGGCTCGGGCCGTAATCTCCGCCTGGGGCCGGATAAAGTGTAAGCAATGGGCCGGATTGAAATTTTTACAAAAAGGAACATTAGGAATGTGTGATAAATGGTATAGGAGGTCATGAAAAACAGTTTGGGCAGGGAAAAGGGTACGGCCAGACACTACATCATTACCCAGAAAAGTTTTCTCCTTTGCATCATGGTACATGCAGTGCACAATTTGTGCTCCCTTCAGTGTTGACTGCACAGCATGAGTGTATGGGTACTGCCTGATTGAATGGATGAGTGCATGAGTAGTGCCTGAGTGGAAGGTTTGGTGGAAGGGTAATGTCTGGGTCATTTGATGAGTGCAAGTATGAGTGCAAGAGTAATACCTGGGTCATTGGGTGAGTGCATGGGTAGTGCCTGAGTGAATGGATGAGTACATGGGTACTGCCTAAGTGAATGCTAGAGTGCAAGAGTAGTGCCTGTCTGATTCCATGAGTGCATGGGTAGTACCTCAGTGATTGGATGAGTGTATGGGTAATGCCTGACTGGAAGAATGGGTGCAAGGTTAATGCATGGGTCATTGGATGAGTGCATGGTTAGAGCCTCAGTGAAAGGTTGAGTGGAAGAATAATGCCTGAGTGATTGCATAAGTACATGGGCAGTACCTGGGTGATTGCATAAGTGCAGTGATACTGTCTGAGTGATTGGATGAGTGCATTGCTAGCCCCTGAGTGACTTTATTAGTGCATGGCTAATGTCTGGTTGCTTAGATGAGTACATGGGTAGTGCCTGAGTAAAAGGATGACTGCAATAGAAATGCCTGGGTCATTGGATGAGTGCATGGGTAGTGTATCACTGAATGATTGAGTGCAGAAGTAGTATTAGAGGTGAATGAATGAGTTCAACAGTAGTGCCTGAGTGATTGCATGAGTACATGGGTAGAGCATTGGTGATTGCATAAGTGCAGGGGTAGTGTCTCGGTTATTGCATGAGTGCATGGGTTTTGCCTCTGTGAAATGTAAAATGCAAGGATAATGCCTGCATTATCCTATTAGTGTCAAAGTTGTGCTACGGAGATTAGATGACAGCATGGATAGTGTTTGTGTGAAAGGATCACTACCTGGCTGATGGCATCAGCAACATAATGAACGTTTTTAAATAGTGTAAAGGATCAACATTATTTTTAATAGAAATAAATAACATAACAGTGTTGACTGCACAGTCAACACTGAGGGGAGCGCAAATTGTGCACTGCATGTACCATGATGCAAAGTAGAAAACATTTCTAGTTTATGATGTAGTGTCTGGCTGTACCCTTTTTCCTGCCCAAACTGTTTTTCATGACCTCCTCTACCATTTATCACACCTTCCTAATGTTCCTTTTTGTAAAAATTGCAATCCGGCCCATTGATTACACTTTATCCGGCCCTAGCCGGAGATTACGGCTCGAGCCGGAGATTACGGCCCTAGCCGGAGAGTACGGTCCGGGTGCGGAGAGTACACTCCGGATGCGGAGAGTACGGTCCGGGTGCAGAAATTCCGGCCCGAGTGCGGACGTAAAGTTAGGAGTCGTAAGTGCATTCTGTGAATACCAAAAATCGTAAGTGCCTCCTGTGAATACCAAAAGTAGTAAGTTTAGGATTTTGACTCAGATTAGTTCTGTGAATCGGCCCCCTTGTTTTTAATGAAATTTGTAGCTTTATGACCTCTTCACACTGTAACGGGGATAGGAAAAAAAGTGGCTTATTTGATGTGGTACATATCTGTTTCTGAATATAGTTATGAAGTGAAGGTTTTTAGCTTGATATTTTTGGGGCACAAGATCAAGTCATAAATGAAATTTGTACTATTTGACCTTTTTACAGTGTTATGGTGAAAATGATTCTTACCTGATGTTTATGCTGCATAAGACAATGTCCTAAAAGTATTGTGTATATATTTTTAATGTTTTTATCAGATTTTTTGTAGTGTACTTGTATGGTTTTAATTAATCAAATAAAGTGATTTTGACTGACTGACTGACTGACTGAAGTGCAGGTTCATCTTTTGACCAAATGGAACACCATAACATAATCGGGGCAATTTGGATACGATGTGTTAAAGGGACCATACCTAATTCCATATGGCATAGTATAATCGGAAGGCTAGTGGGAAATGCCAGGAGTCTTCTGAGAAAGGAATTTTCTGTTGTCTGCAAAAGTGAAACATTACACAAAAGCCTGAGACTCCTGACCCATACATGATAACAGAACAACAGTGCGCGACATAGATGTTAATTAGTGCGTTGATTGTTTTAGATCCCAATTTCCTTACAAACCTAAATAATGCCTCAAGAGTTTGGTCAAAACTCCTTTTCCTAACCTCTGTAAGGTGGTGCCAAGTGCCTCTTTGATCAAATGGGACACATAAATAGAAAAAGGTTGGTACATGGAACAGCTTATTTTTGTCACTATAGCAAGGCTTTAAAGGGGAGAGAGTTTTCCCAATGCCATGACATGTGACTTAGCTGTATTTGTCTTTAGGCCCAGATCACTTATAAAATCATCAATACACAGTCATCCGCATAGAGCAGAACTCGGAGATCTCTGGAACCTACCCTCGGTACATCTGCAGCTCCCTGATTAAGATAACTCTTGAGATCATTGATATATAGGCAGAACAAAAAGGGGGCTAATACGCACCCTTGTCTTACTCCTCAACTCATTTTAATAGGTGTAGTAAGTTCATCATCTGCCCCTATCTGACTTTCCCAGTCACATCTTGATGCATCTGTGCTAGGAAATGGACCAAGGAAATCTCGATGCCCATTCCCAACATTTTTTGCTACAGTTTCCCTCTCTCCACCCACTCAAAAGCAGATGTTAAAACCATAAATCCTAAATGGAGAGTACCATTCTTTACTAGTGTGTACTTGCTTATGACCAGGTGGAGATTCAGACATTGCTCAACGGTGCCCAAGCCTCTCCTAAAGCTGTATTGGATGTCCAAATATTTCCTCTGTCTGCTGCCCAGGCTTCGAGACGATCAGCTTGCCCATTAATTTACAAATAAAATCAATCAAAGAAATTGGGCAGTAACATTTAGGGTTTGACCTGACTCCTTTTTTGAAAATAGGGACTATGGTCACACTGGACAAGGATTTTTGCGGCCCAAGATTGCTGCACAGCTTAAAATGGAGTTAGCAATGAGAGCCACAGATCGGGATTTGTCAAAAAGAGATCAACGCCGTCCAAACCAGATGCTTTATTCGTAGTGTTCTGATTTTGGGCTTTTGCAACCTCCTGATATTTGGGTGGGGTTCCAGCTTTGGGCCAGTCTCACCTATGCAAATGTCATTAAACTCTGAAGGACAGATAGACTCCCTAGCACTCCTATATACCCCAGTGAAATTTTCAACCCATTTGTCGGGAGAGATTATGACATCAATTCAAGTATTGGGACTATCCTGTAAAAAAGAGGCATGAACAGTCTTCCAAAAAAGGCTATGTCCCTACTAACGCTTGCTTTGTATAATTTGTCCCACGCCTCGTGTCTAATAGTCGCCCTACGGCCTATAAGTGCCTGTTTGTAGTGATACCTACACAATCTCACCAAACCTTTATCCCTAGGTTTCTATTTCAATGTCGTAATGAGATTGGTATGAATCCGCAAATATTCACTATTAAAACATTTGTGGGGTCTTTGGGCTTTTGGCTTTCTATCAACCTGCAATAATTCATTTATTGTTTGAGTTATATCATCAAAAGCTTCCAACATACTTTTAGGGTATATTTTACTCATTAAATAAAACCAAAATTTGTGCCTTATTATTAGCTTCTCCAGTAAAATATCAGAGTTTTCAGAAGCCCATTTACGCATGAGACCCTACTTTTATTATAATTTATTGACTGTATATTTGGTTTAAAGGGTGTTTTTGATCTGTGTATCAAAAGAAATAGACAAAGAAAAATGATCACTAAAACATTTTTTTTTTTTAAATAGAAAAAACATTACCTTTTGTTTATAGTACTCTGAAAGAGAACTAAAATCAATAAGACTACCTTGACCTCTACCTAAATATATAATCTGGTCCTGTACCGACTGCATGATAAGATACATTTTCAAATGAAGAGAAAATTTACGCAACATAGAATTAAAAGTGTCCCAACAAGGGTTATGATCAAAATGACATTGATCCTCAGTATCCTCTCCCATCAGTCTACAAGTTGACATTTTGGATAGGAGGCATAATCTGCAATTAAAGTCCCCACCCCATAGAACAATAAAATCAGTGTTAAAATCCATTAAGTGTTTACTAAGGGAATTTTCAAGCCTTGTGGCTATATCAATAATGGCAGGGACAAAATTATTATGATAAAAATTAACAACAACCAGTGGCTAATACATAATGTTAATAGATTGAAAATGTGACGAGCCAAGATAAGTCCTGCAGACCTTATTACCCAAAGTGGTTGCTATTGAACCAGCTGAGGTATGGATTGAAACAAACCCATCAATATATACTATTTACAGAAACAACGTCTGCCTTCCTTTCTTCCACAAATACCATTGTAATATCAATTTCCACATCCACACGTGCAAGAGATATGATAGCATTTTCCCGAGGGTCTGTCACCATAGCATCACACAATATCTCCAGAGCAACAGGTAACCTTTGTGATTGCAGTCAATCAATTTGTTCAAGGGGGGGACGATTATAAGTCGGAAGAGCGAATGACTGAGGTACATAGCAATCAATGGGGAGGAATATAGTGGATGCTTGGGCACCTGGTTTATAAAAATATCCCAAAGGTACTGCAGTATTTTTTTTTAAAGGGTACTACAAAAAAATACAACTTGAAGTGTTAAAGAAACACCAACAGTATCTCCTTAAAAACAAAAAGGATAAAAACATACACAAAATAGGGCTTTATTAAACAAAAAGCCGGGTCATTGTCTTCTTGTGCACTTAGAACCTGCACAGGCACAGAGGGGCATATTACCAAGGGCCGGCGATACAATTATCGCCGCTTTAGCATCCGTTTTTTGGGCGCAAAGCGGCGATAATTATATCGCATTATTTACAAGGAGAACGCTAGCGCGTGTTTCCTTGACTTAGCTCCCGTTTTTCACACGCCTCGCCTCGTTAATGAGATGCAAAGTAGGTGTGGCTATGAAAACAACATGGGAAAATATTGCGAAGGCAGCTTCGCGATATTAACAACGGGGCGTAGCGATAATTTAAATCGCGCTAACTCTGCCTTAACTCAGGAATTTAACGTCTGTTAAATTCCTGACTAAGGCATACCTAACATGGGAGGTGGATTGTGGGGCTAAGGCCACAGGGCTTATCATCAAGCTTATCGCTGTTTTCCATGGAACATCGCTGGAAAACCAGCGATGTTCCATGGAAACCCCGCTATCGCTGGAATATTTATCGCCATAGCGCTAAGCGTTGATAATACAGCGCTAGCTTGGCGATATATTCCAGCGATAGCCGGCGATAATTAAAAGCACGCTAAGCGCGCTCAGCGATAATTATCGCTGGGGCTTGATAATATGCCCCAGAATCTCCGGGAACAAATGATGTTGAAGTCTCCATAGAGTTGTCTAGCTCTGCAACATGAGCCAACTCTGCCTCTGCAAGCCTTTACAGATAAATTGACCTCAGGTGTCTCCACATCCCTTTGGTACTCATGCAATATTGTTTATTTCTGCCTCCCCGGCTGAACTCTTTGCTGCAAATTTTACAGGTAACATACTTTGCAGAAACTTTCTTGGCACATGGCCTCATTTCAAAGACTTGCCATACCAAGGATTCCTTGGGTGGCTGAGATAGCTGAGCTGCTGCGGAAGCCCCTGGCTGTTCATCTGAATCTGATGAAGACATCTTTATGAAGAGGGGCAAACAGGAATGGAGAGAATGTGAGATATGTCTACTCTCACCAAAATCCAATAGTGTAATAAAGCAAAAAATATGGAACCATTTCCTTCTAAATAAAGACATTGGTATATATACCAATTACAATCTTTCCTTAGGGTGTGGTTCCTCTCCCGGACCTCTGGAGAGATACCCATGGGTATCTTGCGAAATTGCAAAAATAATATTGCTTTATATATTTTTAATAGAACAATTCATAATCAATTAATCCAAGCTAATCCACATCTCAAATGTCTTAATTTGTTCAGAATTTAAAAAAACTCTGTTATTAACTTAATTCCACATGCACGATATTGCGGGTAGATCGTTGAGCTAAACAGGAAGTACTACTCACTCGGAGTCCATGCAGTGGATTGTGTGTTTGACTCTCGTGCGCGTCTCGCGAGATTGTAAAAATATTATTGCTTTATATATTCAAATCATAATCAATTTTACTAACATAATGAACTTCTGAAATCAGTTACTTTGTTCAGAATGACAAGAAAACACTGTTCTTAACTTAATCCTAAATGTATGATCTCGCAAGAGGGTTGCAAGAGCCAACCAGAAAGTACATTCCCATCGGAGTCCACGCAGAGGATTGAGTGTTTGACTCCTGCAAACATCTCGCAAGAATCACCACCTTTTTAAAAAAAAACAAATGAATATTACAACTATATTTTAATGACTCTCTATATACAGATTAATATTAAATAACTGAACACATGAAAAAAAACTCTAAACAGTAAATTAAAACAAAATATAGAATTCTAGTGAGTAGGCAGACCCTTAAAAATAGATTTATATAATGAAACTTAATACTGTACAATATTCAACAAGCATTCTCAATGCAATAGGTCTCGCATTTGCGAGAATTTGAGCTATTTGCCTTGTAAATGACAAAGTCTTTTATTTAGGTGTTGGATTTAAAACATAAATAAAAGGCATTGTCATTTACAATGCCAATAGCTTAAACTCTCGCAAAGGCGAGACCAATTGCATTGCAAATGCTTGTTCTATTTAGGGGAGACAAAATGTTGTGTTTCTGAAGCCGACAGCGTCACACAGGATCATACAGCTTGGGCATGGTTACAGAAAACAGCATTTCCATGTTTTCTGTAATGTCAAAACATTTTTTTCACAAAAAAAAATTACGAACTAGCAGACGCCCATCTTCAGACCGAGAGCAAGTGTTTATTCCAATCAAACTTCATAAACTCAAGACAGTATTAGGAGAGGGCCCATGTGCATGCTATGCTGCTTTATGCCCAAGCATCGCTCGCTTCGCTGACCTAATTGCGGTTTTACAGCTAGGGTTAAAATGCACCTTAAATTATTTTCTTTTTCTCCAGGTGGAAGGAAAAACTGCTCTTCGTAAGAGCCCCATAGACCTTCACCGTCCAAGCCTCCTGACAAGTTTCTCCACCAGCACCACTACTGGCACCTCACTCTGCACCAGTTTTTGGCACCAATGTCCTGTGCATTGTACAACTGCAGCTTGGAAACCCAAGTGTCCTCACTAGAACTGGGCTTCACTACCAGGAAAGCGCTAACTGGGAAAACTAATGATAAAAGGGCAAAGTAATCAGACGTGCTGTCTTGCGTGGAGCCGTGTTTTTAATCCACGAAATGACCTGAACATAGTCATGCACGTTAGTTAGAGTTCCAAGATAAACCAGCACAAACAAATACCGCTTGCAGGGAGGAGGCGGCAATGTGGCAGGAGATGTTAGAACCCAAATCAGCACCATGCTTTAAAAATAGGAATATGACAGGTGAGAATGACTTTTTTTTTGCCCTTGTTATCACGCTGTTTTGCAAGCAGCTTTTACCTGGTAGTAAAGCAAACAGTAAAAACTGTGTGAGCAAACACAGTTCAGCCTCAAATCCAAAAAGGTGCAAATTGTTAAAAACAAGGAGCGACGGGCGGGTGGTGGTGGGGTGACTACACAGAGGGCAGGTGGCGGTGGTTACGACAACAGACGTGCATCGAGCATTGACACAAGCATGAAGCATGCAATTAACAAAAAAAGAGTTCCCCAAATAACAGTTGCGCTGTCTAAGCGTAACAAAACTGTACTTGGTCGGAGCTGCACTGGAAAAAAACGGAGGTGACGTTTGCTGCCTAAACCAATTACGCGGCAGCTGAAAAGACCGACACTGCGCTGAACAAATAGTAAGCAGCAGGGGGGAGCTACCTCGTTTACTGAATACTACAGATCTTGCTGACAGCGCATGCGCGCTGCCTAGGCTCAACCTAAAAACTAATTTTTCTCTTTCAGAATTATAACTACGACTTTAATGTAAAAACATACAAAGGCTATGCAAAGTATGCTATTACAATATTAATGAACTTGCTGGGATAATGTATCAATTTGAGAGTTAGAAGAACTGAGGAGATAGAGAATCTCAACACAATATTGTTGTATTTCTCTGGTTTATACTCAAACATCATTTTTTTACAAACATTTTACAAAGTGAGTACCCTTTCTTGTTAAGTTGCAATATGAAAGCAATTCCCTTTTGGAATAATGTCCGCACACAGGATATATCATTCAGTTACGCTACCATACATACATTTTTTTTTTTAATTACGTTTAAAAAACCCAAGCAATTCACTGAAAAAAACAAAGGTTAAAGTAACATTATAGTTAGGTGTGATAATAAGATCTGTTTTTGTTTTTTTTAAAACCATAACAATTCACAGAACAAACATAGGTTTAAGTAATGTTATAGTTAGGTGAATTTCTCAGAGACAACGTTAATGTCTTGAACTAAAAAAAACACAGAAATTCACCAGTTATAGTTAGCAGCGCTAACTTTAATGTCCGTCCCCATCATGCACTGCTTGTGACCGCACATATGACATCACTCATGACATGTTCTATGACATCATTTATGACATCACTGATGACATCTCAAATGGCATCATTGATGACATCACGGCTGACAGTGTTCCATCTGATACAAAATATTGTATTCGAAAGTGTTTAGACTTTAATCTGGGCCAGCTCCTCTTGATGAGATAGGTCTCCTGTAGGAGATCAGTCACATCCACTCTCTTTGATGAAGCTGAGTATCTCCAGTTTTTTATGAGGGGATTCAGACCCTTGACATTAAGTCTGATAAATTTCCCCATTGCCAAGTCTAGCTGATTTGTGTACACCTTATATCTGTTTACTCCAGAAATGTAATCTACCATTTCAGCCCTTCCATTGCCTGCTTTGATACATGTCTTCTATTCTACCTTCCCCTTCTGATTGCCCCACCAAAGACCTATAATGTTCCTACAACTTGTCAACAGCAACCTCCTGGAAATGAGAACACTATGTATAATCCTTACCAAACCAGTTGGTAAACCTTGTGTCTCAGTTTGAAAGCCTATGTATGAAATCGATTTTCCCAATGTATAGCCGGTGACCAGATTGTTCCTCCAGGAAACAGATATGACTGCAGTGTGTCTTTTAATGTATCCCAAAACAGCAGCAGTGATTTCTCACAGTCATGGAGACAGCCTTAACATAATACCCTCCCACACAACTTTGACTCCCTCCATCTCATACATCTTGTTGTCATCACTTGTGGGTTCATCAGAGGCTCCAGAACTCCTCGCTGTCTCCGCTGCCACTTCTGTCATGGGGTAGCACATCAATCGGGGAAGGAGAGGTCTTTTCCAATAGTGCCCTCACACACCCCGAAGGATGTCATGCTGATGTGGTCAACATGTTTTGTGCCTAGTAGCCCCCTAGTTTACCACTTGGCCAAATAAAAACCAGATGCGGATAATGCCCCGGTTAAACGTGTTCCGAGGTGGAAGACCCCAACCGATTATGGTTAAAGGCCGACGGGGGTGGCAGAGCAATGCTCTGATGGTAGGTCTACAGAGCTGTTGGCTTTGATCCTACCCTTACTCCGCATCTGTTTTTTATTTGGCCAAGTGGTAAACCATTAATGCTATAGTGCTACAGTACTTTTTCTATTCACTTTGGTCCTGATGAAGTGCCACTTGACCCGCTAGGGGCTACTAGGCAAGAAACATGTTGACCTTATGCACCACATCAGCCCTATAGGATCATAATTTCCAGTTAGGGCCCATACTTTTAGTTAGGCTAGGGTCCCGTGATAATAAACACATTATGTTAGGGTTCTCCTAGACCTATTTTACTCTTCACTCTCACCGCACTTCCCAGCCCACACACCCACACTCACCCACCGGCTTCATCACCAAAAGATCTCCGCTAAAGAGCCCCTTCGCGGGTGCCCGTCGGGCATTGCAGAGCCGGTCCGACGAGGAGCACGCCCAATGATGAAGCATGACATCCTTCGGGGTGTGTGAGGGCACTATTGGAAAAGACCTCTCCTTCCCCGATCCTAGGAACTGCATGCCTCTGTGATTAATCAAGTTACTCTGGAGCACGGGTGCAGGACCTGTTTAAATATTAGCTCCAGGTCCCCTCAGTTCATTGTAGCACATCAATCTCACCTCCTTGATTTTCTCCACTTCTCCTAATTTTTCTCAATTGGCATGCTAAATTTTTTTCCTGGAAGGCAAGGAATGTGATTCCTTATAACTTTCCATCTCCTTTGTGAGCCCCTCTGCTCTGAGTTAAGGCTTTTGGTTTCTGATGGGGGTTATCTCTCAGAGATGCCAATTCCAGACTTAGGACTTAGTTTTTTATAGTGTCTTGAACAAATATTTTTAGGATTTCCATGAAAAGACTACCTCGAAAGGGTGACCCCATTGGTGCGGCATGTCATTGTCTCACAGACATTCAATTATAGTCTGCCATTCCAGTCTTCTCTTGAGGGTGCTCACGTCCAGGTCATTGAACATTGACTGTTTGTATCCTTTGAAATATATAGGGCTCAAGTTCTCGACCAATAGCATGATTCCTTCTTTTTCTTCAAAAAGGACATCTTTGTCACTATATTTGAGGTGTTTCCATCTAGATGCTTGACAGAACAGCCTTATGAGCTCAGACCAGGCATTATGGTGATTGCCTTTTCTGTTCCTGAAGTGATAGAAGAGTGTTTATGTAAAGGTGTGGATGTCGAGGCTCTCCCTCTCCCCCTTAAGAGGCTGCTAATTCTTCCATTGTTCCACATTGAGTGTTTTTTTAGGTCATCTTGATCAAGCATCATCTCCTCACATAGCTGTTCTAGGGTCAATTTGGTGTATTGCCTTCATCCACTCATCAGCCTTCCACTTCCAATTTTCCACTCTCATGTCCAGGTAATTAAAATGTTTCTGCAAGTCTCTTAAGTATTCTTAAGTACTCTTGTCGCCTTATTGTTGTGACTCCCTCTTGAACTTCTTTCAGGAACTGCTGCAGAAAGTGCCGCTGCGCCCCTGCGGCCCCGCCCCCTCACTGCCCATTCGCTGCCCCATTCCCTGCTCCTCCCTCCCACCACCCCATTTATGGCAGCCGCTGCGCGGCCGTGCAGCTGGCGCGCCGAAGGCAAGCCCGTCTGCGCCCGTCCGCGCCGTGGCCGCGCCCAGCGCCAGACCCCCTGGTCCGGGCATCCCCCGCGCCCGCCACATCAACAGACGCCGATACGACGCCAGCACCCTCCACGCACTCAACCCCGGAAAAGATCACGCCTGCTACCAGGCCACCCCGAAGCGCACCCAAGGGCCCTTCACCTGCCGGAACTGCAGCTTCGCCAGCACCCGCCCCGCCAAACCACCGCCCAGGAAAGAACCCAACTACCTCAGATGCATCCTCCTCAACACCCGCTCCGCCCGCAAACACGCCATCGAACTCTGGGACCTTCTCGACTCAACCTCCCCATACGTCGCATTCCTGACGGAGACCTGGCTGAATCCCGCTTCAGCCCCCGACATCGCCATTGCCATCCCGGACGGATACAAGATCACCCGCAGGGACCGCACCAACGGAGTCGGAGGAGGCATCGCCATCGTCCACAGGAACACCCTCAGAGTCTCAACCAACACCGACGATACCCTCAGCACCGCCGAACACATGCACTTCCAGATCCACACCGATCCCAACACCACCCTCAGAGGAACCCTCATCTACAGACCCCCCGGACCCCGACCACAGTTCAGCGATTCCATCGCTGACTTCGTCAGCACACACGCCATCGCCTCCACGGACTACATCCTCCTCGGGGACCTGAACTTCCACCTCGAGAACAACAAGGACACCAACTACCCCACCACCCTGATCGACAACCTCGCCACCCTCGGACTCAGACAGCTCGTGACTACACCCACCCACGCCGCCGGCCACATGCTAGACTCCATCTTTTCCGCAAGCCCACACGTCTCCTTCAACCACACCTCCGAACCCCACTGGACTGACCACCACTGCATCCACTTCACCTACAGGAAGCCCACCACGCACCACCGCACCGAACAAATGCCTCGCCGCTGCTGGAGCAGAGTCACGGAAGACCAGCTAACCACAACCCTAGCCCTGAGCCCACCCGCCGAACCCTCCGACCCCGACACCGCCGCCCGCAACCTCAGACAGTGGATCGACGACTGCGCCAACACCCTCGCCCTGCTCAAGAATCCGCCCAACAGCCACACCAGCAAGAAAGCCACCTGGTTCACCGAAGACCTCCAGGCCTCCAAACGAACATGCCGAAAACTGGAGAAGATCTGGCTCCATGAACGGACAGCGGACAGCTACGCCGCCCACAAGAGCGCCACCCGCAATCACCATCACCTCATCAGATCCGCCAAAAGGGCCTCACTCAAAGACCGCCTAGACAACAATGCACACAACAGCAAAGAGCTCTTCAACATCGTGAAGGAACTCTCCAACCCCAGCTCCAACACCAACGACATCCAGCCGTCGCAAGACCTGTGCGACTCACTGGCCACCTCCTTCCACCGCAAAATCGCCGACATCCACGACAGCTTCAACACCACGACCGCCCCGGCAACCACCGAGACCACTGCCCCCACAACCACCAACCGCCTGCTCTCCTGGACCAACATCAACGACGAGGACACCAGCGAGATCATGAACACCATCCACTCCGGTTCACCGCTAGACCCGTGCCCTCACCACATCTTCAACAAAGCCAGTACAGCCATCGCGCCCCATCTCCGGAAAATAATCAACATCTCCTTCGAGACAGCAACCTTCCCGGAAAGCTGGAAGCACGCCGAGATCACCGCCTTACTCAAGAAACCCAAGGCAGACCCCAAGGACCTCAAGAACTTCCGACCCATCTCTCTGCTCCCGTTCCCCGCGAAGGTCACCGAGAAAATCGTCAACAAACAACTGACCCGCTACCTCGAGGAGAACAACATCCTGGACCCTTCCCAGTCCGGCTTCCGCAGCAACCACAGCACCGAAACCGCCCTCATCGCCGCCACCGATGACATCAGGACCCTGCTAGACAACGGAGAAACAGCAGCCCTCATCCTCCTGGACCTATCAGCCGCCTTCGACACGGTCTGCCACCACACACTACGAACACGCCTTCACGACGCCGGGATCCAAGAGAAGGCCCTGGACTGGACCACATCCTTCCTTTCCGGCAGAACACAAACCGTCCGCCTCGCCCCCTTCCAATCCAAGGCCACCAAGATCATCTGCGGCGTACCCCAAGGCTCCTCCCTCAGCCCAACGCTGTTCAACATCTACATGGCACCCCTCGCCCACGTCGCCCGACAGCACAACCTCAACATCATCTCCTACGCCGACGACACCCAGCTGATCCTCTCCCTCACCAAAGACCCTCACACCGCCAAAGCCCACCTCCACGAAGGAATGAAGGCCGTCGCCGAATGGATGAGGACCAGCCGCCTGAAGCTGAACTCGGACAAGACGGAGGTCCTCATCCTTGGTTCCAACCCTTCAGCCTGGGACGACTCCTGGTGGCCAACATCACTGGGAACAGCCCCGCCACCCACCGACCACGTACGCAACCTAGGGGTCATCCTCGACCCCACCCTCTCCATGACTAAGCAGGTCAACACCGTTTCCTCATCCTGCTTCAACATCCTCCGAATGCTCCGCAGGATCTTCAAGTGGATCCCCACCGAAACAAGAAAAACAGTCACCCAGGCCCTCGTCACCAGCAGGCTGGACTACGGAAACGCCCTCTACGCAGGAACGACGGCTAAGCTCCTGAGACGGCTGCAACGCATCCAGAACGCCTCTGCACGTCTTATCCTCGACATCCCCCGACGCAGCCACATCACACCCCACCTGAGAGACCTGCACTGGCTCCCTGTCAACAAGAGGATAACCTTCAAGCTCCTCACCCACGCACACAAAGCACTCCACAACTCCGGACCAGCCTACCTCAACAGACGACTCAGCTTCTACACCCCCACCCGCCAGCTCCGCTCGACCAGCCTCGCCCTCGCCACAGTCCCCCGCATCCGGAAAACGACCACCGGTGGCAGATCCTTCTCCCACCTCGCCGCCAAGACCTGGAACACCCTCCCCACCAACCTCCGACAGACCCAAGACCTACTGGCCTTCAGAAGACTCCTCAAGACCTGGCTCTTCGATCAGTAGCAGCACCACCCCCCTCTTCCCCCAGCGCCTTGAGACCCTCACGGGTATGTAGTGCGCTTTATAAGTGACATGATTGATTGATTGAGAAAGTCTTGTGAGATCCTTGTCATTGCAGTCTGGTCCGGTGATAGTCTAGAGGAGGTGGCTAGCTTATTGCTTCTGTCTTTTTTTCACCCTTTCACTCTCAACAGCTCTTTTATTGAAGAGTCTCTGTGGACTCTACAGGCTGCCATTCTGTGCTGCCTAGGTACAGCCCCTGTTCAGCAGACTATGTACACAATCACTCGTGCGGGATACCCTATTGTTTCCATGGCCCTAAAGAGTGCGTCATACAAGTGACAAGGAGGGGATATATTACTTTTCAGTCCCTCTATTTCTCTAGACTGTGCCTTATGGTTCATACCTGTCCATGGAGAAGAGAAATAAATGTCTAGGGAGCTTCCCCTCACAGTAGTGGGCTATCTGATCTACTGTGGAGCAGTACTTTATGTGGATATGCTGGGTATTGTAAATGTCCTGTTTTCCTTCATTGTTGAGCAGGCCTCTCCCTGCTACTTTCTGCGGTTCGTTAGGGACCCTTTTGCTAAAAGAGAAAGAAAAGCCAACCTTTAGCAGATATTCTTCCTAGACTTGCCAGCGCTGGACTACTGATAGTTGTTGCCAGTCTCCCTTCCCCACAGTGTCACTAGGATGGCACTGTTATATTAAGCAGTCTGGGTTGTCTCTCTTTCCTGTCACTAATGATATTCCTGATCAGGTCCCGTGGTGTGTGATCATCAGAGCAGGCCAGGCCTCTCCTCCGCTCTCCTGCAGCACTCCTACTTTCATGCCACTCTCGCCTTTTGCCCTTGCACCTGCCTCTTTCCAACTCCTCACCAGCAGGCATATGCCGGTCAAGCCTGGCCTCTGTTTCTACTCCCTCAGTGGCTCTGCACTGCATCAGGAAGCTTCTGCTCCATGTCCAATGTGTCAGTCAAACCAGCTTTCTCTTACATTCTGATGTGTGATTGCTGGCATCACTCTCACTTAAAATCTATCAGGTCCCATAGGCTCATGGTACTCAGATTTGCACGTAAGTGTTCATCTTCTGCCCACCTGCATCAACGCTTTGAACGCAGGCCATCACCTGATGGCCTTCCCAAGATGGCAGCTGGCAGCCTTACTTTCCACTCGCAACAAGCTTTGTTTTATATTTAATGTTGATCCAATGGTTCTCAAGCATTCAGTCTGAATTCAGAATCTTCTCTTACTTCTTACTAGCCTCTTTATGCTTTCGAGGGTGGGTGAAGGGTGCAGATGGAAGTTGATTTCATGGGGGAAGGAGCTCACGAGAATGCACCCTCTCCATACCCTCGCTGACTACACCTGTACCCTCCACTCTTACCTTTAAAATGTAGAAATGATTTCCAGAGGCTTTAATGGAATGAAACTGATGGAGCAAGGACTCGTAAAGAAAGAAACTTGCTCGAAAGTAATCCTCTCGTTTAGCTTACTAATGAATTACTAACCGTGTCCTGTAAATAATAACACGCACCACAGAAACACACAGGTTAGCGAAGCTTGCTTATGTGTGTACTAATGAAAATAACAATGAAAATGGACTAATACAGCATTAAACGGGAAATCTTTACCGCGCATGCGTCAACTGCATCTACGCAGTATGACGAGTTAAAGCTTGGGGGGAAATTCTAGCGCATGTGCAGAAGGCATTAAAATGGAGTCTTGAAGACTCACGTGCATGGCATCTGCTTAGCCGAAATGAAAACCAGCTATTTTACTAATGCTAATGCGGGGAAAGTATTAATAAGTAAAGAGGGTTAGAGTAGAGATGGGTGGTATACAGTGAGACCATTTATTTGTGAAAGTAACTTTTGTCTTTTTGACTTTATTATTAGTGCGCATTTGGGCCTTTCGCGAATGACCAAAGTAAGCTGAGTCACGTGATTTATGCGCAGGCCCACAAGAAAGTTAACCCGGAAGGATGACCAAGGTTTTGTTAGCCGTCCAAGGACAAGAATGATGTGCCCTGAGAACAGAGGGTGAAGAGTTCAGCCAAGAAGACTTATATTCATGATTTTGAAATAATTGTTGCAAGTAAAGTTTGGATATGTATGGGAACGACAGAAATGAATAAAGTTTAAGGGGATGGGTTTTGCAAACAATAGAATGATAGAATAAAAGTAATATGTAAGCATGGTGTGATGATCATCCCCTTTGCCTGACCAATTAGATTTCGTATTTTTATGATATTGAAACTTTAGTGGGTGGTACATGAAGAACGAAGGATATAATTGAGATAGCTTTAGTTAGTTATGTTAGCGGAGCAGTGCAGAGCTCGGGATGCTGTCGGTGCTGTGGGTGGTGCTGATGCTGAGAGAGACGCTGTGAGATGCTGATGAAGAAACCGAATGCAGAACCTTCTATCCTAATTTAATTGGGTTAGATTTGAAGATCCCAGAAGAATCTCGAGGAGGAAGCGAGTGTCAAAGAGGGGTGCGACGCAGCCGTCGGTATTTAGAGAGGTCAAGTATCCTGTCCTGATTCCTGTCCTGAAGTCTTTGTCTCCTGATCTATCTAGGGGGACCCTCACCAGCCCTTTGGCCAGGGGGTTGGTCTTCACACCATCCTTGGTAATTATTATTTCTTGTCCGTTTGTAGATGTTATTTTCTCTCTATCCTCTCTTTTCTAAGCATAGTTATTGCATGAGTCTGAAGTATTTTTGTTTAATGATTATTTCGATTGAATTTACACTCTTATGAATGAGGGTATTTGTGCTGAAATTTTGAGATGGTTCACATTCATTTAATTTAGATAAAGATTTTAAAACTTTCAGAGTCTGTGGTTATTTTTCTTTAATTAAAGAACAGTTAAGAATTATGTTCATTATTACCATCAATTAGTTCAACTAATGGTCCATCCACCAGAGGAAAGAACTTTTTGATCAGTGAAAGGTTAGTTAGGAATGTTAGATAACTAATCTTGAGAAATATGAAAATTATAAACTTTAAGACTCCAGCGGTCTACTTGATACGGAGTGTGTTGTGATTTATGGGCCCAGGTGAGTATATGGTAGCGGAGTATCTGTTGTTAGTATACCGCTGGATCAAAACCATACAGAATACTCATCAATTCTGCCCCTGTTCTCAGTGGAGGTTATTGGTCTGTTTTGTCTGTAATGCAGAAAAGCTTACACTGCCATAAATGTGGAAGATCATATTTTGAATTGACAATTCCATTTTTTTGCAGTTAATTAAAATTATAATTTAAGATTATTAAAAAAACAAAAGTGCATATGCAAAAAACTGTTCATAAACAAGTTGAAAAAAGCTAAAGTGATAAAAAAGAGATAAATTTTTAAACAAAGACAAATTAAAACTTACAACACAAGGATTTTGCAATTAACAGTTAAGGTGAATTAAGAGACTGTGCAAAAATGCAGTGTGAGTAACGTCTAATTGAGTTAAAATCTCACCTAAGCTGATAAGATGTTTCGTCACAGCAGCACATCATAACAGAGTGAGTGACATTGTATGTGAACTAGCCATGTGTGCCCTTATAATTGTAAATATTTAAATTGCAGCAGAATAGTAGGCTGAAAGAATGGCATAAAGTTAATAGATCCTAAAAGTTTAGTAATGCAAAGGTTAGGTAAAATTTAAAGATTGCAAAGATAATTAATGGTCAGTCTGCTTAGAGTGCAAATTTGCTTTCAAAAGACAAAAGAGGGGGGCGTGTCCAAGATGGCAGCTTGATAGGAAGTGCTTTTGTGTCCCTCCGGTTCCGCCGCTCAACAGCTTCGAATTAGCACCTTCCCTTGTTACATCACCAGGGGAAATAATTTCTGGTAAGATACTGGAACTCCAGCGGAGTCGAATGAGGCCAAACACGGTGTTGCTGAGGAGCCCTGTCGTTCGCAAGTGCTCCTAGCGGGGGAAGCAAGGCCTGGACGTAAGCTGTGCCGAGAGAGGGCGGAACAACGTGATCTCAGACCCAGCTCATTGCAGAGGACAGAGCGGCCGGGCCATGGGGCTCCCCTCCCTGCGAAACACCGTGGGAGTGCCTACCTCCTGTCACACCCAGAGCACCTCGGAGAAGATCCCGGGAGTGCCGGACATCCAGAAGGTGACCCAGGGCAGCTATAAGAGAAGAGGCCGCGTGAGGAGGAGAGGGGAGGGGCCGACGCCATTTTTAGCTCCGAGCGCAGTCCACCAGAGCGGAGAGATGGCGGTCGAGGCTTGGCAGCTTCGATCATGGCCACCGTGCGGTCCCATCCTTGGACTCCCCACCGCAGATCATTGAGGATTGGGGGGTGGAAGCTATGACGGGTGTGGCACTGAAGGGAGGCGCTGGCCTGCATCTTCGTACCTGACCTCAACCACCTATAAAAGCTGCCTATCCTTAGAGCTCCTGCTCCATAGTAGACACTGCAGGGGTGTTCCCCTTCTGCTTTGCCCTGAGTAGCGTGAAACGGATTCTGGAGCCCACGCCAAGAGAAAGGCAAGAGTCCGAACGGGCCTGTGCAGTTGGGGAGAGAGCACACAGTGAGGCTGCGAAAAGAAGGCCCAGAGAAGTACAGACGCCACTGCCGGCGCTTAGTGCACATTGCTGTGAAGTCTATGGCCCGGGGCCTATGAACGTCGAGTGCTACCCCATGAGGCGGTGACCTGGGATACTATACTAGATATTGGAAGTGGCCAGGGAAGTAGAGCGAAGGAAGCACTCAAGGCGGCGGACGGCCCTGTTGAGGAAGCCCTCCCAGATACGTTAAGTGCAGCTACAGACATAGAGCGAAAGGGCACGTGAGTAATACCCAGATATTAACTGTCCTACGACATACCACGGGGACATATAATGCAATTAGGCCTCGGAGTGGAATATTAGGCTCTTGCGGCTCAGTGGCTTCGGCAACGGCCCGTTTAAACTCTGTGAGGCTCAGCGACTTACCGCCATAAAAGACCGGTGGAGGGGGGCCGGCGGTAGGACACGGAGGCCTGCAGTGGGAGAGGACTGAACCACTCAAAAGCAGGGAGGAGCGCCCGCGGGAGCTTGGACGACATAGGAAACCCTCATAAGCACTACTATAGCCAGAGGTCAATAACAGTACGGTGCTACAATCTGAAACGCAGTACACGTCCCGCGGGCCCCTCACCGCAACGCTACTAGGCAAACATCCCAGCTACGGAACAAACAAGCTGAGCATAAGCAAAGGAGTGGGGGCGGCCTTCCTCTCCGGACATCCTAAAGATGGCTGGCGTGGTCCCTTCTTACAGCTAGGCAGGGTCTGAAGTAAGGATATCCCGTAGCAACAATACAACAATACTACTCCCACCTGCTATCGGGGAGAGTGCACTTCTTATCTGCAGGCCTTTCCAGCCTGTATTGTAGAGCAAACCATCAACTCAATACAGAGCCTTGCAAACCACGACACAATAACCAGAACTCTTAGGCTGAGACACTGAATAGCAAAGCACTGCCCCAAGGGAATATAGCTGGAATATATCCACGGCAGAAACGATTACACAGCAAAGAAACCCCAAGAGTTCTCAGCAACATCACCACCCGGTGGCAGACCAAGGGACCCCTAAGTATCCATATACTAACATGACAACAGCTAGGACGAAGAAAGAAAGGTTGGTAAAGGACATGCTATTGAAGCACCCGGGGCTGGGCACCCCTGTTGGAGCTGGCCACAGCATTGATGGGCAGCAAGATATAATGGACAGTGCCGACGGACCAGCTACCAAAGCATTCATGACAGCATTGTTCACATCCCTCAAAGAAATCTCCAAGAGATGAAAGGTCAACTCTCAGCCGATTTGAAGGAGATAAGGCACAATCTGGAAGAAGTAGGTGATCGGGTGGCAACTTTGGAAGAACGGGATACATACAAGGATGAAGAAATCAAAATGATGCAACAAGAAATCATCTGGTTGCGGGAACAACATATCCATCTTCAGGCTCAGGCCGAAGATTTTGAAAATCGCTCCAGAAGAAATAATGTTTGCATCAGAGGGGTGCCAACACAAGCGGAAGGAGATGATCTTGCTCTCTTCTATCATGTCCTGGACAATGAGCACACTAAAGATATCCAAATAGATCGAGTACATCGAGTGGGCGCACCTAGGGGGAACAAAGCACTGCCATTGGACATACTAGTATGCATTCATGATTTCCAAACTAAAGAACTGATTATTCACAAAGCAAGGGACGCGCATCCAGTACAATTCCAAGGCCACTCTCCGACTTTCTTCCAAGACCTAGCTGCGTTCACACTATACAAAAGAAGAGTATTCCGCGTCATAACAAAGCATTTAAGGGAGCAAGAAATCTCATACTCATGGGGGCACCCGTTCCGGATTATATTTAGATACGAAGGAAAGCTGAGACAGCTTCGCTCCTTGAAAGAAGCCCAGGAAGTCCTAGGGATAACAAACTCTATTGCACATGACCAAGACAACAAACCCGGGAGTATGCTGGCAATAAGTACCCATGATGGCAACTTGTGGGGAGACCCCCCCTCCAAGTGGAAACCGGACATTGCAACCATCATTAAAGAAAGAGAAGCAGTCATTAGCTCACTAACGAATTCACTGGACCGACCGGCTTCCCCCTGAATAGCTACATTTCATAGTTGGGATTTACCACCCCGGGTGGGACCGGAGGGCCCTGATGACCACACCTATGACACACGATGGAGAATTTTATAATTCCGCTGAATGGATAGGAGAACTGAAAGCAACTGGACCCTCATTGGTCCATGACCCCTATGGGCTTCCCACTGTTGACAAACTGTTGTCTCTAATTTCTACTTTTGGCAACTTTTGGAAGTTGACTCTGTGTTTGGGTAAAGATTTTTCTTTTTTCTTTACCCCCGCACCAGTTTTGAAGGGAATTCAGCCACCTGACGGTCAGCGCATTAGTTCTAAATCCTCCGTCAGGCAGCGCTTCACTGTTCTAGCATGCTGAATAAGATTCTACCTCTACTAATACACTATGGGTAGAAATTTGTAGATCGTGAGTCTTAACTTTAGAGGCGTCAATCACCCTGTAAAACGCACTGCAGTCCTTTCACTGCGGGAAAATTCTGGGGGGGATATATGCCTCTTGCAGGAGACTCATCTCCTCATGAGGGATACAGCGCGCATGCGGTCACGCTGCTTCCCCCACCAATTATGGTCCTCAGGCCCCACTAAAAAGAATGGAGTTGCAATATTTTTCAGAGCTAATTTCCCTGGTAAAGTCATCTCCACAGTGGCGGAGGTAAAAGGGCGCTTGCTTGCAGTTAGAATGCAATGGGGGAGCACACATATAAACCCCCAACACTGACCAAGAATAATTTGTTCTTAAGGCCTTGACCAAGGTCCTAGCGTCTCCAGATGCAGTAGTCCTGGTGGGTGGAGATCTCAGTTTGGTGATGGACACCGCACTCGACCGTTCATGCCAACGATCGACACAAACGGGAGCATTCTCAGCTGGCAGCAAACGATGATTGGCAGAAAACGGCCTTAAGGACGTTTGGCCCACCCACCAACTGGGGGTGCATGACTATACATTTTACTTAGCGGCTCACAAAACATACACATGTCTGGACTACTATTTAGCTTCGGCGGTTCTTATGCCTAGACCGCTGGATTCATCCATTGAACCCAGATCCTTGTCAGACCATGCACTGATAACAGTCACAATACAAGCAGACACGGGCAAGCCGAATCCTACCAGATGGCGGCTGAGAGAAAGCCTTCGGCAGGCTCCAACAGTCTTGACTGATATAAAGGAGAGGCTGAAGGAATACCTACAGACAAATGACGTGGAGAACACCTCCTTGGGGGCGGTTTGGGAAACACTAAAATTGGTAATGAGGGGAGAATTTATAGAAATCTCAACAGCAGAAAATAAGATATGCAAGGAGAAGCTCCAGACGTTAGAACGTGAGGTCAGTGAAATGGAATCTATTCATAAAAGAACAGGGGCCCCAAGAATATGGAGAGAAATTGAGAAAAAAAGACTCCTATTGAAGCGCTTGGATTTAGACAGAGCAGAATATGCACTTCTCAGGCTCCGGCATAAATTCTACCTCAGTAGCGATAGGTGTGGTAAGATGCTAACCAGAGACTCAGGGCAAAAATTACAACAGCAACAATAGCCTCGATTAAGCGACCCACGTGGGAGGAGGTATATACAGATTTGCAGATTGTAGACACCTTCAAGACCTTTTACCAAACCCTTTACTCTGATCAAGATACCCCCCAGACAGAATCGCGCTCCTATCTTGAGAACTGTTTGCTTTCTCGTCTCCCAGAATCCATAGCAGAACAATTAGACAAGCCGATCTGTATTGAGGAGGTAGTTACCACAATTGCCTGGCTAAAAGCACAAAAGGCCCCGGGCCCTGATGGTTTTCCTGCCCAATTTTATAAGATCTTTTGCCAGGAATTAGCACCCCTTCTGACTAGTCTATTTAATTAATTCCTGGATATGGGCTCAGTAATGGACTGAATGACAGAGGCATCTTTTTCAGTAATACTAAAACCTGCCAAAGACCCCACTGAGTGCGAATCCAAAAGACCCATCTGACTGCTCAATATCGACGCAAAAATATTCGCTAGCATATTGGCGGCCCATTTAAACCCACTGATGCCAGGCCTGGTGGATCTGGACCAAGCAGGCTTTATCCCTTCTAGAAAGGGAGGGGATAATACCAAACGCCTTTTCCATCTCATGGATGGAATCCATCGATCATGCAAGGAGGCACTCTTCCTGTCGATTTATGCTGAAAAGGAGTTTGACAGGATGCGCTGGTCATATCTTTTCGATATGTTACGTCATTTTGGGTTTGGCGATCAATTTATAAATTGGATCAGCTGTATCTACTGGGCCCCAAGAACGTTTGTCTGGGTAAATAGGGCATCATCGGCTGCGTTTCCGATTGCCCGAGGCATGAGGCAGGGGTGCCCCTTATCTCCCCTGCTGTTCGCTCTGTTTGTAGAGCCACTCGCACAAAATCTGAGGGATAATCCACAGATTTTATGGAATTTGGTTCGGGAAAGAAACACATAAAATCAGTCTTTATGCTGACGACGTAATTCTGTCACTTACCAATCCTCAGACTGCATTACTGGCCCTAGTTGCAAAGTTGAATAGCTTTGGAGAAATTGCATGCTTCAAAGTTTATTTGGGCAAATCACAAATTTTGAATTTATCGATACTGCGGGCCCTTGCGGAAAGCCTTCAAAACCAATTCCCGCTCCACTGGACGGAACAATCCATTCCATATCTAGGCATCCAACTTGCCCCGACCATACAGAAAATGGTAACGTTGAACTATACTACACTATTAGATCAGAGGATTAAAGCATTAGATAGCTGGGCGTGCCTCAAGCTGGCATGGTTTGGAAGAATTGCAACAGTGAAGATGACAGTGTTACCACGTATCCTATATATCTTTCAAATGATACCTATGGCCCCACCTCAGAAGGCTCTTCGCAAACTACAATTAGCAATTAACAAATTCATCTGGGGAGGGAAGAAACCGGAATTATCATTCGCCCAAATGACGCAGTCTAAGCGAGATGGCAGAGCTGGGCTTCCAATGATCCATAGATATTTCCAGGCTACACATCTTCGATATGTGGTTGAATGGAATCGCCCCCTTTCTGAAAAGTACTGGTCCTTTATGGACCAGACGGTAGCCGGAGCGAATATCTGTAGGGAGATTTGGCTCCCACGCAAACATAGGGCATGGGGACTGTATTCTTCCCTGGTTACCTCATCGACATTGAAGGTTTGGGACGCGGTATCCTCCAGGAAGGGATTGACTACCTTCCCATCCCCTATGTCCCCAATCGTAGATAACCCAGATTTCCCCTGCGACGTGACTCAGAGGTATTTCAGAGATGGAGAGAGCAGGGGTGTAAAAGGGTTGGCTCCCTGTTTGATCTTAATGGCTTAATTCCATTCGAGCAACTGAGGCAGGACTGTGCCCTTCCGCAATCTTACGCATTTCATTACAGTCAGTTGCATCACTGGTTCACATCTTCTGACTATCACCTAGCAGCATCCAGGCCCCTCACAGCTTTTGAAAAATAGTTGGTGTGTAAACAAGAGGATAAACATCTCATCTCCGAGCTAAAAGCAATGCTTTCCACCGAGATAGCGGGAGGTCGGACGAAAGGGCAACTTCGATGGGAGGCAGAACTAGAAAGGACGCTTTCAGACAAGGAATGGGCAGATATACACTACCGACATCACACAGCACATAGTATAGTGGGGACGGAATCGGCATACAAAGTAATGTTGCACTGGTATCTCACACCCGCCCGCATACATGCCTGGGACAAAGATCGCACTGACAAATGCTGGAGAGGATGTGGTTTAACAGGCTCTCTAGTACATTTACTCTGGCACTGGCCCAAACTGACACGCTACTGGGAAGCCATCTTGGACGATATAGATAAGGCTATTGACACTTCACGTCCCCGCTTCCCTGCGTATACCATCCTGGGTCTATCAAATCCTTTGACCTTTCCCCTACCCTCTCTCAGAGGTAGACAGATTGCTTTGGTACTCTTAGCAGCGTGGCAGGTGATTCTAGCCCAATGGGGTACGTCCAATGTCCCAGACTTTAGTGCTTGGCTACAGAGGCTATGGTGCATCCTCGCTCTGGAATGCATGTCATTAGTGGCAGATCATAAGGGTGAGACATACGCTGAATTATGGGCCCCCTTTCACCAGATCCTATCTAAAGAATTGCGGGAGATCACATGCACTAAATACTTACAAATCCTGCGATTACTCCCTGAAGCGGCATCATAACCTACACTAACTCCATAGGTACTCCTGAACAACTCCATGAATTTCAATTAGCCCACATGCTGTACGTTACCGGAAAAGGGATGACTGGTGCGGGATTTTTCTTCTTTTTTTTTTTTGGGAGGAGGAAGGGTTTGTATTTTGATTTTTTTTGTCTTTTTCTTCTCTTAAGTAGAATATATTTATGTTTTGTTATAAAATGATCCAACTTTCGCTGCCAGCCTCCGGGTTGTAGGCATACAGCGGTGTAGCAACTTTTTGTACGCTGCCGGCCATTGGTTGTAGGCATCAATCTGTGTCATTATCACCTTGGATCGCCCTAATAATAAAAATATTGGTTCCATAAGAGGACAAAAGATTCCAAGTAGACTGAACATGTAAAGTGACAAAATACCGAAGTGTCAGAATGCCACTAAGACCACATAATCCTTAAAATATTATTAAAATTACCATTTTATAATGTCTGGTCATCATTAGAAAGTGACATTGTGCAGGGACGATCCATATGAGTCCTTGCAGCACATCATTGTGTTAGTGTATATTTCTATTACAATGAGACAGAGCAGCTATTGCTGATTTAAAGTGTCTAAAAGAATTTCTGCACAGTTCATACATTTTTTAAATCTAGTCAACACTTGTGGATGGTCTCTTTCCGAACAGAAAATGATGGCAAGACCGGATATTAAATCAGTTGAAAAGGACAAGTAACAACTTCCTGCATTCTATAAATAAAAAAGCGGCAAGTGCACATGAGGTGAGCTAGCATTTCAGTTTTGTATTTGCAAAGTGTGCTCTCCTGTGTCCTAGTCCCTGAGCCCACCTGTGGAGAAAGTAGTGAAAGCGTAACTGCATTAATCTCACTTTGTAATAAGCTGAATATCTGTCCCTAAATCTTTTTGCGGACGAAGGGGCATATTCTCAAGGACTCATCGCCGATTTATCGGCACTTTAGCGCCGCAAAAGTGGCGATAGATTTATCGCCCAATTCCCAAGTTGGTGCAAACTGCCGATATCGCCAGTTTTCCAGCGATAGCTTCCGCAAAAAACATCGTCACGGATGAGAGCGACAACTAACGCTAATGATATGCAGAGTAGGCGTTCCCGTGCAAAAACACACGAAAACACCACTTCGCGATATTCTCAACGACCAGCCAGATCTGCGATGCGATCAAAAACAGGCGATAAGGCGCGTTAGCAGCAGGGATTTAACACCTGCCTTTTACTGGTGTTAAGCAGGACAACAACCTGCAGTATGAAAGGGAGCCCAGCCCAGCCCAGAGCCACATCTGAAGACCAACACATGTCATGGAGCTACTGATCATGCAGCTCGGAGACCCAAGAGGTCCACTACACCCACCGCCATTACCCCCAGGCCACCCCCCCCGGCCCCCCCCCTCCCGGACTACCACTGAGGCAGCGCAGAACAAGACAGCTGACCTTCCGAAAACGGCATGGCCCCTCAGCCACACAATTGCAGAATGTGGGGAGAGGTGGGAACCAAGTATGTGTGAAGGAGGCATTGCTGCTTTGAGGTTGGCTGCGAGTTTCAGCTTGGTTTTGCACTTCACATCAGTCCAGCGCTTCTTGCAGTCGTCCACTTCCCTTCTCTTCACTTCGACTGCATTCACCTTGGCCAAGATGGACTGCCATATTGTATTTTTAGTTGCCAATGACACAGTGGAGGTGATGAACAGTTGGTGGTGGTGTTCTATCACCTCCGTAATGAGGATCTGGTTTTCCTGCGTACTGAAACGCGGGTTCCTCTTCTTCTTCTCCTTGCCCTTCCCTGACCCCGAGGTCCCAGGCTGGTCCTCCGTGGGGCTTGTGGGGTTCTGGTTGTCCTCTGTACTTGCTCCGGCTACCTCCATGGTGCTTCGCAGTTGTTTGTGTTTTGTTTGTGTTTTTTGTTGCCACTTTTATAGTGGTTTTTCCCGCCTGACTTGTGGGACTTGCAGTCCTGGCGCTGCTTATCGCTGAATTTTTTATCGCAGTTGGGCCCATTGCAACTTTTTTCACGTTCGGGTTTAGATTTTTATCGCCGTCCCGGTAATTTTATCGCGGACATTTGGCGCGTTATCGGGAAACTATCGCATGTTACCGCCGTGTTGAGAATACGACGTTAACACGGAGTTATTTTCCCGCGATAGACGGCGATATGAAAAATTGTGTTAACTTATTTTGGCGATGATTATCCCACGTTCTTGAGAATATCCCCCGAAGTTGTTTGGAGCTATTGATTACTGACCATGCATGGCCTCTTTGCTGAAACATTGATTCGTCTTCAAGAAAAGAGAGTTGGTTTTTGGATTTATTTATTCACTTTAAAATGTAAAACATGTGATTTCAGATTCCCACAAACCACGTGCCTTTACAGCCATTAGACCAGAGTTAAGGTAAATGCACCGACTGTTTTTTTTGATAAGTGAATCACAAAGTGCATTTCTTCCCAGGTGTCGATTTTATGGGAACATTTGGGGCATTTTTTCAATTTTAAAACAGTATTTCAAGAGGCTCCAAGAGGCTTCGCTCCATCCTGATCTGAGACTGCCATGACCTCTGTGGAATCATAAATAATGACCTGTATATGTTACATTGTGATGTATTAAAAGTAGATCCAAGTTTACCAGGAAAAACCTCCGCTCTAAATGTGAGTGTAGAAATTAACATAGATTTTGTGACTTTAAGTAAATATTTTTAATTGTGTTAGTAATGTTCACTGTTGTGATCCATGTGGCATATTGTAAGTAATATGTTCAACTTTCCAGACACGTCCATCAATCTGTGGTTATTGTTATTTATTATTTATCCCACAACTTCCTGTTATGTGGACAAGGCTTCACAGGCATCAGTGCTCTTTACAAAGTATTTTTTACACTACAACACAACAACAAAGGACCAAAACATAATTAGATATGTGGAAAAGAAACTTTAAAAACAGAAATGTGATTAAATAGTATTCAGGGATTACATTTACAGCCATTTACAGGACTCAGACAACGATTATTCGCAAATTAAATGGTAAACAATGATCTCTAAACCATATTTGCATCATAGAGAGTCAAATTTCTAATCAAAACAAAGCCGCAACTGGATTGATGCATGTACAACATTTCAAGAATCAATTTACACCAGAGTTTAGAATAGGGAGAGTCACGAGTCAGATGAACATCACTCTAGGAGTCAAAGCCACCTAAAGTTGGGTGTCTACACTAATTCGTGGAAATAAAACAAGCCAAATAGCAGAGGGGATAAATTATTTTGAAGAAAGACTCACCTGACTACACTTTAATTCTGCACCCTGTCTTTTAAGAGAAGAAAGTCTGGGGGGGGTTGGATTAAAGTGCACCAAACTGGAAATGCTGATTGAAAAGGAACTGTCTTAGGTCCTTCCTGAAGGCAGCAAAGGAAGTATTTGTCCAGAGTTCTAGTTGTATATTATTCTATATTTTGAAGCCGCAGTCCGAAAAAGATTGAACAGTGATGTTCGGTATTGCAAATGTAACTTCAGGCTAGGGCCAGGGGAATGCTATGTAAATGTTTTGTACACCCACTTATTCTATACTTAGTGGTTAGTTGTAAACATTATATGCCTGTTAGACCTGGCACCACTGGCGTGGGTCTCCCCTGCATTTTTTGCCTTTGCCTCCTGTGTTTTCTTTTTTCTGTGTGTTGGACTCCGTTTTGCTGGTCTAGATTCTTTGGGCACTTTGCCACTGCTGTTCAGTGCCAAAGTGCAAGTGCTCCCTTTATAAATTGTTGTTATGGATTGGTGTTTCCATGATTGGCAGATATGATTTAATAGTCAGTCCCTAGTACAGTGCACTGTGTGTGCCCAGGGCCTGTAAACCAAAATGCTGCTAGTGGGCTGCAGCACTGATTGTGCCACCCACATAAGCAGCCTGTAAATGTAACTCTGGCCTGCCATTGCAGAGCCTGTGTGCAGTCTAGCACTGCCATGTCGACTTGGCAAGTGTACCCACTTGCCAGGCCCTAACCTTCCCTTTTCTTACATGTTAGTCACCCCTAAGGTAGACCCAAGGTACCACTGTGGGCAGGGTGAAGTGTATGTGAAAGGTAGGACATGCCCTGGTGTGTGTGGCATGTCCTGATAGTGAATTAGTGCCAATTTCGTTTTTCACTATTGCAAGGCTACCTGTTCCCATAGGATAGAATGAGGAGTTTGTTTATAACATCTTATAAACATAACTACACCTGGGAACAAGGTAGGAAAATAAAGTTTAGTATGCCTGAACTCAGAATGTTAAAATGCATCTTTTAATGAGGGTGATTTTTACATTCTGTGTTTGAAAATACCACTTTTAGAAAGTAGGTATTTTCTTGCTTAGCCATCCAGTGTGCCTCTGCTAGGTTTATGTATTGCATGTCTGGCTTTTGGATGACAGGGGCTGGGGAGGATCAGTGGCTCCAGAGAGCCTGATGAGTCAGGGCTGGGCTGAATAGACCTGGGCTGCATTTAGAGTAGGGGGAGGAGATTTCCTTTCACCTGAATGGGCCTGGTCTGCCCTCTACAATGCTGTCTCCACCTCCTGCCAGGAAGCTGCACCAGAGAGGGCAGAACCAGTTTTGACCAAGCACAGGGATTCTCTGCCACCAGAGAACAAAGGATTTTGTAGTATAAATATTGGGGCCCAGACCCCAGAACTTTAGATCACTTCTGGGAATCAAGATGAACCTTTGCCAAGGAGAAGAGCCAGAGAAGCTGAGGAGGAATACTGCCCCTGTGCTGTTTGCTGTCTGGGGTTGGCCTGCAGTGACTACTTGCTGCCAAGGAAAGGAGAAAGTACTTTGCTGTTTGCTGGGTCCCCTGCTTGAGGAAGATCTCCAAGGGCTTGAAACTGAGCTTGCCTCTGTTCTGAAGTCTCAGGGACACAAAGACTTCACCACCAGCTCCTCTGAACTTCCTTGCTGGGAGTTCTGACCTGCAAAGAGGTGCCTGCTGTTGTTTTGGACCTCTAGAGACTGTTTTCCGCTAGGAGCTGGAAAAATCAACGCAACACAGAGAAGCGTGACGCAGCCGTACCTGTTTCCAACGCATCGCCGAAGAAACCGTTGCAGCGCCTGCCTCGGCTCGAGAAATCACCACACGCTCTCAGAAGTCCGAGATCACCGCACCAATTCCGACGCAAGCCCTGCTGTACGGCTGGACGAATCAACGCATTGTCCCGGATTGTCGCATCGTGGCGCCAAGTCTGTTGCATAGTTGGGGGACGCAGTAAGAAACCGACGCATCACCTCCCCATGCAGTAAGAAACCGATGCATCACCTCCTCTCCGGTAAGGAACCAACGCATCACCTCCCCTGCGCAGCAGTTAGGAACCGACGCATCACCTCACTCGGAGGAAGGAACCGGCGCATCACCTTCCCTCAGTGTATGGAACAGACGCATCACCTTCCCTGTGGCCTGTTTTGTTTGTTTGTGTGACACATCCAAGGTACTTTGTGTGAAAAGTGTCGCATCTGCAATTTGCTTTGAACTGAACTATTACTGTGCTGTGGATTTTTGTCGTTTGGTCTTGTTTTGGTTTAGATAAAGTTTACTTATTTTTCTAAACTGGTGTGGTGTCCATTTGTAGTGTTTTCACTGTATTACTGTATGTGTTCACAAATGCTTTATACACTGCCTCTGAGATAAGCCTGTCTGCTTGTGCCAAGCTACCAAGGGGGTGAGCAGGGGTTATTTTAGAAGTGTATCCCCCTTACCCTGACTAGAAGCAAGGGTCCCTATTTGGACAAAGGTACCTACCTCTGCCAACTAGAGACCCCCATTTCTAACAATGCCCATTAAAGATCCAGATGTATAGATTCATAGGTATAATGCAAGTTGTTTTTCTATGCCTTCTCATCATAGAGGAAGAATCCCTTAAGAACGGATGATATTAGTAAATATCTCATCTTTATAGCAAAGAAGCCTGATAGTGATTGTGCTCAGAACAGAACTGAGCATGTGCTGCCCAGTAGATTTATGGTTGCTCTACTCATATAATGAATTATGTTGTTGTATATTACCTAATGAATCCTCATAATGTCACCAATACCTTCCCACAGCTGCTAGCTGAGCTGGCTCCCTGCATGCACATGGGCCCATCTGCCCCACGCCATGAGACTTGCCTTCAGCCAATCGATTTATTTGAGCTGTGAAAGAGCAAGGAGGAAAATGTATGTGTGGTAACCGCAGGGGTAATTTTAGAGGGTAAATGGAAAGAGGAGAGGGTTAATGATTGTGATTTGAAAGATGTGAAGACTAAGTTAAGGCAAGGTTGAAACAAAGGTTGAAAGTTGGAGACTATTCCTTAATGTATGGAAGAAATTAAGTGAAAAAGGAATGGTTTGTTGTTTAGGGGATCTTGGTAAATTCCTCCTAAAACCTTATGAAATAGGATTGTGGTTTTGGCACACACAGGGCATGTAGGCATTGTAAAGACAAAGGGATGCATCAGACAGGCTTTCTGGTGACCTGGGATAGATGTCTTGCTGGAGCGACTGGTGCGAGGTTGTACTGAATGTTGTAATAGCGATGACATTCTTAAGGTTAAAAAAAACACCAATGCAAAACAGGCGCTTGCCTGATGCCCCTTGGGAGGAAGCTGCAATCAAATTACTTGGCCGTATACAAGGGGAGCATGCCACTCCTTACATAATTGTACTAATTCTTTTGTTGTCAAAGTTGCCTGAAGTCAAATCTGTAATGGATAGTTCTATAAATGGTGTTATCAGATTCCTGTTTCTGAAAGAGGGCTATCCCAAATCTCCTCTCTCAGACAATTGTATAAAATTTTGTTCAAAGGAAATGTAGGAATGTTTGGTGAAACAGAACAGAAACAGAAAAGAATGGAGTAATTGAGCGGTTTAGAAGGCTTAGAAGGAAGGGATTCAGATTGCACGCATGAACGGCATGTCATGGAAAGCTGAGCTGAAGAAGGCTGTGTATTGCATGTGTCCTCATGCTTTGACGGCGAGTTTCCCTTTAGAGGTATTTAGGGGAAGGAAACCGAGCACATATATTTCGCTAAGTTGGATGCCGTGGTGGAGCAGGTATATAGAAAATGTAAAGGGTGGACTTTGTAAGGAAAGGGAGAAGGTGTGTCAAGATAATAGAAAGTCAAGATATTTCAAAGGTCTAGCTACAGGTGTTTTTAAGTTTGGAAACAGGATCCTGGGTGATAGATACAACATCAGTTGGGCATGCTTCATGTCTAGATTCTCTAAGCCAATGCAAGTCACACAGTAGTTTAAGAATGCTATAAAGACAAGTGATAACAGAATTTGGAATATTAGTAGGATAAACAATTGTCATGTGCAGTGTGTGTCAGTGGAATGGTGAAGTGGGTGTTACACCTTTGTCAAGTGGGGCTGCACCAAGTCATGTGTCTCATCTGGAGGTGTTTTGGAAAAGAAAAAGTAATAGGAAGACCAGGAGCCCTGCACATTTGAACAATTTTATACAAAGCTAACTTGTTGTTGAAAGAATGTACCTTTCCTGTCAAGTTGCTCAGTGTGCATGCATTGTGTTCGTAGGTGTTATTATTCAAATTCTCCCAATGCATATATTTAGCTGTATATACTTTATTTGTTTATATTGTTTTACAAATGCTACAAATATTAAAGGATGGGACAAGTGTGATGTCTCGGAATGTTGGATGGGGGTTGGAACGTAAAAGTGGGGAATTCCATGAACCTGCAGTTACAGTTGGAAGCCGGTAGATGAAGTCTCTATTAATAAAGATCCTACCTTTTAGACACCATTTCTTGTGATGTCCTGCTCAATTTTACACTACCCTATTTATCAAAAATGTTGTGGGTTGCAAATATATGACTGGCATAAAGTGATACTCCTGATCTGGGTCCCAGAAGTAATCCTGTCCCTTGCTCTAAGAGCGTCGTGGACAGGAAGTAGCTTCCAGGGTACCGTGTGCTGTTTTTCTACTACAGACACACCAAGTATTAAAATCGAGCACTACACTCTAGCCTGACTATTTCTTTTCTCTTGTTGTTTGAGTGTTACTGTTTAAGGAGAGGCAGCATAAATTACTAAGCAGTCATTATTGGAATTTCAGAAATTTGATAAAAATTAAAAAGATAATCTGTTATTGATATAGTGCTTTTGCCTAAGTGCTTTGCAGATAAAATGTTTACGTACAATTACTGTTACCTAATCAAAATAGTTATGCATTTTATCAACTTTGGAATGATGAAAAGCTGAGCTGATTTAAATTGATGTGAACCTGCAGATCAAAAGCCAACTTCAGGATCAAGTGCTAAACTCACAGTATTATTTAACAATCTTCAAAGTATTAAATAAAACCTATTGGCCACTGAGAGCCCTTATGGATCATTTGTCTTAAACCTATGGCAAAAGGCTTGCACTTTTTTCAGTAAAAACTATAGCAGCAACTTAACAAGTGCTGGTGCTGTCCATTAAATGTATATCGGCCTTAAAGAGAAGTGGTTTTGCTTTTTTTTAATTTTAATTTTTTAGAATTTTATGGAGCGCGAACTCAACCCGAAGGTATAAGAGCGCTTTACATGAGCACCAGTTACGTTACAGACGGACACATTCATTTTTGGTAGGCACGGGGAGATTGAGTGATTTGCCTAGAATCACAGGAGGATGAGCGCCCCTGCCGAAACGTGAACCCAGTTCCCCAGCTTCGAGGTTGACCCATCTTGCTGTCAAGCACTGGTTCTGTCTGTTAGCAGCTTGGTTTTACGGCAGACTAGGGTGGTTCTAAATATCAACCTACAAAAAATCAAATGCAGAATAGCGACTGTCACTATGCCATTAAGGTAAGGATATATAGATAAGTATAGATTCACTATTCTTAGCCCCATATCAACATATACTGAAGGTTATGAGGCTGATTTAGAGTTTGGATGATGGGATACTTCGTCACAAACATAGGATATAATGCACTTGTACTATGGAGGACTGGATATCCATCATGTTTGTGACGGATTATCCCTTCCGTCAAACTCTAAATCAAGCCCTAATTTGTCATTGTCCGTAGTATGTATATTTTCATTGTGCATAGATGTGGAGTAAAGAATAGTAAATCTTTATTTACCTATACATACTTACTTTGATGATTAGTGGTAACCGATACACTAGAGGTAATATTTTGGTAGGTCAATGTGAAAAACTCAATTTTCTGGCACTACGCCATTAAAAGTACAGCAGCCCTTATTTAAAAAAAATCTATGTATTTGTATTTTTATACCAAAACAAACATTACTAGCTTGGCTCTTAGATACAATTTTAGTTAATCTGTTACATTGTCTGTTTGCTCAGGATTAAGTACACAGTTGTCATTTCTTGCATGCATCAACTGTACAATTCTCAAATAATGGCAATGAGATGTTCAATGATACAGTAAGGTATAATACATAAAGGGGCATATTCTCAAGGAGCTACTGCCGAGTTATCGGCACTTTAACGCATCCAAAGTCGCGCTAAATTTATTGCCCCATTCACAAGCTGGTGCTAACAGCCCATAACACCAGTTTTCCTGCGAAAGCAGTCGCAAAAAACATCGCCACAGATGACCCCGGCAACTAACGCTAATGAGATGCAGAGTAGGCGTTCCCGAGCAATAAGCCGCGACAACACCACAACGCAACATTCTCAACGACCAGCCACATCTGCGATAGGAACACAAAACAGGCGATACGGCGCGTTACGAGCAGGAAATTAACACCTGCTCTGACCTGGTGCAAAGTCGGACGTCAACCTGCACAAGAAAAGGGAGTCCAGCCCACAGCCACACCTGAAGAACAACAGATGTCATGGAGCCACTCACCATGCACCCCGGAGCCCCCAGAGGGCAACAACACCCACCGCCACCACCCCCAGGACCGCCACCCCCCCAACGGACCCCCCCCCGGACCACCACAGAGGTAGCGCAGACAAAGACAGCAGACCTTCAGGAAATGCACCAGCCCCACAGACCTAACACCAGACAATGCCAATGCCCACTACAGGCCCAAAAGGACAACCATCCTCCGCATCCTGAACATCATTGCCCACAGGCTGACGGTACCAACACAGCGGACAACCAACATCCCTCCACAGATAAAGCTGCTGGCTGTGCTGCACCTGTTGGCCTCTGGTACCCTCCCAAACAACAACCGCCCGAGTCAGAGGAGTCGAACAGCCAGCCCCATCCAAGTTCCTCACACCTGTCCCGGATGCCCTCACCAGCTCGGGACCCCAGCACCCATACGTCTCCCACAATGCGCAGGAATAGCTGGAGACCAAGCAAAGACTATACGCTATAGCTGGAGCCCTGCATGTGTCGGGGGCAATCCACTGCACACTTGTCCCACTTGTGCCCCCTGCCAACACCGCACACAATACCCCAACAGAAAGCACACGCATCCCATCAACGTGCAGGCAATAGTGGGCCACAGGGGACTCCTCACCAATGTCATGGCCAACTACCCAGGCAGTGTGCATGTTCCCTTCATCTTCCGACAGTCCAACATCAACCAGCGCTTCCAGGATGGAACCCATGGGAATGCACTGCCCATTGGCAAGTACCAAATGAACACACCACACACCTCAACCCCACAATCATACAACTCACAACTCTGGCACTGCACACGTCACAAAACCATATACAACATGCCAAACAACATGCCCCCCCACCAGACACGACAGCACAACTTACTGTGGCAACCTTGGTCAGCCATGTACATGAGCCATCGACGGCATGGCACCTCAGCCACACAATACCGGAATGTGGGGAGAGGTGGGAACCAGGCATGTGCGAAGGAGGCAAGTGACCCATGAATGAGTATGTACACAATGCCAAGTGTGGCGGAGATGTGCTGGACAGGCTGCAGTATGCAGACCACAGACACAGCCATGTCTACATGCACTGCTGGTGTTTGGAGTGTCGTGGACAGTGGACGCAACCATGTCACCCCAGCCAGTGGGGAAGATCGCAGAAATGTAGCTTGTGACGTCCCCCCCATAAGCGTGTGCGGAGTGGGCTGGCCCGGCGTACGCCAGGCCAGCGCAGGGGTGTGAATAAAAAGCATGTAGCACTGGGCTTGGTTCTCTTCCGGAATGCCCAACGCGTCTGCCAGGGCGGCGCCTCCCACCCCGCCACGAGGCAGACGCTGTCCCCATGAGCGGTGTGGCCTGCGACCATGTGCGCCTGCTGCACCTCCCAGGCCGCTGGTCCCCGGAGCTGTCATGTCTGTCCCTGCGCAGCCAGGCCTCACTGCTCACCTGCCGACACCGGCGTGTGTCAAAGAGGGCCCACCACGTGCCGGCGCAAGCTCCAAGCCCGAGGCCTGCGACTTTCGCAGCCTCCTCAGACCATCATGGCCTCCACGACAGGCCCACTTTACTCCTTTTTCGTTGACGTACACCACCGCTGCCTCCGGCTTACACTACGCTCAAGTAGGTCACACATTTGGAACTGAGTCTTGATTATGCTATGGCAGAGTACACACTTTATGGCGGAGTTTATATCACTATACTCCCTTCGATGTGGTGACACAAAGTATGTGCATGGCATCCCAACCACACGTGTCTGTGGGCCCCTGATGACTACGCCTTCGGCCTACACTGTGGACGTGTAGGTCACACATGTTGAACTGATTCGTGATTTCAGCATGGCGGAGTACATATCACTGTACGCAGGGAGACGAGTAAGAGGAAAACGCGGTTCAGTCCGGAGGAGAAAAGGACCATCGTTACGGAGGTGTCCGAACACTGCCGACAACTGCCCTGGTGTCACCAACCCTGTGCATCGCGGGCCAATGACACATGGCTGTGGGCCCCTGCTGACCCCTGCCTCGGGCCTACACTGCGGTCAAGTAGGTCACACATTTGGAACTGAGTCTTGATTACACAATGGCCGAGTACACACTTTATGGCGGAGTTTATATCACTATACTCCCTTCGATGTAGTGACACAAAGTATGTGCATGGCATCCCAACCACACGTGTCTGTGGGCCCTTGATGGCTACGCCTTCGGACTACACTGCGGTCCTGCAGGCCCCACACAAATCCATGCCAGTCCGTACCAGGCAGGACACGGCATTGTCGCTGGCCAAACACCCGCTCAGCTCTGTCGCTACTTCCTCGGTCAACCACGAGTCATCCCCACATGCCATTTCAACGCCGTGTGTCAGTGTTCCAGGAGGAGCTTGCTGAACAGCGGTTGGCCCGCGCTGGCCGCTGCCTCCGCACGACACATCGGGTGAGTAGTGCACACATTGGTAACTCAGTCATGATTCATTCATGGCAGACCTGATATCATTGTACTGGCCTCGTCGCAGACTGCATCCCCTGTCAGCTCCAGTGCCACTAAGTCTGTTCCCCGACAACCATGGACACTTTCTTCTTGAGATTTGTTGGCGACTGAGTCCATGGACTGGGGGTTGTCTTCATCATCATGTTGGTGATACTGACTATGTGGCCAAAACGGGGCTGTAGCATTCCACTCCTCCATTTGCCGCTTCCGGCCAGCTCCTGCCCTCTGCATCATGCCCTGGAGGACACCTTCCACTGTCCCCCACAAACCTCCGCTACATTCACCTTCGCCATCGACGAGGACCCGCTCACCTCGCGTGGCCCTATCTCACTGCACCTCAAGTCACCGTCCCGTGGCGGTGTGCCTGTGCCGGCTGCAGTGCATCCGGAGCCACTGACTCTGTGCAGCTCAAACCATGGCCCCAGTCTGATGGCATGTTGGATGGCCTCTGGGTCGATGGTCTGGGGGTCATCAACGCCATGTGTCTGTGGCCCTGCGATGTCCACTGCCTCCGGCCTCAACTGCGGTCCACCTTGGCTCACACATCACATCGAGTCCTGACCTGCCCGGACGTCGCATCACCGCAGGATGCACACGCCACCACCACCAGGACCGACTCCAACGACAGGTGCCAGAGTCGGAGGTGTCTTACTGCCAGACTGTCAGAGTTGCTCACACCTGTCGTGGGGGGCCATCATCAGCTTGATACCCTGCTCAGCTCTTCAGGTGCCACTGACTCAGTGCACCACAAATCAAGGAACATTCTGCTTGCATGTTGGGTGAACACTGTACTCCCTCCGGCTACCACCATGATGCTTCACAGTTGTTTCTGTTGTGCTGGTGTTTTATGTTTCAGCTTCAATTGTGATCACTGTTCAAGTTGTTGCCAGCACCAACGACTCCATGAGGGCTGGCTTACACTCACCCCACACACATCCAGCACATGCGTCACTGTACATGTGACCATGCCAATAAAGGTGTCGAGCGCACGTGCCCGTGGCCAGTTCAACGAACTATCTGTGTGTGTCAGTGTGCTCATGATGTATGCATTTGTGCCCTGGGCACTACGACATTACATTGTTCCATGTACAGAGGACACAGCCATGTCACCACAGGCAGCGGGTGGGACATTGCACATGTAGCTTTGTCGTCCCCCACTCAATACGTAAAAGGAGTGAACTGGGCCGGCGTACGCCAGTCTGGCGTGGGGGTGTGGATGATCATCCCGTGGCTCTGGGTGTGGTTCAGTACTGGAAATGTGCAAAGGCATGTGTCTCTGTCGCAGTGTGGGTCTCCGTTGGGGAGTGTTGGTGGGCCCTGATGGGACTTGGACACCCACGTATGTGATCTGGTTCGGCTTCCATGAGGTAGTGGCCTACCCGCACATGTTCGGCCACCCCCTTCTGGCAGTCTGACACCTGGCCTTGGAATGTGATGCTGCTGGGAGCCAGCCGGGGTGGTGGGTGTGTCCAGCTGTGTTGTCTGTGCAGGGGGTGGGGTGTCCTCGATGCAGAGGTGCTGCCCTGCTCCTGGAGGTCTATTGCCTTAGATGTCCATGGACTGTTGTGGGGCGTAGGTGTCGGAAGTGTGGTGGTCCTCTTCAGCATCACTGTAGAGTTGTCTGGTCTGTTCTGCTGGGGGTGTTGTTTGACCCTCTGCAATGTGGGGGGAGATGCTTGTTGACATTGTGTTGGCATGTATGTTGCCGCATTGTTCACCTTTACATTCAGACTTCATGACAATGTACATTGTGACTGTTTGGGAGGGGCGGACTATTTGATGCGGGACAGTGGACATTTGGACTACATGACGTAGGTGAGGTTGTACACATACCTTTGCATCTCACAGTTTCCTGCTATGTCAGATGTGATTGGCCATTTTCTACGCACAGGCGGACCCAGTTGTGTCCTCTGTTCTGCAGTGTAGGTGTTGGGCTGTGTACCACAATGTCGTCCATGTGGGTGTGCTGTAATTGCTATGTTTGTGTGCTGCTTTGTGTGGGAGTCGCACCTGCAGCTGTGATTTTGCTGCCCCTTATCCCTTGGAGGCGGTGTGCCTTTGGCTTTTGTGCTTTTGCGGTGCTGTGATGTTTGCGACTTGGGTCATTTGTGCTATTGGACGGTTTTTGTACTCTTGTGCATTGTTTGTCTGCAGATGTGTTGTTGACGTCAGTGGTTGTTATGCAGGTGGCTGTGTCAGAGTGTGACCTGCTCCTTTCCGGATGCGGTCCACACTCAGCCACCTCAGTCTCGTGGCGTGCACAGTGTCATGGTGATTGTACTCCAGCCATGCTGCTGGTCATGTGGTGTCACTTGCATTGTCAGTGTGGCTCTCACATATGCATCTTTGCTGTGTTTCGCATGGGTGCATGTGTGTGTTGTGTAATTGGTGTTGTGTGGGGTGGGACCCCTTTGGGCACATGGTGAACGGGGGCCTACTTGATGTTTGTATGTGTGCTGCAGTGTGCCACGGGGATCAGGGACATGACCCAGGGTTATTGTGAGTGTGCGGTGTGCTACACGTGGTTGTGCATGTGTGCCATTGTGCCCGTCCCCCCACCCGTCCCCACAGTCCCTGTTCGTTACTCACCCTGTTGCTGTTGTGTCAGGTCATGTCGAGCAGTGTCCGGACTCCCGACTCCTTGCACCGTCTCCACACTGATGACTGTGGGCGCCATTTGCTCCAGCTCCTCCTGTGGTGCAGGACTCCCACCTCCATTCGCCGTTGCTGCCTTCCTTTTGGCAGCGGGTTTCTGCTTAGTTTGGCTTTTGATATCGTGCCAGCGCATCTTGGCCTCCTGGGCACTCCGACTGCATTCACAATGGGATGCCATTTTTCCGTCTGTATTGCCAATGACACGGTGGTGGTGACGGACAGTTGTTGGTGGTGCTCTGTCACCTCCGTGACGACGATCGGGTTTTCCTACGGACTGTACCCCGTCTTCCTCTTCCTCTTCTCCTTGGCCTTCCCCGCCCCCGAGGTTCATTGCTGGTGGTCTGTGGGGCTTGTGGGGTTCGCGTTGACCTGGGCACTCGTTCCGGGTGCATCCATGTTGCTGCGCAGTTTGATTTGTTCATGGTGTGTTATTCTTGTTCAGCTTTTATGGTGCATTTTCCCGCCAGACGCGTGGGGATTGCAGGCCTATCGCTGGTTGTCGCTGTTTTTTTTTTCGTGGTTGGCCTCATCGCAACTTTATTTGCGCTGGTGTTTCGCATTTTTCCGGCGTTGCGTTGTTTTTAACGCGGTCATTTGACGCGTTATCGTGGGACTATTGCATGGTGACGCCAGGTTGAGAATGCTACGTTAACACAGCGTTGTTTTCCCGCGATGGACTGCGATGTGAGAAGTTGCGTTAAGCTAAACTTGCGATGGTTATCACATCTTCTTGTGAATATGCCCCAAAGTCACTTCCTGTTGTACTGCAATGTGGATACCATTTCTAATCAGTGAACTACTTAGGCACTGGGAAGGGATTGTTACCAGAGCTTTGTATCATCTATGGAATTGCATAGTAAGTGATCAGGGGCGTAGGAAGGACCAGGTAGTCAAATCTTATTCAGGGAGGGATTGCTAAAAACTGAAATAGAGAGTCAAGCAGCAAGCATCGCAGAGAATCTATGGAAATGACATCTTAACACTTCTAGCGAGTATGCTTTCAGGGGTTCAAGGAGGGAGCGAGGCATCATCTTTGCTAGCTTCTTGGAGTTGAAGTAACACAACATCCCATTCCGTGGCAATGGGGTGTTTATGGAGACCATTTGTATCCTTACAACTCAATGCTTTGCTCTCCACTTCAGTACATCGGATTAATGAACTTTGATCTGAGACCCATGGGGAGGAGGGCAAATTCACCCTCCATGTCAGTGTGAGGGTGCGCTTAGCTATTTTATTTTTTTAGATGCAACAGGACTGTTTGTATACATCGAAATTGATTATTGAAATACAAATCAAGCAATTCAAACTATAAATTCATTCAAACAGCCACCATGACATGATTATACTCAATTATGTTACATTGAAAACTTCCTTATATACTTCACAGATTATTTTTGCCTATTTCTACCAATATTTCCATATTCTATTCACTTTAATTGTGGACCCTGTTATTTTTCCATACATTATTTCAAGAGTATGGACTCTTTGCATCTTGAGAAACCACTGAGATACTGAGGGAATTCTATCTGATTTCCAATTTGCAAGAATCAGTAATATTGCCACTAATGTAGAAATAATAACTAATTGACGCTGTCCAATCATCATTTCTAGAGGAAAAACCATAATGCCAAACAATGGCCCATATACATCCAGAAAAACATTGAATTTCAGTCTTTGGCTAACTTCAGTAACAATATCCTGCCAGAATTTTGTAAGATGAATGCACGTAAACATGATATGGAGCCTGTCCCCTTAAACATGATTACATCTGAAGCATCTGGATTCTGCCCCTGGGTACATTTTGTGAGTTTTGGCTGGGGTATAATATAGCATCGATTTGCTGACAAAATCCATTCTTCTTAAATTGGCAGCTCGTACAGCCTTGCAACTAAATTGATTATAGAACTGCCACTGAGAACTATGCAGTCTACAACCTGTTGAGGATTCTATTGACTGTAGTAATTCTGAAATCAGCACCTCTCTTCTTTTGGGGTGCAGTAATCTGTGCCAATTCCCCGTACCCTGTATCATGGAAATAAAATGGGCATTGCCAAGATTATCTGTTAGTGTTCCATCCCCTATTTTAAATCCAGAGCAAAAATGCTTAATTTGTATGAAGCTGAAAAAGAGAGACGCACTGAGATTGAAGTTCAGATTCACTAGCCTTTGCCATTGTGAAAATTCACTATTCTGATAAAAATCTTGCACCCTCCAAAACCCCAAACGGGACCACCGACTACAGGTATGATTGGACAGACATAAACCCAGTGGAATACATTCTACTTGTTTGGACTGGGGATGAAACTGAGGGATTTTGAATTCTTCCCAAATCCTATTAAAACGATCCATAATGGTGACAGGGTCTTGTATCTAGCCTTTTATGTAACCTTGGGATTTTTAAAAAAAGGGAAAACCCCAATTTCAGATGTATTTACCATATGTTTTAAATAAAAATTCCCCTCACTCGAAATATCGGAAGAGGAACTCACCAACTTGTCAAGAAATATCGCCTGAAAGCAGATTTATATATTGGGGACCTCCTTGGGATCCAGCTGAATAGCTTGAATTTTGATTCTGGGTTTCTTTCCCTGGCAAATATAGGGGTATATTCACAAGAACGTGTGATATCTACCGCAAGAGTAGCGTAACGCAACTTTCAATATCGCAGCCTAGCGCGGGAAAATAACCCAGTGCCAACGTGGAATTCACAACAAGGCGGTAGCATGCGATAGTCACCAGATAACGCGTCAAATGTCAGCATGAAAATCAACGCCACGCCTCAAAAATGCGAAACTCGAACGTCAAAAAGCATGCGATGAGGCAAATCGCGGTACAAAAAGTTGCGAAAACCAGCCACAGGCCTGCAAATCCCACGCGTCTGGCGGGAAAATGCACCATAAAACCTACAGAAACACCACACCAGAAACAAGCCAAAGCACGTAGCAACATGGATGCACCCTGACCCAGCGCTGAGGTCAACGCGAACCCCACAACCCCCACAGACCACCAGCAAGGAACAACTGGGTCGGGGAAGGCCAAGGAGAAAAGGGAGAGGAAGACGGGGTGCAGACCGCAGGAAAACAAGACCAGTGTCAAGGAGGTGACAGAACACTACCAGCAACTGACCCACAAGCAGACCACCTGGAATGCAGTCGGAGTGCCCAGGAGGCCAATCCAGGAGGCCAAGAGCCGCCTGCAGGACGTGACAACCTAAACCAGGTACAAACCCGCTGCCAACAGGAAGGCAGCAACGGCGAGAGGAGGTGGCCCAACAGGTGCGGGTGTTGCCCAAACCATGGAATGCGAACTAGAACACATACGTGGGTGCCCAATACCCTTCAGGGACCACCTACACCCCACAAAGGAGACCCACACTGCCATAGAGACACATGCAGATGCACATACCCAGTACAGAACCACGCCCAGGGGCACGTACATATCAGTCACACACCCACGTTGGCCCTGCGTACGACGGCACAGTCCACTCCCCTTACGAATTGAGTGGGTGACGACAAAGCTACATGTTCAGGTTCAAGCCCGCTGCCTGCGTTGACATGTCTGCATCCGCTGTACACAGCACAATGTAATGTCGTAGAGCCCAGGGCCCCCATGCATACAATAAGACCACAGGGACACATGCACATATCATGTTGAACTGGCTACGGGCACGTGCGCCCGGCCCCTTTATTGGCAGGGCCACATGTACAGTGACGCCTGTGCTGGATGTGTGTGGGGTGAGTATAAGCCAGCCCGCACGGAGTGCTTGGTGCTGGCAACAACCTGAACAGTGGACACCAGTGTAATGGGAACAGAAAACACCAGCATAACAGAGTCAACTGCAGAGCAACATGGAGGGATCCGGAGTAAGGACAGAGGTCACCCAATATTCAGTCAGGAGGTTCCGTGAGTTGTAGTGCACTGAGGTAGGGGCACTAGAGAAGAGCGCGCTCATGTGAAGAAATTGCCAGGATTGTGTCCCTTCCGGTTAGTCCTGATGCACATGCAGTGCGGTGTGTTACACCTACATCAACTTCCTCATCAACGTCCCAGGTCCCCCACACTGCATGAGGTGACAGTTGCGTCCGCAGCCCACAGCGCAATACCCAGTAAGAGATCCGGGTGTGTAGCTTGACTACCACCACCAGTCTGCATTCCTGCCTAGGGGCTGTTGCCACCTGCCCTCCCATTGTCTGTGCCTTCTCCCGACCGCACACCTGACACATCTTCCTCATCATAGTCCCAGGTCTTCCCCACTGCATGGGGAGACATTCCTGCGCAACCTCACAACAGCACAAAACTCAATCAGTAACGGAGAATGGCTTGCGGTGCACTGAGTCACTGGCACCTGGAGTGCTGAGCAGGGTAGCAGGCCGATGATGGCAACCACGACAGGTCTGAGCATCTCCGCAGGTCTGTCAGGACCACCCTTTCGACTCTGGCAGATGGCGGTTGGAGGTGGTCCTTGCGGTGGTGGCGTGTGCCTCCTGCGGTGATGCGATGTCCAGGCCGCTCAAGACTCGATGCCATGTGTGGGCCCTGGTGGCCCGCAGTTGGGGCCGGAGGATGCGGACAGCGCAGGGCCACAGACACATGGCGTTGATGACCCCAAGACCATCGCTACAGAGGCCATACAATGTCTCAGAAGAAGGGGTCCCAGGCCTTAGCAGCACAGAGTTAGTGGCCCCGGATGCACTGCGGCCGGCACAGGCACCCAGCCACGGGACGGTGACATGCGGTGCAGTCAGATGGGCCATGCGACCTGAGCGGGTCCCCATCAATGTCCGAGGTGTATGTTGCGGAGGGTTGCGGAGGACAGTGGAAGGTGTCCTCCAGGGCATGATGCGGAAGGTCTGATGTTATCTGTAAGCAGCAAATGGAGGAGTGGAAAGCGCAACCCTCGTTTGCACCAACAATTTGGGATCAGTTACATGAGGATGAAAACTAGCCCCTAGTCCATAGACTCAAACGCCACCAATGTACGACCAGTGAGTGTCCATGAATGTCGGGGAACAAACTTAGTGGCACAGGTGCTGTGAGGGGATGCAGTCTGCGATGATGCAGGTACACATATGTGAACTCCAAGAATGCCAAATCAAGGCTCTGTGACCTACTGGACCGCAGTGTAGGCCGGAGGCAGCAGTCAGCAGTGGCCCACAGCCACGGGTCGTTGGCTCGCGAGGCACAGAGTTAGTGACACAGTGGCAGTTGTCGGTAGTGTTCAATCACCTCCGTGACGCTGATCCTGTTCCCTCCGGACTGCAACGTGTCATCCTCTTACGCCCCTCCGTGCGGGCAAAGAAATGTATTCTGCCTTTTGAATTACCGATGTTCAGTTCCAAATCTGTGATCCCACTCGTGCGCAGCGTAGGCCGAGGGCAGTGGTCCGCGTAGGCCCACAGACACGTGTGGTTGTGATGCCATGCACAGACTTGTTGCCACCACATCGGAGGGTGTATAGTGAATTGTTCTCTGCCTTGAATAATGTTCACTGCCATGGTGTAATCAAGACTCAGTTCCAAATGTGTGACCTACCTGACCGTGGTGTAGGCCTGAGGCAGCGGTCAGCACGGCCCATTCACCGAGTGTCGCCGGCATAGGTTGGATGGCCCCACCGGCCTGCATAGTTCAGGTTCAGTGGCACCACGTGTAGCAGGCTGGCGTTGAACAGGGTTAGTGGCACCACGTGTCGCAAGATGCCCATATGGAACTATGCCTCACTGATCGGGGGCCTGGTGCTGTGGCCACTGGCCCAGATTTGGGGTCACTGCCATGCATGACTCAGGACACAGTTTCACATATGGGACCTACTGGTCCGAAGAGTAGGCCGGGGGCGGCAGTAGAGTACGTCAATGAAAAAGGAATAAAGCGAGCCTGTGTCGTGGAGGCCGTGATGGTCTGAGGTGGCTGCCAAGGTCGCGGGCCTCGGGCTAGGGGCTTGAGCAGGCACGTGGTGGGCCCTCCTTGACACACGCCGGTGTCGGAAGGTGATCAGTGTGGCCTGGCTGCGCAGGGGCTGGCCTGACGGGTTCGTGGTCCAGCGTGCCGGGATCCGGCAGGCGCACAGCATCTCAGGCAACTCCGCTCACGAGGATGGCGCCGGCCTCGTGGGAGGCGCCGCCCTGGCAGAGACGTGGGTCTTTCCGGAAGAGGACCACGCCCAGGCCTACGTGCTTTTTATTCACACCCCTACGCTGGTGTGTCGTACGCCGGGCCATCCCACTCTGCTGATGCTTAGGGGGGGCGTAACAGGCAACATTTCCGCCAGGTCCCCCACTGGCTGGGGTGACATGGTGGCGTCCACTGTCCACTACACTCCATGCACAAGCGATGTATGTCGCCATGGATATGGGTGTGTTCTGCATAATGCGAGGTGTCCAGCACATCTCCGCCACTCTTGGCATTGTGTACTTTCCCAATGATGGTTCTACTGCATCCTTCACACATGCCTGGTTGCCACCTCTCCCCACATTGGGCTATTATGTGGCTGAGGTGCCATGCCGTTGCTGGCTCATGTTCAGGGCTTGCCCATGTGGACATTGTAAGTTGTTCTGTCGTGTCTGGTGGGTGGGCATGTTGTTGTGCCTGTTGTATGTGATTTTGTGACGTGTGCATTGCCAGAGTTGTGAGTTGCACGGTTGTGCAGTTGAGGTGTGTGGGGTGTTCATTTGGACATTGCCAAGGGGCTGTGCATTTCCCTTGTTGGCATCCTGGGAACGCTGGTTGATGATGGACTGTTGGAGGTATCATGCACACTGGCTGTGTATTTGAAGGCGACATTGTTGGGTGTTCCACGGTGTTCTGTTGATGTCTGCACATTGGTGTGAGACGTTTGCTTCCTGTTGCGGTGATTGTGTGCTGTGTCACCAGGGTGCACAGGTAGTACATGTGTGCTGTGTATTGCCCCCAACACGTGCGTGCATCCTGCTTGGGCGTATGGTCCTTGCTTGGTCTCCAGCGGATCCTGCAAATTGTGTTGTACGTATGGGGACTGGGGTACCAGGGTGATAGTGATGTCCAGGACAGGTGTGGGGGACTTGGATGTGGCTGGCTGTGAGACTCCTCCGACTCTGGCGGGTGTTGTTGGGGGGGTTCCAGGGGCCAACAGGTGCAGCCACGCCATCAGCTTTGTGTGGGGTGGGATGTTGGTTGTCTGCTGTGTTGGTGCCGTAGGCATGTTAGGCGATGATGGTCAGGATGCGTAGGTTGGTTGTCCCTTTCAGGCTGTTGTGGACGGTGACATTGTCAGATGTTGGGTCTCTGCGGCTGGTACGGTTCCTGGGGTTCCGCTGTCTTTGTCTGCACTGCGTCTGTGGTGGTCCGGGGGGGGGGTGTTCCGGGTGTGGTTTGGGGTCCTGGGGCGGTGGAGGTGGGTGTTGTGGCCCTCTTGGGTGTCCGGGCCGCATGATGAGTGGCTCCATGGCATCTGTTGCCCTTCGGATGTGGCCCTGGGCTGTGCTCCCTTTTGTGGTGCTGGCTGCCGTCCGACTTTACACCAGGTCAGAGCAGGTGTAAATTTCCTGGTACTAACGCACCTTATCGCCTGTTTTGTGTTTTTATCGCCGATGTGGCTGGTCGTTGTGAATGTTGAGGTGTGATGTTGTCTCAGCTTTTGTCATGGGAACGCCTACTCTGCATCTCATTAGCGATATTTGCGGGGGTCCTCTGTGGCGATGTTTTTTGCGGGTGCTATCTCTGGAAAACTGGTGCTGTGGGCTGTTAACACGGGCTTGTGAATGGGGAGGTAAATTTATCACGACTTTGGCTGCGATAAAGTGCCGTTAATTCGGCGATGGCTCCTTGTGAATATGCCCCAAAATTTCTAATTTTGGTGTTTAGTAACTCAAAAAAAGAATTAGGGATTTTAATCATAATGTTTGTAAACAAAAATAATAATAGAGGAAGAATGCTCATTTTAACTAAGGCAACCTAACCCATGATTAATATAGAAAGATTCTGCCATTGTAAATTGATTTAGTAAATTATGCATCTTACTTAATGTGGCTTTACAATTTAGTGCAAATAAATCTTCTAATTAAGAGATCAATAACATTCCTAAATATCTTATAGGTGAGTTTGGAGAATAATGTGCCTGAATTGTAGGTGGCAATATTTCTGTTGAGCAGTTAAAGAGAATAGCCTCGACTTCCCATGGTAAATCTTATAGCCACCTATCTGAGTATATTCACTTATTTTAGAAAAGGCGCGCAATATGTTAGCTTTATCTGCAGCTAAGTAGAGAGTCATTTATTTTGTTTTTATTTTTATTTTGAGAGTTTTATATAGCGCTGGCTAGACCCAGAGGTATCAGAGCGCTTTACATGAGAAGATAATATAACGCAAACATGGCATACAAGTAGAAAAAAAGATAAAGAAACAACGTGTGAAATATACAAAAACAAAATAAATATACAGGTGCAAGAGCTATACATTTCAAGTAACTAGGTATATGATGTTCGGGGGATGGACAGATAATACTGGACAAAATGTAAAATGGTGATTGGAGATCAGGTGCAGGTCACAGGTTAGGACCCCCAAAGATAATTGGGCCAAACATGGCGTATAAGTAAATAAAAGATAATGACAACAACATGTGAAATATACAAATCAAGTAGATAGACAAATCAAACAGTTAGATAAACGAATCAAATAGATAAACAGGGGCAGGAGCTATACATATCAAGTAATTAGGCCGATGATGTTCATGAAATGGACAAATATTACTGGACTAATATAACATGGTGAGATTGGAGATCGAGTGCAGGTCACAGGTTAGGATCCCCAATAATAATTGAGGAGGTGGATTTTGAGGTCTTTTTTGAAGCTGAAATAGGAGGGGTTGCAGCGCAGGTTTTTGGGAGGGCATTCCAGATGATAGGGGCATTCCCAGAGAAGGAGCGTGATTGTGTGGCTTTCTTTTTATGCAGTGGTGGTATAAGGAGGAGGGAGTTGGTGCTTCTCAGGGGTCGTGTGGTGCCCGCAATGAGGAGTTTCTTGGAGAGGTACTGTGGAGTGTTTTGGTGGAGGACTTTATGAGTGATGCAGGCAGTTTTGTATGCAGATCTGCCTTCAATAGGGAGCCATTTAAGAGATTTGAGAGCCGGGGATATGTGATCGAAGCGTTTGCAGTCTGTAATGAGCCTGGCGGCAAGGTTGAGCACAGCTTTGATTGGAGCAAGGTGGACCTTGGGGATTCCGTTGAGGATGGCGTTACCATAATCAATACGTGAAAGAACAAGTGACTGAACTACAAGTTTAAAATCATCGGTGGGTATAAAGGGTTTGATTTTCTTGAGGTGAAGGAGAGTGAGGAGGGCTCCTTTAGCAGAGTTTTTGATGTGGACGTTAAGGGTTAGGGTGTTGTCGATAGAAATACCAAGAGATTTGACGGAGTTGGACAAGGTGAATGAGCAGTTGAGTGCCTTAAGGTCAGAGATCCATCATTGAACGGGGAGAGGGTTGTTTTTAGGGGAGAAGAGAATGATTTCAGTTTTATTAGGGTTAAGTTTGAGATGATTGGAGTGGAACCAGGTTTGGATTTTGGTGAGGGTGTTGTTCAGGTGTAAGATGTCGGCATGAGTTTTTTTTTTTGTTTAACAATTTTTATTGAAAACAAAACAGCAGCAATCATGACATCGCATAAACATTTCAGCTGGAAATATAGGCATTTTAGGATTACACAAATCACATTCCGCCCAGCAGGAGCCCACAAAATAACATAGAGCGAAGGGCTGAGCAGTATAATGAGGGGTACAGTCACTTCGTTGAGTCTGGGAACATCACTCGCACACACTCTTCTAGTTAGTCCGGAGGATTATGTTATCCCATCTGTGCCCTCCACCTCCAGTAATGCCTGCCTCTCCCGTCTAAATTCCACTGTAGGGGAAATGCAGATGTCCCCCTGTATTTATTCCAGCGTCCCCATTTTTGATCCCATTTACGTGGACAACCTCTATCTTTATATACAGTTTTCTCAGCTACCATGGCATGGTCCATGTCCTTAGCCCAATCTCGCAATTGTGGTATAGTGTCCACCCCCACTTCTGGGCGATGTTCCTTTTCGCTATGCACCACCCCAGAGTGGCCCACGCTTGTTCTGCTTGGGTGAGGTCTGTTGTCTCCCAGATATTAAGAAGGCACATCTGGGGTGATGGATGTATGGTTTTATTAGTGGTCCTTGCCATTTGTCGGGTGACGTCTTTCCAGTATTGTTGTATGGGGGGCATTCCCATAGAGTGTGTATGAACGTACCCAATTGATTACAGTGTCGAAGACAAAGTGTATCTGGCCGTCGTCCTAATTTAAATAACAATTTGGCATCAAAGTACACACGATGGAAAATCTTAAGCTGGACGAGCCGGAGTCGCATCGGGATTGCCACCTCCCGAGGCGAAGCCCGTGCTTCAGTCCAGTCTTCGTCAGGTATTGCCCCCAGGTCCGCCTCCCAGTTAGAGCGCAATTTCCGAGTTGGGTCAGCTCGGTTATTGATCAGTTTTTTGTAGGTTAAGGAGATAGCCTTGCGGGCCATTGGGTCCAGTAACAACCTATCCTCCAGAGGGGAGGAATCAGGGAGGGGTGTGTCTGTAGGGAGGGCAGAATCTATGGCGTGGCTTATCTGAAGATATCGGAAGTGTTCTGACGGTGCTAGTTGGTATTTGAGTTGGAGATCTGCAAATGAAGCCCTCTTGCCCTTGATCCACATATCTCCCACCGTGGAAATGCCAATCGTGTCCCACTTGTCAAATCCTGCACAGACACTCAGTCGTCCCAGGATGTCGGGTTCCCAGAGGGGGTAGCCTTTGTCAGACGCCCTTGCCATCCCATCCGCCGCTGAATCCCGTGCCACACTTCTACCGTACGGGCCGTTGGGCCAGTCAGACCTTGTTTTCGGGGGTTGGAGTATAGCGCTCTATTGTAGCTTCCCTTCCCCATCAGCCACAGATCGGTGCGGAAACTGGGGTCAGTATGAGACCCAAACACCCAACTGTTGATGGCGATTAGTTGTGACGCCTGATAATAAAGGCGCATATCCGGCAACCCAATGCCTCCATCGTACCATTCCATCGTGAGCTTATTTGTGGCTATCCGGGGCGGTCTATTATCCCATAGTAAATCTCTAATTGCTGCCTCAATCTGCGAAAAATAGGTTCCGGGGATCGGGATTTGGGTATTCTGCAGGGCGTAGAGAAAACGTGGTAGGGCTAGCATCTTAACTAATGATGCCCGCCCCAGAAGGGTAAGGGGTAGTGTCTTCCAATGGATGACATCCGATTTAAACCTCTGCAGCGGTCCCCTCAGATTCTGTTCATAGAACACTGTTACATCAGTTGTGATAAAAATGCCGAGGTATTGGAAACCCTGGGTCGCCACAGGAATGGTGTAACCTCGCGGACTCTGGGGTGGATTACCCCAGAGGGAATACATCTGGGATTTGGCCCAGTTTATCTGGTAACCAGAGTGGGCCCCAAATATATGGAAGATATGAAGAACTCGGCGGAGTGAGCGTGCCGGTGAGGTAAGATAAAGTAAAATATCGTCCGCATATAGCGATATGCGGTCTTCGTGGCCGTCTGCCCACTTAAAGCCTCTGATACCGGGGTCTCCCCTGACCCAGACTGCTAACGGCTCCAAGACCAGGGCAAAGAGGAGGGGCGATAGTGGGCAGCCCTGCCTTGTACCACGGCCCAGAGGGAAAGAGCCTGAACGATGGTTGTTTACTGAGACATGGGCGGTAGGAAGGGTGTATAACAGTCTGATCCACCCAATCAACTTGGGCCCGAGCCCAATGCGATTCAGAACCGCGAACAGATAGTCCCATGCCACGGTGTCAAATGCCATTTTGGCATCAAGCGCGAGCAAGACAGCCTCTTCCTCCATCGTTGTCACACGACCCAACGCGCCATGGACGCGGCGTAGGTTACGGGCTGTATTGCGTCCCGGCATAAATCCCGATTGGTCGGGGTGGATCAAATCAGTGAGATATGGGAGTAGGCGGTTAGCCAACAGTTTAGCCAAGATTTTGGCCTCTACGGTAATCAGGGAAATGGGTCGGTACGATGTACACTCCTCCGCTGGTTTACCGGGTTTGCGGATGACTACAATAGTGGCCGCGCGGATATCTGCTGGGAGAAGGCCAGCTTCATAACATTCGTTGTAGAGGTTTAGTAAATGGGGAGCGAGTTTCATAGCCATGGGTTTCATTAGTTCAATCGGAAGCCCATTCGGGCCCATGGCCTTACCCGCCCGGATATCTTGAATGGCTTTCTGAATCTCTTCAACTGAGATATCCGCTTCTAAGGCCTCTTTATCTGTTTGGGAGATACACGTGACCTCAATAGTAGCAAGGAGATCTGCCGCCCATGCCGACTGTGAGTTCTGCGGCGGGGTGTATATGTGCTCATAATATTTTGCGAACGTTTCTGCGATGGTTTGAGGATCGGTGGTCAGGACATCACCGGGCCCTTTGAGCGCGCGCACCCATCTTGCTGACTGTTCCTTACGTTCCAGCCATGCCAATAATTTACCGGTACGTTCTCCCTGCTCGTATATTTTATGACGGGTGGCCAGAGCACGTCTATTGGCGTCCTCTAAAAGCAGTTGTCTATAATCTTGTCTCTTAACGTTGAGGTTATGATGAACGTCTTGATCCGCGTTTTGCGCCATGGCGCGTTCGAGGTCCGATATCTCCGATTCCAATTCACTCACTCGCCGGTTGCGCTCAGCCCTGTGGCCCACCATCATTGCCAAGGCTCTCCCCTTTATCACTGCCCCGTAGGCGCCCCAAAGTGTAATAGCTGATTTCACAGACCCTGTGTTTTCCTCAAAATAGTAGTCGGTATCTTTCCGTAGGTTTTCCCGAATGTGTGGGAACTTCAGCGCCCAAGGTTGGATCATGATAGGGCCAGGCTGCACCACACGGCGAGCTCCAAAAACTGTTGTGACAGGAGAATGATCCGACACTCCCCTCGCAAGACAGGCGGAATCTGTGAAGTCTTGTATGTTTTGTGCGTGGGTGAACAGGTAGTCTAGTCGTGATTGGCTGCCGTGTACACCGGATTGGAACGTAAAGTGTGTGTCGTGCAGGTGTGACCATCTCCAGATATCTACCATCCCCAGGGCATTAGTGAAATCATGTAATTGTGTGCTGTGTGCGGAGTCACGTCTGGGCGGGAATCGGTCTATTTGGCCATTCATTGTCAGGTTAAAGTCACCTCCCATCACCAGTGTACCTACAGGTAAGTTCAATAATAGCACACCAATATCTGCCAGTGTCAGGCGTTGGAGGCCCGGTGGGGCGTACACGGAGATAACGTTGAGGACTCTGCCTTCCCAGATGCCCGAGCAAGCCACATATCTACCCAGCGGGTCAGTCCACGTATCTTGTATCATATAGGGGCAGCCCTTTCGAAGGAGGATCCCTACCCCTCTAGACCCGGATGTAAAGCCAGAGTGTGCAGCCATGTGATAGCCCTTTCTATCCAGGGCCTTACAGGAGTTACCTATTAAATGTGTTTCTTGGAACAACACCATATCCAGCCCCAGACGGTGAATGTAGTGTAGCACTATTCCACGCTTGATTTTGTCCCCCAGTCCGTTGACATTCCATGTCATGAGTCTAAGTCCCTGACCTCTTGCCATCAACCACCAATATCGATACAATGATGTGAAAGGGGTGTGTCAATTGGTTGTAATCCATAACGGTATTTGTCTGTGTTGCTCCTGTTGTGTCATCACGCCCCATGGCTCCATTAGGTGTGGGCTCAGTGACATGAATATCAATACCATCTGTGGTGCACTGGTATGAAATGTCATTTCGTATTGCTGCATTAAAACAATAAAAAACATCCCCCAACAAAACAGACCCAAACAAGCCCAAATATGTAATAACTCACCCCCTCCCTGCCTCCCTGCATTACGGGACTAAAACCGCCCCCCACCCCCAACATGCAGAGTGCCTGTCGCCTACCCATAAACAATTCTAGGGAACGTGAGCTACCCCACTCCCATCACAGTTGCAGACAATCAATTTGTTCCTTGTCCCCCAACCCGACCCCACCCCCAGCACTATTTAGAACTCTGGGCTCAACCCGGATAATTGACCATCTCCATTCGGTGTCTCGGCCCAAGATTCTATATGTCCCTGGTCTCAGACCCAGAAACGGACACCACCAGGTAAAAAACACAGCGATAACATTTGACAATAGGCTTTCAAACACTGAGTCAGCCCCCTCAGCAGTGACAAGGAGTGCCGCTTCGCCAGCAAGGGTAGTTCCCTCCCTCCGCCCGATCAGCCCCGTACCTGCTACTCTCGCCCTCAGAGGGCTAGGCACTCGAGTCCAGAGTTAGGAGCCCATTGGGGAACCCTCGGGGATCAAGAGCTATCACACCCAGTTTTACCAGCATCCAAGGTTAGTGCCCCCCCGTGTGGTCCTGGGAGTCAGAGTCTGGGTGTGGAGAAGCACGTTTCTGCTGGCGCCAGTCTTCGGCCGCATCCGCCGCCGAGAGTCCCTTATTCGCATTTTTCCCCACTGTGCGCCATCCCTCGAGCCAGTCCCATGCTTCCTCCGGGCGAGTAAAGAACCATGACTTCCCTTTGGCTTCCACTCTTAGCTTGGCAGGAAACAACATGGCGTATTTAACTTCTTGAGCTCGGAGAGCTCGTTTCACCTCCAGGAAGCTATGCCGCTGTTTCTAGACACGCAGTGTGAAATCGGGAAAGAACATGATTTTACTGTTGTCAATGGTTAGCGGCGGGGCCACCCGCGCCGTTTGGAGAATGAGATCCCGGTCTCGGAAATTGAACACGCGGGCAAGAAGTGGTCTTGGGGGCGCCCCAGGCCTGGGCCGACCCCCGGCACCCGATGAGCTCTTTCGATCGAAAAACATTTAGAAAGTCCTCGAGGCTGAAGACGTTTGAGGACCAGGTCCTCGATGAAAAGGTCCGCTGCTTGCCCCTCTGCGTGCTCCGGGACACCTATAATGCGAACATTGTTCCGGCGCATTCTGCCTTCATAATCATCCAGCTGTTGAGCCATTGCATCGTGGGAGGCGCGCAGTTCAGTAACTTCTCGTTTGAGAAAGCTGGTGTCATTGCTCAATTCTTTAGTCGTGCTCTCCACCGTTCCCATGCGTTCAGCGACTTTTTTCATGTTTTCCCTGATCAGCCCCACATCGGTGGCCACTGTGTCGATTTTCGCCTCGAGGGATGTTTTAATGGCAGTGATCGCTTCAAGGAGATCTTTATTTGTGGGTTCTGTCATGTCACCTGAGGCCACCGCCGCGTCCCGCTCCCCGCTCTGTTGTTTTTGCCAGGCGAATTTATCTAGCTTGGTCTGTGTAGCTGCTCTGTTGCTACGTCCGGTCGCCATGATCACTGCTTCGCCGGCCCCACCCGGAACTACTCACCGCCGCCTGCAGTGGGGTCCTCCACCCAACCTGTCGGCTTTCCAACCCGGGGAGCACCCCACAGGGAGTGGAATGTCAGATGAGTTCTCGTGGCGCCCCACTAAACTCCAAATTCAACAAGAGAGGGTCTGGGTGGGTGTAGGCCTCTAACTCCTCCGTTTTCACGTCGTCTTTTCAACTATGGCGGTCCCAGCGGGGCCAACGGAACACAGCAGATACCCGCCGCAGTGTCCAATCTCACTAGTCCTGGTGTGAGATTTTCCTGTTGTTCTAGGGAGCACCCTTGCTCCAGGTCGTCTGGGGCCCCATCTGTTTCCTACTCCCGGCCTCTATCACACCGCGGGGGGGAAAGGAGTAGCGGGCTCCTACGCCGTGCCCCGCCCGGCCACCGTTGTATCCCACACCGGAGGCGTCAGATACCCCACCAGCTTCTGGGTCGTTTATGGGCCCCGTGCTGTCCCGAATGTATCCCCTCGGGCGGAGCAGCAAAGAGTGCGGGACCAGGGTTAATGGGCCTCTGTGTCAGGCCCTCTCGAGTGCGGGACCATGCCACTGCTGTCTCAGGTCCGCGGTGATTTTCCGAGTCACTGGCGGGGACTTGTGTTATTTGTGGCCGGGCCCACTTAGTCCTGGGGTTAGAGGCCGCTAGGCCACTGATGGCGCTACTCACACGGACGGGCCCGTCGGTGTTCACTCTCCGGTTCCACCCTCTCTCAGGCCTCCGATCTGTCCCCGCTGGCTCCCGCTGGGCCCAGGGTGAAGTGCCAGTTGTTCCGTCTCGGCGGTTCCGTCAGTCTCCGGGGTAGTAGGCCGCAGCCGCGGTCTCGCGTAGCCACGCGCCCCAGCCGAGGTGCACCCCCTCCAGCGGGGACGCCAGGGAAGACCCGGTCCATGGAGCTCGTCACCGGTGCAGCCACCAATCAGGACCAAACTCACACACAATGTCGCTAGGCGCCACCAGACATAGGAGAAGGCTGTAGGGTGTAGATCAGATCGGCGGGACTCTGGATTATCCGGATAATGCGGGAGTGGCGCTCCGGAGCCGAGCTACCGAGCGGCCATTCCCATCAGCAGTTAGCCACGCCCCCCCGTCGGCATGAGTTTTAATCTTGTAATAGATTTGGGTGTCATCGGCGTAGAGGTGGTAGTTGATGCCTGCTTGTTTAAGAATGAGGGTGAGGGGTTCCATAAAGAGGTTAAAGAGGGAGGGAGAGAGAATAGACCCTTGGGGGACTCCAAGGGAGACAGGAGTGGGGTTAGAGAGACAGTTTTGAATTTTGATTTGCTGAGTTCGGTGTTGTAGGTAGGAGACGAACCATTTGTAGGCAATATCATTGAGGCCGAAACGGGTCCTAAGCACATTGAGTAGGGCTGAATGGTTGACTGTATCGAACGCTCCGGAGAGATCAAGGAGGATAAGAAGGCAGGTCTCGCCATTATCAAGTGAGTGGTGGATGTCATCGACGACATTGAGCATTGCCGTTTCGGTGCTGCAGCCTTTCCTGAAGCCTGATTGAAAGGGATCAAGTAGGTTGAAGTTTTCGATGTGTTTGTCTAGTTGTAGTAGGACACATTTTTCAAGGACCTTTGAGAGAAGTGGGAGGTTAGTGATGGGGCGGAGATTGTTTAGGTCATTGGGGTCAGCATTGGGGTTTTTGATTATGGGAGAGATTTGTCCAAGTTGAAGGGAGGTGGGGACACAGCCAGTGGAGAGAGAGGTGTTGATGATTGTGGTCCAGTATGGGGTGATGATGTGCTTAAGGGCAGGGACAAGGTTAGAGGGTAAGGGGTCTTTTGTGTGGGAGGACGGTTTAAGATTACCAATTATTTTAATGACTTCTAGCTCAGTCACGGTGTTGTAGTTAGCCTCAGCAAGGCCTACCAGTGCTTAGGGGTGCTCCCTTCTCTGCACAGAGTCCTCAGACACTTAGGAAGAAGTTGGCATAGAAACTGGAATAAGAAAGACAGAGTTTATTAAACCTCATGAGGTGGAGCTAAATTCGCACATCACCCTTCAGTAATGCATGAAGTAGCACACTGAATGGAAGGACCATGGTCCTTTTATACCCACACAGGGGCTCAAATGAAGGCGGTACAAACACAAATGCTGGTTTTAGATACATATAAGGTCATACAGAAAATGCACAGTCGACAAGTGGGTGGAGCTAACAGTTTCTACTTCTAGTAGACACATCCTGACATTTATAAACTCGGAACAGCTGCAAGCTCAACTGAGCATGTGCAAAGCAAGAGGAACTAAATATAACTTGTCTCTAGGCAGATTTCAAGAGCAGTTAACAGGAAGGTAGGACAGAGCACATGGTGAGCACATGGCAGCACATGGCAGCCAAAATGGCTGCCAGAAATACAAAATGGATTCCACAAAGCGGACAATTTAGCCTCTAAATACAGGCTGTCTTTAGCCAATGCTTAACTTAAGTGCTGCCAAATTACAACAGACGACCCTTTCAGCATTGACTGAAGACATTCGTTTATCTGGGGTAATCTAGATATTCATCCCGTACATCTATTAACATTATTTCGCCACCTCTTTATTCAACATTTGTTGGGCCTTTGTTTCAGCAACGTTCCCTTTGGCAGGTATACAAGCAGAGATGCAAATGGAGCAAAGCATTGGACCACATTGGATACATACACCGCATGAAAAAAGTATCAACATTACATACAGGATAGTCAGTAGCTTCCAGCCCCAAGCAGAAACAAGAGTCCAAAACCATCTAGTCTAATTCTAAGTTTCAGGGCTCTGATGTATTTCAGTGACTATCTATTTCAATTTCAGAATAGCCAACAGCACATACCTAATAAAAACATTTTCAATAGACTTTCTCAGTATTTTTTATGATGGCTAAAGTATCAATTAATATACTTAAGGAAAGAGTAAAGTAACATGCTCAGATGAACTTTTCTCGTGCAGAATAAACATTACTCTTAAAAAAATATTAATGCAGTCAGACATATTATTACAAAAACAATCCTGGCTCCGGGGGACCAGGAGGACCACACTAGGGCCATAGGAATTAGGACAAGGAGCCGCAAAGGGCTGTTCCTCCTCAAAAATGGGACGACCAAAGGGGTACATTACTAACAAAAAAAGAGTCCTTGGGAAATTGTAGCCGCTGTACAAACCAGCCAGAGGGGAGTCTTCTCCCTGTGTCCGTTTGAGCCTCACAGGCAGGCTCTTGTTGTTCCCACGGTGGAGCTGCACAACTCGCAACTCAAGAATCACGGCTCAGTTTGAGAAGAAAAAGTCTTTCTTTCAGAATAGGGCAATCACCCCCCAGGGCAAATACCCTCAACGATCCTGTCCAGTGTCTCAGGCAGTGCACCAGTTTTCTTCACTTTAATCTAACAAGCACCAAGGGCACAGCACCTGTACCCTAAACTCAAGTCCTTCCCTAACTCCTGTATTGCACCACTGGCGCACTGCTCTTTTGTTGGGGCCACTGATTGTAGCCAATATGCTCAGGCATCCCTTGATCAACAAACAAAGGCGTAGACTTGCATTCACTTTGGGACCAGGACTCAAGGCCTGAAGCAACCCTTGTTTCAAAGGGGTCACCTCAAGCAAAAGCCTCCTTGCCGTCCTTATCGGTCTGTGACTCTCTCAGCTGGGCGGCATCAAAAACTGGATCCACAGAAAGATTTCTTCATCCTGATTTGTGACCCCGTCTTTCGCCCAAGACAGTGGCAGGGGTACACACTTTACGTCCCAGTGCTTCCGGCCTTCACTGAGGTCCTAGTTGCCAGCAACGTCTGTGCTGGTTCCCTTTATCTTGACTGTAGGCTGGACTGGTGCTGACTCCCAGGCTGGATCTGATGTCCGGGCCCCTCTGGCAATGGTTGTAGGGCAGCAAATATCTATTGGTGGGCAGAACAAAAAGTCTTTAGACAAGGTATAAAAAGAATCTATCAACAGAGAGGATAGTCTCAGAATACTCTCTTAGTCCTGGGGCCCCATTCATTAGCAAGGTACCCAAGAACCACTTCATCTTATCTGAGAATAAAAAAAACACCATAGACCTATTGGCAAGTATAAAAGGAACGTTTTGGTGAACTGACAAGAGTAATACATCACCCAATCCCAAACAGCCAAGGAAGTCTGTGTTCATTTACTAAATTCTGAGGAAAAAAGAAAAACAATACAGACATACTCCAAATCCTTACATTTGTATATTCCTATATTATTCATCTGAAGAACCTCAAGAAAAAGAAACTTTTCCTACACTACTACTTATGAACCTTGCATTACTTGTACAGGACTGCAGTCACTTCTAAAATACTTTCTCTTAATAAAAACACCTACATGTTACACTTAAGGTCATGCTTTCATGTTATAGGCGCAGCAGGAAAAATCTAAAACTGCTAATTTAACAGATTCTTATTGCAAAAAGAACTAAACTTCAACATAGTGGGTACATTTTCTCCAGCAGATCATGTTATGACAAACAAACTCCTTAAAAACAATATTTTCCTTCAAAATGTTTGCTAAGGATCACATGGGCGTCTTTCCTGCATTCTACTTTTCACGATCCGGACTATGCAACATCATTTTCAAAAGGAAAAAACCCTATCTCCAGCTCTAATAAGGGCTGTCAGCTCAATTACACAGACTAGCTAATAAAAGACTAGCAATGCCCTTGCAAAACTGTATAGAACATGAGAATAACATAAACAATAATGGTATTGCCACCTGAGATTTTTAACAGAAACCCCACTATACAGTTCCCTTTAAAGGTCAAATAAGGGAACATCAATCTGTTCTACTCATTCTTTCATACAGGATGGGCAGTAACATAGTATATATGTTTCATCATTTTATTAATGCTAACAATTTTTAAAACAGTATTACTGAATAGCCAATAACTATCTCATGGCTATTTCCTAGACAACTTAGACAGACTCAAGAGAGAGTGAGAAAAAGAGAGAGAAAACATAATTTTGCCTACCCTTAATTTGTATAGGAGCTAGCCTCCTTCCCCCATTTTGACAGTAGGAAAACCTGAAACAGGTTTACCTTCTGTCAACACTATTTACCCCTATTTGTGGCAACTGGGCTACAAACAACTTGTAGGACATATCTTAGAAAGTGGCTATTTTCTGATTCAGCCTAACACAAGCACATTGAGTACTGTGGAAAGCGTTAGTAACCAATGTACCAATTCCTTCAGCAATTGTAGTAGATTAACATGAGGGCGCATGAATGCAAACTAAAATCCATTTCCTCCTTATCTTAGCCCTTGCACAGTATTCTTTAAACTAAAACCATTATTTTTATATACATGACAGATCAATGCTCAACTGAGGGCTGCTTTTCCTTCGTTTCATATGACTACGCAAAACGTGTGTTTGCCAAAAATAGGAAGCAAAGCTTCTCATTCCTCTCTCTGCGCTGTCATCTCGTCTTTCAAAAACTTTTCAGAGGTCGAAGTGGCCAAGCAAACCTTACCCTTCACCCTGCTAAGTTGCTAAATGCAGAACTCCGACCTTTGACACGTTCAGCAGCTGGTCATTTTTTTGTGCAAGGCTTGCCATGCGGTTTTTGTAATTCAAAGCAACTCTGGAGAATCACGGCTGATAGGCAGTCCTGTCCGGTGTGTTTGCCAGTAATTTAAAGGTAGGATAATAACTTCTGCTGTGGTTTCTGTATACTTATTTTCATTTGTGTACAGTGTGTTGGGTGCAGTAGGTCAGCTGTTTATTCTATACTTGCATGTGTACTTTATTGAAGCCTCTGATCAGTTTAAAAATTGCCCTGAGTGGCAGAATTGCTTTTAAAATAGTGACTTTTGCTCAATTTCGACTTTGGTGGTAGGGGCACTTAAAAATGAATATCCTACAATATTTTGGCATATTAGGGATCACCAGGGTGTCCTCTAGATATCCCAGAGATGGGGGATCAGAAATGTATAAGGTATACCCTTAAAAAATAGGTTTGTATATGCCTAGATAAAGTGAAATTTCACATTGTACTCCCCACATCATGGTAAAGTGCTACTCAAATCCAACTTTGATGCTAGGAGCTATATATTATTCACAATATGATTATCAGACATTACAAAAGATCAAAAACAATTTTATGGCAATTATTTTTAAGAAACATTTTTTCCCTGCATAGAATCAAAATTCTCCTCCTTTATTTTTTTTTTTTAAACTAATGATCACAAACCCTTTTGATGGTTCCATATATGAAAAGCAAGCCTCATTCCTTTCCTATCACCTTTAAATGTATTCATTTATAATACAAAGCACAGAAGCCTTACTAAAACTGAAAAAGTCTGCGCCACTTTTTAAAAGGACAGTTATTATTTAACAGCAGAACCACAGATGTACTTGTTAAAAAGGCATTAAGAAAGGAAATCCCTACTTTCAATTTTGTTCTCTGTTATCCAAAATAATGAAACTGGTTTTTTGAAACTTTTAAAATAATGCAGGCCTTCATACCAGTTTTACACTGACTTAAAATTTTGCTGACTCAGCATTCCTGTCTGTGGCCGTGATCAGGAATAGCCATATGCTATTTATGCAGCTGTTGTTTGTCAGCAGGCGTCGAATTTTCACGCCTTTCTCAGGAAAAAACCCCTTTATTATTTGAAATACCCTGACAGAGTTAAATCCCCATTTGCTGTGTCAAACAGTTTCTTTTCAGTTAGTCAGTTTAAACACAGCTGTTGGAAAGCTTTTTTCTCGGGTGCTGAAAGAAAAGCATGTCACAGTCTATTTAAAAACTGAGGCATTTCAATGCAGTCAAATCTATCTTTCTATAATGTGTATTTAGTTCAGCAACGACCAAATTCACTCAAATTATGTGCATGCCTTTTAATGTCTAATACAATGTATCTAAGGAAAATGCTGTAACATGTTGTATTTTAGTCTATTGATTACAAAACACACAATTTCGTTTTTCTTCCTCTGTATGAGGCCTATTTTAATCCTATTGAATACGAATTCTAATTTTATCTTTAGCATTGTGGCAATTTGCACACATGTATAGTGTCTTACTCTGTCAATTTAATAGTAACATGCAGCTGTTTAGCATATGTTATATAATTCATTTCTGGATTTTTATTTAATATGTAAGTAACTAAATGACAGTTTGCATAACAGAATGATGACAGCAAAAAAAACATAAACAAACTCATTGAGCTCATTCCAGACATTTACAGAAGGGGGTCATACACTCAGAACATACAACACAGCGCGCTTAAAGCTAGCCATTCTTACACAAAGAGCGCAATCGCTATTTACTCACACAAGTATCACCAATGTCAAACCACATAGACATTGAAACACACATTTAACCCACAAATCAACACTTAGGACTTTAAGACAGCTTACAAATTGTACGCAAGACCAAACTATTTGTAAATACTAATTGTAAGTCATATTTACAAGAAGAGCTCTCAAAAGTAGCCCAAAAAACTGTTCCATGGTCAAGAAGCCAAAATACACCAAATTCGTCATTTTTGGCTGGTAGAACACTCAAAAAGCGCTCTGCATATCACCACTTATGAATGTTACTAAGTGCACAGATCAGGATCCGTTTTATGTACATATTTAGTTCCATGGGGTACTTAGTCACCAAGAAAGAAATATCTTTTTACTATATCTAAACCTATTTAGGTATCCCCTCTGAGGAGTCAACTGAGTACTTACTAAATCCCTATTGGTACCTCCAAAACAGCAACACTTTCTGCGAAGTGTGCTAGAAACAGGCATGCCAAAAATAGTGCAGAATATGCAGTATTATAATCAAAGTAGCGCTTAAGGTACTCTTCGTACGTTGCGCTGTTCAAACAATTTCAAATAGAGAAAAATCTCCTCATTACCTGCCTATATGAATTGCAATGCATATATAACTTACAAAACAAATTCCAAAATTGGCCAATCATACAAACAAAGCCACAGTAAGTGTTACTAAAACTACCTTACCAATCAAAGGCATCAAACCAACAGCAAGTGCCGCAAAACGGCTCTTACCAATCAAATGGTGTCCAGGTTCCAACTGCCAAGTTCTCAAATCGACCAAATGGTCACTGCACGGCGAATCAACAAAAGAGATCTCAGTCAAGGACCGGCGCCGCCGGGATGGTCAGATCAAAAAGAAAGGAAAAACGCCATGGGTGCCAAGACTCAGGTCTCCTCAGGCAGCGATCGCGTCCAAGAGCGAGATTCCAATCCTTCATCTTGACCAGTCCTTTGGGCATCCGAGTCACTGATGAGTCCCACGTTGGAAGCCAATTTGTTGTAGTTAGCCTCAGCAAGGCCTACCAGTGCTTAGGGGTTCTCCCTTCTCTGCACAGAGTCCTCAGACACTTAGGAAGAAGTTGGCATAGAAACTGGAATAAGAAAGACAGAGTTTATTAAACCTCATGAGGTGGAGCTAAATTCGCACATCACCCTTCAGTAATGCATGAAGTAGCACACTGAATGGAAGGACCATGGTCCTTTTATACCCACACAGGGGCTCAAATGAAGGCGGTACAAACACAAATGCTGGTTTTAGATACATATAAGGTCATACAGAAAATGCACAGTCGACAAGTGGGTGGAGCTAACAGTTTCTACTTCTAGTAGACACATCCTGACATTTATAAACTCGGAACAGCTGCAAGCTCAACTGAGCATGTGCAAAGCAAGAGGAACTAAATATAACTTGTCTATAGGCAGATTTCAAGAGCAGTTAACAGGAAGGTAGGACAGAGCACATGGTGAGCACATGGCAGCACATGGCAACCAAAATGGCTGCCAGAAATACAAAATGGATTCCACAAAGCGGACAATTTAGCCTCTAAATACAGGCTGTCTTTAGCCAATGCTTAACTTAAGTGCTGCCAAATTACAACAACGGGGAGGAAGTTGAGCAGGGAGGCATTGTTCTTTAATTGTGAGTTAGGGGAGTTGGTTTCCGGAGAGGTAGCAGGGTCAGCTGGTCGAGGGGATGTGGGGTAGGCATTAGAGGTGAGGACGGGTTTGCATTGGGAGTTGGAGGGGAGCTGTGTGGAGGAGAATCAATTTTGGCTATTTTTTCTGAGAAGAAGTGGGAAATTTCTTCACATCTGGCTGAGGAGGCGGTCAGATTAGGAGGTGTGGGGGAAGTTTGGTTACGAATGATTTTGAAGAGTTCCCTAGGTCTGTTTTTGGCATGATCAAGTTGAGTGCGGAAGAAGGAGGCCTTTTCCTTGAAGATGTGTTTTTGTACGTGGATCTAGCATGTCTGAGGAGTGCAAGATGGGCGGGAGAGGGATGGTGTCTCCAGGTTCTTTCCGACAGTCTGAGTGACCGTCTTTCGTTATTAAGCTCGGTATTAAACCAAGAGTTGGAGGGGGTGGTTCTTTGGTTTTTGAGTTTGGGCGGGGCTAGTTGGTCAAGAATACCAGTGACAGTATTGTTAAAGTGTTCAGTGAGCTCATTGGCATTTTGTGAGGGGGGAATGAGAAGAAGTTGAGCTTGGAGTTTAGACTCAAGAACACCCGGGGGGATATGTTTTAGATTTCTGGTCAGTTTCTTAGGTCTGTTAATTTTGGAGGTAGGGAGATTTGCATTGGTAGCAATGGTGAACAGTATAAGGTGATGGTCGGACCAGTCAATGGGGACCATATTGGCAATGGAGGCCAGATCTTCGTTGGAAAGAATGGCGTCAAGGATGGCTCCTTTGGTGTGTGTCGGGGACAGGCATAGTTGTTTGAGTTCATTGATCTCAAGTAGATTGGTGAGGAGGGGGATAGTGGGATCATCGGTATCGTTCCAATGGAGGTTGAGATCCCCAAGAAAGAGATTTTTTGAGTTGGATAATGAGGATTGTGTCAGGAGCTCAGATAAGTCCTCGATGAAGGGCTGGGGGGGGCCCGGAGGGCGATAGATGTTGTGTAGACGAATTGGGTGGGGTTTTGGGATGTCAGTTCAGCTTCCAGGTATTCGCAGGAGGAGTAGCCAGAATTATTGACAAGGGATAGCTGAAGTTCATTTTTAAAGATAATGGCTAGACCACCCCCAACTCTGTCAGGTCTATCTTTTCTCAGAATAGAGTATCACGGGGGGGAGAGTAGGTCAAGTATGCTCATTGAGTGGTCTTTGAGCCAGGTTTCTGTGAGGAATGTAATGTCAATGGATTCACTCAGGATAGTTTCCGAAATTTCCGTGGCATGTTGGACTGCGGAGCGACAGTTGACAAGCATACATGTAAGTGGTGTGGGGTTGCATATGGTGGGTGGGCAAGTGTGGATCGATGTGAGTTGAGGCGGTGGTCTGGGGGAAGCGGGGGAGGAGGGGATTCTATTAGTCCCTAAGATAACAGGGATGTGGGAGTAGGGGAGTGGAGAATTGGTGGTTGGTAAGCTAGGAAGGTAAGAGTAGCATAGGTCGGAGAGGTCGGACGGGGAGAGATGGTTCGAGGTGCGGTGAGGTCTATGTATACGGCAGCGGAGAGGAGTCGATCTCCAATGATTGTGTTTGGTGTTAGGGATTTTCGGGGGAATTTTTGGGGGGGATTTTGGGGGGATTTTTGGGCAGGGCTGGGTGGGGATTTTATGGTGAGGAGGGTTCTGGAGCTGTGGAAGATAAAGTCTTTCCTGAGTTGAGAGAATTTAGTAATCAAATTAGATAGGTCAAGTTCGATGTTGTGTAGGCTCTGGGCAATTAAGGTGAGGGGAGGTATCGAGGGGGGGTGGTCTGGGTTAGTTACGGAGGGTGGATTGATGTGTGTGGGTGGAGATAGGGAAGTGAGTGTGGAATGTGGGGTGACGTGGCTGTTAGGTGTGAGGGGTTCGGTAATCAAATTGGATAGGTCAAGTTCAGTGTTATGTAGGCTCGTGTCAATTGGGGTGGAGGGGGTACTGAAGGGGCGTGGGCGGGGGGTAGGGAAAGATCTGGGTTAGTTGCAGAGGATGGACTGATGTGAGAGGGGGAGATAGGGTAGTGGGAGTGGAGTGAGGGTGACGGGGCTGTTAGATGGGAGGGGTTCAGTAATCAATTTAGATAGGTCGAGTTCACTGTTGTGTAGGTTCGGGGCAATTAGGGTAGGGGAGATATTGAAGGGGTGGGGGAAGGGAATGATCTAGGGGTAGGGAGTGGTCTGGGTTAGTTGCGGAGGGTGGACTGAGGTGTGAGGGGGAGATAGGGTAGTGGGTGTGGAGTGAGGGGTGTCGGTGCTGTAAGGTGTGGGGGGTTGGGCTAGGTTAGACATGAGGTTAAGAACTTCAGGAGATGTGGTCAGGGAGGATAAAAGGGCATAGAGTGAGTGGAGAGCGGATATATTGGGGTGGGGGTTGTGTATTTATCGGGGGTTGGGATAAAGGATTGGGAGGCGGAGTTAGGAGTTAGGAGGGCCTGAAGGGGCAGGATAGGGGGGATGGGGAGGAGAAGAGGGTGTACGGGATGGGTAGGAGGAGGGGGGTGAGGAGTTGTGTTAGGGAATTGAAGGGCAAGGACGGTGGAGTACGTGAGTAGTTGGGTGGGGGGGAGAGGTTGTGGGGTCAGGCAGAGGCGGGTTGTGGGAGGGGAATGAAAAATAGATGGTAGGGATTGGGGGCAACCGTTTTTAGTGGAGGGGTCCGAGGAGTGAGTTCCGGGTGTTAGATGGAGAGAGGAAAATTAGAGGGGATGAGAAATAGGTAATGTTGGTTGGGGGATGCCATTTGCTGTAGTGAGGTCCAGGGAGGGTGATGGTGAAGTCGATTGTTGGAGGATGGTGTTAGCTGGATGGTTGCGGGTGGAGGTGAAGTGAGGGGGAAGGGGGGAGGGAGAGGTTGGAGGGGTGTTATTCAGTAGGGGAGAAGGAGTGTTAGGCGCTGAGTGGTCAAGGCGGAGAGACATAATGCTGAAGTGGTGTTCGAAGATGGAAAAGTGGGATACCGTGGCTTGTATGAGGATGTTACCTGTTTTGAAGATGGAGATATCAATATCTCCAAGAAAGGCTGGGGAGGGAGTGGTGGATATTTTGAATCCATATGGTATTTTGATTGATTTAGAGATTGGGAGGTGTTGTAGGAAGATGCTTTTCCATTTGGAAGGACGTTTGGAGTAAAAGATGTAGTTGGTTATAATGGGGGAGGTGAGGCTGAGGTAGTTATCAACAATGAGTGTTTCAGGGTTACGGATAAGGAGTTTATGTTTGAAGTTTTTCTTGGCATGTTTGGAGAGATTGGGGGGGTAGAGAATGGTCCATGAGTTGGGGCCATGTTTGAAGAGAGTAGGGTCCTGGGGGTGATGGTCAATGCTGTGAGGGGGCATGTTGGGTAGACGTGAGAGGAGAGAGAGAGTGGGGAGAGGGAGGTTAAGGAAATGGGGGTAGAACAGGAGATGAGGATTGGGAACCAGGGGGCACTGGGAGAGTGGGGGGTAGAAGTAAGGGGGCTAGACAAGGAATAGGGTAGACAGGCGAGGAATTATAAATCGACAAAAAGGAGCAGATCAAATAGATAAACAAAATTATATTGACAGCATGGAGCAAATCTAATATATAAGCAGTCGGCACAAATGGAACAGATCAGTATACCAGCAGCAGAGTTTGCAAACAAGTAGATAAACAAGTCATGTCATCAGAAAATAGTTTGAGTCTAGCTGCCCCTTCAATGGAAGTTTTGATATTGTGGTCTAGTCGAATAGCACAGGCCAATGCCTCAATAAACAAAGAAAACAAAATAGGGGAAAGACAGCAACTTTGTTGTGTCCCGCAGCTTATAGTAATACTCCCTGCAGATCTACCATTTATAAGTATATACGCCTTAGCATTAAGGTACAGATTTGTTAGTACCTGAGTGAACCTAAACGGAAAGGGGAATTATAATAAGACTGTAAAGAGGACATTCCACTGGACCCGATTGAATGCCTTCTCTGCGTCTTACATTATGATGGCTGCCTTAGTTCTCTGTACTGTAAAGAAGGCTATTGCCTGGGTCAAATAGTGTGTGTTAGATGCCATCTTTGTACCTACTAAAAAAAACATTCTGATTGTTGTGAATGACTGAAGGGACTACAAATGCGAGACAATTCGCTAAGATTTTCATGAACCACATATACTCAGAATTGAGTAAGCTGATTTGACAATAAAAATTCACATCCATCTCTGACTTGCCCTTCTTCAGGCATAGTTCTTCCATCATGCTTTGCGTCTAAAAAACTGCCTCTGGGGGCTGCGGCAGCTACGATGGATGGTGTCTGATGGTGGAGGGAGGCTCTTTGTGGAGACTGATGTACTGTGACACTAGTTTGGTCATATGTTCCCGGTAAAGACGTTGGTTGTCAGACTGCTGCATGATATTCAGGAGGTGAGGAGCTTGCGGTGTGGCTAAGGGAGACTTAGCGCTCGTGAGGGGTGGCATAATTTTCCCTCGTATCCCCTTCGCAAGAAGACACAACAACCTTGTAGGGCTACATTAGGTGCCCCCCGGAGGGCAGTGAGAGCTTGAGTAACCGCAAAAGCAGCATACCTAGGTGTGGGTGCGGCTTGCGGCTGCTTGGGCTCTCCTGCGCCTAGCTGTGACATAGATGCCACTTCAAGCTGCGCTCAGCAAACTGCCTGGGAACTCATCCTGCATCACAGTGTAAGGTGATTAAGCGGTTTTCACCACACTTTTGTTGGAAGCATAAGGACGTCAAGCAAAATCTGCCAACAGTATTTAAGGGACTTCTGCCCCTTCAACACAGCTATAGTCCAGGTCCCCTCCCAGCATATTTGGGCCAATGAAGCGGCAGACAGTGCGGGAGAGTGTGAACTTCCACAAAATCAACAAAGGTGGCCAAATTTTCAAATGCCCTTCACAACCCGTTGATGGTGGGAAGCTCCAAAAACATGAATCTGGAAGGCAGACAGAATGACTCTACTCAGCAATCAGACTGAAAGGGAGACAGCAGTCTGAATAGCAACGCAAGCACTTCAGAAAGGTTATCTTTTGAAGCACAGTGCCCCCAAGGCACTAAAGAAGGTTTTTACCAAACTCAGCTAGGGGTTTCCAGTGCTTCGACCACACTTGAACAGCCCTCACCATTTCCCGACGTAATGTCACCTAAGGGAATGATCTCCCCTTAGGTGGACCTCCTCTGGCACAACAAGATGCTACACCAATTACAAATTCAATCCCAGCACAGGAGAATGTAAATACCTGTGAAAACCCCCACACCTCTTATTTGATCACAAAACCTCAAATTTATCATGGGAGGATAAAGTTCATCCATTATCAATGGAGGCAGAGGAAAAAACAAAGGAGTTGTCACACTCATAACCTAACGCTACACACGCCTTTCCAGGACCTCAGGAGGGGTCTGATAGACATAAAGCTCTGGGGGGATCAAGCATCTCTAACCTTTCAGTCAATGCAAGTCATAGAGGACTTTCTACCAACTGAAATTTTAGTGTCTGCTTCAGTTAACGAGTTCCCAGAAGTGCCAGTAAATATCACTCAAGTGGGGGTATGCTTCAACAGATCCTGGGAGAATTAAGGGAGATGAAGAATGCTCAGGATGAGGCTCAAACAGAAGTGCAGAAACAGCTGAGCAAAATTAATGATAACTTCCTCCAACTCAATTCAAGATGAATGCAAGCAGAACAATGCATCTCTGATCTGGAGGACTTTAAAAAAAAACTCTGAGACTTATGAAGCTAAACATAAACAGGAGATGTTGGAGATTCAGATGAAGCTCGATGAGATGGAAAATAGATCCCGATGCTTGAACCTGCATTTTATATGGATTCCAGAAAGGTTAGAAACTGGGCAAGATTCAACAAACTTTATCTCAGATTTGATTCGGAAATAAGTTCTCCCAGAGGGTCATGCCAAAATGGAAGATTTTTCCATTATGTGGGCTCGTTCAGGCCCCATCTCTCAGCTTTCAAATGCTAGATATCCTTATACATTCCCGGTTAAGGTTAGGGATTTCCAGATGAAAGAAAGATTTCTATCAGAAGCTATCAAGTTGAAGGGATTTTAGACATCGGACACATTTCGACTTATTATCCTTTCAGACATGTCTACGGTGGCAGCCTGTCATCAGCAAGAATTTAAATCCATGATTGAGCTTTTAAAAAAACAAGGAATTCAAGCAGCCTTGGTGCAACAATCTAAACTGAATTTTCTCCTAGAAGGACAGTTTCACGTACTAGGTCGGGTCAGTGAATCAAGCTAATGAACTCCTGCAGCAGCTGCACAGAAAGGAATGATCAAATGAACGGAATGGCTATGGACTCATGCTCGTAATGCATGGGTTTATAAGATAGTTGTTCATAAGTGAGAGATTTTAAAAAACCCTCTGCCGATGATTGGCTCATTCTAAGGCGGCGGCTACCACTGGAGGATGGTTTCTGGGTGCCATATCAAGGTACTCTACAAAAAGGAGTGCTAGGATGAAGGCAATCTCCGTCTGAGAGCCCGAGGTGGGTCAGGGTCTCCGGAGAAAAGTGCCCTAAGTGGGGGAGAAGAGGGAGGTGGTGGGCCTAGGGGTTGGGGTGGTGAGTGTGGCAGTATAGGGCAATCACAAAAGGATATAGCAGAGCTATTTGCAGATTTTGTCAGGGATCAAAAATGAAGAATAGCTTATCACATTTATTGTATATTATGGCTCATAGATGGCTGAGAATCATTTCATGCAACACTAATGGTCGAAATAACAGATTTAAATTCCGGGCAATGCTCACCTAGTTTAGATCGCTGCAGGCAAGCATTATTCTCTTTCAAGACACACATTTAAAGAATGGAGCCCCCCCATTGAAAGTTCCTGGTTATATTCAGCACACATTCTATGCCTCTTCTAATATGGCTATTGGGGGTGGCCATATTAGTTGTTAAAGAACTACCATGCAAAGTACTCAAGATTCACAGAGATCTGGTCGGCAGGTGGATTTGGGTGCAAACGAAGATTTCGAGTCAGCTGATCAACTTGGTTAGCTTTTATGGCCCTACTGAGGATTCGCCTAAGACTCTCGAAACACTACATAATTTTTCAAAGAGGAATCTAGCACTCTGGTGATAGGGGGTGATTTCAATATACTCCCCAACACCACTCTGGACACATCTCCTACAACAGACTTCACAATAAACCCAAATCTATCAAGCTTTTGCAGTTATTGATGCAATATTTAGCCTTGGTGGATCCTTGGTGTAGTGATCACCCCAAGGATATGTTATATACTTGTCACTCAAAAAGATTTAACTTGTCTTCTCTTATTGACTTGTTCTTAATTTCACATACTCTACATAGAGCCCAATCAGAAATAATAGTAAATCCATTATCAGATCATTCGATAATTACAATAAAAAAAATTCTGGCTGATCAGTGGTACAAGAAATCTAGATGGGCTTTTGATAGATCCCTATTAGTGAATGACCAATGGGTTATCCAAATTTGCAGGCCCTGGAGGCATTTTTATAGCAGAATATTGATACGGCCACCAAGTTTTCAGTTTGGGACACCTTGAAAGCTTTTTTCAGGGGAGAAGTGATAGCCTTTTTGGTAGAACAGAGGCAGCTAGTGAAGAACAAGTGCCAGCAATTACAAATAGCTTTAAATCAGGCAGCAGCAGCATATATAGTATCTCCTATGAGGGAGTCCAAGCACGAGGCAGCTCAGGCAAGATATAACCTTCAGGATTACTTCACTTCAAGGGAGATATTAAACCCCAATACAATTTTGCAAAAAAAGATATGAAGAGAATGAACATATAGGCAAATTCCTGCCCTGGTCAGTTAAGTGCAGATCTAATGCCAATCATATTAAGCAGATACAAAATCTAGATACAGACGAACTTGCAACTCAGTTGCAAGAAATAATAGATGTATTTTGTAATCACTATACAAAGCTCTATTGCGACCCTCATAATGTGTCTTCATAGATGGCAAAAAGATGGTTAGATGGGCTTAATATTCCCTCAATAGCCCCAGAACAGGGGAAGCTATGATTGGTCCAATTTCTCTAACAGAAGTAGCACAGGTTGTTAACTCTTCCCCTAACACAAAAGCTGACAGCAACAATGGGATACCTGCTGAAGTATATAACACATTTTTAGTTAGACTATTTAATAGAATCTTGACAGGGAGTGAAATTCCAAATTTATTCACGGAATCGGTAGTTGTTCGCTTTTTGAAGAAGGGTGCGCTTAGCTATTAGTAATGCCAGTTCTATGAAGCAGGACTCTTCCTTGTTTTTCTTGGGTCACTAAAATAGGCTTGATGCACACACCTCCAAGGACTCAAAGCCATGATGCTGTACGACTGCTGCTAGGGTATCGAGCACTGTGTGCCAACAGCCTGTTAGGGAGGAACAACTCCATATCATTCATTGAAAGTCTGCTTCTGGAGTGTTGCTCCAGGGTAGGTGGGCATCAGGAAACATGTTTGAGCTTGTTAGGAGAAAGGAATGGCCTGTGTAAGACTGACAATTGCTTGTTCTTGGAGCAGGCTTTGTGGGAAATAATGTGCGGGTATGCAAAGAACTTATTCCATTCTGAATAATCAAACACTCACCCTATGTCATTTTCCCAGGCCTTTGGAAGGATTTTTAGCGTTACCTGTGCATGTTCTCTTAAGGCCAGTTAAAGCCAACCTGATAAGGTGTCAGCCTGTGCTCTTTATGTAGAGTACTTTCACTAAGGCATGTGTTTGTGGTACCTCAACCATGAGGCTCCATTGTGTGCAGCATGACATGAGAATCCTTCTAAAACTGCCCTTTGTGAATGCCATGTTGATCCATCAGTTTTCAAAGGTGAGAAGGTGTCCTTCTTGAAAGTGGCCTCACTTACCTCTGGCTGGTCCATCCTTCTTGCTGCACGCTCTGCACGCCCTGGTGGGACAGGAGTCCCAGGGCCAACACTCCCTGCGCCAGGCATTTTCACGAGGGGTCAAACAACGTGGAAGGGGACTACAGGTCTCAGAACCCTTTGCTGCTGCCACAGGTGCTGCCGTGAGGGGAGGTGCTTGTCATCGCGCTTATAGTGCTGCCTCTCCCCCACGGCGCGGGAGTTCTCACTTACCTCTGGCTGGTCCATCCTTCTTGCTGCACGCTCTGCATGCCCTGGTGGGACAGGAGTCCCAGGGCCAACACTCCCTGCGCCAGGCATTTTCACGAGGGGTCAAACAACGCGGAAGGGGACTACAGGTCTCAGAACCCTTTGCTGCTGCCACAGGTGCTGCCGTGAGGGGGAGGCGCTTGTCATCGCGCTTATAGCGCTGCCTCTCCCACCGCGGCGCGGGACGCGCGCGGGACGTAGCCCGGTCGAAGCCCGGGCCAAGGGCGGGCCCGTCTGTGCCCGTCAGGGACCGGATAAGGCCGGGCTGGGCCATCCCTCTGACGTTCAAGTTTGCTTGGCTGTGCGGGTTGGAGTAGTGACTGGGGCAGGCCTAGTTGTGGTGCTTGGACATAATGAACAAACGTAAAGCAACTGTGGGTGCGGGGGTTGTGGGGACTCTCGATGCGTTCCTAACCAGGGCAGAATCAGTGCTAAACCACCAAATACAGCTCACTGAACGTTAGCTATCGCTCGAACCAGTAGTTCCCATTTGTAACCCTGGACCTTCCCCACTCCTCCTCCCGTGCCGAGAGCTAGTCACCATTGAAGCTACTGACCAGCAGAGTGGTTTGTCTCCCCTACTCCACAGTAGTCAAATGATTTCTCTCTCCTCTAACCCAGGAAATGTGGAAAGTCCCCTAATACCTCTTTGGTCACTACTGGTGGTCAGAAGCCCAGCCATGTCATTACTGCTGAACCACCGTGTAAAAAGAGGAAAGCCCGAGGACCCTCAAAAACAATCACATGCCCCTTAGATCTGGGAAACGTAAAGGGGAGTCTATCGTGAGCATTTGTAACATTTGTAACATGATGGCTAGTAGCAGTTCAACTAGCCAGCCTCGCCTAGAGGATGTATGTGTTTCCTCCCATTTGAGTAACGAGGGAGATTTTTGCACTAGGATTGAACATAAATTATCGGCATTGATCGATCCCATATTAAAGAAATTGTCTCTGATTGAAGCAAGACTTGACAAAATAGAGATGGGTATTGTAAATTTCCCCAAAACAACTCCAATGGAACAGGGGTGGGTGGGATCACTATACAACCGAATGAGAGGCCAGTGGGAGTACCTAGGGGCCCGCCTAGCAGTGCGAGTTGCTTTCCATCTTTGCCAGGTACAGTTACAAAGGTAACTCAACCTGACAACCGATCTCAAACCACAAAGCCACTATTTTCTACCGTGAAGCAGGTAGAGAGACTTACTAGCCAGCAGATACAACAGCCCGCATTTCCAGCCCTTTGAGTACACAGACCTTTCTACACCTACCCCCAGAAGCAACGCCACATACAGTCGTTCTGTCCAATGTCCCAGTGCTCCCCTTTGGAGCGCGGGAGCACTGGTCTACACTTAGAAATAAGGCACTACATCTGTTGAGTGTTAGGACTGGTATCAAGGAACCTCTTTTTCGTGAGTTCAAGATGGTTCGCAGAGTTCCCTGGGTGGGCAAATTCCACAAGTCTCTCCCAGGTGATTGTGTGGTCCTTAGCTTCAGATCCCCCAGATTGGTTCAGCACATATTGGAGAGGGCGGGCAATTGTCTCATCAAGGAGGACGAAATCAATTGTGTCCCGCTGGGCTTTTTCTACAAAACAGAAGGGATTATTGGACGCAGAGAGAGGATGGGCGAATCAAACTTGGGTGGCCAACACACCTTCCAGATTTCCACTAGCAATCGCTTTGACGCTTTAACTTCCATGGAAGAGATAGATTGACATAAAGCTTCTGTCGGTCCGATTAAAACAGGAACCCTAGGAACCAAGGGACCAATTAGGGCAGCAATGGGCTCTCCCGACCTAGTTCAAACAGGGTCGTTTTGTATATGGGACGTCTCCGGTTCTGGTTGTGCTTATCATAGCCGTGTTGACCCGGGGCATGTTTGTGAAATTGGGATGGTTAAAACACCGGAGGAGAGGACGAGGGATTTTATTTTTACCTCCTCGGCTACCCCACCCCCTATTGCGTTTCCCAACAGCACAACAGTTTTCTCAGCAAATCAGTGGTTGTGGGCAATAGCAGTACGGGCGCAACTGACCATCTTAACACCACCGTAAAGCGGCTTGTACAGCCATCGATGTCTTTTTCTTCCTGGAATGTAGCTGGGTTGTCTACCAAAACTGTCTCTACTGACTGGGCAGACTTTATAGATAACTATGACATCTGGTTTTTTCAAGAAACTTGGTCTTTGACACCTATTTTCTTCCCTGGTTATCTTAATTTTTTCAAACCTGCATTGGGGGCCAGAAAGGTAGGCCGTCTGGCGGACTCACATGCTGGGTTAGGCAATTAGATGGTTGTGTGGTGCAGGAAGTTTACATTGACAGTCCTGACATAATGGTATTGCGGTTGCGGATGGCTGATGTGTTAGATGTTCTGGTAATCAACGTCTATGCCAGAGGGTTGCCCGGGGGTAGAGCATCAACAGTAGTTGCCCACCTTGACAAGTTTTTAGGTAGTCAGGGGGTGGCTGTAATTTGATAATAGCGGGCGATTTTAATTGCACTTTTGAGCCCCTCGACCATGAAGATGGTAACCTTAGTCTGGAAGAGGATGCACAATGGAACATTCCGCAATTAAATATTAGCCCAATTAAAAAGTGGACTGAGGCAGCACTACAGCTCAAAGGGCTGTGTTTGGAAAGGAGACTAAGAGCAGTCAATGGGAGGTCGTACTCAGATAGCGAGGGTACTCATACTTTCGACAATGGATCAAGAAGTAGCCGTATTGACTACATATTTCTCAACGTAGAAATCTGGGCTTTTATGTTAGATATGGTGGTCCAGGAGCGGAGTGAGAGTGACCACAATCCGCTGATTCTAACTTTAAAGGTTCCTGGCCTTTCTAGTAATGAGTCTAGGGCTGCTGAGGATAAGTTATCTGAGGCCATTCTAACTAATGATATGAGGAGAGTCAGATGGGCTAGGCTGGTGGACAATAAGGGTGATGTGGCTGCGATGAAATCCCTGGTCGCTCGCTCACTCTCTATCTTACATGACTGTGGCTCCCAAGAGGCGGTAAACCGCATTATCCCCGATGTCCATAATGAGCTCTTTGGGGAGCTAAAAAAGTTTTTTATTAAACCCAGTAAACTAACGAGGGCTCCATCCATTAAGGCAGCCTCCTGGTATAATAAGGCTTGTAGAGAGGCTTATAGGTTACTGGCTAGGGCCATTAGATCGCATGCTGCGGGGGATATAAAAAAGCCAGAACTAGGTATAAGGCATCCCAATTGCAAGCGAAGAAGGACTGGGATGAGTCCCGATGGCAGGATCTGCTTGTAGCAAGCAAAGAGCAAAACTTGACGCATTTCTGGCAACTTGTTAAATGGGGCAGTGGAGTTATATCCCAAGTTCCCATGAACCATGTTGCCCCAGAGGTGTGGGTGTCTCATTTTGAGGCACAGTTTTCAGCCACTAATTGTAGTGATCCTTTCGAACTTCTACCCATTCTTGATACCAGTGCCTCCTTCTCCTGCCTCGAGGTGGAAAATGTGTTAAAATCGATCCCACGAGGCCGGGCTCCAGGCCCAGACTGTATTCCGGCTGACCTGTTTGTATCGGACAAAGAGAATTGGGTCCCCTACATAAAATACCTTACAAACGCAGTAGCTAGTGGCGCAGCTATCCCGGATACTTGGTTCGGTGCTGAAATTTTACCTATTTACAAGAAGGGTGATCGTTCCCATCCAGGCAACTATAGGCCAATAAGCCTTATTGATTCTATCCAAAAAATAGTTGCAAGGCTCGTCTTAGTCAGAATTCAGGCCTGGATAGACGAGATGGACATTTTGACCCCCTTACAGGCGGGGTTTCGTCCCCACATAAGCACCATCGATCAGGTGTTCAGGTTTGTTATAGTTTATTGGAAGGTAGTTGCTATTGGAGGTGGAACGATCTACGCGGCCTTTGTAGACCTTAAGACCGCGTTTGATCTAGTTCCTCGTGCCAAATTGTGGAGTGTCCTACAGGCCCTGGGGATGCCCTACGAATTATTAAGTATCCTGGTTAAACTGCATGAAACAAATTATGCACAGGTTCGATGGGGGAAGCAGGGGAATGTTACCGAAAGGTTTGCGGTAACAAAGGGGGTCCGACAAGGGTGTGTACTGGCCCCAACCCTGTTTTCACTCTTTATTAATAGGGTGGTTCAATACTTTACATCCCATCCCACTGATGCTCCAAAGCTGGCAGGAATGAGGATACCGCTGCTCATGTTCGCGGACGATACCCTGCTACTTTCCAGAACTCAGAAAGGGTTGCAAGTAGCACTGGAACGTTTCGGGGTTTTTGTCGCGAGCATGAGCTAGTGGTAAACGTGGACAAAACAAAGTTCATGGTGTTTCATAGGTCAAAGGACATGAGGGGAGGGTGTACATGAATAATGTCCCCTTGGAGCAGACTGATACTTTCACCTATTTAGGGCTAACTTTGGGTAAGAAACTTAGCTGGAAATCCCAGATTGACCTGCTGACGCTTAAGCATTCCCAACTCGCAGGTGCATTGCTAAAAGAGCATAGGCTTTCCAAGACCAAGCCCCTAGCCCCCGCGCTAAAGATATATAACCTTAAAATAGGTTCATCATTGTTGTATGGGGCGGAATTATGGGGTTTCAATGATTTAACATCTTTGGCTGCCGCCCAAAACAAATTTGTGAGAGCTTTGACTGGCCTTCCTCAGTCTACTCCACTGAGGCCCTTATATTTGGATCTGGGCTGTAACAAAATAGTGGATCAGGCACGGTTTAGACCAGTAGCATTCTGGAGAAGGCTCTGGACCACACCGGAGCTAACCTTGTACGCTCAAGCTTTTTTTAAGTTAGGTCACTGGGCTGTACAAATAAAATCCCTTGGATTAGGAATTTAAAAATTACACTGCTTAGTATGGGGATGAGTAAATTGTGGGAGGATCCAGCAGCCGCTATCTTTCCTGCGAAAAAGGATTTGAAAGCCGCTTATTGGAGCATGGTTAGATTGCAGCAACTGACACATCATCAATGTAGCTTCTTGACTCAGGTTTTTAATGAACATAAATATGAGCCAAAATTAGAAACATACTGGGACATTATAAAAAGTCCCAATGACAGGAAGCTGTATCACCAGTTTAGGGTGGGTTCTCTTCCCACTAAAGTGTTCACCAGCAGTTGGCACCCCCTTCGGACGACAAATGTCCCTTCTGTCCAACCGAGATTGAGTCACTAGCTCATATTTTCTTTGTATGCCCCGCCTATAGATCACCTAGGCACAAATGGTTGAAACCAATTTGTAAGAATATGGGCATTAGAGTAGCTATGGAGGCCCTAAGGATTCTGAAAACCAACACTGAGGATCGCATTATTATAGCAGTGGCTAAATACTTGAGCTGGCTGTGGGTCATTCGAGCAAACAAGATGAGGGATTGTTAATATGGCCATTTTATATTAAATGATGACCTAGATTTTTTTTTTTTTTTTTTTTTTTAGCCGTAGCTACTATTAATAATTTGTTGTTGTTTTAGCATTTTTATGTATCATGTTTTAATCTGTTTACTGTTTTTATGCCACCAGCTCCCCTGTGATTTTTTTTTAATTTTTTTATCTAGATATTTTATATGATATAAGATCAGTTTTTTTTAGACTAATTGATATAATGTTTTTACCATATGTATCTCCCCTCCCCCCCGTTTATTCTAACTGTTCTATTGCATAAGGGAACTCCAGTTAACGTGGTATTGTGTCAGTTTGTAAGTCTGTATGTTTTGCTGATGCACGTTGTCTTTCATGATTTTTTTGATAATCGAAATAAAGACATATTTAAACTGAAACTGAAACTGAAAGTGGCCTCTTGTGTGAATAAGCCTGCTTTGCCCCAGGTATGTGGTGACATAAGTAGTAATGTGTCTGTTTAACTGGAAGCTTTGTTGGAGGCATCTAAGAGTTACCACTACTAGATGCAGCAGTTCTCTGATGAGGTTGACCTTCAGTAGGAAGAGGCTCTGTAGGACATCAGAAAATGGTGGGCACTATCTAAAGAAGGTATAACTCAGCGATCTACCTGATAGACAATATTACACACATTGGAGCTGGACCTCCAAGTACTATTGCTCACAAACAGGGTATCCAAGGCCTACCTTATTGATTGGTAGTTGAATTTTAGCCAGCACAACTCTGTGCCAACTGTTGCCCCAGATTAAGTCACCTAACATACTTTCCAGTTCCCTTGACAACTTTTTTTTTGAGGGGGGTAAATCAGGACATCAGTAAAGTAAAACAGTAAATGGGGAAGCATAAAAGTTTTGGTTAGGGCTATCTGGCCCATGGCAGCCAGCAAGAGCCCTCTTAAAAACCGATCTGAGGGTGCAGCACTGTCAGCACCCTAATAAAATTGTCTTTGAATCTGTAACAACGACAACTCAATATGCCCACGGAACATGGGTAAGCATATATCAATCTCTACAAAAGGTCACATGGGCCTTATTCAGAAGCAGAGTTTTCATACAAAGGTATGAAAGTTCTGTAATCTACTTGTCCACATTCAGTACAAACTGAATTCAATGTGAAGACTGTGATGAATCCTAAGAATAAACAATAATGATACATGGATGGTCAATAAATAATGTGCTGGACAAACAGAATCTCCATCATATATGTATTATATTCATAGATACACAAACTAAAAAAGGTATACTGTGAAAATGTGACTCAATAGTACAGATGATGAAGTGGTCACATAACACAAATCTACACCACAGCTACAACACAAAAAGATTGTATATTCCCCATTGGTTGTATGCACTTTTAAGTCCTTAAGCATCTAGGGTAGCTTTTGTAAAGTTAGCAAGTACTCTCTCTTCATTGCAGGTGCCAACCATTTGGGAATTTTTGTATATGTTTCTGTAGGAGAGTAGGATCTGCCTCTTATGTTGCCCCCACTTTTTTTTCTGATGTTTACACTGGTTTCTGGCTATAGTCGGGCTGGGTCCCTGCTAATCATGGCCCCAGCCTCTCTGTTCTCTCTAAACGACTTAGAGTGCACTCTAGGTGCACTAGTGATTGGATACTGTGGTACCTTATGAGTCCCTAGTATATGATACCTTAGGTGCCAAGGGCATAGGTACTTCACAGGCCTACCAGGGGCTGAAGCATGTATTATGCCACCCCTGGGAAGCAGACTAAATCTGACACCACAGGTCTGCTACTGCAGTCAGGGTAAGGTGGTGCATGCACCCCTTACTGTGGTATGGGCTACCTATACCACTACATACTTACACACATACAAACCTATAAGTCACTCCTATGGCAGGCCTTATCAATCCTGAAGGCAGAGTGCTTGGTTCTTATGTGAGAGGGTGTCCCTGCATGAGCAGAGCCCCTCTGCAGCGTTCAGAGATCCTTCTCTGATGCTGTTTGTAGTGCAGCCTGACCATATACTCTTAAGCGCATTATAACCTCGCGTTAAATGCTAACTTTAGGATGGCTGCACGGAAACATGTCGTGTTTGGTGTTAAACATCTTGGAATACTACCCCCCGCCAGTTCTGGCGGCGGGGGTAGCATTCCACCCTTCTAGAGGGATAGACATGTACCTACTGTGGAAACGCGGTAGAATCCTGAAGAGGCCTGGCATCACAAAATGGATGCCAACAGTCACAGACACTGGGCTGCCCTCCTGCTGATGACCGAAACTCGCAGTGGAGGAAGCCCAACAATAGGTATCCTGTCACAGGAGGGTGTGACCACCTTCCAGACAGGGTTTAGTGTATTGGGGCTGGGTGGGTGCACTCTTAGAGTGCTTTGAAGTCCTGCACTGGGGGAGCAGAAGGCTCCTCTGTGCATATGCCAGTTCAAACCAGCTCAGGGGCTACCTGCCCCTGCTCTGGCGTGAAACTGGACAAAGGGAAGTGGGTGTAGCCACCCCTCCCCTGACCCTCCCATAGGTGGGGTCATAGAGCTAGTCTCTCCCTTCTTTTTAGTATAAGAAGGGAAACCTGTGCATTGCAACCCAGATCTCCCTGGATGATGCTCTCAAGAAGAATCTTGGACCTTCGACGTTCCACTACCTCTGGAAGACTGAAGAATCTCCCTTGGAGTCAAGGAGTGACTCCCCTGCTTGGCAGGCACCAAAAACTACGATGACGGTTGCAAACTACGCCGCTCCCGCCGGAGCCCGAAGTCCCTGCAGCCCAGGAAGAGGATGTCCTGACTTTTCCAAGGCAATCGTGAGTCCCCAGTGAAGCTGAGGCAAGTGGACCCCACGAGCAACGAGGAACCGCAGCCCCTGGGTACAGTGCACTATTGTCGAGTGCAACCCCTTCACGACGTTCTACAAACTTGTGCTTTGGACCACATGTGGTCCCAGCCTCTAGCAGAGGTAACTCTTGACTTCAGAGGCCTACACCATCCCGAGTGACCGTGGGCCCCTGTTGAGTGGATCCTCCCGAGGTGTCTTTTTTATCCCTTGCCAGCTGGCTTGTGGGTCCCCAGAAGACTTTCCAACAAAACCAAAGGGCTCCCCTGGTTGCTCCAGGCCTGCCCTGACCTACCCTTGCTGGGTAAGTCCCCCAGACCTTGCTGGTCTGCACCATTGACTTTTCCTCATCACCATGAGACTTGCTGCTACCAAGGCTTGTTGGCTTCAATCGAGTCGCCGACAGCTCAGTAAGCTGCAGACATTTTGGGACACACCGAATCCAGCTCCTGGTCATCATCGACACTGCCTGGACCACGTGGTCGAAGAGTCAAGACACCCGTGAACGACCTGAAGCTGTCAATGACGGTGGGCATTCATCTTCCTTGCCCAGAGTCCCTGCCAAGTGACTGTGAACACTGTCCCCTCTGCTTTCAGGTCTTCCTCCTTCCGAATCCAGGCTTGAATTCCAACAGACACTTCCTCTGTCGTCGCAAGCAGCAAGTCTTCATTGGTTCCCATTGAGAACGACGCCTTGACCCGACACCAAAGGACACCTATGCACCCGGCTCCCCTGGGTGATGTAACTTCAGCACTACGGTGCTCCTGTGGGTGTGGGCCCTAGAACTACTTACCCTGTAAGTGGCTTGCTTGTAGCTACCCTAGAAGTGCCCTAAAACTCCTATTTTCCCCGTGCGATTATCGCACTGGCTCGTACAGGGCTCGCGTCTGTGTTAGACACATCGCGTCCAACTCCCTTGTAACTCTATCAGTATCCGCGTCCTTCGACTCATACTGACCGATCGGTGTGTTCGCCTCAAACACGCCAGGGACCTGTAACATTGATAACTCAATCGCGTTCTCTCGCATAGACTCGTACAGGACTCGCACCAGTGTCTGAACACCGCGTCCGTCCCCTGTGGGTCTCCTACAACTACCTGGGGCGGTTCTTTGGGGTCCCTCGATTCTAAATGCTCTAGACCACGGTCTAGCCAAGATAAGATTGTGATATTTACTTGTGCTAACTTATTTTTGATAACATTTGATTTGTACATATGTTCCTGACTTCTAATCTCATAAAGAGATTAGTAGAGAGTTGTTTAGTAATAAATACATATATATTTGATATATATACCTGTGTGGTGTCTTTTCATTTGGTGATTCAAGAGATTGTGTGGTAAAACAAGCTGCTTTACATTCCTCCAAGACTTAGCCTGAAGGCTGCTCTCCACAGCTACCACTAGGATAGCTTTCTATAAAGGTTGTCTTAAACCTACCTACCATAAGAGTCGAATTGTACTGGTGCAAGGTGTCCACTTTAATTAGTGAACAGCATATACCAGGCCAACTTCTCACATTGGTGGCAGCGTGTGGGATTCCAGCTTGCTATTGTTTTACCAGAAAATCTCTATTTGAATTACTAACTGAAAACCACTATAGGTACTCAAGGTACATATAAAGTCAAGCTTAGTATCAATAAGTTCTACTGAACTTAGAGCTGTGTGCGAAGGGATAGCACACCCTTTCTACAGCTCAAGCTAGGATCAGTAGGCCACAAACTAGTGTAGGTAGTACAACACTGCACAACACTAGAATGTCCTTAAGGGATGGACACAGTGGATCCACCCAGCTTCAGTATAAGGACATGACTTTCTTTGACTTGAAAGCCATGTGTGCTGAGAGGCACCTGAAGATAGGACAGAGTCCCTCCACACTACACCTGATAGATCTGCTGACAGCAGATGATCTTAGATTAGCTCTAGGAGCTAATGGGTCTGAATCAGGGGGTGGGTCAATTACAGTGTCTGGGTCAGATGATGAACATCAAGTTGACCAAGACTCTGTGATTGTAGGGCCAGGCCCCAAGGGGTCTGAAAAGGACAGAGGAATTCTCGCTAAGAGAACTGACACAGTGGAGGAGAGGCATAGGTCCCTTTCTAGGGACTCTGACTGCTCCTATCACTCTGGCAGAGAATTTGTCCAGCAGAGGAACTCCTACTTCCCAAGAAGAGAGACCTCCTCTGAAAGACTGTGCAAACTGCTGCAGTATGAGGAAGCAAGATTTGCCCTCAAAACCAAGCAGTTGCCATTAGATAGAGAAGCCTTTGAGCTCCAGAGAGCTTCTAGAAAAGAGGGGTTAGAACCCCCTGTTGGCAGCAACAGTGTCCCTAGAGGCAGATAATATATTCCAGACCATAGGAACCTGAGCAAGGTTGTTCCTCCCTACCAGAGTGGGGATGATATCCATAAGTGGATAACTGCTATGGAAAGGGCCTGTAGAGTACAACAGGTCCCCCAAAAGCAGTGGGCAGCAATCTTTTGGCTCTCCTTTTCAGATAAAGGTAGAGACAAGCTCCTCACTGTTAGAGAAGAGGATGCTGATGACTATGAAGTCCTGAAGAGTGCACTGATAGATGGGTTTGGCTTAACCACTGAGCAGTACAGGTTGAAGTTCAGAGACACCCAGAAGGCACAGACTCAGGACTGGACTGACTTTGTAGATTGTGCAACCAAGGCTCTGGAGTGTTGGCTGGTTGGCAGTAGGGTTACTGATTTCAAGGGATTGTATAATCTAATGATGAGAGAACAGATCCTTAATAATTGCCAGAACCAGTTGTTGCATGAATACCTGGTGGACTCAGATCTGACCTCTCCCCAAGAATTGGGAAAGAAGGCAGACAAGTGGGTCAGTACCAGGGTGAGGCAGACAATCCAGAACCAAGGGGGTGACACAAAGAAGCAGGATTTTAAGGGCTCTGAGAAAAGTGGGGATAAGTCAAAAGACCAGAAGTCTTCACAAGGGCCCCAAAAATCTGCATCTGGTGGGGAGTCACAATCCAACAAGGGAAAAGGTCAAAAGAAGCCCTGGTGCAAATTCTGTAAACAGAAAGGGCACTGGACTTCTGATTGTAACAAGTCCAAAGACCAAACCACCACCACTCCTGCCCCTAAGGCAACTGTTCCCCCTAGTTCAGCTACTGGTGGAGGTGGTACTCAGAATAAGGGTGTTGTAGGGTTGACCCTGGGTTCTGAAGTGGACTCTGGCCTAGTCAGAGTACCCACTCAGGCAATGCTGATTTGTGATGGAGACATTGACATGTCCTTCCTAGTAAGCCCCAGTAATCTGGGCAAATACAAACAGCAGCCTGTAATAAATGGCAAACAGGCTTTGGCATTTAGGGACACAGGTGCTAGTGTCACCATGGTGGCAGAGGATTTTGTGGACCCTGGACAGATCATCCTGGGCGAAATGTACCAGGTGACCAATGCAAGCAATGTCAGGACCAACCATAGTCTGGCAGTTGTGAATTTCTCCTGGGGAGGGGTAACTGGCCTCAAGAAGGTTGTAGTCAGTGCAGACCTCCCTGTAGAATGTCTATTGGGCAATGATCTAGAAACTTCAGCCTGGTCTGAAGTAGAGTTATGGACTCATGCTGAGATGTTGGGCATCCCTGCAGAGGATTTGCTGTGACCAGGTCACAAGCCAAAATGCATGACACTGAATCAGCTCTGGATCCTGAAATTATGGACCAGATGCTTCCCAAGAGGAGGAGCAGTAGGGTTAAGGCAGTGCCTTCCCCTCTGTCTCGGATTACAGATTCCCCTCCCCAGGGAGGAGGAGCAGACCCTGAAGAAGGAACTGCCCCAGAGGAACTTGAGCCTGATCAGGTTGAGTTCTTGGGGGCAGGGGGCCCTTCTAGGGAAGATCTGAGTAAGGAGCAACAGTGCTGCCCCTCTCTTGAACCCCTCAGACAGCAGGCTGCTGCTGAGGCTGCTGGGAGTTCTAGTGGGTCCCATAACGTTTATTGGGATGAGGGACTCCTATATTCTGAAGGTAGAGATCCTGCCCCTGGAGCCACCAGGAGGTTGGTAATACCTCAGAAGTTTAGGGGGTTCCTCTTGACCCTAGCACATGACATCCCTTTAGCAGGTCACTTGGGCCAAAACAAGACCTGGGACAGGCTTGTTCCACATTTTCATTGGCCACATATGTCAGAGGACACAAAGGAGTTTTGTCGCTCCTGTGTCACATGCCAATCCAGTGGCAAGGCAGGTGGCACAACAAAGGCCCCCCTGATACCACTACCTGTGGTGGGGCTACCCTTTGAAAGGGTAGGGATTGACATTGTTGGTCCCCTTGACCCTCAAACTGCATCTGGGCACAGATTTATCCTGGTGGTAGTGGATCATGCCACTAGGTACCCAGTGGCCATTCCCCTGAGGACCACCACAGCCCCTGTGGTGGCAAGAGCCCTCATTGGAGTCTTCTCCAGAGTGGGTTTCCCAAAGGAGGTCATCTCTGACAGAGGTACTAACTTCATGTCAGGATATCTGAAAGCAATGTGGAAGGAGTGTGGTGTGACTTATAAGTTCACCACCCCCTATCACCCACAATGCAATGGTTTGGTTGAACGCTTCAACAAAACCCTGAAGGGAATGATTAAAGGACTCCCAGAGAAGCTTAGGCGGAAATGGGACCTTCTTATTCCCTGCCTGTCGTTTGCCTACAGAGAGGTTCCACAGAAGGGGGTTGGTTACAGCCCATTTGAGCTTCTGTTTGGGCATCCTGTAAGAGGTCCATTGTGTTTGGTCAAAGAGGGCTGGGAGTTACCTCTCAAGCCCCCCAAACAGGATGTGATGGACTATGTACTTGGTCTCCGCTCCCGGATGGCTGAATTCATGAAAAAGTCAACCAAAAACCTGGAGGCCAGCCAAGAATTACAAAAAGCTTGGCATGACCAAAAGGCTGTGCTGACTGTGTACCAGCCAGGACAGAAAGTGTGGGTGTTGGAGCCTGTGGCCCCAGCAGCCCTCCAAGACAAGTGGAGTGGCCCCCATACAATAGTTGAACAAAAGGGAGAAGTCACCTATCTGGTGAATCTTGGAACTCCCAGGAGCCCCCTGAGGGTGCTCCATGTCAACAGATTGAGACCATATGTTGACAGGGCTGACATGGGCTTGCTCATGGCAACTGATGAGGACCAGGAGGAGGAGAGTGACCCTCTCCCTGACCTCCTCTCACAGAACCCTGATGATGGGTCAGTAGATGGTGTTGCTTTGGCAAGCAGCCTCACTGACCATCAGCAAACTGAGTGCAGACAAGTTCTGCAACAGTACAGACATATGTTTAGCCTGACCCCTAGTCAGACTACCTGGTGCACCCATGAGGTGGACACTGGGGACAGTCTGCCTGTCAAGAGTAAAATCTACAGGCAACCTGACCATGTCAGGGACTGTATCAGGACTGAAGTCCAGAAAATATTGGAGTTAGGTGTCATTGAGCCTTCAGATAGCCCATGGACTAGCCCAGTAGTCCTAGTACCCAAGCCTCATACCCAGGGTGGTAAGAAAGAAATGAGGTTTTGTGTAGACTACAGAGGCCTCAATGCAGTCACTAGGACTGATGCCTATCCCATACCCAGGGCAGATGAGCTGATTGATACTTTGGCCTCAGCCAAGTATCTAAGTATATTTGACCTAACAGCTGGCTACTGGCAGATCAGATTAGCTGATGATGCAAAAGCCAAAACAGCATTTTCGACCCCTGGTGGGCACTACTACTTTGTGGTGATGCCCTTTGGATTGAAAAATGCACCTGCCACTTTTCAGAGGTTGGTGAATAAAGTTCTGGCAGGGTTGGAAACTTATTGCTCAGCTTATCTAGATGATATTGCTGTCTTTAGTTCCTCCTGGCAGGATCACCTGGTCCACCTCAGGAATGTTTTGGAGGCTCTGCAGAGAGCAGGCCTCACTATCAAGGCCACTAAGTGCCAGATAGGGCAGAGTCAGGTTGTATACCTGGGCCACCTTGTAGGTGGAGGCCAGGTTCAGCCTTTACAGAGCAAAATCCAAACCATAATGGAATGGGTTGCTCCAACCACCCAGACACAGGTGAGTGCCTTCTTAGGCCTGACTGGGTACTATAGGAGGTTTGTAAAGGGATATGGATCTATAGTGATCCCCTTGAATGATCTAACCTCAAAGAAAATGCCAAAAAAGGTTCAGTGGACAGCTAGCTGTCAGAAGGCATTTGAAGACCTGAAGCAGGCCATGTGCACTGCCCCCATCTTACAGAGTCCAGACTACACCAAAAAGTTAATTGTCCAAACAGATGCTTCTGAGCTGGGTGTGGGAGCTGTACTGTCTCAACTGAATGATGAAGGTCAAGATCAGCCAGTAGCTCTCATTAGCAGAAGGCTGACCCCTAGAGAGAAACGTTGGTCAGCTATAGAGAGGGAGGCCTTTGCTGTGGTGTGGGCCCTGAAGAAGCTGAGGCCATACTTGTTTGGCACTCACTTCATAGTTCAGACCGACCACAAGCCTCTCCTATGGCTTAAACAAATGAAAGGAGAAAACCCAAAACTTTTGAGGTGGTCCATTTCCCTACAGGGGTTGGACTATACAGTGGAGCATAGACCTGGGACCCAACATGCCAATGCAGATGGACTCTCAAGGTATTTCCACTTAGAGCACGAAGACTTAACTGGTCAAGGTTAGTTTAGTGTCCCTGCGTTTGGGGGGTTGTGTAGGAGAGTAGGATCTGCCTCTTATGTTGCCCCCACTTTTTTTCTGATGTTTACACTGGTTTCTGGCTATAGTCGGGCTGGGTCCCTGCTAATCAGGGCCCCAGCCTCTCTGTTCTCTCTAAACGACTTGGAGTGCACTCTAGGTGCACTAGTGATTGGATACTGTGGTACCTTATGAGTCCCTAGTATATGGTACCTTAGGTGCCAAGGGCATAGGTACTTCACAGGCCTACCAGGGGCTGAAGCATGTATTATGCCACCCCTGGGAAGCAGACTAAATCTGACACCACAGGTCTGCTACTGCAGTCTGGGTAAGGTGGTGCATGCACCCCTTACTGTGGTATGGGCTACCTATACCACTACATACTTACACACATACAAACCTATAAGTCACTCCTATGGCAGGCCTTATCAATCCTGAAGGCAGAGTGCTTGGTTCTTATGTGAGAGGGTGTCCCTGCATGAGCAGAGCCCCTCTGCAGCGTTCAGAGATCCTTCTCTGATGCTGTTTGTCGTGCAGCCTGACCATATACTCTTAAGCGCATTATAACCTTGCGTTAAATGCTAACTTTGGGATGGCTGCACGGAAACATGTCGTGTTTGGTGTCAAACATCTTGGAATACTACCCCCCCCGCCATTTCTGGCGGCGGGGGTAGCATTCCACCCTTCTAGAGGGATAGACATGTACCTACTGTGGAAACGCGGTAGAATCCTGAAGAGCCCTGGCATCACAAAATGGATGCCACCAGTCACAGACACTGGGCTGCCCTCCTGCTGATGACCGAAACTCGCAGTGGAGGAAGCCCAACAATAGGTATCCTGTCACAGGAGGGTGTGACCACCTTCCAGACAGGGTTTAGTGTATTGGGGCTGGGTGGGTGCACTCTTAGAGTGCTTTGAAGTCCTGCACTGGGGGAGCAGAAGGCTCCTCTGTGCATATGCCAGTTCAAACCAGCTCAGGGGCTACCTGCCCCTGCTCTTGTGCGAAACTGGACAAAGGGAAGTGGGTGTAGCCACCCCCTCCCCTGACCCTCCCATAGGTGGGGTCATAGAGCTAGTCCCTCCCTTCTTTTTAGTATAAGAAGGGGAACCTGTGCATTGCAACCCAGATCTCCCTGGACGACGCTCTCAAGAAGAATCCTGGACCTTCGAAGTTCCACTACCTCTGGAAGACTGAAGAATCTCCCTTGGAGTCAAGGAGTGACTCCCCTGCTTGGCAGGCACCAAAAACTATAATGACGGTCGCAAACTATGCCGCTCCCGCCGGAGCCCGAAGGCCCTGCAGCCCAGGAAGAGGATTTCCTGACTTCTCCAAGGCCATCGTGATTCCCCTGCGAAGCTGAGGCAAGTGGACCCCACGAGCAACGAGGAACCGCAGCCCCTGGGTACTGTGCACTATTGTCGAGTGCAACCCCTTCACGACGTTCTACGAACTTGTGCTTTGGACCACGTGTGGTCCCAGCCTCTAGCAGAGGTTTCTCCAGAATTCAGAGGCCTACACCGTCCCGAGTGACCGTGGGCCCCTGTTGCGTGGATCCTCCCAAGGCGTCTTCGCGATCCCTTGCCAGCCGGCTTGTGGGTCCCCAGAAGACTTTCCAACAAAACCAAAGGACTCCCCTGGTTGCTCCAGGCCTGTCCTGACCTACCTTTGCTGGGTAAGTCCCCCAGACCTTGCTGGTCTGCACCATTGACTTTTCCTCATCACCACGAGACTTGCTGCTACCAAGGCTTGTTGGCTCCAATCGAGTCGCCGTCACCTCAGTAAGCTGCAGACGTTGTGGGACACAGCGAATCCAGCTCCTGGTCATCATCTACGCTGTCTGGACCATGTGGTCGAAGAGTCAAGACACCCGTGAACGACCCGAAGCTGTCGACGACGGTGGGCATTCATCTTCCTTGCCCAGAGTCCCTGCCAAGTGACTGTGAACACTGTCCCCTCTGCTTTCAGGTCTTCCTCCTTCCGAATCCAGGCTTGGATTCCAACGGACACTTCCTCTGTCGTCGCAAGCAGCAAGCCTTCATTGGTTCCCATTGAGAACGACGCCGCGACCCGACACCAAAGGACACCTATGCACCCGGCTCCCCTGGGTGAGGTAACTTCAGCACTACGGTGCTCCTGTGGGTGTGGGCCCTAGTACTACTTACCCTGTAAGTGGCTTGCTTGTAGCTACCCTAGAAGTGCCCTAAAACTCCTATTTTCCCCGTGCGATTATCGCAGTGGCTCGTACAGGGCTCGCGTCTGTGTTAGACACATCGCGTCCAACTCCCTTGTAACTCTATCAGTATCCGCGTCCTTCGACTCGTACTGACCGATCGGTGTGTTCGCCTCGAACACGCCAGGGAACTGTAACATTGATAACTCAATCGCGTTCTCTCGCATAGACTCGTACAGGACTCGCACCAGTGTCTGAACACCGCGTCCGTCCCCTGTGAGTCTCCTACAACTACCTGGGGTGGTTCTTTGGGGTCCCTCGATTCTAAATGCTCTAGACCACGGTCTAGCCAAGATAAGATTGTGATATTTACTTGTGCTAACTTATTTTTGATAACATTTGATTTGTACATATGTTCCTGACTTCTAATCTCATAAAGAGATTAGTAGAGAGTTGTTTAGTAATAAATACATATATATTTGATATATATACCTGTGTGGTGTCTTTTCATTTGGTGATTCAAGAGATTGTGTGGTAAAACAAGCTGCTTTACATTCCTCCAGGACTTAGCCTGAAGGCTGCTCTCCACAGCTACCACTAGGATAGCTTTCTATAAAGGTTGTCTTAAACCTACCTACCATAAGAGTCGAATTGTACTGGTGCAAGGTGTCCACTTTAATTAGTGAACAGCATATACCAGGCCAACTTCTCACAGTTTCGACCCCAATATCTTTGAGGGGTCTCCTCACGACGCTGTCATCCAACTGCCACACCACCAGGGTGTAGCTCTGTCCTTTCATCGATGTATTTCTGAGGGTAATTAGGGAATGTCAATATTCCACAGGCGCTTACAAGTCTCAGTATCTGCAATACAGTGGGAGACCTCTGTGCTCCCTGCTGCAAATGAACCACTCATGTCTCAGATGCTTAAGGATCCATAATATTGCCTTCACACATGTCTTGTTCCGAGAGATAGACCCTATCTCCCAGATACCCAAAAGACGTACACTGCAAAGGGATGGGGCCACCTCCCATGTATATATCAGCTGCAGGGGCACATTACTTGGTCCCACTTCATGAGCTAACCTGTGAAGAGTGATGCCTATTGTATTGTGTCCAGTGTGTGCATTTTCCAGATTTCATCTATGTATAACAAGACAGCATGTGTGCCATTATTAAGTGAGATTCCTCAGTGAAGTCTCTCCCCTGCTGCTTCATGGCAGCTAGTGGCTCCAGGGCGAGAGAGAGAGTAATGGAGATAGCGGGCATGCCTGTTTTATCCCTCTACAGACTCCAAAGGGAGTTGATATTGGTTTGCCAACCCAAACTCGGAAAGTGGGGGCAGTGAACAGCAATTGAGTTAACATGAGTAGTTTAGTTAGTACCTTAAACAAGTACCTCCAGCTAAGGAAGTGAAATGCCTTCTAACATGAGGGAGGCTGATTGAGGAAATAGAGGGATGGCTCTGTCCATTAAACTGTGAAGCCTGTTGATGTAAAATAAGGTGTTTTTCCCCAAGATGGACTCGTTCTGGTTCAAATGTATTAATTCAGGGAATACTTTCCAGTACCTATTGGCAAGAATTTTGCTCAAAATTTGTAGTCCGTGTTGAGTATTGCCAAGGGTCTGTTAGAGGACAGACAGGTAAGGTATTGAGACCTGTAAGAAGTCTCTGAGGGAGGGTGACAGGGAGAATAGCAGCCCTGAAAAGAAGTGTTGTATCCTACACCAGTAGACACAGGTAGCCATGTTGTATTTCCAAGTCTTCTTTATTAGTTGCAGGTCCAGTTAATATCATTTCTTAGTCCAACCAGCTCTGGTCAAGTACCAGCCCCTCCAGGAGCAGCCTGCCTAGCTGCTCAGCCCATCTCTAATTGACAACACTCATCCACTCAGGCACCCAGGCATTCCACGCATCACAGACACACCAACATTCCGTAACCAACTCACACTTTGGCTGAGCAGCTAGGAGGACCTAGGCTGGTTTACATGTAAATGCAATGTAGAGAATATAACATTATCCCTTTCCTTTAAATAAAAACAAAAAATAACAAAACTACAAGGGAAGAACTATGCACAAGAAAGCAGTAGTGTTCGAAACTCAGGGATGCAACATATAGCAAAACATCACGAGAGAGTGAACAATAAAAATCAAGAAAGGATGGATAAAATACAACATACATAAGTATCAATATCCCCCATCCTCCCCCTTGAAAAATTATTAAAACATTTCAAAGCGTAAACACATTGTAACAACTTGTAGCGAAAACCAATTGTAAGATTTTGCAGCGTAACAAATTGTAACATCAAGTAAAGTGACTCAAAGGGTAATACACCCCGCAACACGAGCAGCCTGCCTAGCTGCTCAGCCCATCTCTAACTGACAACACTCATCCACTCAGGCACCCAGGCATTCCACGCATCACAGACACACCAACATTCTGTAACCAACTCACACTCTGGCTGAGCAGCTAGGAGGACCTAGGCTGGTTTACATGTAAATGCAATGTAGAGGATATAACAAGAAGTATTTGCACTCTCATATAAAAAAACAAAGCAGCCTTGCTGAGACACTTTGGTATTGTCTGCTAAATATTTGACAGTCTTAGTAAGTAGTGTTGAGTCTGCCCATGAAACAGGTAGAACCATAAAAAGTGTTCATAAAAAGTGTTTCCTAGGGAAGGCACAGCAGCACTGAAGGCCTGGAGACTCTCCTTTTCTAGGCTACAAATAATAATTGATTGAATCCTGCCAAGAAGTGTTGGTGCTGTCCAATGAATATACAGCCGCCTTGCTGTGCAGCGTTGGTCCTGTCCAGTAAATCCTTAGCCGACCTGCTAAAAAGTGTTGCTTTTGAATAATAGATATATGGTGTCCTGAGTTGGGACTGTCCATATAAGTATGACAGCTCAGCTGTTAAATTGTGCTCTAGTCCATTAATGTTTAAGCAATCCTACTGAGAAGTGACAATGCTGTCCATGAAAGGTGTAGCACTCCTGCTGAGAAGTATTAGTTCTGCCCAATGCACCTGGCAGCCTTGAGAAGAGGAGCTTGCTCTCGCCAATATGCATCTAGCATCTACTGAAAATTGTGGGGCTTCTTCAGTAAGTACTTGGCTACTATGTTGAATAGGCTTTCACGCTGGTAGGCGAATTTTAGCACTGTCACATGCTTGATTCTTTGCACTGTCCAGGACATGTTTGAAGCCTTGTTGATATGTGTTGTCCCTACCTAATAAATAGTATTAATATTATTTTTGCTAAGAAACGTTGATTCTATTCCATTGAGCACATATAGAACAGAGGTTCCATGTGGTAGAGAAACCTAAAAAACCCCACAATAAATGCTTAAAATAAATTATTTATGCCTTAGAAAAAGAAAAGAAATTCCATTTGAAGGTATTCAATATTTACTGCATCACAAAGGTGCTCAGTGCTCCTGTGCTGACACAGTAAAAAGGGGATCAGTAAAATCCAGCGTGTATAATACAGAATGGCAAGAAAACAATAAAATTTGACCGGTATTTGCTCTGCGTATACATAGGGCCTCATTTACAAACTTTTGACACACGGCAGCGCAGAAGGCCTTCCTGCTGCGCTGTCGTGCGTCAAAAGAAAAAGGCAGGAATACGCGATATCTACAAGATAGGGTGCATTACCGTCCTTCTCCCCTGTGCGGATGCACAAACAGCAGCAGTGCACCAATGCAGCCACCCTTGCATCAAGTTGCAAGGGTGCCTGCGTTGCGGGGATGATTTTTTTGTGTAGGAAGGGACACCTTCCTGCACAAAAACCTTAATTGATGGCATTTTCCTCTTTCCATGTGTGCTGCAGAATTCAGCACGCATATAAAGAGGAAAAAATAAGGAGAAATAAAAGCATCTCTCCTCGTTGAGCCACTCCTACACCTCCCTTGGAAAGCAGTAGGAATCTGACACATTCCCAGGTTTACGATTTCTCGTAAATCTGGGAATGCTTCAGATTCCATGGGTGTTGCCTGGTAACACCCACAGCAATACCCATGGAGCACATATTTAGAAGGCCATGAAAAGCCAGGTAAAGTGGCTTTGCGTGGCCCTGTAAATATGCTGCAGTACATTGCGCTATCGGAGCGTCAAAAAAGTAGTGCCCCGGCAGTGCAAAAGTGCCGCTAGGGCCACATAAATGAGGAACATAATTTATAGGACAGTGAGTGAGCAAATCGAGGCAAGTTCCATTTGCCATGTGTATCGACTGAGTTTCTCCCCTATATGATTACTGGGCAGGGACATTTTAAGGATTTTAGGGGCCCTGGGCCAAGTGTATTTTGGGGGCCCTTGTTTGAAACAGTTTTGCATTTATGATCCAACTTCAACTCTTTCATGCCCCTTTGGCCAGGTCACTGACAGTGCACAGGCACACTCATCCAAATTCTAACTGTGTTAACATCTAATATTCAGGGATACTGATGTCAGTTTTCAATATTGTAACACAGGAGCAGCTCACTAATATTACTGCAAATAATGTCTGTAACATTCTCCCATTTCTCACATATAAGGTTCAGTTTTGATCTAAAATAAACTTTTTTTATAGATGTTGCATGAAACATAAGCCAACATTTCTCTGCAAAATGGCTGTAATAGACTCTCACACATCACCCACATTAAAACTAAATTAAAGGAAAATTATATTTTAACAATCTGTTTAAGAACTATTCAAGGTCATCAGGGAAAGATTCTCTGCAGAAAAGAGCTGGCTTTTTCAGAGGGCCTCTAGAGAGGCTAGGGCCCGGGGCCAAAGCCCACTTTGTCCATGCCTTAAAACGTCTCTGTTACTGGGTCATCATCAAGACTGGAGATGTTTGCAGAATCAGAGCACCATGTACATTTCAGTGCAGGCAGAATGCATTTCAAGAAGAATTGTAAAATTACCTTGGTCGATAAAGTTGCAGCATATGTGGCTAGATCAGGCACTCGAAAGCCGATGAAAGGCGTTCAGGACGTTTGTAGAAAATGCTGTCGTTTTTCCAAGGATTAGCACCATTGCTCAACATATGAGTGTCAGAGGAAGTACTAGAACTGCCTAAACAGCCTATTACCCAGCCATGTATCTGGTAATTTTTAACAAAATTAAACACATAAATGCGTTTTACATATGACATGAGAAAACTTTAGAATGATTTAAATAAACGTAAAGATATATGTAACTAGAAGTAAAAAAAAATGAGAAGACAGAGGGGCATATTATCAACAAATGGCGATATTTATCGCTAACTCCCCTTAGCGCCATTTCCCTTATCGCCGCAGTTCGCCGGAATCTATTGCCGCATTAGCGGCGTATTAGAAACACGCCGCTAACAGGCGATAGCTACCTTTTCCGTCGGAAAAGGACGGCAATAGATTTAGCGTGCCGGTGATAAAAAAATGCACGCTAACGTGAAAAAAGGCGCGAAGGGCCAATCAGCGACAGAATCCCATTGCTAATTAGCACCAGGCCTGCATTTAACGCGTTCAGCGGGAAAATGCACTATAAAAGTCCCTCCAAGCAGAAAAAAAAATGAAAATACCAGAGGAGCAATGGAAGAAGCTGGGACCAGTGCAGAGGCCACAAACATGCCCACAAATACCCAGGAGGACCAGCCAGAGACCCATGTGAAGGCCAAGAGGAAGAGGAATCCTAAGTTCAGCCTGCAGGAAAACCAGGTCCTGATTGCGGAGGTGACTGAACACCAACAAGAACTGTTTGTCACCTCCACAGTGACATTGGCAAGAAAAAAAGAAATACGGGAGGACATTGTGTCCAAGGTGAATGCCATTGGAGAGAGGAGGAGGACAGTGGACGACTGCAAGAAGCGCTTGCATAATACCAAGCGCAAAACCAAGGAGAAACTAGCAGCCAACGTGAGAGCAGCGAGGCAGACTGGAGGTGGAAGTCCAGCGCCACAGGAGGAGCTGGATGAGTTGGAGGAGCAGGTGTCCAGAGTCATCAGTGAGGAGACGGTGGTTGGAGTTGCGGGCCAGGATAGTGCGGAATGTGAACAGACACAACAACACCAGGGTGAGCATCAACCACAGACGGGCAGGAAGGGGGTCGATGGGCAAAGTGGCACTCATGTACAATTAAATTAATTGAAGTGCATACCCACATGTACTGTGGATCATGTCCCAGATACCCCTGTCCATGGTGGCATAGGGACATATCACCCTTCTCAAACAACACATTGCACGACACACATTGGCCGGCATACAGACTTTCAAATGAGCACAGAAAAGGAAGCCCAAAATAGTTCTAGGTCAACGTCAGACCACTCCATAAGTGCCCCCTCAAATGACAAAGTGGAACAACAACCTGACATGCGCAGGGTGGCAAAATAGCCCCCTTGCCACATCACCACACACATACAAATTGCCTGCACAAGGACACATCTCACTCTAATGCCAAAATGCATGTGCACTGTGAGTGTGACTGGTCATGTGCACGATAAGGCATGCCACCACCAATGTCAGCACACCTGCAGCATTCTGCACATGTGTATGAGTGGTGTGCACGAATGTGCATGTGCATATAGGTGGACTCTGCAGTGCATACACAACCTTGCACACTACTCAGACACATTAGCACAATCCTGCAGGTGTGCTGACATTGGTGGTGGCATGCCTCATCATGCACATGACCAGTCACATGCACAGTGCATCCGCATTTTGGCCTCAGAGTGAGACGTGTCCATGTGCAGGCAATTTGTATGTGCGTGGTGATGTGGCAAGGTGTAAAATCTGACATCACCTGCATCACCATGCAATGTGCCCCCTTGCCTGTTCATGAGATGCAGTCTGCTGTACACCAAGTGGGGAAACATCTAGTGAGTCTGCATACCACACACACATGCAATGTCACAACGAGTTGACCATGTAGTCTGCTGGATAAAGGTTGCACCTACAAAAATGCACACAAACAGCACACTTCACTCAAAGGGCGATGGAATACAATGAGCAGGGTGATGTGCCAACAACCACACAGTACGTGAACAATGCAGTACAGGAATGTACCACACCAATATGTACTGCATGCCCTGTCTGTGTGACATACTCGCTGAACCACAATGTGCTTGTAAAGCTGTCTCACTACCAAAGTATGACAACAAGCAAGGATAGCTAAATTGGAACAAATCATGTCAACCGGCCAAATGCCACCCTCAACCCCTATGCAAATTTGCACTCCAACCCCCCCAAGTGTACACATCTGACAAACAGAATACAGCATTCCACATCAGTCCTGATGTGAGTTGCCCATCACACCATCATGTGCAATTCAAATTAACGGTTTGCTAAGTCAACTGTGTCAGTGAACAAATATGCAATCAGGTAGTCATCACCCACATGCCAAGCCAGGCATTGAATGACAGAACTAGGACAGCAGGTATCATCCATGGCAGCAGCTGCGTGGCACATACACAAACACACATCACCCCCACATTTGCATCACTTGTGAGGGTGGCATTGACCAGGCCTCAGCACCATAAATAGGCATAATGAAATGCACATACATTAGAAAACTGACCACTTACACACCACACGTGGGGTCAACCTTGAGGGTAATGGGTGTTGACACCATGGTTATATTACCAAGTCCCTATTGCCACCACAATGTCACTTATCTCTTGACGTTGGAGTGGCGATAGGCTCAGCGCACCATTTTCGAGGCAGCGTTAAGTCACTCAATGTGGCTTAAAGACACGTTAAGTTGCTCTACGCTGCCTTGAGAATAGGGCCCATTTCACGCTAAACTTTGTGTCGAAAGGGGGTGTGCAGTGGGTGTTGTGGTGGGCGTCCCACAACAACACCCATTGAACTTGACGCTGCCATCCATTATCAAGTTAGGCGAGAAGAGGTGGCAGTGCTGATCTAAACACCAGAGAAATCATGGGCCTAAGGCTGCAAAACTAGGAGAAATGCATTAATCCCCTTGTTATTGCTTGTATCATGTGTGCTGCCTTGTGCAGCCCACATGTGAAGAGCCAAATTCCATGGTATGTTCATGTACAGGAAGGTGTCCCTTCCTGTACATGAGCAAACTGTACTTCTAAATGTCATTTCGTAACTTCATCGTGTGCTGCACGAAGCAGCACACATGAAAGCTACCAAATGCCGTCTTAGCTCTGTCCATGTGCAGTAAGCAACTGCTTCCTACACATGAACAAACATCCCTGCTCGCAGACACCCTTGCACTATGGTGCAAGTGAGCCAGCGCTGTCGCTAAGCAGTGTAATTTACTTCCATTGCAGGGGGAAACGCCAGGCTGCACCATATCCTTGATAACATGTATGAGCCTGGCGTTAACAAAGTGGAGGTGAGAGCCGTGAAGACAAGATGGCTAACGCCTCTCCCTGCCACTTCCTTGTTAACATGCCCCTGTCTGTTCAGACCGCAACAACAATCGAAACTCACGCAGAATCATACTCACAACAGGTCAGCCAAACGGAGGGCACTCAGCAATGCATGCAACAAAAAACATGAAGGACGACATGCACACCAGACAAATCACAATAGACAAAGCAAAATGGATGGCCGTGTGCACCACATAGTGCAGCACATGTTGAAACAGCAAGTAAGCTCACATTGCTAATGTGCCTAAAGTTTGCCCTACTCACACATAACCATACCTGCACAAAACACATGCACATGTGCAGTACCCTGCAATGCTGCGTGTCCGTGAGCCACATTGAAAAGGCAAGTGACAGTGCATGATGAATAGCATGCCTGCAGGCCCAACCTATTAACATGGTTCAGACGATCTCACTGAGGTGGCTGAGTGTGGACAACATCCTTAAACAAGCAAGTCACACTCTGACACATCCCCGTGTACATACAACCCCTGACGTAAACAAGATATTTGAAGTCAAACACTGCACAACTCTCACAACTCTGACCAAGACCCATATTCCACCCAGTTTGCCTCAGCACAGCATTGTAAATGCACAGAACCCAAAGGCTCACTACCTGAAAGGTATAATGGGCAGCTAAACCAAAGCTGCAGGTGCCACCAGCACACAATGCAGTGCACACACAGACAAATCTGAGCCCATCAACATTGACTACCATGTGGGCCAAATAGCATTACTCACACAACTGAACAGAGGACACAACTTGTGACGCTTGTGTGTAGATATTGTACAATCACATTTGTCATAGCTGGAAACTGTGAGATGACAATGTACAACTACAACATCACATCCGCAATTTCCGCAAAATCAGCACTATCCTGCAACAAATAGGCATCTCCTCAAAAACAGCATACATGGACACTGTCCTGCTGTCTGCTTGTAAACACATCCAATGCATGATTGTACATGACAAACCCTGTTAAACTGTATCTCCACCATCACATTGCAGAGGGAGAGACATCACCTCCTGTACAGCAGACTGGTCCAACCTTCACTGATGATGAGGAGGAATACCCCACCATCGATCAGGAAGCACTGCAACATCTGCTAGACTCCTTCAGCACCCCACCTCCAGGAGCAGGACAACCCAGCAGCACAGCGCCAACCCCACCCCCTGCACAAACCAACCAGCAGCAAGCACCTCCCACCACAGCTGCCTCCCCCGACCCTGAGAACCCACACCTGGCCTTCCAATGCCGTGTGCTAGAGGTCCAGTGGGAGATGGCGGAACAGGTGCGGGTGGGGTTCGAGCGCCTGGCGGACAAACTTGAGGCCATACGTGGGTGTCTGAGTCCCATCCGAGACCACATGCAGAAGATCATGGACACCCACAGCCCGCTCGATGCCCTCCAACGGTCCATGGCTGACATTGCTGGAGTCATGATTCTGAGACAACAACAACTGTCTGCTCAGAGTGGCTCCAGCAATGTCAGCCAGGATTTGGCCAACATCTGTTGTATAATGGAGAGCATGGAGCAGATGCAGGCACAAGACATGGCTGCCAGGGCCACACACCAGCGCGAGGTTGCTGGGATCTATCATGCCCTGCACCTGCTCATCACTTCATTGCTGCCACAAGGTCTGGCGCAGATGAATGCTGCTGCTGCCTCCACATCCTCAGCTCCGCCACCTGATGTGTCAGTGCCTCACAGTGCTGCACCCACGATACCACCACCCACATGTGAGGCACATCACACATCAGAGGACGAAGAGGAGGGTGAAAGTGCATTTGTGCTAAGGAGGAAGCGGTAGCATCCATCTGCGCCAAAAGCCCAGTTTCCTCCTTGGTGCCGGGCTTAGTATCATGCCACGGAAACCTTCTTGCACTGTCTTCCACTGTCCCCCGACAATCACCTTGGACCTCCACATGGACTGCCATATCACTTTTTCTCTTGCCAATGCCACTGCAATCAGCCTGTGGACTGAACTATGCCTCTTCCCTTGGACCTGTTACCACCAAATGACTCTGTCTGGCCCTCCAACGGGCATCCATGCAATGTGGGCATGTATGTCCAAGCACTGGTCCAGTCTCCATCCTCTGAATGTCAATAAAATCATTTAACTCACACAGATGTGTGTGGTTCTTGACCAATCAAGTATAGAAGTATGTGAAAAGTGTTAGGACACTGATTCACCCAGAAGGTACACCAAGGGAATTACGAGCAATGTACCTGTTTTGCCTGATACAGATAGGCAGTGAGATGGCGGTGTATGTGTGAACTAGCGGTGCCCCCATTGCTCCAAAACAAACATCTAGCAATATACCAACCTAGCCCCACGTCCTTTCATGAAAAGGCATGTGTGTTAAAATGTCCTAGTCTGTTGCAGGCCACGAGTTGTGTCCTCCTTAACACTTGTAAACAAATATCTCTTGGCATATCGACTCACACAATACGTGGTGGACAAAGCCTGTTGTGATGATGCACATTGCATGTCACATCCCAAAATACTGGACAGCATATTCACATTGATGAAGACACGGAAGGGCACATGTCCACCATACACATATGGTACCACAATGTCTGCCTCAGTGAAGTAGATTGGCAAATAGGGGCTCACCACAAAGTGCAAGCCGTCAGTCAGCCCCTTCCTGTCGACAAATGATGTAACCTAAAATATGCCCTCCCCATGGTGTGAATACTGCGAGCGTATCGGGCAATGAGTGTAGGGATGTGTGTGGCACTGCACACAGCATATAATCAGATGCACCAACAACATTTCAAGGGCGTCATCAACATGAGCCAATGGCAGAAGTAACAGCTGGGACAAGTCTCCATGACACTGTCCCTACAGGGAGCAATGCAACATTTCCCCCTTGTGTGCAGCAGAACAGTGTGCCACCCCCCAAACATTAGCTGTGACAAAATCAAAACTTGACTAGTCCAGTGAGTCACGGTAGGCATCTAGGAGATGTCAACTCTGTAAAGCAAAATGCACTACTCCCAAAATAGCATTTGTGAGTAACGTAAAATGTGAAGTCATCACTTACTCTCACATTACTTTTGTAAATCAGGAACACTGCTGTTCCATGTCCAGTACACAATGCACACAGATTTCTAACAAATCATGCATGGTCTGGAGAGTGAGCGTACATGAACCGGAACATATCTTGCAAAGGAAGCGGACACACTGGCACTACGTAGCAAGTGTGGCTAGGTCTGTGCAATGTAGATGGACTCTGCGGCAGGAGCATCTGACATGCAGGTGTGTGACGGAATCCGTGGAACCTGGCGCATACATCCATCTCCATGATGGATAACAGTAGCTAACTGTATTCACTTGCCATGCAATCTTACTAGGTTATGTGCAAAATGGGCAACAATGTGCTGTCCAAATCCGTGAGTCACACAGAAGATGTAGAACGTCACAGATGACTGTCCCTAGACTAGGGCGTCAATCCAAATTGACACCCTGTCATCAATGAAAGTACAGTGTGCTCACATCTAAGGGATCCTGACACAATACATCCTGCAAACTTACATGTCATGAGCAGACTTAGCGATTCAAATGGATAGTCCAGTGATAGCAAAAGTTGCACACAATGGAATGACCCACACTCCACAACCTCATCCCTGACATAAGTGCAAGCCGAAATCCAAAGTATCAACTTTTTATTAGAACAGTATTAATATGCAAGTGACCTAAACTAACACTTATCACTATAACTGCTACTAAAATCTAAACTAACTATAAAACAATCTTACTTACCTAAACTATCTTCCCTAACTAATCCTAAACATGCAACAACACATCATAGACATCAACCCCCTCCCACCCTTAAGGCACACCACGAGACAGGACAAAGACATCTAAGCTATACATAAACTAAACATGTAACCTACACAAAGATATATCTTTTTGGACATTTTTATATTTTTTTATTTTTATGAAGAAAAAACACATCAACCCCCCACCCAAAGGAAACGGAAACTTATCCCCAAATACGGATGACTAATTAAAATGTTATATCTACCTAACAAGCTAACACTGACTAAAATCTACACTAAAACTACACTACCTAACAAATAAATAACTAACCTAACACTACATAAGAAGAGAATCCAAAGTTGGGGGAAGGGAGAAGAGTGGGATGGTGTCCAACAGGTCCACCCATCATGGCAGTCCCAAGTGTTGGTGTATGTCCGTCACTCGTCTGTTGACATCAGACAATTCATGCCTGAGCTCTGCCAGCGAGACCACAATGTCCTGAAGCAGCCTCCTGTCCCGCAATGTGAACGAGACCACTTGATCCCCAGTTGCAGGTGGGACAGTGCCTTGGGGGGGTGCCGTAGGGGGATGTGCCACCTGTCACGGCTGGGACACACCACTGACACCTGAGGGGCCTGGGGGGGCTGTGTGACATCCTGGGCATGCTCAGGCACCGCCTTCCATGTGCCCTGCCTACGTTCCTCATGGTACCTCTTGGACATGTTGCGGTACCCCTTCGCAACCTTCTTCACATGGCGGTAACGGTCCTTCCGCACCTGGAAGGCATGTATTTGGCCAGGCGTCATGTTGTCTGTAAAACATACACAAAGGCAAATTAGAGTCCCTTAGCCAATGTCAATTTCCTCCATACACATCTGTAATACAAGTTCACTTAGACATGGGAGCATACACCACAGCGTAACTATGTGAAGTCAGCAAGTGACCTGGACAACGACATGTTGAAGCATGGATCAGTGACTACATGCTGGGGAGACTGACATGACAGTGCATGGCATGGTACATGCACTGTCACTAAGTAATTTGGCTGACAGTGCCAAAAGATTTTGCCATTACATACACGGGCAGAGGGTGACATGTACAGGCAATCGGAAGAGGAAAGCATTACCCCCCTGTGTGTAGCACCACCCTCATCCTCACCAGTGACACAGGGCTGCATGATAGGTACAATGCCCATGTGCACGCATGTGTGTCCCACAGCACATGTGTGCGGTTCATCACGACTGTGCCAACACAGGCGATCATGCACCAGAGTGCAAGGGTGTCTGCAAGCAGGGATGTTTGTACATGTGTAGGGAGGACTTACTCCCAGCACATGAACAATCCTAAAATGCCATTACGTAACTATCATGTGTACAGTGTCGTGCAGCACACATGGAAGTTACAAAATGGCTTGTTGATCTACAGTTTGTTCATGTACAGGTATGGACATCTTCGTGTACATGATCAAAACATGGCATTTTGCTTTTTCCTTGTGTGCTGCACAAGGCAGCACACATGAAATAAGCAAAATCGAGGAGAAAGGAAGCATTAGCCCTTGCATCGCCACCTTGAGACCAGGATTTTCCTGGGTGTAAGTTTTGCGCTGTCACCTAGTATCGCCAGACTTGACAATAGGTGGCAGCGTCAACTTCAATCGGTGTTGCGGTGGAACGCACACAGCAACACCCACAGCACGCCCCCTGTCACGCTAAGTTTAGCACCAAAGGTGACCTATTATGAAGGCAACGTTAAGACACTTAACATGGCTATCAGCCACGTTGAGTAGCTTTACGCTGCCTTGATGATAGGGCACTGAGCCTATCGCCAGCACACCGTCACAAAAACTGACATTATGGTGGAGATAGTGGCTTGATAATATGCCCCAACATGTGAAGTCTTGCCGCAGAGAGGGTGAAACATCCATTCCCCGTAATTCATACTCAATCATGCATTGCTGGTCTACGCTAGGATCACTCCGTAGTGTATCAAGATATGCTGGCCGTAACTACACGAACAGTCACTATGCATTTCCCTTTGTGATAGCACCCTGGAGTCATCATGCTCATGATGTCGTTTGTGGTAATGCTTCTTCACAGATAGCGTTGGCAAACCCTGCATTGTGAACTAGATGCCAAAGCACTTAAGGCAGAGCTAAAGCATGCGTGGTATATGCGTGCACAGAACTGACAACAATTGTGACTGAGGAGTTCCCACACCTGATCCAGAGTCAATCAGGGAATGGACACAAGGAGACAGCTCGTCAACACCATTGCAGTGGCCATAAATGCCAATGAGAATGCTTTGGGCAAATCTGCTGTGTGTTTGGGGAATGTGCCATTGATATGCTTGGCTCACAGTCACACCCTGCCACAACTCTGAATCCAGCATGCAGCATACCTACAATATCATTATTGTAAACTGTGTCTGCTCACTTACGTGCAGAAATGCACTGCCTCCTTGTGCATCATCATGCACACTTGCACAGTCATCTCACGCAGGGATGTACATGCATTCAATGTCATTGGATAGTCATCTGCAAACCCACTTATATGTCTCCTGTCCCATCTGTGTTCGCTGCAATACACAGGCATGTGCTGTGGTGACCTAACCCATGGACCTAGGGGCATATTGACAAGGGAGTAGGGGAGACAGGCGTTCGCCTCCTCTGATCAACGGCTACCTCCGCAACTTTGCTAACGCAAGTCTGAACCCTATTTCCAAGGATGTTGTGCATACTTGCGTATCCCCCGGCATTGGCGTTACGTCTCACAACTTAGCGCGTACGCAGGCACCCTTGCACCAGAGTGCAAGGTTGTGTGTGTGCAGGTGAGTTTGGTGTCTGTACATGAAGGTGCCCCTTCATGCACAGATTCCATCCTAGAGGACCATGTTGTGACTATCATGTGTGTCGCTTAGTGCAGTACACAGGTACGATACATTGAGCAAAAATGAGGTATGTCAATGTATGTACTGGAAGGGCCACCTTGCTGTACTTCTAAACACCATATCAATTCTCTATTACCATGTGTGCTGCACAAAGCAGCTCACATGTACAAAGCAAACATGATGGTCAAAAGCATTCCTGCTCATATGTCCAGAATACAGCCGGGATGTAACTGTTGGCAAGTTGTGCGCTGCCAACTATGTATGCCGCACTTGGACATCAGGGGCAGCCTCTGATACAATGGGTGTTGCCGTGGAATGCCAAACACAACCCCCAATGCACGCCCCGTTCACACTAAACACAGCGTGACAGTGTACCTCATTGACAAGTAAGCGTAAATACACATGGAATGTATTAACGCTGCTCAGATTATGATGCTAGGCCCCTATTGACAACACAACTTTGATGACACTTACGTTGACTTTGCGATATGGGCTTGATGATATGCACCTCACTTTCAATGTGTGTCACTGACTGGGGATGGGCCAAGTCACAACTGTGAGACCAATGCATTTGTCCAGAGTCACTTACCGATTAGTGCACACTGCTGATTTCCACAATACATCATCACACTGTAGGCAAGGTAGACGTGATACGCACCCATACTTCATACTGCAACAGTGATCATGTGACCCAGACATCCATGCCAACGCAACATGCTAGTCAATTACGTTCCAACTCACCAGTGGCGTGTGGGTCCTCGAAGCTGTCAATGTCCCCCTGTGTGATTGGCGGTCGTCCATCTGTGAGACAAGGAAAGAAATATGTGTTGGTATTAGACTTCAATTCATATGTGTCGTATTCCTCATACCAATCATCACCATGACAGTAAATGCTACGTAACTGTAGTGTGGCGTTTCATGTTGACTACATGATTGGGTCAACTTTGACTGCCATTCACACCAGACCTGTGACAGCTGATTTTGGACAGACAAGACTGTAATGCTAGCTGACATGCCCATAATCGTAGTGTGAGTCATCCACAAGGCAACATTACTCCATGCATCCTGATGTTCTACATGCACTTTGTACAATTGAGTAGCTGCAGATTGCACAAAGCAGTTACACAGAGGTTGTTGGTGTATGACAATCTGGAGATGTCCACTTTCCTTAGACCATTTGTCCCTAAACCGAAGTTTTTCACACAGCAACTATGTTCACAGGTCAGCGTAGCTAACGTAACACAAATCATGAGGATAGCATTTTGTCACTACTGTTTGGCCAGCACACAGCTCACATGGACAATTCCATGGATAGTTAATGTACAGTCACCCATGCCGTACACAAACAATCGTCTGACTGCAAGCACATTTTGCGCAGGTGTGCCAGCTATGGCAGTACAGTGGTAAGTGTTGGTCCAGCGCAGTGGGTGACACAGACTTGCAACATATGCTTGTCAATGCAGTGCTGCGTTGTGTCTCGGATGTGCCAACAATATGTGCAAACGCTTTGCGTCTCCCACCTCAATAAGCAACAATTTCTCACTTTGTCAGCAGTGTCACACACGTTGTAATTTTCATTCCTTACAGTCCACAAAAATAAATGTGGAGTTTGTACTTACCACCCAGTAGGCCTGTCATGACTCCCACGTAGTCCAAGAGGTCTGCCTCACGTGCAAGCATGTCCTGCCATCGGTGCTTCCACTGGCGCACGTTGCGGTCCACTCCGAAGAAACGTAGCATATGCACCCGCTCCCACCTGATCTTACGCACAGACACATTGTACCCTTGCAGGATACGGCCTCCCCTCTCCAACATCAGTGGCAGGTGGAATTTAATGAGCCACAGGAACCCCCCCACTGTCCCCTCGGACATCCTGCCCTCCCTGCCCACACCCGGCATCTCCATACACACCTGTGAGCCCACAGCCAGAAAAAAAAACCCTCTGAAATATCCCCAACAACAATTTAACTGCACTACCCCAGGACAGACACCCAACAAAATTTAGGACAGGAGACAGTAAAACACAATAAATGAGTACACAACACTTCACAGACACTATACACAGGACACAGGACACAGCAACACTCTCAAAATCACAAAACTGCAGCACACACCACCAAAAAACTCCAGCACTTTCCACAAAAACCAGCAATGTGCTCAAAAGAGAAACTGAAAGTGCAGAACACTACTCCAGTAGACAGGAAGCATGCATCACTTCCTGTCTCTTTGCGGCCCGTTTTTGGGTAAGCGGCAAAAATCTGAACGCAAATGGTCACATCAGTAAACTTTCTAATGGAAAAAAGTGTCGCGCAATGTTTTTAACATTGTGCGGATGGAAAAAGAAAATATCACTTTTTCGTGTTAGAGGTCAGATCTGCACGCTAAGAGGGAATCAATGCACTGATGTACAGTCTTACTGCAAATTTGATGTCAGAGCCATGTAACAACATGTTGAGGTTGTTTGGCACTCAAATAACACCATGAGAATGATGTTTCACAACACATGACACCCTAACTTTCAACATTCAACACAGGTCACACCATAATTGCATATCTGACAAGAGAACCATCAATCAATCATGGATTTGTTAAGTGTGCTACTCACCCGTGGGGGTCACAAGGCGTAGGGACATGACTTTCGGCACGCTTCAAGTTGTCTGTGTACGTGCATGTGTTGAAGGTGATGTTGATGTTGCGTAGTGGTTCGTGTGTGATGGAAGATGTGGCTCTGTGGTAGATGTGAGGGGGCCATGGGTCTGTGTGGGGCCCCGAGTGGATGCCTTTCCTAGCGGAGGAGGTGTCTTCATCCGTGCCTGGTGTCCATTTGGAGATGGCAGTCTGGTTGTTGGCTCAGGGATGCTGGTGGTCCATCTGCTGTGTCAAGTTAGTGGTCCACATACTTGTTGTAGGGCTTGTTCATCTGGAGGTGGTCGTGGCTTCATAGGTAATTGCTTCGGACACAGAGAAAAGCAGCTTTTACCCCATTGCTCACCCATTTCTCATGATTTACCCCATTGCTCGCCCATTTTTCATGATTTACCCCATTGCACGCCCATTTCTCATGATTTACCCCATTGCACGCCCATTTCTCATGATTTACCCCATTGCACGCCCATTTTTCATGATTTACCCCATTGCACGCACATATTTCATATTTTACCCCATTGAACGCCCTATTTTCAGTATTGACACCATTGCACGCCCTATTTTCAGATTTTACCCCATTGCACGCCCTATTTTCAGATTTTACCCCATTCCACGCCCTATTTTCAGCATTGACACCATTGCACGCCCTATTTTCTGATTTTACCCCATTGCACGCCCTTTTTTCTGATTTTACCCCATTGCACGCCCTATTTTCAGATTTTACCCCATTGCACGCCCTATATTCAGATTTTACCCCATTGCACCCCCAAAGTTTCATCTCTTACCCCATTGCACGCCCACAGTCTCATTGTTTTACACAACGTACACACTCCAATGAATTATTGACCACTGCCAACAGACTACAATTTTGCATTTATTCACAGACGACAACCTATATTGACTGATTTGTACGAAGGACACGCAACAATTTTGGATTGGGTAGCCCAATTTGCACCATGAAGACTCTAGTCTTACACATTTGACACACTGAAAAGCATCTCTGTACTGAGGAGACATTCCCAGCATGGATGAAGTTTTGTTATTTTCATTGCACATAATGTGCAACGTACCCTTTTCAGAGTGCTGGACAATAACATACAGACAGGGTATGTGTATATTTTTTTTTATTAGCACACACTGTGATTGCGGTCATTTTGCTATGAGATACATTGGAGGGGGACTGTCACAATGTGACGTGCTCAGTTGAAGAAATTGTTTATTATTCGGTCCCTTCGGGCAGTTCCTGCTGCATTTACTGTGGGGTGTGCGCCACCTGCCTCATCTTCAGCATCATCCTGGTCGTCGTCCGGTGCAGCAGGCACTTGGATCCATGGAGCATTAGTGCGCACACATATATTGTGCAATACACAACATGCAAGGATGATTTTGTTGAGCATTTCAGGGCTGTACAGCAGTCTGCCACCTGTGATGTCCAGGCAACGGAAACGTGACTTTAGCACGCCAAATGTGCGCTCCACAATGGACCGGGTGCGTCTTTGGGCCGCATTATAGTGCCTCTGGCCCTGGGTGGTGGGATTTTGGAGGGGTGTCATCATCCACGGGCATAGTGCATATCCTTGGTCACCTGTAACATGTAATGGTGAGATGTTTACATTATTGGTTGTTCCGGCTGTGTTGTTGGTGTAGATGGTTTTGTGGTGTGTCATTTGTGTTATGTTGGATTTCTGTTAGCCATGTGTTGCTTCTGACTGATTCTAAGCATCACTGCAAATTGAATTGCCTCACTGTTGATACTCCCTCCCCCAGGCCTCATCAATTGTGTGCGCTGCGCGGTTGCATGACTAGCTCTTCTGCCATCTATCGATGGCACTCATCCACCCTCCTCACAGTCAATGCCATGTGAACGTTGAAATGGCAATGGGCCACACCAGACACGGTTCACGTTCAGTTGTGCTGCTGTCGCTGCAGCCAGACCTGCCCCAATGCACAACACATGCTGTTTCCTGTCCCGAGCGACCACATATCAACAGTCATCAGCCCCCTCGCATGCAGGGCCCATTGCAGGCAGGAACGCTTCACCCACACCATCAGCATCATCAGACGCAACACTGTCCACTCTCTGGCTTACGTACTCATTCGGGAGTGTAGCCTCCAACTCACATGCCACAAATACTCAAGGTACATTTGACTCAGGGAAATGTTAGCTGACATCAGACTGTCCCAGATCTTCAGCACACTGATCCACAAGGCAGGGCACACCTTTGACGGCTTCTTTGCATGTGTTGAGTTCGTCCAGTTCCTCGGCCCCACTGAATCCACATGTCCACGTGACCACTTACGCATGCACCACCTTGTTGATGTACCCCAAACCACCGTTGACCACATGCAGGTCCCCACAAAGTTGGTGTAGATCAGTCACCAATGAGATGCTACACACCACAATCGACAGCAACAACCACAACACTGCAGTCGTCAACAATGGCGCAAGTCCACATTTTCCAAACATGTATCTCCAACTGCGCATGCACCCTTGTCCCACTATGCAACTGCAACATACGGCAGGCAATGAATGCCACCTTGGTCAGCACCAACCTCAGAGTTGGCAGATGCAGCTGCTGACACATGGAGTGGAGCTGGTGCAAGCTTTGGGATACCAGTAAACAGCACCACCAACACGTACAGAATGCTCATATTCAACATCAACAATACGCCCACACACCAGACTGCTCTTCCAGGTAGGATTGGTGTGATTTGCAACATGGATGATCAACAGCTGGGGTGTGCTATACGCAGGGGAAACATGAGTCCTCATCCTCGGAACAGAACAATGAGCATGTGGCATCACCTGGTGTTCCAACGCTTTCGGATGCCCCCACCCCAAATCTAGGTACCTAGGCCCCATATTTGACTCCTCCATCTCCATGTACCTACAGGTGTACACAGTGGCCTGCATCTGCTTCACCAGCCTCTGCATCCTCCATGCAACCTTCACATAGATCCCCCCATTGTCGGGTGTAACAGTGACCCACACAGTCATTGCCATCAGGCTGGGCTACAGAAACACACTATATGCCAACATGGGCACGTCTGCAGTCAGCTTACTCCTGACTGTCCAGCACAACACCTACACACTGGGCCTTGTGTTCCTACTTTCATCATGCATCGTGTGCCTCCATCGCACATACATGGTTCCCACCTCTCACCACATTTGCTTATGGGTGGCACAGGGGCTAAGCATTTGAGGATGGTTTGTCTACATATCTAGCCACAGTTCCCACAGTTCTTGGTGTTGTTGTGTCTGGTTTGTGGGCATGTTGATTGACATGTTGTATGTGTGATTGTAACATGTCCATTCGCACAATTGTGAGTTGCATGAATGTGGAGTTGAGGCGTGTGGTGTGTTCAGTTAGTACTTACCAACAAGGACTGCGTTTCCATATGTGCCATCCTGGAAGCGCTGGTTTATGATGGACTGTCTGAAGATGTAGGAATCATAAACACTCCCTGGGAACTTGGCTATGACATTGGTGAACAGTCCCCGTTGGTCCACGATAGCCTTCACATTCATGGAATGGGTGTGCTTTCTGTTGCGGTATATGTGTGCACTGTCCGCAGGGGGCACAAATAGGACATGAGTGCAGTCAATTGCGCCCAACACCTGTGGGAATCCGGCTATGGTGTAGAATCCTTGCTTGGTCTCAATCTGTTCCTGCACAGTGTTGGGGAAGTGAAGGTGCTGGGGTATCAGGCTGGGTATGCCATCCAAGACAGTTGGGGGGAAGATTGAGAAGGCTGACTGTGAGACTCCTCCAACTCTGGCCTTGTTGGTTGAAAGGTCCCAGAAGCCAACAGATGCAGCACAGCCAGCAGCTTTGTCTGGGGAGGGATGTTGGTTCTCTGCAGGGCCCGCTTTCGTCTTTGGCGCTGCCTTGGTGGTGGTCCTGGGGGAGGTGGCAGTGGCGGTGGTGGGTGTTGCCTTCCTGGTACTCCGAGCTGAATGATTAGCACCTCCATGGCCTCTGTGGGTCTTCAGGTGTGGGTCTGGGCTGGTCTCCCTTATATACCTCCATTTATCACAATTTTTCAATTTTTAGACCTGTTTTTTTCAGGTCTTATTTTCCTGCAGCTAAGGGGCCTTAGCGGGACTTTTTTTATCGCTTCGCGGGTCCGGGACATCATTGGTAATAGTGCGATTGTGTGTTAGCGACTTTTTTCATGAGATTTTGAGAGGGAACGCCTACTTTGCATATCATTAGCGCAAACTATCCCTGCCATGCACGGCGATAGTAAAAACGATAGCTATCGCCGGAAAGCTGTCGCTAACGCTTGTTAGCGACATCTTGGTAATAGGGCGATAAAAAAAAACGTGCTTCGTGCCGCTAACGCGGCGATAACTGGCTTGATAATATGCTCCACAATTTTTCCATGTTTGTCTGAATTTGGCGAAGCTCCACATGCTATGGCCACCAACATGGATGCCATTTAGGGGTCGCCTGTAATAGCAGCTGCTACCCCTGGATTGCCACTTGCGACCTCAGGTCTTAGAGAGAGAACCAAGAGCAGAAAGAAAATGGGGCTCATCTGAGCACTGTTTACTTTCTGTTTCTTGACCAGATCTAGGACATTTTAATTCATAGTTTTTTTTTCTTTGTTGCTTTGTTTTGCAGTTTTAAATAGCACGAAGTCGACCGAAAGTATTGGAGTGCTTTACATTAGCAGCAGTTACATTGCACAAGGACACATTCATTTTTTGGTAGGCACAGGGAGATTAATTGATTTGCCCAGAATCACAGGATTTTGAGCCGATGCCGAGACTCGGCCTGGTTCCCTGGCTCCAAAGTCGGCAGCTCTGGCCGCCATGCCCCATCCTCTCCCCTAGGTTATGTAGCACACGTCAAAACGTTTTTATTTCACAGCTAGATAAATTCTGAAGTGTGTTTAATGCACACTACAAAAATTAAAATGTTTCTTGTCTGCTGAGAAATTACAAACAAACCCAATTCATTTCAGGTCTGCAAGGAGCAGCAGAGTTTTTTCACTTACTCCTCTGCTGCCTAAATTCCTATCTGCCCATGAAGGGTCCTTCAGCCCTGTAAAGGGGAGAAGAAAACCAAACCCAGCAGGAAAACAGGACTCAATTGTTTGCCAGCATTCTGTGACCAAAAAGAGATAGAACATTTCCAGTTTTAAAACCATTAATTAGCAGAAAAGATATCACAGAACATTTGGCCAAATGATGACTTTACAGAAAAAAAATACGGTTTGGGGCCCATATCAATAAAAATAACAATGTGGCTTCTGAACTTTTGTCTGCGCAGTTGGGCAGCAGCTGACTAGGAGTCTATTCACCCATACAGCACCCCTGAAACTGCCAAGTAGCACATATAATGATCTGATGCTGCTGAGCATATTGCAAGCGCCATGGACAGTATAGTTCATATTGTGTGTCAATGTGTCATGTTCACTATCCACGTCACAGCTCATCCTGTATATCAGTATGTGGTTGTCCTCATATCCACTCTAACAGATATTCATGGACTTACATGAGTCTTCATCTCATTCCCACCGGTTGTGGACGATGAACCAAAGTAGCGGCCAGCATTGCCTGCGGGTGGGGGGGGCAGGCGCGAGGGGTCGCGGGGGGATCGCGGGTGTGTCACAGGGAAATAAAAAACTAAAAAGAAAATTAAACTTACCTTTCTGCCGGGTCTCACGTCTTCTCTGCTCCTGCTCCCCTGCCTCCGACAGGAACAGGAAGCAGGCAGCCAGGCTCCCTCCCCTAAGCCAATCACAACGCTGCAGGACATCGCCCAGCCAGGCTAGTGGGGTGGGCATGTTCTCCATGCAGGCTGCAATGCAGCCTGCATGGAGAGAGAAGGGCAGAGTGCGCATGACTGGTTTGGGCTGCCCGAGAGGGCCGACCAAACAGTCTTTGTGCACTCAGGAGAGGGCAAACCACTCTTTCTCTGCCCTGATCAAAGAGCAGAGCAGCCCCGCTCACCCACCCGCCCGCAATGCGCACAGCAAACATAAAATGTTAATAACTAAAAGTTATTACCATTTTATGTTTTGGCTTTCTCGCACTGCGAGAAAGCAGTGAGGCGACGCTCCTCCTCCGCCCATTATGCTCCATCCACACAAAGCCTAACAGTAATTCTGGGAAGGAACACCCTACTTCTGAAAGCCGCCATTTCTGCACATCACAACAATGGATAGGACCAGGAGATTGTTTCCCGTAACCAAGATGAGCCAACTACCAGATGGGCAGATGGGGGATATCCCTGGGGGACACCAATCATGTGGTTTCCCTATTCGCCGACGATACATTGGTTTACATACGTCAACCAGCCGAGGCGGTGCCGGTTCTTCTCACGGTGCTGCAGAACATGGGGGCAGTGTCCGGACTCCATAGAAATCTGGAACAATCCAAGCTGATTCCAGTGGGGGGATTAGCAGGAGGGTCAAAGGACGAGTTACCAGAGGTGGGCCTCTCCGGGTGACTGAAGGGACAAAATACTTACGGATTCGCCTGATGCATAAGGCCCCTTCATACTTGGAGAGCAACTAAGGAATAGCTCAATACGTTTTTGGAGGGACTTACCTCTGTCCCTAATGGACCGAATGGCAATCCTAAAAATTATTATTTTACTCTGATACCTTTACGCTCTACAACACTCCCTGTATAGGATCCCCAGACAATATTTGCTAATGCTGGATAGCCTGCTGGTGGAGCTCCTGTGGGGAAACAAGCGTTAACAAATAAGTTTGATAACGCTTCAAAGAAAATGGGAGGTCTAAGTTTGGAGGTACCTTGTCTAGAGCTTAGGGGCATATTATCAAGGGCTGGCGATAACATTATCGCCGCTTTTGCATCCGTTTTTGGGCAAAAAGCAGCGATAATATTGTCGCTTTATTAACAAGGACACGCTAGCGCGTGTTTCCTTGCCTTAGCGCCCGTTGTCAGCACGCCTCGCATCGCATCGTTAATAAGATGCAAAGGAGGCGTGCCTGACAAAACCCCATGGGAAAATATCGCTAACCCAGCTTCGCGATATCATCAACGAGGGGTAGCGATATTTGAAATCGCGTTAACTATGCCTTAACGCTGGAATTTAACGTCTGTTAAATTCCAGACTAAGGCATACCTAACATGGGGGGTGGATTCTGTGGCTAAGACCACAGGCCCTATCATCAAGGATATCGCCGTTTTCCATGGAACATCGCTGGAAAACCAGCGATGTTCCATGGAAAACACCGTTATCGCTGGAATAATTATCGCCATTGAGCTAAGCGTTGTTAATACAGCGCTAGCATGGCGATAATTTCCAGCGATAGCCGGCGATAACAAATCTCATGCTAAGCGCGGCCAGCGATAATTATCCCTGCCGCTTGATAATATGCCCCTAAATTATATGGCCTCCCAACTCCAACATGCAGTCCACTGGCTGTATGAGCATGATAATTGGGAAAAGCGACTTTTGGCGGGCACTTATGGATTTCGCTCTTTGCCGGAACTTCTAATGCTTGGCGCGGGAATTCCCAAGACCTACCCATATATCATACAACATATGGCAACGGTGTGGGAGACCGCAGTCAGGAGGGTGGTGCTGCATGCGCCCTATGCCCCAGAAATGCCGCTATGGGTGCTGAAACCCTTCAAGCGTATAGCGGAATCTATGTTGATTCGGAGGTGGAATGAAGGTGGGTGACTCACGATGGGAGACCTATACACAATGGACAATTTCTAACAAGAGAGGCAGCGGATGCTGCCTTTGATCTGGGAACAGGACAGTTCCTGCAATATGGGAAGATATCGAAGGTTGCCCGAGAACTGTGGCAGTGTTTCCCTGAGGAGCACCCTAGTACTACGGTATTAACGGTGCTGCTATAAATGGCGCAGAGATGACGTCTGATATCTCGCATTTATAGGGTGCTCCATGATGTCCTCCTTAAGGGGACTCTGCCTGTACAGGCACAGTCGGAGGAAGTGGTAGGGGAACCCCTCTCGGAGCGAGACTAGTCGAAAATTCATGAAGGGGTCAGGGGGGTGAGTTCTAATGTGCAATTTAAGCTAATATAATACAATGTCGTACATCAAGTCTATCTTACCCCACAGACCTTAGGAAAAATTTACCCGAGCCGCTTAAGTGCATACCCCCGGTGTGAAGAGACAGAAGCGAATTTTCTACACATGGTGTGGACATGCCCGACACTAACGCAATATTGGGAGAATACTATGCTACTCTTGCAATAAGCTACAGGATGGATAATCCCCACGGAAATACGGACAGTGCTGCTGGGACTGTTACCTACTCCCAAGGCTAAGAAATTGAGTAGACGGTTTGTACTTCTGGGGTTAGTGTTAGCAAAGAGGCATATTGCAATCGCATGGCTGAACCCTGTCCTCCGGGGGATTGATGCGTGGCTGCGAGACATGTGTAAATAGGCGACTGCGGAATTGATCCATATGAAATAAGTCTGGAGAGAAGAAAAGCTTGAGGATGATACCCGAACTTGGGCAGCTATGCTAGCAGACTTGAGAGTCCCGCAGACCCCGACTGCGGTGGAGGGTTAATATAAGGGAGGACGATGCAGCTGTTCTCTAGAACGACTGGCAATTGGAGGCGAATGGATGGGGAGCTGAATGACAATCCCCTGAGATAATCAAAACCCCCTTAAAAGACACATAATGTTAAAATGGGAACCATGACACAGAGAGGTAAGGGGGGGAGCTAATGCTGTTCAGTTGGCATAGAAATCATTGTACAAAGCTGTAAGGGGTGATCCTCCAAAATAGTTGACATGGATGCGCATGGAACATATTTGAGGATGCGGGGGGAGAGGGTGGGGTTGGGAAACAAGTCCACCCGATATGGATCCCTAAATGTATAGCTTGCTTTTATGAATCAAAATCCAATAAAGTTGTTTGAAAAAAAACAGTACAAATACCAAAGTACAAGCATCATTTACAAAAGCACAGCTTCATGTATCTAGACACAGCTTCGACTGCCCTGGCTCATGTAGACTAATAAACAGGCAGAAGGCCAGAGGAGCCCAGGCACAGCAGTAAATGCTCAGGTATAGCTCAGGCAACAAACCAAACATCAGGATAAAAGCAAAATGTGCCAGGTCACAGGGTATTCCTAGTTACAGACATCATAGGCTGTTAGACCTGTCAGCCCTAGGGTGGTCTTACCCCGTTTTTTTTCTCTTTGCGCCTCATTTTTGCCACCATCTTTTTGTTGGACCTAGGTCTCTGGGCGCCTTACCACTGCCAAACAGTGCTGAGGTGCAGGTGCACTCTCCTATCAATATGGCTGCCACAGGCCCCTGCTACTGCGGAGTGGCCTTTGTACATGCACGCACCAGTAGCCAGGATCAGGCTGGGACATAATGATTTATTTATTTATTTTTTATTTAAAGAGTTTTATATAGCGCTGGCTAGACCCGAAGGTATCAGAGCGCTTTACATAAGGTGCCACATAGTTGCAAACTTACAACAGTTACATATTACCAATGATACCAGTAAAAACATTTAAGGAGCATAGAAGAAAAGGAAAATGGAGTGAGAAGGGTAAGGGGGTATGGGAGAAAGGGGTAGGGTATAGATACAACAGAGAGACGAAGGGAAAGTCTGCCCAAGGTCCAGCTGGGTAGGTGACGGCTAAGGGGAATCCGCAGCCCATCTCCTCTTCAGCTATCAGGTAGCTCCACTGGGTATCGGTCAGATAGCTAGGTCTCAACAGAAAAACATTAAAGGGATAAAAGGCAAGAAGAAGGTAGCGTAGAGGGGGAAGGGGGTAGGGTGAAGGGGTAGGAGGGGGATACGACAGAGAGACGAAGGAACGTCTGCCCAATGTCCGGCTGGGTAGGTGACGGCCGAGGGGATCCACAGCCCGTCTCCTCTTCAGCTAACAGGTAGCTCCACCGGGCATCGGTCAAATGGCAGGGTCTCCACGGTCGAGGGAAAGTTCGAAGAGTACATGTCCTAGAGGGAGAGCAGGATCAAGGTCAGGTGAGGGATGTGGTTAAGATCAGGTCGAAGACCAGTTCTGTTGTCCAGGAGAGGTGGGGCATCATGGAGAGACCACCTGAGGCGGCCATCTTGAGGTCAGGCAGGGGGTTGTGACCTTGGTGTTAAGTTCAGTCGGTCCCCAATAATGAGTACAGTGACATCCAGTACTGTGGGAAATGGGAATTAGGGTCCGGCAGAAAGGTAAATATCAAGGTGTACTGTGGGGGAGGTACCTGACACAACAGACTGTGCTCTTCCCCCACAATGTGTTCTGGGTCTCTCCTTCTATCTCTTAACAATAACATTTCAGTCACAGCCCAGTGTTGAAGAAAGAGTTGGAGCGAGGAAGAGCTGGAAGTCTGTCACGTGCAGGGCATTTGGGACTGTGGAAAAGACAGAGTCATCCAGTGTCACAGTAGAAGCCATCTTATGCAGAGGAAGAAGTACTAGCATTTATCTTGCCCAGAGCTGCATAGCCTGGTCCAAGATCCACATACCTCATAAACCTGAGTGGCTGCCATGATGATGTCTTAGAAGTCCTTTGGCGCTTGCTTGGTGGTTCCATTAATGATCAGCAAATGCGCTTACTACAAAGAACCCAATTTCAACGGGATCGCCCGCCCTGGGGGCCCGAGCACGGACTCAGCGTCAGGGATTAGGCTGTTCAGAGCGCGGTAGGAGTGGGAGCAGGGCTGTAAGGGTTCGGTTCCAGTAGTCCGGATGTAAGATTATCGTCGCGGCGGCAGAATGTCAGTTGCCTCACAGGTCCGGAGCAGTTTTACCGGGGGCCCGCTCCCGATGTCGCGGCCCCCGCTCTGCTACGACCAAGCGCGAGTCCGCTCAAGCACCAGGCGCCATCTTGAGGTGCGATCGCCTGGGGAGAATAAAGCCGATATCACGGCTATGCAGCAGCCAAAATGAACGGCGGCCACAGCGGCAGACGCTCCCAATCTTCCGATGACGGGAGTTGGCCCTGATTGCTGGTTTTGCGGGGATTGAAGCACCGCGCTATGTTGTTGAGCGCGAGGCTTCCACGGAGCATAAGCTCCGAGCAGCCATGATGGAACTGGCTCCTCCCTCCAATGATACTGTATCCATGCCGTCCCACCTCTGGGCCTCATAGACAGACATGACGGAAGCTTCTAGAACCTTCCAGCCCAGGGAGGAGTTATGTTTTGCCGCCTTTCAGGAGGGTCACCTGACCTAGGGGTATAAGAGGTTTGGAGGGAAACCTAGTTAGTCAGTTGGGGCACCACTGGACCTGGGGGAACCTCTGCCGGAGTACAGGCTGTTGGGCCTAGGGGGGAGACCTACACTACTGGTACTGACTGGGCTTAGGTACTGCTGTGCTAAGATAGATGAGGAACACCTTCCACCTGCTGACCTTGCCCAGCGTGAGGGGACCCAGGGAACCACCTCCAGTGTGCCTGCAGGGCACCTACCTGCCTCTTGTGCCTGCCAACTCAACCCCCTTTCCCCTCAAGTAACTACAACTTAAACCTCTGCACCCAAGCAACCACAAGCCAACTGCTGAAACGACCAAGAAACTGCAACCAAGCCAATTCAACTTATATATGCTACTGCTGGGGATCACCAGGTAAAGCGCTGTATGCTGTGCCCTGAAGAAGCGCTGTGTGCCAAACTGCCTGCCCCCCTGCGAGCGCTTTGTCAGTGGAACGCTACCACCCCTGCCTATGCCCTCAGAGTGAAGCGCTGTGTCCTTGAGGCGCTGTGACTGTAAAGCGCTGTGCACAGAAGACGCGCTGTGCCCCAATCACAGCCGCGGCCCCTGCACTCCATGTGCACCTGCTGTGTGCCTTGAAGCAGCGCTGTGCTCAGAAGATGCGCTGTGCCCCAGAGCGCTGAGCCCGAATAACCGCTGCGACCCCGGTGCGGCAACCGGAAGAAACGCTGTGCACAACTCACCACCGCGACCCCTGCGCTGTGGCCGAAGAAGCGCTGCGGTGTCTGAAGCCCCCGCGGCGGCCCCGCGCTGTGAGGAAGAGTAGAGGAGGGCCTTCCGCCCAGGATCACCGCCGCGGCCCTGCCAAGGCCGCGCCAGGCCTGTAGCGCGGGAGACGAAGCGTTACCCAGCAACGAGGGCGCCGCCGCGTCATCGGCCGTGCCCCCTGGTAGCCGCGCTGGGATTGGCTCTGAGGACCTCCAGGTCGACGGAGGCCCAGAGCCAGTCAGCAACAACAGCGGAGGGGCTCCGCTGTGCGTGGGAGCCCCAGGATCATCTGTGAGGCCCCAGGGAGTGCCGAGAACCTCAACGGACTGGCCGCCTCCCCCGGTCGAAGCCCCAACGAGCAGTCAGGAGCGGGCTGACCGGAGAGGAGGCGTCCGACCACATCCAGGCCCACCAGAGCACCGGGACTGAAAGGTGAGCCCGGGAGGCCTGGGGAGGGAATCCTAAGCACTGACGGAGGCCTCCTTTGTGCGGCGCAGCCCCCGCACATCGCCCCGAGTGTACTGAGAGGGGCAGGGGCCCCCGTACTGCCGCATTGACCGCCCTCTTTATGCATGAAGCCGGGCCCTCGCTTCCAAATTAGGTCTGGCCTGCTCACCCCTTGCTTCCCCCTGCCCCATTGAGCCATAATACATGGGTGTGGGGATAGCTGGGCCCGCAGGAGCTGTTATTCGTCTCTGCTTATACCAGCCTGCTGTAAGGTCGTCTGTGCATTGAAATGTACCTTGATGTGATGCATATTTAGCAATGGTTATATGCTGAAGCCTGCTTTCCACTACAGTTAAAGTTACTGCCCTGATTCAAATGGTCACATGTTGAATGTTTACCTGCATTAAGACGCCCGCTGTACTGAATGTGGTTGGGCCTAGTTTGACACAGGTTCCTCATCGCCTATAGTGTTATAGGCTTCTCCGTACCTTAATTCCTGGTTAATTGAATGTGCCTGACTAGGCTGTTGTTTATGCTCATTACTGCCCTGCATTATCTACAGCGTTTCCTGTTTCAGATGCATGTTGCCATGGCTCTTCACTTATGTCAGGGTTTAATGTTTTTATACACTTGAATGAATTCCTCAAGTTCTACAATGCAATGAATTGAATGTCATCCTAAGATTAACTGCTTGATCTACTGCTGATTCAAATTAGATAAAGGATCTTGTTTTTACACAAAAGCCTGGTGTGGTGTCTCCTTTATTGTCGCGCATTACTGAGTCAGTGGGAGTGTGTGCTGAACAACTGCTTAACACATTGCCTTTGGGTGCCTTCCTGCCTCGCGCCAAGCTACCGTGGAGGAATCGGTGACCCCGGTTCCAACATTGGTGTTCAGCGGTGGAATAAGGACTTGTGCTTGTGCAGCACCCTACAGGGATTCAGTGTGCACCGCAATTGGAACACCTAGTGAGATGCAAGCCTAACAATTCGCCCTTCACTGCCTGACTGCACAGACTCCTGTGTTAACCTGTACCTACGTCCTAGAGTTTTTACCCTTAAGTGTCTGGGGCCCCACCTGTCAGGATGGAGTTCGAGCTGGCCAACCTTGAAATGTATACGGTGGCGCAGCTGAGGGAGTTCTGTCGGGGGATGGGGGTGTCCGTCAAGCGAGGCACCAAGAGAGAGGAGCTTCAGAAAGCCTTGAGGGCATGGGTATTGGCCCACCTGGGAGGGAGAGTGGTCGAGGAACAGGGGGAGGCGGACGCTCCAAGAGAGCTAGACCTACTGCACATAGACATCAGTGAGAATGTGTTGCCAGGGAGATGTTCCAGGGCAGGCAGTAGTGTGTCAGCGAGCAGTGTGTCTGTGGAGGAGTACGAGGACAGGAGGGAGGAGAGGCAATTGAGGCTAGAGCTTGCTAAGATGGACAAGGAGCGAGAAGAGGCAAGGCTAGCCATGGAAAAGAGGAAGCTTTTGCATGAGCTTAGCCTGAAAGAATTAGAGCTCCAAGCATTTCAGATGGGGGCGCAGGGCAACTTGAATGGTGGCAGCGTACCCGCTGAGGCTCCACGAGAGCCTAAGTTTTACCTACCTAAGGAGGTGATGGCCAGTTTCAGTGTAGGGGATGACATTGATAAGTGGTTGGCGGCGTATGAGGTGTCTTTGGTGGCCCATGGGGTGCCTGAGAGTTACTGGGGGAGGCCTGTATAGGTACATACCTCCGGTGGCGAGGGACACACTCTTGACCTTGGACAAAGGGGATCAGATGAACTACCCTGTGATGAAGGAGGCCCTGCTTAAAAAGCTTGGCCTCACTCCAGAAAAATATCGCCAGAAATTCCGCAACAGCCACAAGCTTCCCACACAGAACTGGGTGGATTTTTTTGATTATGCCCATAAGGCATTGGAGGGTTGGGTGCGTGGCAGCGAAGTGAGTGACTATGAAGGGCTGTACAATCTGTTTTTAAGGAGCACCTTCTTGATAAATGTTTTCCAGAGCTGTGCCAACACCTGGTGGCCCGCAAGCTGACCGATCCTCGGGAACTTGCGGAGGAGGCGGATACCTGGGTTAGCACTCGGGTGTCCCACAAGGGATCCGGGGGAGACCCCCCGAAAGGTGGACAGGGTTTCCCCAGAAGAGAGAGGGGGAGATAAAAGAAGGAGTTCTTTAAAGGCCCCCAAAATAGACTGCAAGGGAAGGGGGTAGGTTCCCCACCCCACTCTGGATTCCAGAAACCCACTTACCCTGACAAGAGTCAGCAGCCCAGAACTGTCCGGTGCTACGAGTGCGGTGAGGTTGGACACTGCAAGAGGGATCCCCAGTGTCGCAAGAGAGAACCCCAGCCCCCACAGGAGGTAAGAGCCCGGGGTGGCCAGTGTAGCGCTTGGGGAGTAGTTGTCCCTAGGTAGGGGGGTGAGTGGACAGGCTTGACCTTAGTTTCCTGGGGGATAGAGAGATAATCCCACGGGTTCAGATACCCTCGAACACTGCCAAGTACCGGCAGAGGGTCCTGGTGAACGGGGAGGAGGTGGAGGCTCTGAGGGACATGGGTGCCAGCATGACGATGGTAAGACGTCAGCTGGTGTCCCCAGAGCAGGTGATTCCTGAAGTATTCCACCCGGTTGTCATGGCTGATAATAGCCTGGGTCATTACCCTGTGGCCCAAGTTCCCTTTGAGTGGGGAGGAGTCTCAGGCCTGTTGAGAGTTGCGGTGAGCCCTGCCATGCCAGTTGACTGTCTGCTCGGAAACGATTTGGAACATACTGCCTGGAAGGAGGTGGAGTTCAACGCCCACGCTGAGATGCTGGGATTACCAGGGTGGACTTGCGCGGTCACGCGGTCCATGGCTGCCCGGCAAGGAACTCAACCCGTGTTGGAGCCTGAAACAATGGCCCAGCCCACTGCTGGACAAGAGGACATCACTGAGGATGCACCCGGCGAGATGGATGGGGAGCCCGCGGAGGTGACCCCGGAGTCCGCTGAGGTGGATGTTGTTCCCGTGGGGGACTTGCCGACCCCTGTAGAGTGGCAGGTGGAAGGAGGGCCTACCCGAGAGGAATTCTGTCGGGCGCAAAGAGAGTGCCCAACGCTTGAAGGCATGCAGCAGCAGGCCGAAGCCCAAGCAACTGGTACAGAGACCGGTAACTACCATGTCTACTGGGAGGATGGTCTCCTCTACAGTGAGCCTAAGGCTCCGGTGCATGGGTCATCAAGGGCCTTAGTGGTCCCCCAATGCTACCGAGCCTTCCTGCTGGAATTGGCACATGAGATACCACTGGCAGGACACCTGGGCCAGGACAAGACATTTGCTGGTTTGGTCCCACACTTTTACTGGCCCAGAATGCGAGTTGCCTCTGACACCTTTTGCAAGACCTGTACGACTTGCCAGGCGAGTGGCAAGACTGGGACTAAGTTGAAGGTCCCTCTGGAACCGCTCCCGGTTGTCGGTACCCCTTTTGAGCGGGTAGGAATTGACATTGTCGTGCCAATGGACCCGCCGACTTCTTCGGGACACAGGTTCATCTTGGTGTTGGTGGACCACGCCACCCGGTACCCGGAGGCAATCCCTCTGAGGACCATCACTGCACCTGCGGTGGCGCGGGCCTTGATGGGGATTTTTACCCGTGTGGGATTCCCCAAGGTCGTGGTGTCAGATAGGGGCACGAATTTCATGTCGGCCTACATGCAGGCCATGTGGAAGGAGTGCGGAGTGACCTGAGGTTCTCCACTCCTTACCACCCCCAGACTAACGGGCTCATGGAGCGCTTCAATAAGACCCTGAAGGGGATGATTCGGAGCCTACCCGAGGACTTGAGAAGGAAGTGGGACGTCCTCTTACCCTGTCTGCTCTTCTCCTACCGAGAGGTGCCGCAGAAGGGGTCGGTTTCAGCCCCTTTGAGGCTGCTCTATGGACACCCCGTTAGAGGGCCCCTCAGTCTTGTGAAGGAGGGGTGGGAGAGTCTTCCCAGAAGCTTCCCCGTGATGTGGTCAGCTACATGCTGGCACTCCGCAGCCAGATGGCCAAGCTGTGGAAGGAAGCCTCAGACAATCTAGAGGCTAGTCAAGCTGTCATGAAGGAGTGGTACGACCGGAATGCTCGGACGGTGGAGTTGGACGCTGGACAGAAGGTGTGGGTCATGGAGCCCGGAGAGCTTAGCGCCCTCCAGGACCGGTGGACTGGACCGTATGAAATTTTGGAGAGAAGAGGCCGGACCACTTATGTAGTAGACCTCAAGACCCCCCGTCAACCCCACAGGGTGCTCCACGTCAACCGCCTTAAGCCACACCAGGAGCGGTCAGAACTTACCCTCCTGATGGTGACGGATGGGAGTGAAGAGGAGGAGAGCAAGCCTCTTCCAGACCTTCTGGCGGCCCACGAGAAGGATGGATCGGTGGAGGGAGTGGTCCTCTCCCCATCCTTGACCCCGGAGCAACAGAGGGACTGCCGCCAGGTATTGGAGCAGTACGCCTCGTTGTTCTCCCTCACGCCTGGGATCACGCACCTATGTACCCATGATGTGGACACAGGGGATAGCCCGCCAGTAAAAACCAAGTCTTACCGGCTGTCCGACAAAGTCAAGGCCAGTATCCATGGTGAGGTGGCCAAAATGCTGGAGCTGGGGGTGATTGAGCCTTCCAGCAGCCCTTGGGCTAGTCCGGTGGTGTTGGTGCCGAAAGCGGCCCCACCGGGTACCACACCAGAACTTCGGTTCTGTGTGGACTACCGTGGTCTGAATTCCGTGACCAAGACTGATGCTCACCCGATCCCTCGGGCGGATGAGCTCATTGACCGACTGGGAGCAGCTCGGTACTTAAGCACAATTGACCTGACGTCAGGATATTGGCAGATTGCCTTGACGGACGGAGCGAAGGAGAAGACTGCGTTCTCCACCCCCGAGGGCCACTTTTAATTTCGGGTGATGCCCTTTGGGCTGAAAAATGCTCCGGCCACTTTCCAGCGGTTGGTTAACCAGGTACTGTCTGGCCTAGAGGCCTTCTCTGCTGCCTACCTGGATGACATAGCTGTCTTCAGCAGCAGTTGGGAGGACCATCTGGAGCATCTCCAGGAGGTGCTGCAAACACCCTACAGCGGGCTGGCCTAACCATCAAGGCCAGCAAGTGCCAGATTGGACAGGGATCTGTCGTCTACCTGGGGCACCTGGTGGGCGGGGGTAAGGTGCAACCCCTCCAGGCCAAAATCAAGACCATCTTGGCCTGGGAGCCCCCCAAAACCCAAACGGAGGTCCGGGCTTTCCTTGGCCTCACGGGTTACTACCGCCGGTTTGTCAAGGGCTATGGGACCATCGTGGCCCCCCTGACTGAACTGACATCAAAGAAGCAACCACGCAAAGTCATCTGGACGGCTGCCTGTCAAGAAGCTTTTGACACCCTTCAGCACGCGATGTGCACCGCTCCGGTGCTCAGGACTCCGGACTTTGGGAAGGAATTCATCGTGCAGACAGACGCCTCTGAGCATGGCATTGGAGCTGTGCTCTCCCAACCTAATGATGACGGCCAAGACCAGCCCGTGGCCTGTATTTCTCAAAGGCTACTCCCCCGGGAACAGTGGTGGAGTACTATAGAACGTGAAGCCTTCGCCGTGGTTTGGGCTTTGAAGAAGCTGAGGCCATACCTCTTTGGCTCTCACTTCCTTATTCAAACCGACCACCGACCCCTTCGCTGGCTCATGCAGATGAGAGGCGGAAACCCCAAATTGTTGAGGTGGTCCATTTCCCTCCAGGGGATGGACTTTCGGGTGGAACATCGACCAGGAGTAGACCACGCCAACGCTGACGGTCTCTCCCGGTTTTTCCGCCATAGCGATGAGAACTCCCTAGAGGTTGGGTAGCTCTCCCCACTTTCGGCTGGGGGTGACGCGTGTTAGACCTGTCAGCCCTAGGGTGGTCTTACCCCGTTTTTTTTCTCTTTGCGCCTCATTTTTGCCTCCATCTTTTTGTTGGACCTAGGTCTCTGGGCGCCTTACCACTGCCAAACAGTGCTGAGGTGCAGGTGCTCTCTCCTAACAATATGGCTGCCACAGGCCCCTGCTACTGCGGAGTGGCCTTTGTACATGCACGCACCAGTAGTCAGGATCAGGCTGGGACATAATGATACTGTATCCATGCCCTCCCGCCTCTGGGCCTCATAGACAGACATGACGGAAGCTTCTAGAACCTTCCAGCCCAGGGAGGAGTTATGTTTTGCCGCCTTTCAGGAGGGTCACCTGACCTAGGGGTATAAGAGGTTTGGAGGGAAACCTAGTTAGTCAGTTGGGGCACCACTGGACCTGGGGGAACCTCTGCCGGAGTACAGGCTGTTGGGCCTAGGGGGGAGACCTACACTACTGGTACTGACTGGGCTTAGGTACTGCTGTGCTAAGATAGATGAGGAACACCTTCCACCTGCTGACCTTGCCCAGCGTGAGGGGACCCAGGGAACCACCTCCAGTGTGCCTGCAGGGCACCTACCTGCCTCTTGTGCCTGCCAACTCAACTCCCTTTCCCCTCAAGTAACTACAACTTAAACCTCTGCACCCAAGCAACCACAAGCCAACTGCTGAAACGACCAAGAAACTGCAACCAAGCCAATTCAACTTATATATGCTACTGCTGGGGATCACCAGGTAAAGCGCTGTATGCTGTGCCCTGAAGAAGCGCTGTGTGCCAAACTGCCTGCCCCCCTGCGAGCGCTTTGTCAGTGGAGCGCTACCACCCCTGCCTATGCCCTCAGAGTGAAGCGCTGTGTCCTTGAGGCGCTGTGACTGTAAAGCGCTGTGCTCAGAAGACGCGCTGTGCCCCAATCACCGCCACGGCCCCTGCACTCCATGTGCACCTGCTGTGTGCCTTGAAGCAGCGCTGTGCTCAGAAGACGCGCTGTGCCCCAGAGCGCTGAGCCCGAATCACCGCCGCGACCCCGGTGCGGCAACCGGAAGAAACGCCGTGCACAACTCACCACCGCGACCCCTGCGCTGTGGGCGAAGAAGCGCTGCGGTGTCTGAAGCCCCCGCAGCGGCCCCGCGCTGTGAGGAAGAGTAGCGGAGGGCCTTCCGCCCAGGATCACCGCCGCGGCCCTGCCAAGGCCGCGCCAGGCCTGTAGCGCGGGAGAAGAAGCGTTACCCAGCAACGAGGGCGCCGCCGCGTCATCGGCCGTGCCCCCTGGTAGCCGCGCTGGGATTGGCTCCGAGGACCTCCAGGTCGACGGAGGCCCAGAGCCGGTCGGCAACAACAGCGGAGGGGCTCCGCTGTGCGTGGGAGCCCCAGGATCATCTGTGAGGCCCCAGGGAGTGCCGAGAACCTCAACGGACTGGCCGCCTCCCCCGGTCGAAGCCCCAACGAGCAGTCAGGAGCGGGCTGACCGGAGAGGAGGCGTCCGACCACATCCAGGCCCACCAGAGCACCGGGACTGAAAGGTGAGCCTGGGAGGCCTGGGGAGGGAATCCTAAGCACTGACGGAGGCCTCCTTTGGGCGGCGCAGCCCCCGCACATCGCCCGAGTGTACTGAGAGGGGCAGGGGCCCCCGTACTGCCGCATTGACCGCCCTCTTTATGCATGAAGCCGGGCCCTCGCTTCCAAATTAGGTCTGGCCTGCTCACCCCTTGCTTCCCCCTGCCCCATTGAGCCATAATACATGGGTGTGGGCATAGCTGGGCCCGCAGGAGCTGTTATTCGTCTCTGCTGATACCGGCCTGCTGTAAGGTCGTCTGTGCATTGAAATGTACCTTGATGTGATGCATATTTAGCAATGGTTATATGCTGAAGCCTGCTTTCCACTACAGTTAAAGTCACTGCCCTGATTCAAATGGTCACATGTTGAATGTTTACCTGCATTAAGACGCCCACTGTACTGAATGTGGTTGGGCCTAGTTTGACACAGGTTCCTCATCGCCTATAGTGTTATAGGCTTATCCGTACCTTAATTCCTGGTTAATTGAATGTGCCTGACTAGGCTGTTGTTTATGCTCATTAATGCCCTGCATTATCTACAGCGTTTCCTGTTTCAGATGTATGTTGCCAATGGCTCTTCACTTATGTCAGGGTTTAATGTTTTTATACACTTGAATGAATTCCTCAAGTTCTACAATGCAATGAATTGAATGTCATCCTAAGATTAACTGCTTGATCTACTGCTGATTCAAATTAGATAAAGGATCTTGTTTTTACACAAAAGCCTGGTGTGGTGTCTCCTTTATTGTCGCGCATTACTGAGTCAGTGGGAGTGTGTGCTGCACAACTGCTTAACACATTGCCTTTGGGTGCCTTCCTGCCTCGCGCCAAGCTACCGTGGAGGAATCGGTGACCCCGGTTCCAACATAGGCCCCTGTCAATCATGTCCAGCCCATGCTCAGGTAGATCTTCATTATGCTCAGAGACAGTCTCAAAAGCCCAATTGCGCTTTCCCTTGCACAGGTGTATCCTCAAAAGTATGTCCAACCTCACTCTTCCACAGCTGTATGCTCAGCAAAAAACTACCTGTACACAGTGTAAAGTATAATGGATTATTTTGACCTTTTCACAGGCATGAGTAATCAAGCAGTGTATCACTGCCCTATGTAGGAATTCAGAGCTCCATGCCATAGAATATTAGAACGACAAACACAAACCATTTTCTTCCAGAAATACAACCTGCTGGATTCAGGCATAAAGTTGTATTTTATCAGTATCATGAAATCCAAAGCTGCCATGTTCCATAGGTAAATTAAAGCACTGCGGTTCTTTATCAGATGGACTGATTTCTGGCACCAGTAATTTCACATTCTCTGCACCACTTAACTCATAAAAAGGGCCAAAGAGGAAGGCCACATACCTGATTTTTAAGGACCTAGGAGTGGTCTACAGGAAGGAAATATTCTGTGGACTTTCCTTCGCAGTTTCTTCTAATGGAAACACTGACTCGCCCAGCCACCACACCTTCTCCATCCTTATTTCCACAAATTGGATGGAAGTATAAGGACCACATCCTCTTTCTTCACCCTCTGTTCTACACCCTTCCTTAGCTAAACCTTCCTTCTCAGTCTTCCCCTTTAAATTCTTATCACCCTCTCTATTTTAGTTAATGAATGCCCCTTCGATATCTATGTCTCTCCAGTGACCCAGCATGGCATACAAGTAATATAAAGTGAAAGGATGGCTATAGTACTGGGGCACTCACATTCCAAGGCTACACCTGGGATTGGGGATCAGCTAGAGTACCACAGATAGAGGATAAACATAGTTTGTGTTAGAGGTGTAATGAAATGAAGTGAGGCACTGATTTTGAAACTCTGTCTTTGCATTTATATTAACATCATGTTCATTACAACTGTAAAAATAAAGTAAAAAAATACAAATCTTTGACATACTTTAACATGCAGAACACTTGACTAAACACATTAACCCCCCAAACTACACATCATTGGGCACCATAAACATCCATTATTTACAGAGCTTTAGAGTCATACTGAAACATGAAGTGTTACTACAAAAGCAATACATCATTTACTTATGATGTGGACTCCTGGCCCTGTCTCAAGATACCTGGGATGAATTCTGCACTCAGAGGTAAAGCCCTGACGCTACCAGCCCAGTAGCCATGTGATAGCCATAAGTGCAGGGACAGACAGGTAGTGACACAATGTTCTGAACCTGAGGTAAAAGTGCTGTAGGGACTCGTAGACCCAATTACATAGAGTCTGTGTCTCATTGTCTCTCCTGAGCGAAGTAGCCACTACAAAGATCTGATGACTGCCATGCACTGAAATCTGCTGGAGAAGAAACATTCTGAAACTCAACTTGACCTTGCTAGAGTAAATTGGTCTGATTCTCGAGCACCAACGTGGTCCAGGCACAAGATGAACAGTTCCACCGTCAGGTCTTTGAGACAAATTTGGCAACCATTATTGACTAACGGAAAGGAGGCCAACAAGTAATTTAAAATTTGATAGTGTTCCAGCTTCCTTGGGCCCTATTTGCACAACACAGGCTTGCTGCAACATTCACCATAATAAAACACAACAGTGACATTACCAGGCTGACCCTCATCGGGCCTGTGACCTGATAGCAAAGGTAAATTGAGAGGGTGTTTATACTCCTCCTCTGTCTAAAACTACACTCCTGCAAACTACAAAAGAAATGAAAACATCGTTGTGTTTATTAAATAGTTTCCATACATTTTCTCTTCAGCAAACGTTAATCACCAAGGGCCCATGTATGAAAAATCCATTTTCCATTTCCAAAATAGTGATTTTTAGGTAATCGCTATTTAAGGAATGCAAAATGGTTTGTAAGAAAATAGTGATTACCTAATAGCGATTCCTAAAGATTCGTAATTGCAATTAGGTAATCGCTATTAGGTAATACTACTTCATTCTTTCCTGTAGGTGCGAATGGTTTTGCATTACCTAATTTACGATTACCTAATTGGTAATGCAAACCCGAGGATGCCCTGGGGCTTAAGGCCCCCCTGAAGTAACGCCCCAAAAAATGTGCACATGTGAAGCACACATGCCAGGGCATGTGGGCACTACATGGCGATTTGCAAAAATGCATTTTCAAAGATTGTACATGGTTACCATCAACTTGGATTCGATTGCAATAGCATTTCTTAAATGCTCAGTTTGCATTTAGGAAATGATTGGTACATGTGCTTAGTGTAGGAAAGTAGGATCTGCGTCTTATGGTTACCCCCACTTTTTGCTTGATGTCTCACTGTTTTTGACTAGTTTGACTGGGATCCTGCTAATCAGGACCCCAGTCTATCTGCTCTCTCCCTTACATTGACATACAGGTGCTTTGGTACACTCCAGATTAGATACTGGGGTACCCTTGTAAGTCCCTAGTATATGGTACCCATGTACCCAGGGCATAGGTACCCCAGAGGCCTCCCATGGGCTGAAGCATGTATTATGCCACCCATGAGAGGCCATGAAAAATGGAACTCCAGGTCTGCTACTGCAGCCTGTTTAAGATGGTGCTTGCACCACTTACTTTAGATATAGGTTCACTATATCTATAGGTCACTACACTTAAAACTTATAAGTCACCCCTATAGCAGGCCTTATCAATCCTGAAGGCAGGGTGCTGGGTTTTATATGAGAGGGTGCCCCTGCATGAGCAGATCCTCTCTGCAGCCTTCGGAGACCATTCTCCCGGGTTGTCTGTGACTCAGCCGGACATATAGGTAGAGGTGCATTATAACCTCGCGGTAAATGCTACCTCGAAAACGGCTGCATAGAAACATATCGTGTTTGGTATCAAACACCTTCGAATCATATCTCCACACCGGGAGGTATGATTCCACCCTTCAGAAGCAAGCTTCGTGGGGTCACTGGTCTAACCGGTGCCAGCCTTCTCGACCCGGACAGCACAAAATGGATGCTGCCAACTAGAGACACATTTCTGTCCTCCTGCTGCTGAGCCAAGCTCGAGCAGAGGAAGGCAGCACAATAGGCATCCTGTCACAGGGAGGTGTGACCACCTCCCAGACAGGGTTTAGTGTATTGGGGCTGGGTGGGTGCACTCTGAGAGTGCCTGAAAGTCTGCATCTGAGGCACATTTGGTGTCCCTGTGCATAGTCCAGCTCAAACCAGCTCTGGGAGCCATTGGCTCCTGCTCTGGCGCGAAACTGGACAAAGGACATGGGTGTAACCACCCCTCTGTCCTGGCCCTCCCCTAGGAGGGTCCCCCGAATCTGTCCAACCCTCTCCTGTGGGTACATAAGGGCTTACCTGGCTGTAAGACTTTGGAATTTACTTGGACAAGATTCTACAAGAAGAAACCACTACGCTTCGACCGTCTGGACACGCTGATCTTCGCTGGACCTCCATTGGGCTCGACTTCGTCTCCCTTTCCCTCCAAAGCCTCGTCTGTGTCCGTGCTCCATACAGGCTCTGTGCAGGACCCTGTGGAACTCCAAGACAACTGAAGAATCTCCCTTGGGGTGAAGGAGTCACTCCCCTGCATTCGCAGGCACCATAATGCATCTGACCATTCTGCTGATCCTGAGCTCCTGCGGACTTCCAAGGCTCCAGCAACACAGGAGGTGGGTTCCGAAAGTCTCCGAGGTCAAGCTGCCCTCTCACCAAGTTTGAGGCCAGTAGCCCTCGTGGAGATTGCATAACCCATACCCCTGTGCACCGTGTTCATTTGCAACTGCATATGCTTGTTGTCGTGCAACAATTCTGTACATTGGGCTATTTATAGCCCTAACCCCAGCGTACATTTTATACCAAGTACTTTTGCCTCTTTGCACTATGTGCCCTGCTAGCTGTTGTTCTGTGAAACTGCCTGAGGTCCCCTCGTGACTCCTGTGCCTCCGGCCTGTGGGTCCACTTGAGGGTCAACACTGCTTTTCTTGGACTCCCCTGATTGCTCCAGGCCTGCCCTGACTCCCCTTGCTGTGGTGAGTCCCCTGGTCCTTGCTGGGCCAGACCGCAACTGAACTTGACAATCTGTGTGGGTTGCAGCTGCCAAGGCTTGTTGGTGCTCCCGCCGGACACTGACCCCTCAACACTCGACATCCTTCATGGGGCAGCTTGTATCTGGCTCCTGGTTGTCCTAGACATCTCCTGGTCCCTGCAGCTGAATAGTCAAGCTCCCTGTCAATGCACCTGAAGCACCCGACATTGGTAGGCATTCGTCAACTTAGCCCCTGGTCACTCTGGAGTGACCCAGACTCTGTCCCCTCTGCTTTCAGGTTCCTTCCTTCCAGAATCCAGGTTTGGATTCCCTCGGACCCTTTTCACCTTCACGGCAGCAGTACTTCTTTGTAGCTCTACATTAAGAAAGACAGCAGTTTCCGACGCCACTTCAGACCTAAGCACCCGGCTCCTCTGGGATAGGTAACTCTGGTACTTCGGTATCCACGGGTGGGGTGGCTCTTCAAACTCTTAAAGTTCCAACAGGTTTGCTCGAAGTCCTCCTAGAAGTGTCCTTAAACTTTAAAAGTGTAACCGCGACTTTCCCATAGAATTGTACGGAGCCCGCGGTCGTGTTCCCACACTGCACCCGGCCTCCGTGGGGTCCCTGTCTACTCACCTTGGGTGGTTCCTTGGGGTCCCAGCGATTCTACGTGCTCCAGACCTTGTCTTGATCTCAGACTGTTATACCACTATTTTAGTTTATGGTTTGGTCTCCCCCTGGAGCCCACTGTGTATTGTGCTACTTACAACTGTTCTATTGATCTCGTATTGTGTGCTTGGTGTTCTATCCTCGTGTAGAGGATAGTAGAGAGTGTTATATTAATAAATACATATTTTTATATAACTACTGTGTGGTTCTACTTCATTTAGTCATTCAGGAGGTGATATTCTGGTAAAACAAGCTGCTTTACATTCCTTCAAGATTAAGCCTGAAGGCTGCTCTCCACAGCTACCACTAGGATAGCTTTCTAAAGGTTATCTTTGACCTCATACATCATAAGGGTCGTTTGTACTGGTACAGGGTGCCCACTTTAACTAGTGGACAGCATATACCAGGCCAACATCTCACATTGGTGTGCAGCGGTTGGGATTCAAGCTTGCTATTGTTTTACCAGATAAATCTCATTGAGTGAATAACTGAAAACCACCAACGTATTAGGCACATATAATACTTCAAGATTAGAATAAGTAAGTTCTACTGAACTTGGGGTTGGGTAAGTCAAGGGTCTAGCTCACCCTTTCTCCAACCTAAGAGGGTTTTAGTCCCCACTAGGTTAGGTAGGTGCACACACCACACCACACTTAGTATGTCTTCTAAAGGAGAAGCCAGTGGCTCTCTGCCTTCTAGATACAATGGTCTTTCATTTCAGGATTTGAAAGCCATGTGTGCTTCTAGGAAGCTGAAGACAGGGAGAAATGCAAACACCCAACGTCTCATTGAGGTGTTACTCTTAGATGACCTTAGAAAGACCCCAGGGTCTGATGAGGTAGATAGAGTGGGTGGGGCAGGGAATGAGGACAGGCCAGGGGGTGAAACCTTCTTTGACCTACAATCAAACCCTGACCAGGAGGATCAAAATGAGTCCCCCCTGGACAACTTAGATCTTCCAGGAGGTGATGGCGAAGGCCCCAGTGGCCCTCTCTTTATTCCTCCAGGAAGAGTGCAGTTTCCCCAGGAGATCTAGGTCTCCCTCTGCTGAGTCTCACCATTCAGGAACTTCTATAGGGATCTCCATATCTCATAAGAGAGATAGCTCTTACAACAGAGAGTGCCAATTTCTAAAGCTTGAGAAAGTCAAGCTTAGGCTCAGTCAAGAGCAATTGACACTAGATAGGGAATCCTTAGAGCTCCAGAAGGCTAGAAAGAAATTGGGACTAGAGTCCCATGGTGGCAGCAACAGTGTCCCTGGGGTTAAGGATTATACTTATGACCATAGGAACCTGAGCAAGATAGTCCCTCCCTACCATGGTGGGGATGACATCCACAAATGGATAACTGCTTTGGCGAGGGCCTGTAAGGTACAGAGGATCCCTCAAGAGCAGTGGGCAGCTATCTTGTGGCTCTCCTTTGCTGACAAAGGTAGAGATAAGCTCCTCACTGTTAGAGAAGAGGATGCTGACAATTATTCAGCCCAGCCCTGAAGAGTGCTCTCATTGATGGGTTTGGATTAACCACTGAACAATACAGGATTACGTTCAGAGACACCCAGAAGTCACAGACTCAGGACTGGGTAGACTTTGTAGATTGTGCTACTAAGGCTCTGGAAGGCTGGTTGCTTGGCAGCAAAGTGAATGATTTCAAGGGATTGTACAATTTGATTATGAGGGAGCAGATCCTTAATAATTGCCAAAAACAGTTGTTGCATCAATACCTGGTTGACTCTGATCTGACTTCTCCCCAAGAATTGGGAAAGAAGGCAGATAGGTGGGTCAGAACTAGGGTGAAGCAGAAAAATCAGAACCAAGGTGGAGACCAAAAGAAGCAGGATGCTAAACCTACAGATAAGGGTGGAGAGAAGGGTAAAGACCAGAAGTTTTCTTCAGGGCCCCAAAAACCTGCATCTGAGGGTGGGTCACAATCTAACAAGGGAAAAGGCAGAAAGAAGCCTTGGTGTTTCCTGTGTAAGGAAAAGACACATTGGCCTAGGGATGCCAATTGTGCCAAAGCCAAGGATTCTCCTACCACCACCACAGCCCCTAAGGCAACTGTTCCCCCTAGTTCAGCTCCAAGTGGTGGTACAGGGAACAAGGGTAGTAGGGTTAACCCTGGGTTCTGAGATGGGTTCTGGCCTAGTCAGAACTCCAGCTCAGGCTGTTCTAGTCTGTGATGGAGGCATGGATATTGCCTCCCTATTTGTCAGTTCCAGTAACCTGGGCAAATACAGACAACAGCCCTTAATAAATGGTAAGGAGGCCATGGCATACAGGGACACAGGAGCCAGTGTCACAATGGTGACTAAGGATCTTGTGAGCCCTGACCAGATCATACTTGGTGAGATGTACCAAGTGACCAATGCTAGCAATGCCAGGACAGACCATTCCTTGGCAGTTGTTAATTTCAGCTGGGGAGGGGTAACTGGCCCTAAGAAGGTTGGGGTTAGCTCAGACCTCCATGTGGAATGCTTATTGGGCAATGATTTGGAAACTTCAGCCTGGGCTGAAGTGGAACTCAGGACACATGCAGCAATGTTGGGCATCTCTGCAGATGTGTTTGCTGTGACCAGGTCACAGGCAAAAATGTCTTCCACTGAACAGGCCCTGGATCCTGGAAAAATGGACCAGGTGCCTTCCAAGAGAAGGAGCAGTAGGGGTAAGGCAGTGTCTTCCCCCCAGACTCAGGGGCAGATTTACAAGCCCCTTGCGTGACTTTTGCGCTGCAGTTGCATCACTTTTTTGATGCAACAGCGGCGCAAACAATGCGGCCTATTTACAACTAACCCTGGGCAAAGCACTACGCTACGCTCGCGTAGTTTGCGAGATTTGCGCTACTTCGCTGCAACGCGATTGCACGTAGCACAGTGCAAACACGCGTAGCGTAGTGCAGCGGTCATTTTTTGCTTGCTCGCGGTCCTCAACGTCAAGTTGGCGACCGCGAGCAAGCAAAATGACATCCCGGCGAGACTTTTTCCTCGTTCGCGATCAGCAACATCAAGTTGCCGATCGCGAGCGTGAAAATAAACCTCCCGGCGAGATTCTCAACGCGGGGAGGTCAGGTTTCTCATTGCGAGTGGTCGCGTATGCTCGCGACCGCTCGCTGATGAGAACTACCAGTCCGCGTTGAGAAAGCTGCCGCTCGAGTAAAAATCTACTCGAGCGGCAGTAAAGACAGCTCGCACTGTGCAAGATGCCGTTTTCAATGATTGCACAGTGCGGACAAGCATCCGGCACTGTGCAATCATTGCGAACAGTGCACTACGCAGTTCGCGTAGTGCTATGCGTAGCTCGCGTATTGCGAACTGCACTTTGCGTAGCTTCGCGTAGCGCTACTTCGCGAACTACGCCCAGGCTTATTTACAACGTGACGCATCTAGGGAGATGCGTCACGTTGTAAAGCCCTGCGTCACATTATACCTGCATCAGGTATAATGTATGCAGGGTGGGCGTTCCCACGCAGGAAGGGCTCATAAAAGTGACTCAGTGAAATCTACAAGATTTCACTTTTCTATGATGCCACTGCGTCAAAACCTTACGCCTGCTTGAAGCAGGCGTAAGGAGTGACGCAGTGTAGTGGGAATAGGCCTCAAAAAGCATTGCTGGAGTTGTGTCGTGCTTGCAACACGACTCCAGCAATGCGTGACTTTTGCCCCCACAGATGCGTCAGAATTTCTGACGCATCTGTCAATCCTTGCGCCATGGTGCGCCGTATTGTAAATACGGTGCATCCATGGTGGCACAAGGGTTTCTCAGTGTGGCGTAGGGAAAGTGACGCATCTCTACAGATGCGTCACTTTCTTGTAAATCTGCCCCTCAGAGTGAGGATCAGTCTCCTGAGGAATATGATCCCAGTCCCTGTGAAGGAACTGTCTCATAGGAACTTGAGCCTGATCAAGCTGAGTTCTTGGGGACAGGGGGCCCTTCCAGGGCAGAGCTGAGTCAGGAGCAGCCCAGCTGCCCCTCTCTTGAACCCCTTAGACAGCAAGCTGCTGCTGAGGCTGCTGGGATTGCCAGTGGGTCTCACAGGATCTACTGGGATGAAGGACTCCTTTACTCAGAGGGTAGAGACCTCAAGCCTGGTGCTACCAGGAGGTTGGTTATACCTGTGAAGTTTAGGGGTTTCCTACTGACACTGGCACATGATATCCCTTTAGCAGGACACCTAGGCCAAAGCAAGACTTGGGACAGGCTTGTCCCTCACTTTCACTGGCCTCACATGTCAGAGGACACAAAGGAGTTTTGTCGCTCCTGCACCACCTGTCATGCCAGTGGTAAGGCAGGTGGTACCACAAAGGCCCCCCTAATACCACTATCTGTGGTGGGGTTCCCTTTGAGAGGGTTGGGATTGACATTGTTGGTCCCATGGATCCTCCAACTGCATCTGGGCACAGATTTATTCAAGTGATGGTGGACCATGCCACTAGGTATCCAGAAGCAATACCCCTTAGAACCACCACAGCTCCTGTGGTGGCCAGGGCCCTCCTGGGAATTTTTTCCAGAGTGGGTTTCCCTAAGGAGGTCTTAACTGACAGAGGTGCAAACTTCATGTCAAGTTACATAACTGCTATGTGGAAGGAGTGTGGAGTGAATTACAAATTCACCACACCCTATCACCCACATTGCAATGGGTTGGTTGAAAGATTCAACAAAACCCTGAAGGGCATGATCAAAGGTCTCCCAGAAAAGCTTAGGCGAAAATGGGATGTCCTCTTGCCCTGCCTTCTCTTTGCCTACAGAGAGGTTCCTCAGAAGGGGGTTGGCTACAGCCCTTTTGAACTTCTGTTTGGACATCCAGTTAGGGGTCCCTTGTTTTTAGTTAAGGAGGGATGGGAGTTACATCTCAAACCACCTAAACAAGACATAGTGGACTATGTACTTGGTCTCCGCTCCAGGATGGCTGAGTATATGAAGAAGGCATCCAAAGACTTTGAGGCTAGCCAGGAATTACAGAAAGCCTGGCATGACCAAAAGGCTGTTCTGACTGTGTACCAGCAAGGACAGAAGGTATGGTTGTTGGAGCCTGTGGCCCCAGCAGCTCTCCAGGACAAGTAGAGTGGACCCCCATACTATAATTGAGCAGAAGGGAGAGGTCACCTACCTGGTGGACCTTGGAACTCCCAGGAGCCCCCACAGGGTGCTCCATGTGAACAGGCTCAAGCCATATGTTGACAGGGCAGAGATGGGCTTTCTCATGGCTACTGATGAGGGACAGGAGGAAGAGAGTGACCCACTCCCTGACCTCCTCTCACAGAACCCTGATGATGGTTCAGTAGATGGTGCAGCCTTGGCAGGCAGCCTCACTGAACAGCAACAGACTGATTGGAGGAAGGTCCTCAATCAGTACAGACATATGTTTTCACTGACCCCTAGTGAGACCACCTGGTGTACCCATGAAGTAGACACAGGTGACAGTATGCCTGTTACAAATAAGATTTACAGGCAACCTGACCATGTCAGGGACTGCATCAGGACTGAGGTCTAGAAGATGTTGGAATTGGGAGTAATTGAGCCCTCAGATAGCCCTTGGGCTAGTCCAGTAGTCTTAGTACCAAAACCTCACACCCAGGGTGGTAAGAGAGAGATGAGGTTCTGTGTTGACTACAGGGGACTCAATGCAGTCACTAGGACTGATGCCCATCCTATTCCAAGGGCAGATGAGCTCATTGATACTTTGGCCTCAGCCAAGTTCTTGAGTACATTTGACCTCACTGCTGGATAATGGCAAATCAGACTAGCTGAGGATGCCAAGCCCAAAACAGCATTTTCAACCCCTAGTGGGCACTATCAGTTTGTGGTAATGCCCTTTGGCTTGAAGAATGCACCTGCCACATTTCAACGGTTGGTGAATAAAGTTCTCACAGGCCTGGAAGACTATAGTGCAGCTTATCTTGATGATATTGCTGTCTTTAGTTCCACCTGGGAGGATCACCTGGTCCACCTGAGAAATGTGCTGGAGGCCCTGCAAAGGCAGGCCTCACTATCAAGGCCACCAAGTGCCAGATAGGGCAGAGTAAGGTTGTGTACCTGGGCCACCTTGTGGGTGGAGGCCAGGTTCAACCATTGCAGAGCAAAATCCAGACCATCATGGACTGGGTTGCTCCAACTACCCAGACTCAGGTCAGAGCTTTCTTGGGCCTGACTGGGTACTACAGGAGGTTTGTCAGAGGATATGGATCCATAGTGACCCCTTTGAATGATCTGACCTCTAAAAGAATGCCAAAGAAAGTTCAGTGGACAGTTAGCTGACAAAAGGCATTTGATGACCTGAAGCAGGCTATGTGCACTGCTCCCATTCTGCAAAGTCCTGACTATTCCAAACAATTCATTGTTCAAACTGATGCATCTGAGTTGGGGGTAGGGGCTGTTTTATCACAACTGAATGAAGAGGGTCAGGATCAGCCAGTAGCTTTTATAAGCAGAAGGCTGACCCCCAGAGAGAAACGCTGGTCAGCTATTGAGAGGGAAGCCTTTGCTGTGGTTTGGGCTCTGAAGAAGCTGAGGCCATACTTGTTTGGCACTCACTTCCTTGTTCAGACAGACCATAAGCCCCGCTTCTGGCTAAAACATATGAAGGGTGAAAACCCCAAACTTTTGAGGTGGTCCATTTCCCTACAGGGGTTGGACTATACAGTGGAACATAGACCTGGGAGTAACCATGCCAATGCAGATGGACTCTCCAGATATTTCCACTTAGAAAATGAAGACTCAACTGGTCAAGGTTAGTCTCATGTCCTTTCATTTTGGGGGGGGGGGTTGTGTAGGTTACCCCCACTTTTTGCTTGATGTCTCACTGTTTTTGACTAGTCTGACTGGGATCCTGCTAATCAGGACCCCAGTCTATCTGCTTTCTCCCTTATATTTACATACAGGTACTTTGGTACACTCCAGATTGGATACTGGGGTACCCTTGTAAGTCCCTAGTATATGGTACCCATGTACCCAGGGCATAGGTACCCCAGAGGCCTCCCATGGGCTGAAGCATGTATTATGCCACCCATGAGAGGCCATCCAAAATGGAACTCCAGGTCTGCTACTGCAGCCTGTGTAAGATGGTGCTTGCACCACTTACTTTAGATATAGGTTCACTATGGGCCCGATTCACAGAACTAACTTAAGACAAAATCCTAAATTTACTACCATTTTGGTATTTACAGAAGGCACTTACTCATTTTGGTATTCACAGAAGGCACTTACTTACTCATTTTGAGTAACTTACTCATTTTGAGTAATTTACTCATTTTGAGTAACTTACTCATTTTGGTATTCACAGAAGGCACTTACTCATTGATGAGTAAGTGCCTTCTGTGAATACCAAATGAGTAACTACTCATTTTGAGTAACTTACTCGTTTTGAGTAACTTACTCATTTGGTATTCACAGAAGGCACTTACTCATCAATGAGTAAGTGCCTTCTGTGAATACCAAAATGAGTAAGTTACTCAAAATGAGTAAAGTAAGTGCCTTCTGTGAATACCAAAATGAGTAAGTGCCTTCATGAATACCAAAATGGTAGTAAGTTTAGGATTTTGTCTTAAGTTAGTTCTGTGAATCGGGCCCAATATCTATAGGTCACTACACTTAAAACTTATAAGTCACCCCTATAGCAGGCCTTATCAATCCTGAAGGCAGGGTGCTGAGTTTTATGTGAGAGGGTGTCCCTGCATGAGCAGAACCTCTCTGCAGCCTTCGGACACCATTCTCCCGGGTTGTCTGTGACTCAGCCGGACATATAGGTAGAGGTGCATTATAACCTTGCGGTAAATGCTATCTCGAAAACGGTTGAATAGAAACATATCGTGTTTGGTATCAAACCCCTTGGAATCATACCTCCACACCAGTAACTGGTGTGGGAGGTTTGATTCCACCCTTCAGAAGCAAGCTTCGTGGGGTCACTGGTCTAACCGGTGCCAGCCTTCTCGACCCGGACAGCACAAAATGGATGCTGCCGACCAAAGACACATTTCTGCCCTCCTGCTGCTGAGCCAAGCTCGAGCAGAGGAAGGCAGCACAATAGGCATCTTGTCACAGGGAGGTGTGACCACCTCCCAGACAGGGTTTAGTGTATTGGGGCTGGGTGGGTGCACTCTGAGAGTGCCTGAAAGTCTGCACCTGGGGCACATTTGGTGTCCCTGTGCATAGTCCAGCTCAAACCAGTCCTGGGAGCCATTGGCTCCTGCTCTGGCTCGAAACTGGACATGGACATGGGTGTAATCACCCCTCTGTCCTGACCCTCCCCTAGGTGGGTGCCCCAAATCTGTCCAACCCTCTCCCGTGGGTACATAAGGGCTTACCTGGCTGTAAGACTTTGGATTTTACGTGGACAAGATTCTACAAGAAGAAACCACTACGCTTCGACTGTCTGGACACGCTGGACTTCGCTGGACCTCCATTGGGCTCGACTTCATCTCCCTTTCCGTCCAAAGCCTCTTCTGTGTCCGTGCTCCATACAGGCTCCGGCAGGACCCTGTGGAACTCCAAGACAACTGAAGAATCTCCCTTGGGGTGAAGGAATCACTCCCCTGCATTCGCAGGCCCCGTAACGGATCTGACAGGTCTGCTGATCCTGAGCTCCTGCGGACTCCCAAGGCTCCAGCAACACAGGAGGTAGGTTCCGAAAGGTCCCCTCTCACCAAGTTTGAGGCCAGTATCCCTCATGGGGACCGCATAACCTGTACCTCTGTGCACCGCAATCATTTGCAAGCGCATATGCTTGTTGTCGTGCAAACATTCTGTGCATTGGGCTATTTGTAGGCCCAACCCCAGTGCACATTTTCTAGTAAGGACTCTGGCCTCCTCACACTCTGTGCCCTGCTAGCTGTTGTTCTGTGAAACTGCCTGAGGTCCCCTCGCGACTCCTGTGCCTCCGGCCTGTGGGTCCACTTGAGGGTCAACACTGCTTTTCTTGGGCTCCCCTGATTGCTCCAGGCCTGCCCTGACTCTCCTTGCTGTAGTGAGTCCCCTGGTCCTTGCTGGGCCAGACCGTAACTGAACTTGACCATCTTCGTGGGTTGCCGCTGCCAAGGCTTGTTGGTGCTCCCGCCGGACACCGACCACTCAGCACTCGACATCCTTTGTGGGACAGCTCGTATCTGGCTCCTGGTTGTCCTAGGCATCTCCTGGTCCCTGCAGCTGAAGAGTCAAGCTCCCCGTCAATGCACCTGAAGCACCTGACATCGGTGGGCATTCGTCTACTGAGCCCCTGGTCACTCTGGAGTGACCCAGACTCTGTCCCCTCTGCTTTCAGGTTCCTTCCTTCCAAAATCTAGACTTGGATTCCCCCGGACCCTTTTCAACTTCACGGCAGCAGTACTTCTTTGCAGCTCTTCATTGAGAACAACGGCAGTTTCCGACGCCACTTCAGACCTATGCACTGGCTCCTCTGGGATAGGTAACTCGTGTACTTTGGTATCCACTGGTGGTGAAGGAAGTGGCCCTTAGGGGCCACCCGGGTTACTTACAACCACCTGCTATGCCTTCCCAAGAATGAAGAGTCGGTCAGACAGTAGAGAATACAAATAAACATTTATTAGCATTACTCTGCAGAGGAGTCCAATCTGACCTGCACCCTAAGATGTCTGCCGAGGGACTGGCTCCCCCTCGTCCTGCAATGAGTAATCATTCTTCCCAAGAAACCTCCAACCATGCCCACAGTGGAAAGTTACCGGCCTGAGCCGAACATGAATAAAGAAGGCACAGGAGGATGGGCTACCACCTGCCAGATGGGTACATGCTATCTGTACTTCGAGGTCATCGCGCTGAGTCTCAGCGTCTCCCAACGTGGGAGCAGAACTACACACTTGGATAGGTATGCGAGGGCAGAATGGCCTATTCATTAGTAAGTCGGAAAACAGCCTTGAGCAGAGAGAAAATAATAACGAAATACAGTGTTCTGCTGAGGCAAGCAATACGAATGATGAGGCCTAGTTCAGACACGGGGTAAGCGGCTCAATAGGGATTACGAAATACAAAATGAAGTCACACTGGCTAACTACAGGAAAGCTTGCATGTTGCAGAGATAACTCAGTGGGTTGCATAACGTGAATACAAATGGCATATATTTAGCCACACACTGCTAACCTAATATAGCATGATACGAGTGCATAGCAGGGATGGGATTTTCAAACCTAACAGACCCTCCTTTTAGCGTGGGTGGCTAAATGCTTTATTGATGCTATCCGGTAGGGTCTTTACAATCCTAATTGGGAAGGAAGAAAATGCATAGTCATTCAAGTTACAAGGGAGAATAAAACAGCACATGAGGATCAACATCTACATTAGTAAACAAAAATACCGTCATTAATGAGCATCATATCCTGTATCTTTTGCATCATCATAGTAGAGGCTTTATTATCACGTAAACTTTAAAGTATTCGGTCACATTGAATTTCTGAAAATCCAACTTTTCGTTTTGTAGCCAGGTGGCATTCTTATTACCGTTGTAAACAGTCATACAAACTTCTAGATGTAGGGTACCCTCCTTTCCATCTGATCTAGGTGTATACCCCTGGTGTACTACTACCTGAGGATAGGTGCAATACGTAGATGGGGCAACAAGTACAGTGGGGAAAAGAGAAAAGAAAAACAGCATTTGCAAACCATCCCCTCGGATGCTAAGTATGAACTTGTGATCCACAGGCGAAGCGAACATTATGAGGCGGGATCTAGGACAGGTCTATTGTCATGTTCAGTCTGTAAATGAAGTCATATGTTCTCACCCATCTTAATATCCCCCGCCCCTGGATACAAAAGCGAACTGTCATATTAACTGTCATGACAGGCATCTGCCTAATGTACACACTCTTTTGGAGTGCGCAAATCACTAAATGCATTATCTAGGACTGGAGAACGGAATTGAAGGTACACCAATCTGCGCAACTGTATTATCTCTTTATGTCCTCCGATGCTCCCCTGTGCGAGGAGCCAAAGTAACAAACATGTTCACAAGAGAAAGTGGCACTGTATGAACTTGGGAATGCACAGGATACTTCTCATTCAGGGAGTAGGATGTTCCTAACACTATTATTAGCACAATAACAACTATGGATGCAACTTGTACTTTCTATGTACTGACCCCGCTCTGAACAGGGAGGTGCAAAAAGGGCTGTTTTCCTCGTCGATTGGGGAACCAAACAGATACATGGTGGTTGGGAGAGAAATGCAACACAATGGAATTGGTGGCCAGGGAACAAGAGGATGGGCAAAACTCTTCTTTCCAGTGCCTTTCAGAGAGCCATCACTGGTAGGCTCCTATTGTTCATCTAGCGTAGGCGCTATTGAGCACCGGCAATGGAGCTGTGCGTCTAGCTCGGATCCAGATCCCACGTTGCAGGGCAAGGTATTTCTCTCTCTAGAATCACAGTGCCTTTGCCCCGTTCGTTAACTGTCCAAACAATGCACCAAACTCTTCCTCTACTCTATCGCTGGTACCTTAGACAGGGTACCCACACCCTATTCTTCATCCATGAAGTCCATCCCTACTAATTCAACTTTACCTTGGTGCACTGTTCCTCCGTCGGGCGTACATTGTACCTCAATACTCCGGGCACAGGGGGGGTCAAAGAAAAATGGGGTCAGACTCAAGAGGACCAGGGGGCAGAGACCCAAACACAGGCGAGCCCACAGGCTGGGCTCAATGGGTTAGGACTCAAGCACAGGTGGACCAACAGGCTGGGGCTCCTGGATAGCCCCTCTCTCTGTGTTGTTTTTCGGTGGTACTGCCTCGTCCAGCACTTCTTTGCTCTGCAGCTCCGCCTCAATCATATTCATGGATATTCCATAACAAGCAGCTGTGCATCACATCCGGGGCCCCTCTTTCTACGACTGCAGGGTGTCCCGGACCTATTAGTGGGTAGAATGCAGAGTTTTAATTAACTGGCAAGGATAAAACGTTATACAATTAATTGTTTTCTCTCCCAATACCAAGTAGCGAGGTAAGCCTTAATTCATTTACTAAGCTCTGAAAGAACAATCCGGACATACTTTGAGCCATTGCATCTGTCCATTCCTATATTATTCATCTGAAGAACCTCAAAAAGGGAATTTCAAAGCAATGGCTTGTTTGTGTTTCTTGCCTTAGCAAGCTTGTGTTCAATAAGTCATAGAGATCACGACACAGCTTCTACTTTGTGAACCGTCGCTGCTGTGCAGGTCTGCAGGCACCTCTAGAATTATTTTTCCAAGGAAGCCAACATAAATATTGCATTTGCGACCATGCTCTCAAGTTATAGTTGTGGCAGGAAATTTAAAATTGCTAATTTAACAAAGATCCTGATTATATAAATAACTGACAAATTAAGCATAATGTAGCAAGTACATGAATTCTCCAACAAAACTTGTTGTTCCAAACAAGCTCTTGTAGAGCTATGTGCTACTGTTAACCACTAAAATGTGTGGTGCGCAATTACCGGGGGCATACAGGTACCCTTCCTAGTATTGTGCATCATGTGCACCATATAGAACACGAACTGGGCCATGCGTCATCATAACCAGGGGAAAGACATAGGCATCTAGCAACATTCGTTTTCTTTTCCTTTTTTTCCCTCTGGCCTACAATTCACCACCTCTAGTAAGGGCTGTCAGCTCAATTACACAGGCTAACTGATAAGGGACTTGTGATGTCTCTGCGACTGTATGTAGTGTTGCGGTAACATGAGCAATAGTGGTGTTGCCACCTGGGAATTTAAACAGGAGCCATCAACCTATAGTTCCCCTTAAGGATCAGATAAGGGAACATCAATCTAGTCTACCCACCCTTTCATCTTCTTTTCAATGCAATTCCATCAATTTACAGAAAGGAGGGGCAGTAACATGGCTGACTTCAAGGTGACACACTTTTAATCATGACAATTTTTCCCAACAGTACCTTTTTATAGCCAGTTAGACGTGCACTGGTGAGGTGCTGTGTCTCTATTTATTCAAAAGCATGTTCACAGCATCCTGTGAAATGAGTGGCTAAAGCGAGCCCAACCGATTGTCTTATGGAAATGGCCACCGTCATGACCGTTCCTAGACAGCTCGGGCGGGCTCAAAAGACAGAAAGCGCACAACAAGCTGTATTGCGTACTTACAACACAAAACAGCATACAACAATATATGTACCACGCACAGAAGCCAAAGAAGAAAAACGCAGTTTCAAGTGTTAGGCATTCAGAGTTAAGGGTCATGCACCCCATGCACCTCATTTAATATGTTAGTCCCCTAGTCACCAAGGAGCTAATCTCCTACCCCCCTTCGACAGCAGGTGACCTACACAGGTGACCTCCTGTCGACAATACCTACCTCTTTTAAAAAGCAGACTTCCTAGCCATTCAGAGCTACACGCAAGAACAATTTGTTAGAAATGGGGGTCTCTAGTTGGCAGAGGTAGAGTACCTCTGTCCAAACAGGGACCCTTCCCTCCAGTCAAGGTAAGGGGAATACACACTTTAGATAACCCCTACTCACCCCCTTAGTAGCTTGGCACGAGCAGACAAGCTCATCCGAAAGGCAATGTACAAAGCATTTTGTACCAATACTCACAGTAACACAGTGAAGACACCACAAAAGGACACTACACCAAATGCACATCCTCTTCTTCTGTCACACTGAAACAAGACAATCAATCCACAAAAAGACAGAAACGCATGGAAAAGTTGGACAAGAAAATATCTGCTTTCTAAAAGTGCTGTTGTCAAACACAGACTTTAAAAACCAACTAAAAGATGTATTATCAAATTCTGAGCTCATTCCTATTTTCTATCTTATCCCTATAAAGGATATACTCGTAAAATGTTACAAAAATTCCCCATTCCGATCTAGCAGCAGGACAGCCCTTCAATAGTGAAAAAGGAAATTGGGGGCATATTAACAACGCTTTGCGATAACTATCGCAAAGCGTGCTTAGCGCTCATTTTCCTAACGCCGGCTATCGCAGGTATTTATCGCAGAGATATCGCGTTATTAGCAACCGTATCTCCAAGGCGATAAAGATTCCTGCGATAAGCGGGAAATCGCCGTTTGCATGGAACATCGCTGGTTTTCCAGCGATGTTCCCTACAAAGCAGCGATCTCTCTGCTGATACGACCCTGTGTTCGTATCAGCAGAATCCACCCCTATGTTAGGGATGGCCAAGTCAGGATTTTAGCAGACGTTAGATTTTGGCGAAAACGGCCGTTTTCGCCAAAATCTAACCTCTGCTAAAATCATGTGGGCTGCCTTGTAAATATCGCGATGTGAACATCAGCGATATTTGCAACGTAGTCCATCCGGGTGCGCCCAGTAACGCCCACTTTGCATCTCATTGGAGATGCAAAGGGAAGCGTTAAGGAAAGGGTGCTAACATGCGATTATGCATGTTAGCACCCTCTTGTTGATAGGCCGATAGTTTTATCTCCGTTTTACTGGCTTTTAAAGCCAGAAAAACAGAGATAAAGCCCTTGCTGATATGCCCCTACGTATCTTTTCACAGCACATATCCCACTCCTCACATATGCCGCGCCCCACCCAGGGGGGGCCTGAGCCCACCATAGGGGTGCCCTATGGAGAAACTGCCTGCAGGCACTGCGGTGGCAGGCCTGAGACGTCTTTTCCGGGACACTCATGTGGATGGCACAATCAGCGCTGCAAGCCTACTAGTAGCTATTTATTTACCAGCCCTGGCAGAATCAGTGCACTTCACTAGGGATCTACTAGTAAAACCAATATGCCAATCAGAGAGAACCAAGCACAATATCAATTTACATAGAAAGCACTCGCACTGTGACACTGATCAGCAGTGGCAAAATACCCAAAGCATCTAAGCTAGCAAAAATGAAAACCAGCACAGCAGCAAAACATAGGGTGTAGAGGCAAAAGGTCAGAGGAAACCACGCCAAGGATGCCATGTCTAACACTATGTAACTGTACTGTCCCTACAACTTTGCTGTGTGTCTGAAACTATGAGCAAGTAACTACCCCTTTTAAACCTGTTTATGGATGCTCCGTCCGTCTTCATAGTCCTAAGAAGCGCAGCAGAACCTATGACTCCTACCAGTCTATGTGAAATCCGGACAAAGACCCATTATTGAAATAAATAGTACCGCCAAAGAATGTATTTTAGATCAGTGATAGAAAAACATTGAGCAGCAGAAGGAACCATTAGCAAAGGCATAGCAATGGCTAGAACAGCAGGATGTAGGAAAACCACTTTATAATGAACTTCACACCAACCAATCACAGAATTGTAAACACAATCAAAAGAATGGGACTATTACTATCTACCAGCCGTCTCTTCACCAACACCTTTCTCAACCAAATCCTGTACCATTTACAACAAGGCTCGTGAAATCTGTAGGAATCCCAGCTCTACATCGCCTGTTGCCCACAAAGTGGATGGCACATTCGCAAAACTCGGGGGGGGGGGCAAACACCATTCACTACTTACATTGAGGCCAGTCATCACACATTCACCTGTGTGAGAGCATTAATAGTAGGATGCCAAACCCATCACATGCTCACCACAATTAGACATTACCTAAAACAGAAATCCACTGTAAAAAGGACCAATAATCAGAGCAAGAAAGCGCAAAACATGTGCTACAACCAATGTGTCTGAAGCATCCACCAAAACACTCATAGCACTATGCTATGTTAAATACGTAACAGAAATAGGCTATTCCTTTTAATTTGCAAAACAAATCTTTTCCTATCAGGCCTGAGTCACAAACAACAAATTGGTAACCTTTCTCAAATGAACCTGCAACCCTCTCTAAAACTTATTTTGTAATTGCTCCTTTTGAAACCCCAACAACTTTGATATTGCACCTTGTATTTCTGCTCCTGAAACAACACATTGTAACTCTCTTTCACTCCCTGCGAACAATTTTTCTGAGCAAACCCTCTCTGTACCATAATATTTTTTTTAAAACTCTTTCTACTTCATTCCTTGTCCAGCACTATAGTACCCTTCATCCTTCAGAATACATCTATCAACTTTCTTTGAAAACAAACCAATATTTACTGTACGTGCACCCTAATCTGATCAGAGAACATTAATCCAATAACCAACTAAGTCACAAAGAATCTCATGCCACCGGCTCCAGGACATTCTATCCCACAGTGTTGTGGAAACTCTAGATACACACTTTCACAAAACCCATGAACCAATTCTTTTAGCTCCGTTGTTGTTCTTTTAATCTGTTCCAAATTAACATCTTTTGCTGGCACTCTGCCCTTCAGGAAAGTCTGGCTCTGCGCTGTGCATCTCTGCCTGTCTGTGTCAGGAGCTGGGCATGGCCCCTACCTTCCTTTCTGGCTTCACAGAACTCTCTCCCCAGCATCTCACTTCTCTTGTCTGCTGCTCTGAGTCTCTCTGCTCGATGAGCCCCCTCCTTGGGAATTCCTTCCTTATCTCACCGAAGGCCATAGCAAGCCTGCCAATCACTGAATTCACAAGCTATGTTTTTCAACTTTGAAAATCCTTTTTATTCAGCATAAAGACACACTGCCTGGAGTGCTTGAAAACACTTTTTCCAAATTAAATACACGTTCTATTGTGGGCAAATCCAAAGGAAACACACCCACTCAAATCAATCATAGATTAACTTCTGAGCATTGCACCGACTTTCTACGTGCCAATTTTCAGAATGCAGTTCGTGTCTGAAGCTGGAAAGCTCTAAGTACCAACCCACTGCCCCCTTTTTTTCCTTTCCAGAATTCCTGCCTCCCTTTCATGGAGAGACCGAACACATTCCGTGCTACTGAATTACGAGCGTGTATTTCACCTCTCCTACTACACCTTTAGAATGCATGTCTGTTCAGCACAAATATACATTACCTTGAATCGTCACAACACTGTTTTCAATTTAAATGCACATCCCTTCCTTACATTCTTCCTATGTACATTCTTGCTAGTATTTCTGATCAAACCAGATTTTTATTTATTTATTATTTTCCATTCTTCAAAATTTAAAGTGTCGTCAGGAGGCGCTAGCTATCTTCCTTCCAATGGGCATCTGCAGAGCAACAACGACAACAAGAGACCAAATTAAACTCATTCCAGACATTTTCAAGAAGGGGCAAATCATCATTTTGCCTGGCAAAGGAATTGCAAGTACTTTTCCCAAAGACGGCCCTCAGACCGTGTCAAACAAAATCCCCACACAACACAGCTTGCTGAGGCAAGGCATCCTTACCTCCACACGAAGAGCACAGTCGCTACTCACTCAAACAAGTATTTCACAAGCACCATCACCGACGTCGGCCCACAAACCTCATTGCACCCAAACACAACTATCAAACCACAAGTCAGCCTGGAGGCTGCATCAGGTTCAAGAAGACAGTCCAGAGACTGTACCAAGTTCAAGAAGACAGTCCAGAGACTGTACCAAGTTCAAGAAGACAGTCCAGAGACTGTACCAAGTTCAAGAAGACAGGCTCTAGCCCCAGACCTTTTCAAGCGTAGACCAAATTACCAGTTGGCCTGGCAGATTGTTCGAGAACAGTCCCAGACCTTTTCAAGCGCGGGCCAAATTACCAGTTGGACTGGCAGGCTGTTCACAAACACTCTGTGCCTTTTCAAGGGTCCGCAAACCCACCAAGTTCAAGACAAGACAGTCCGGAGACTGTACCAAGACACAGCCCGTCGGCTCGTGCAGTTCAAGCAAGGCAGTCCGAAAACTGCACCAAGACAGTCCGGAGACTGAACCAAGACACAGCCCGTAGACTCGTGCCGTTCAAGAATGGCGCCATTTTTCCAAGAATCAAATCACTCACCTGGTGCACACAGGTCGAGTCAAGTTATTCTCCACTGCCGACTCTTCGGACCAAACGGTCAACTCCAAGGTTTCGCCTTCTCAGGAACCCAGCCGGTGACCATTAGACGAGGAGTCACCCGATCAGACGGGCGGGGCAGCTGCGAGAACCAAGCTCAATCGTGTGAGGTACCCCGATCCGCCCGACCAACCAGACGCAACCCCGACCCTGCAACCCAATTACGGGCGAGCTGGATCACCTTGCGGCGTCCCTGTTTCGGCGCCAACTGAATGAAGTCGCCCTTAGGGGCCACCCGGGTTACTTACAACCACCTGCTATGCCTTCCCAAGAATGAAGAGTCGGTCAGACAGTAGAGAATACAAATAAACATTTATTAGCAATACTCTGCAGAGGAGTCCAATCTGACCTGCACCCTAAGATGTCTGCCGAGGGACTGGCTCCCCCTCGTCCTGCAATGAGTAATCATTCTTCCCAAGAAACCTCCAACCACGCCCACAGTGGAAAGTTACCGGCCTGAGCCGAACATGAACAAAGAAGGCACAGGAGACTGGGCTACCACCTGCCAGATGGGTACATGCTATCTGTACTTCGAGGTCATCGCGCTGAGTCTCAGCATCTCCCAATGTGGGAGCAGAACTACATACTTGGATAGGTATGCAAGGGCAGAATGGCCTATTCATTAGTAAGTCGAAAAACAGCCTTGAACAGAGAGAAAATAATAACGAAATACGGTGTTCTGCTGAGGCAAGCAATACGAATGATGAGGCCTAGTTCAGACACGGATTAAGCGGCTCAATAGGGATTACGAAATACAAAATGGAGTCACACTGGCTAACTACAGGAAAGCTTGCACGTTGCAGGGATAACTCAGTGGGTTGCATAACGTGAATACAAATGGCATATATTTAGCCACACACTGCTAACATAATATGTAGATGCCGGTGGTGTAGCCAGCGCAGTGGCATTGGGGTCAAGGGGGCCCATTCTGTCATGCACCAACTGCAATTTATTTTACAGTGCCGGTGTTCATCTGTGGGCTGGCTCTGTGTTTAATGTTGAGATGGGTCGGGGGGCATGGAAAGCAAGCCGCAGATACAGCCCCCTGGCAGGCAGCAGAGTACCTCCTTGTGACACTAAGTGGAATCTGAAAATATACTACTATTAAGTAAGGCATTAAAACACAGTTCAGATTTATAAAGTAAAGGTTCAGGAGAGCTCATTATAAGTCCTTTATTACGAGTGACTTGTTAAATGACTATCCCTGAGCAACAAACACCTCTATGCGCAGGGATCTAATGATAAGCAGTGTGATAAACTTCACACCACTTGCAATGTTGATTGCACCGGGTTATTATTAGCTATGATCAAGACTGCACCTTCGGAATTTTCCCCGATAAATTTCAGTGGATCAAACCTGCCACAGTTTAACAAAGGAATAGGCCCGGAATATAACAAGACAAACAGATTTTGATGCAGAACATACTAATATCTGTAAGTTGTGTCCCATTTTTAAGGCCTCACCCTGGCTACATATTGTACTTCTCACATACTGGAGCCCTGGACATTGTTTTGGGTGTAGTAAATAGCACATAGCCCAGACTGTGCCTGCTAGGTACGTACAGCACTTTCTAGTTAGTTCAATTGACATTAGTTTGCACTTTGTAATAATGATCATGTTTCCTTGACAATATATTAAGTGATAAAAACAGTTTTTCTACAGGAATTGAGGTTGTCATTGCTGTGGAATCAAATGATAAAGCACAGCATCTAACGAAGAGGGGAACACTTATTAAAGGTGTATTTTTAAAAAGTCACCTGTAATAAAAAATGTTACGAAATGGTAGTGTGAAGGTTGAAAATTAGCACTTTCATGTCATCAAAAGTCTACATCATAGTGCTCTATAAAACACCTACTTTAATGGATATAAATATACTGCATTCTCATTAGTCTGTAGCATTTCTGAATCGTCAAAAAGGCTACACCACAGTGCTCTATAAAACACCTATTTTAATGGATATAAATATATTACATCCTCATTAGTCTATTGCACTACCAAGTCATCAAAAAGCAACATCACAATGCTCTATAAAGCGCCAAATTCAATGGCTACAACTTTACTGCATTCTCATTAGCCTATGGTATCATCAGTTTCATGGTGTGTCCTGTTGAGTATTGAAGAAGGCCTAAGTTGTAGCCCTATACAGCGGCAATGTATGCATGAATACAGCTATCACACTATCCCAGGATTCCAACCAGCGAAATGCACTTGTAATGAGGTGGATGGGATATCTGTCACATTTGCGATGGAGTAACCTGCCCACACAACTCCAAATCAGGCCCCAGCTCTCCACACATTTTAGGAGCATGAGGTTACCGATCACTGCCAAAACTGCTCTCCCAACTTCACCCAACCACTCCAGAAGTTGTGTGAAGGTGTACCATAAGAATGGTGGCCATATTTGTCTCCTCCGCTGGAATTGTATTGTTACTACAGTTATTTCAGTTTGGCCCAAATCAGACAACTTCAAACCTCTGCTACTCAGTACTCACTGGAAATCAGATGTAGGGGAGGAAGGATGAGCAGGCCATTTTGGGCTATTTGTTTCTCCTTTTCCACACTCTGGCACCAATGTATCTCCTTAGACCAATCAAAGAGATATGCTTTCTTTGATGTTTCTTTATAGCTGCTTGCTTCTTTATATTTTGATGGTGATAAAGAGAAAGACAGAAAGCTAACAAGTCACAGTAGATGAGCTGCTTTCCTGCATATCATTCCACTCTCTCCTTTGAAAGTGAATTCTTGTTTTGACATCTGTTCTGCAGTCCATCCATAGTGGGATGTGGATCAAGTCAGAAAAGCCCAGCACACTTTCAAATATTAAATGTATTGTACATACAATAGTGTAAATTTGCAACAAACTGTTGTTTTCCCAAAACAGGAGAAAAAGAAAGAAAGCAATATAATCATATATTGATGAAATTCATTCTTTATTCATATTCTTTTTCTTTTATAAAATTTGCAACCGCCAACGCGTTTCGTCCTCAATCGGACTTCTTCAGGGCTACAAGAGTACAAAAATAAACACTATTTACAATATTGAACACATACATATTAAAACATAAAAACCAGATCTATTTTAAAACAAAAACCTTTCTTCACTAATCATCATTATAATGGGAAAACACTTTTTCATACAGTACATACAGAGTTCACATGTATTCCAAGTACCCTGTACATCTAACAATAAATGGAGGAGCCACCTCATATAGATAGTCATCATTTCTCATTTCATATTAACTTTTCAGTGATTAAATCCTTTGTGATTTCATTAAATGTTTAAAAACCCTTAGTCAAAACAGAGCTCAGATATATAGCTTCTTCATACAAAGCATAATGGACAAATATACACATACCTTAGAATGTAAAATGTGCTTTTGTCAGTAAGTTAGACCAATCGATTTGAAAATGCGTTTGTCACCACAGACATATTATGTCAACTCAAGGCTCGTCAATAACGGTGTATCCTAAAAAAGAGTACACAGACAAGCCATATATCAAGAACCGCTATCTCTATCCAAGATATTTAAAGAACAGAGACCCTTTATAAATTTACTGGTCATTATACATATATATATTTTGAAAGGGTAATCAACTCTACCCATGGTATCTCTCTAAAACAAAGACCCTTTATATAATCAACTCTACCCATGGTATTTTTTTAAAAAAGACCCTTTATTAATTCACTAGTCATTATACATATATATATTTAACGATTGTTGTTAATATCGGCTTTAATAGCATCTCCATTCAAAAAGGATCACCATAAACCTAAATATCGGCTGTAGCGGCCAATACTTCATATATAAAAAGACATCAAGCCTGGGTGAATGAACCATTGTGTGCATGGTTGGCCTTTGGTGACATATGTCTAAAGTTACAATACTAGAATACAGGAACCAAAATATTGTCTGGCAGAAATACGATGTCTCAAATTTTGCTTGCCAAAAATATGCCCATTGAAGTTAATAACTGAATATCTGCACACAATGGGACATTGGTTTTGGAAACTATATTTAGGACACAATAGCTGAATTAGATGATATCTTTGCTAACAATAGTCTGACATACAACCATCACCAAATGAATGGACTATGTAACATCTTCCAGGGAGAACTCCTGCACTGATTCTGAGGCTGTGCATAGTAGGGTTTTGTGAGGAAATGCCTGGCCACAAAGATCTCTATGCAGGGAAAAATCCGAGTGTAGTAGGGTTTGCCGAGTTACTAGCCCGTCTGTAAAGACCTCAATCCAGGGCAAAGGCTAAGCGTAGTAGAGTTTTGTGAGGGACTGCTTATCCGCAAAGACCTCTGTGCAGGGCAAAAGCCATACATAATAGGTTTTGCTGAGGGACTGGCATGTCTGAAAAGAACTCAGTACAGGGCAAAGGCTGTGCATAGTAGGGTTTAGTGGGGGACTGGCCTGCCCGCAAGGGCCTCAGTACAGGAAGAAGGCTGTGCGTAGTAGGGTTTAGTGAGATACTGGCCTTTCTGGAAAAAAACAACACCCTCTATGAAGGGCGAAAGTTGTGTCTATTAGGGTTTGCTGAGGGACTGGCCTGTCTGCAAAGACCTCAGTATAGGGAGAAGGCTGTGCATATTAGGGTTTTCTGGGGGATTGGCCTGTCTGCAAAGACCTCAGTGCAGGATGAACACTGTGCGTAGTAGGGTTTGCTGAGGGACTGGCCTGTCTACAAACACCTCAGTACAGGTCAAAGTCTGTCATAGTAGGCTTTGATGTGGGACTGGCCTACCTGCAAAGACCTCTGTCCAGGGCAAAGGCTAAACATAGTAGATTTTTGTGAGGGACTGCCTATCCGCAAAGACCTCTGTGCAAGGTGAAAGCCGCACATAATAGGGTTTGCTGAGGGACTGGCCTGTCTGAAAAGACATATTCAAACAAACAGGGCTTTGGAGAGACCCAAATACCCCGTTAAGGGTTAAGAGATCCTTCCTACAAGAAAGGAGAGTGGATACATACTCCCAATGACATAACTTTAATACACAAAGCGGGTATCCACTAACTGAATCTTTAGAACGCTGGAGAGAGAAGGACAGTAAGTATCTGAGTTGTTACAACCTAAAAGAGGCGGAAAGAGGAGAGAGCCTCTTTTTTATGAATAACCCTCATCCAACTCTAATAGTGGCATGCTTCATCATCGGGTTCACCCTGACTCCTAAAGGTCAGGGTGGGCTCAACCGTATTCCAGGGAGCACTTAAAAAACAGGTTGTCTTACTGTTCTTAGGGGGATTTTTTAGCATTAAGATAAAACTCCCTAGTTCACCCCGGTATCTCTTTATTGGTGGGGTGACGAGGATAATAAAAACAGAAAAGGAGAGGGGTAATCAGGATGTTGTGGTCCTATAACCCTAAGCACCAAGTGCCAACATGTTTCTGCCCTACTCTATTGGCCCGTATAGGTCAGGGCATTCGTCAGGGCGTTACTAGAGTAACGATCCCCCAGTAGCGTCACCTTGTGATATTTCCAAACGTGAACACACAAAGCTGCAGTGTTAGCCCCGGCATGATACAATCTGCCAGTGCAGATTTGTTGTGATAAAAAGATTGTACTTGCTATTCCTTGGGAGACTATCCTGTGAACAGAAGTTTTAACAAAAAAAGGAGGAAAGTTAATCAGTTTAAACTTTTCACTCTTAATTATCACAATTCCCAATATCTCAGGTAGCGGGAATGTCAGTACTAGCATTTGCACGTCTCACATAAGCCTGCTTGTCATCTACATATTCTGTAGTAAACATATCAAATGTTAATATTATACATCCGTAATTTCAGAATCTTTTGAAGAGACCGTGGTCTCATTCATGCCATGATTATGTCTTAAGTACATGTTTGCAGGTTGCCCTGGTAGTGAGTTCATTCATAATTCAACTTTTTTTAAAAAAAAGAACAAAACAATTGTAAATATATACATATGCATATTAAAAAGATCAGAAGCATAGTACCCATGTGATTTGTGTAGGTACTTCATAATGCATATGGTAGTGAGTGACATTGTGAACGCTTAGTAATCTAATATATATATAAGGCAACTCACAAACAACAGAAAAAGATGGGAAAGACGACTATGCTGCAAAAGCGCAGGCAAAAAGCAAAACAACAGAAAGACAAAGAAACAATGGAATCGGAAATGAGTATTGGTATGCAGAAGTGTGATACCCAAACTGTCATCAATCTCACAGATATCGTTTTAACTGAGAGTGAAAATACTATACTTTCTTTAGGTTTATCATACAGTCCTAGGAGTGATTTTAATTACGCACAAAGTCGTATAGATATGTACAAATTTGTGCGAAAGTTAAAACTACAAAAATTTCATCTCATGCAAGGCCCTGATAAAAGAAACCAATGGAAGGGGCCATTGAACATGGATACAAGCGCTCCAAATTTAACTGTTGGTGATGTAGGGCTTTTACGAGATCTTGAAGCGCTGCAACAAGAAGGTGACTATGTAATGACAACTCAAAGCCATATATCAAATAGACGAGACATTGGTGTTTTGACCCCATTTAAACCTAAATCTACATTTTGCCCTGTAATGTTGAGGGACAACATCGATGTATTTCACGAAAAGGTGTCACAAGAATTGAAAATCCTTTACAAAAAACTGGGTGCAATCAAAAATGCTACACCGTCCAGGATGATGCCTATTCTAAATTAATGAAAAAATTGAGGCTCAACAACAATGTAATAGTCAGACAATCTGATAAAGGCGGCAACGTCGTACTTTGGCCTCGCGATATGTATATGACTGAGGCCTTAAATCAACTTAACGACAAAGACTGTTACAGACGGAGTGACATGGCAACGGTTAGATCCTCTTGGAACTCTTTCTATTCTAAATTGTTGGCATGGAAGAGTACAGGTCTCCTATCAATGGACGAATTTCGCTTTCTCAAAAATGATTATCCTGTAATGCCGGTTGCATATTTTATACCGAAAATACACAAGGACAAATTAATACCACCGGGCAGGCCTATAATATCGGCATGTAATAGCATTATGGAGAATGCCAGCAAGTATGTCGATTTTTTCCTACAGGAACATGTGAGGTCATTACCATCCTTTGTACTTGATACAGGTGACTTACTACGGAAATTGACTGATGTTGTATGGCATGATGATTTTTTGTTCATTTCTTTAGATGTCTCGTCACTGTATACGAGCATCCACCACAGAGATGGATTAAAAGCTGTAGAATATTTCCTAAACTCACGACCAATTTGCTATTATGAACATAATAGAATGCTTATGGCCATTATATCTATGTGTCTGGAGAACAACTTTTCTTGTTTCAGAAGCAAGTATACCAGCAGGTTAGAGGTGTGGCTATGGGGGCCTGTTTCTCCCCCAGTTATGCTTGTTTGCATATGGGGCTGTGGGAGGAACAGGTCCTCAGGTCCACTTATGAAGATGTCATGAATAACCATATAATACGGTGGTACAGATACATGGATGATTTGCTCATTATTTGGAAGGGCTCGGAGATTGGGGCCCAACAATTTATTGAGCGAATCAATGATAATGATTTAAACTTGAGATTCACTGGCCAGGTGAGTCGTGAGTCAATTTGCTTTTGGATGTTGAAATCCTGATAAAGAATACACAACTGCACACTAGACTGCACAGGAAGGACACGGCAGGTAACTCGCTGCTTCATGCATCGAGTCACCATCCAGCACATCTAATCCGCAGCATCCCCTTTGGGGAGATGCTCCGTATTAGAAGAATCTGTAGTTCTGATGAAGACTGCTTGAGAGCACAGTCTGAATGCCGTATGAGATTCATCTCACGAGGTTACATGTCCAGTGCAGTAGATACAGCCATGGCCAAAGCCAATGAGCAGGGCAGATCAAGGGCATTGAGAAGCAAAGTACGTAGTGATGAGCCTTCTGAGACAGTACAGCCCTCGAGACTCATACTTACGTACAGCAACCAACATCAGACAATTCGAAAAATTGTCAATAAAAACTGGTAAAAAATGATCCTGTGTTGGGTGATAGAATAACCAGATCACCCAACTTAACATTTAGAAAAGCACGCTCTATGAGTGATTCATTAGTTACTAGTAGCCCTGAAATATTACATAATACATCTTGGCTGACGGTCAGTAAAGGCTTTATTAAATGTGCAGTCTGCAAAGCATGCAAACATGGAACTAGCAAGACTGAGTACACCATACCGTTTAAGAACAGGCCCATAAAGATTGACAAAAACTTACCTGCAGGACAGAATATGCGGTGTATGTGCTGGAGTGTCCTTGTGGACTGCGGTACGTGGGAAGCACGAGGCTGCAGGTCCACAAGAGGATACTCCAGCACATACGGGCAATCAATAATGGGGATTTGTCCTACCCAGTTGCTAGACACTTTGATGAATTGCATGCCAAGAAATCTAGTGAGTTGCGATATTTTGTGGTCGACTCAATTCCACCATTAAGGAGAGGTGGGGATCGGGAAGGCCTTTTGAGAAAGCTGGAAACAAAATACATTTTAGAAATGGATACAAAGACACCTAATGGTTTAAACTTTAGTGAGGTCTTTTACACACATTTGTAAAATTGTATCTCTTTGGCTATGTAGTAGAAAGTCTAGATATGTCCAAGCTGCTGTAATTTCCTAATGTGTATATGTATATATATAGTGTTTTTTAAATGGATTGTTTTAATTTGCACTAATTTTGCACATTCGGGTTTTATCATCACTTCTTACGTGACACTATTTTTACACTAGTAATTTTATCTATGACTTGGTTGATAAGAATCATTGCCCACTTGGGCCTTATGTTAATGTTGGTTTGCATGGTATAGCAATTGTGCAACAAATGACATTTGATATTGAGAGGCTTTAAATTGCTTTGTCTATTGAGATGTAGGAAATTGTTTACGAACCGTTACCTTTAAGTAGTTTTTAAACATTCATTTACGCTATTTATGTATTTATTAGAGTAACTCATTGATTAGTATCATATGCACATATAACATCTCTCAAAATGAGAACGGATCAAGGGGCAGTCTATTAGGAAAACATGTCCATGGTCCAGTGTGTTTTTTAAATAATATGTACTCTTTGATTTGTATTTCTAGCGTTATTTGCACATTAGCCTTTCTTGCAGAGAAACCAGCGAAACATTGAAAAAGATTTTTTCCATGTCTATGATAATGAGTCATGCACTGTCACTTTAAATGTGGGAATAGTACCTGGTAACGTGTCATGTGATCAAGGTCCCATGAGGATCGAAACGCGTAATGGCGGCGGTGCTGGGCGCACAATAAAGTTGTAAGCACTGCATCTTTTGGGTACGCTTCGTCTTTTCCATGAACAGGAACTTTGGGACGAGTTTGCAGGATATATATATATATATATATATATATTATCTACTGGCGGTCGCCAGTAGATAGTTATAGTTAGGACCTATTTTCCATAGGAAATTCGCAACATTCTATTTCCAATAACTTTGGCGTCGGTTGATGAATCTTTGCAAAATTTTCAAAACTCGTGGGGCGCTCTGGTCTGCTCCTATCCTGAAAGTTTCGGGGTAATTCGGCAAGCGAGGGCCGAGAAAAAAGGGGGTCCCAAATTGTGTTTTCTCCATGTTAATTCTCATAGGAAATTTTAGACATGGCTACAGCCCGAACTGCTGAACGGAATTACACCAAATTTGGCAAAAATGTAGCGCTTGGTCCAGAAATCGACCTTTTTTTTAAATGGTGTAAATCCGTTCAGTAGTTGCGGAGAAATTCAAAAATAAGAGTCAAAAAATCAATTTCCCATAGGAAACTTTATGCAAGGCTACAGCCCGAACTGCTGAACGGAATTACACCAAATTTGGCAAAGAGGTAGTTCTTGGTTCAGAAAGAACCCTTTTGTTAAATGGTGTAAATCCGTTCAGTAGTTCCTGAGAAAATCAAAAGTAAAACACATATATATCTGGGCGGAGCCTAACCACACATGTCATCGTGAGATCTGATTGGCTGTCAGCACTTCATCCTGGAATTGCTGGCAGCCATCTTGGGACCAATATAAATGATAGTATCCCATTGAAATGCATTGTAGTGAATCGAAGATTTTGAGGGTTACCAAAAGGAGAACTATAAAGGGTGATACCAGACTTTAGTTACATTAGAATTCATTTGTTGATGGTACCATACTAATTTCAGGAATTGTGGTGTGTTCTAAGGTGATTTTACCCTGTGAAAAACCTTCTGCTGGGATATCATGAATCATGTTTGAGAGAAAACTATTTTCACATTCTTGTCCCATACAGTTTTGGAAGGTGCTCCAGAAGCAAAAATGAGAGCATATTTTCTGTAAATTGACATTATCTTTCTCAGTCATGTGAGAATGAAGTCTGACATTCTCAGTAAAACATGTACATCCAACAAGGGCAGAGACTGTCAGTTGATTCCTTTGTGTTCTACTGCAGCTTCCCAGAGTGTTCTAAAGAACAACTAGAGTGCTAACAGCCTTACTTATGACAAAAGTATGGCACACCTGAAGCCATCTTGATTGGAATAAACTGGTAACACTTAAAACATTTAATTTAAAAAGGAACAAAATGATGGGGTTCATTTTGTCATAGAAATTATGGTTAGTGCTGTAGAAAGAAAAATTAGGACATGTTTCAAGTGTGATCTCAAATATCTTCCTGTTATATTTCAACAGGAGCAGCCTGTCAGTTGATGCCTTTGTGTTCTACTGCAGCTTCCCAGAGTGTTCTAAAGAACAACTAGAGCGCTAACAGTCTTACTTATGACAAAAGTATGGCACACCTGAAGCCATCTTGATTGGAATAAACTGGTAACACTTAAAACATTTAATTTAAAAAGGAACAAAATGAGGGGTTCATTTTGCCATAGAAATTATGGTTAGTGCTGCAGAAAGAAAATTTAGGGCATGTTTAAGTGAGATCTCAAATCCTCTTCTATTTCATTAGAAAATTCTGACATGCAGACTGAAACAATCACTTTCAATACCAGCAGTAGACTTCCAGTTAACTCCCTGGTGAGCAGTAGCTTTACTACAGTGATCTAATGAACAACTAGAGTGCTAACATTCTGAATTTATGGCAAATGTGTGACACATCTGAATGCCTTCTTGATGGAATCAAAGTAAAAACTGAAAGCATTTCCTACTGAGGAGGATGACGAAATTAGGAAACTTCATAACAAATAAGTCTCCCAAGATGGCCACCAGAGAAAAAAGAGCCCCTAATGTAGCACAAATATCACCCAGATGTAGCCCACATATAGCCCAATGACAGAAGTGTGCAAAACACTTTTTATTTTTAGTTTTTCTGCAGTTTTATATAGTGCAAACTGGTCAGGTATTGGAGCGTTACATCTTACTTGGACCCCTTATTGCGTATTTTGCACGAAGTACATGAGATTGATCTTGCGAAACATTGACCTTTACGATTCTGTTAACCTGAAGTTGCTCTGAACCGGGCTTTGTAACACCCGTTTTTACCTACTGGTTTTAATTAATTCTCACTGTATTGTATTAGGAAAGAGGATTTACTGTTTTTATGTACACTTTTATGATCTATGTTTCTAAATCAGATCAAATAAAGTTTAATGAATTCTATGGCAGGACGGAGGCGAGGATTATGCATATCTTTCCTCACTTTATTTGCATAGCAGTTCAAAGAAAACGTAACACAACAATCATTAAACAAAAGACTACACAACCCATGAACCATTAGGGGGGTAGTCTCCAAGGCAACTATAGTCCAATCATATCACAGTCCATCGTATATAATATCGTGACGTCCCTTCCACTTCCTCTTTCTTCACTGCTCGTCAGTTAAGTGCATTCCTTACATTCTTGGCTTAATCTGACGTTGTTGCTGTTTGTATAGCGGTTTCTTGTGCACGTTATTAGCATTATTGGCTTGGTATTGTTTCATATTCCCTGCACAGCAGGCTCTTGCCCGAGCGCGTTCTCCCCCTCGCAGTTTCTCCCGCTGTGTGCTCTGCGCGCGGTGAGATCCTGGCAGGCGCGTCTGGTCTGACGAGGCAGCTCCGTCGAGCGCTCCCGCTGGTCTTTACGCGCGTTTGGGAATCCGGTCACTCCTTTAGTGTCCGCTTGATTCCCGACCAACCCTCGCCTAATTTTGACACCGCTACACAGTGATTTCCCCACACGGCCACGTTAGTGACCAGCGCCACCTGGTGGTGGTAATTGGTATTGCGCCTCAGTCTATTCTTATAACAGCTTCGGGGAAAGCCCAGCTGTTGGAGCACCGGCGAGGGGGCTGCCTTAAGGATTTTAAGGGCATTTGTTCTGTGCTCACACCCTCTGCTATCATGTCTTCTCCAGAAGACCATTTTTACTCCTCCTACCAGGAAGTGGAGGAGGAATGGCCCCCAACTTCTCCCTCCAGCAGTGGACCAAGCCCTCTCTCTGGCTATTTCTAGGGCGCTGGCTCCTCTTAGGGATCAGGTTGATAAGCTGGCAAAAAGCATCCCTGGGGTGTTCAGTGACCCAGATCTGGTGGTGGCGGGTCCCAGTAGCTCCCAGATGGGGAATAAAAGGGCCGTTAAGCATAATGCGGGGCACTTGGAAGGATTTGATAAACTTACGGAGACCTTCCTCAAGAGTGCGCGAACGCTAAAACATGCACCCTGCCGGGAGGAGGAGGGTCCCGGAGAAAATTGCGACACTGTCACCACTATTGTAGACCCCGACGGCGGGTTTCCCTTAGAGGGAGAGGGTGTATCGGAGGACGATTTCTCCTCCGATGAGGATAAGGACTCGGGCGTCCCTGGCGTCCAGAGTCCCTCTCCTCTCAGTCCCTGGTTGGGGACGGGGTCCACTCGGACATGTTCGAGCATACCCAAATTTACCATCCTAGGTCAGCGGAGTGGACACCTGACGCCAAAGTGGCAGAGTATGTGGTGGGGTAAATCCATCAACCCCTTGAAAGGGAGGTCAGGAATAGGATGAGGGGAGAATGCCCCAGGCCCTCACTGAAGGGAAAGGTGGCACACACGCCTGAAATTGATGAGAAACTATGTACCTTTTTCAAGTATATGAGGGATCCCAAGAAAGGAATTGATAGGTCTTGAACGTGGTAGGGCCCATGACCCAAATTATTCAATTGACGGAGCGTTCCAAAGAGTCAGGATCCCCTTTGTCCACGGATATTGTGGCTGGTTGGGCGCACTACCCTAAACCCTAAAACACTACCCCCTCCACTACCCAAACACCACTGCACTACCCTAAACCCTAAAACACTACCCCCAGCACGACACCCTACACTACCCAAACATAACTGCACTACCCTAATCCCTAAAACACTACCACCAGCACGACTCCCTACACTACCCAAACACCACTGCACTACCCTAAACCCTAAATCTACCCACAGCACAACCCCCTACACTACACAAACACCACTGCACTACCCTAAACCCTAAAACACTATCCCCAGCACGACCCCTTCACTACACAAACACCACTGCACTGCCTTAAACCCTAAAACACTACCCCCAGCATGACCCCCTACACTACACAAACACCACTGCACTACCCTAAACCCTATATCTACCCCCAGCATGACCCCCTACACTACACAAACACCACTGCACTACCCTAAACCCTAAAACACTACCCCCAGCACGACCCCCTTCACTACCTAAACAACAACTTCACTACCCTAAACCCTAAAACACTACCCCCAGCACGACCCCCTTCACTACCCAAACACAACTGCACTACCCTAAACTCAAAAACACTACCCCAGCACGACCCCCTACACTACCTAAACACCACTGCACGACCCAAAACCCTAAAACACGACCCCCTACACTACACAAACACCACTGCACTACCCTAAACCCTAAAACACTAGAACCCAGCATGACCCCCTACAGTACACAAACACCACTGCACTACCCTAAACCCTAAAACACTACCCCCTACACTACACAAACACCACTGCACTACCCTAAACCCTAAAACACTACCCCCAGCATGTCCCCCTACACTACACAAACACCACTGCACTACCGTAAACCCAAAACACTACCCCAGCACTACCCCCTACACTACCCAAACACCATTGCACTACCCTAAACCCTAAAACACTACCCCCAGCATGACCCCCTACACTACACAAAGACCACTGCACTACCCTAAACCCTTAAACACTACCCCCAGCACGACTACCTACACTACACAAACACCACTGGACTACCCTAAACCCTAAAACACTACCCCCAGCACGACTCCCTACACTACCCAAACACCACTGCACTACCCTAAACCCTAAAACACTAACCCCACCATGACCCCCTACACTACCCAAACACCACTGCACTACCCTATACCCTAAAACACGACCCCCTACACTACACAAACACCACTGCATTACTCTAAACCCTAAAACACTACCCCCAGCATGACCCCCTCACAACACAAACACCACTGCACTACCCTAAACCCTAAAACTCTACCCCCAGCACGACCCCCTACACTACCCAAACACCACTGCACTACCCTAAACCCTAAAACACTAACCCCACCATGACCCCCTACACTACCCAAACACCACTGCACTACCCTATACCCTAAAACACGACCCCTACACTACACAAACACCACTGCATTACTCTAAACCCTAAAACACTACCCCCAGCATGACCCCCTCACAACACAAACACCACTGCACTACCATAAACCCTAAAACACTACCCCTACACTACACAAACACCACTGCACTACCCTAAACCCTAAAACACTACCCCCAGCATGACCCCCTACACTACACAAACACCACTGCACTACCCTAAACCCCCTACACTATACAAACACCACTGCATTACTCTAAACCCTAAAACACTACCCCCAGCACGACCCCCTCACAACACAAACACCACTGCACTACCCTAAACCCTAAATCGACCCCCAGCACGACCCCCTACACTACCCAAACACCACTGCCATACCCTAAACCCTAAAACACTACCCCCAGCATGAACCCCTACACTACCCAAACACCACTGCACTACCCTAAACCCTAAAACACTACCCCCAGCACTACCCCTACACTACACAAACACCACTGCACTCCCTAAACCCTAAAACACTACCCCAGCACTACCCCCTACACTACCCCAAACACCTCTGCACTAACATAAACCCTAAAACACTACCCCCAGCAAAACCCCCTATACTACACAAACACCACAGCACTACCCTAAACCCTAAATCTCTACCCCCAGCACGACTCCCTACACTACCCAAACACCACTGCACTACCCTAAACCCTAAATCTACCCCCAGCATGACCCCCTTCACTACCCAAACACCACTGCACTACCCTAAACCATAAAAAACTACCCCCAGCATGACCCCCTACACTACACAAACACCAGTGCACTACCCTAAACCCTAAAACACTACCACCAGCATGACCCCCTACACTACTCAAACACCACTGCACTACCCTAAACCCTAAAACACTACCCCAGCATGACCCCCTACACTACCCATACACCACTGCACTACCCTAAACCCTAAAACACTACCCCCAGCATGACCCCCTACACTACTGCACTACCCTAAACCCTAAAACACTATCCCCAGCATGACCCCCTACACTACCCAAACACCACTGCACTACCCTAAACCCTAAAACACTACCCCCAGCACGACCCCCTACACCACCCAAACACCACTGCACTACCCTAAACCCTAGAAAAGAAACCACCACCCCATGCCCAATCCCCCCTACCTCTCACTCCTCGTGGTTCCTCTCTCCTTGTGGTTCCTGCTTCACATCGTCTCTGAGGGGCAGTGCACGTCGTTGTGAGGAAACGGAACAGCCTCTGTTTCCTTACAATGACATGGATCGTCTACATGTTTTTTAGAACGCATGGTCATTTACCATACATACCTTTACAACAAAATTCGTTGTAAAGGCATGCGTGGTAAATGACCATGCGTTCTAAAAAAATGCGTAGTAATGACTTCGTGATGTACAACGCATGCGTGGTAATGCATGCGGTAGAATGGTATCGCAAAGTAAACAAGTCGTTGTAACGGCTGTTTACCGATCGAAGCTGGCCCCTGTTCTTCAGTGAGACGTTTATTTGATTAATTAGGAGGAAGGAATGTGTTTTTTACCGAAAAGTGCATTCCCGGCTGTTGTATTGTGAAAGTGTCCGCGTGGCCTGGTTTCACTTCCGGTGAGAGAGTGGAAGAGTCTGTTTGGATCTAAAGGAGTTCTGTTGTTGGACGGGGCCGGCGCGACATGTCATCAGAAAACATAGCTAATGGAAAGCGTCCTCCCTGAAGTGTGGAGCAGTGCCATGAGAGGTCAACGAGTGTGCGTCCCACCGCAGTATGACCGTACCACGTGACCCATGTGCCACCTCCAGGGTACGGGAGGCAGAAGCGGCATCGCAGGTCCTCTTGAAGACCGTTGTAGCACTAATTCTACATTTTGGTACTAGGGCATTTTAACTTCGTTGTTCCTGCCAGATACAAAGAGAAGATCCTGTGTTATTCAGTGCCCTCGTTACCTTTTTGTGGGTTGTGGTGCTTGTCACTTCGCTGCCCCGCCGGTGCACACGACTGGGCACCCCACCTCGTGTGCCATCTGCTGGGCCTCTGCCCTCGGATCACTGGTTTCGGTTTCTGGAGTGGCAACATAAACAGTTGCTCCCAAAGGACTAGCCTGAACACTAAGGTGAATATCCCCTGCACCAGCATTCCACGGAAATTCTTTCCTAGCTCTCCCACGTCAACGAGGATGTCATAATAGCACGGCTCCGCTCGCGACACCGTATGACGTCATCGGAGCCATAAGAGAACCTTGTCGGCGTGCTGACGTCAGTTCCACCCATTTTTTCCGTGCCACCGAGGCAAACAGGGGACCGAGACATTTTCACATGTGATCAAGGGTCTACGGACCCGAAACGCGTCATGGCTGAGGTCTGAACAAGCTGCATTAAACAACTTACAGCTTTGCACAAAATTGTGGTCCGGGCTCCTGTTTTTCATCCGTTTGATTGCAGTACGAAGAGGAGTTGCTGCTATAGTATAATAAATATATATATATGCACTGAAAAAACCATAGGTTTCAGGCACGTTATAGTTTGAAATTAGCATTTAAAAAACCTTAGAAATTAACTGAAAAAACCATAGGTTTCAGGCATGTTATAGTTAGAAATTAGCATTTAAAAAACCTTAGAAATTCACTGAAAAATCCATAGGTTTCAGGGGCGTTATAGTTAGTTGGACATTTCACTCGTACAAAACCATAGAAATTCCCCCGTTATAGTTAGTTCAGCTAACTATAACTCGCGCGCCCGCAATGCACTGCTGATGACGTCACATATTACATCACTCATGACATGGTCAGTGACATCACTCATGACATCACTGATGACATCTCAAATGACATCACTGATGACATCTCAAATGACATCACTGATGACATCACTGATGACATCACTGATGACATCATGCAGTGAATGTGTGTTTTTCTGAAAATTAAATATGTTTTATATATGTATATCTCAAGGTCGATGGAAGAATAAATGGGTATATAAGTGTCTAAATGGATGAATTTTTTTTGTAAAATTGATTGTATAACTCACTGATTAAGTGTATCTTAGTGAATACATGGGTTAGTGAGTAATGTTTAAATATGAAAATTTCTGTATCAGTCTCTCACTTTGTGTATAAGTGGCTGCATGGGTTGGTGAGTAGCTACATGAGTGTCTATATGGGTTATTAGTTGGTTTTTTGAGTATCAGTATGAGTTTAGTGAGGGACTGGCTTGTCTGCAAATACCTCTGTAATGGTATGTGAAACTAGCATAATATACTGTAGCGTAATTACACAAAAATACAGCAATTTACATGTAAATACATGAAATACTGAAATGCATCTTGCAATATAAAAATTCTGTGTAAAAATTCAACTCAAAATGTGATTTTGAGTTGATTTGCAGTTATTTGCATTCAGAGCACAGCCATTGGCATTCAGGTTTGTAGTTTTGCACTCAAATACTACCCAAATGGTTCACTAGGGTGGAAAATCTACCTGAATTGTTTGTTGACCTCCCACATTAGGGGAACTATATATTGTTGGAAATCAGAACGTGTTTGCAGTGTCCCTTTTTGCCCCATTTGAGACCCCTGTATGCTGGATTCCTGACTCTGAGAGTCTCCTGGGCTCTGCTAGGCAGGCCCAGAACCAGTGCTATGGTGAAAACACACTTAGAATACAGTGAAAACACCTACATACACTGGGGTGGCCACGCAGGGCTCCATTGCGTATGGCCTGAAAGTTTGACTTTGTCCCTGTCTAGCGCGACCAAATCTCCCAATAGGTGCTATGAGTTTCTCTGTGCTATATAGTACTAAATCTTTAAAAAATCATATCTCCGGTTCCCTACATTGGATTGTTTTCATTTTAATGATAAAAATATTTCCTATTTTTATAAATTGGTGTTGGATTTTTATCGTGTGTTGTGTCCTAACTTTTTACTGAATTGGTGTTTTCAAATGCTTTACATACCTGTCTTTGAAGTTAAGCCTGCTTGCACGCAGCTAAGCTACCAAGGGTTGAGCATGGGAATAATTTTCTGAGACCAATTCTGAGCCCTATATTGTGTTAGTGGCATTATTGCCAATGGTAGATGCATATTTACCACTACTAATAATCCACTTTCCAACATATATATATTACAGAGAGATGGTAGCCACTCTGTAGTTATAATGAGGGTCCCACACCAAAACTTCCTGACAGGGACCACATCTGTCTTCCCAAAGAAAGCCTTGATAAGCTATTCCAATGTCATAGCCTTCCGAGTGCCCAGCAACGTGCACTTACTCGAGTCTCCGCATTGTCCCTCACAATTATTTACATTTAAGGTGAGTCACGCACCAAAAAAAATCCCAAACAGAGTGCACATCTGTCTGTCCAGTCAGTCTTGTGTTTGGGTAGAACAATTGCTCTAATTCTACTTGTAAAATACGCCCAGAGCATCTTCATCCTACAGGACTTAATCATTTATTCTTCTATATGCCCCTGTTTCAATCCAATCAAGGTATGTAAATACATGCCTAGAAAGGCCTCATCGGAGACCACCAAATTTTGCCCATTAAGGAAATGTTCCTTTGTGTTTTGTTATCTATGTTATCATCTGTGTCTGTGAGGGGAATGATTAAGTCCTGTAGGTGTTTGAATGGACTGGATTTTGACACACTATATTGCTGAATAGATGAATAGATAAGTGGGGGCACCAGGCTGGAGAGCACTTGAATAAAAATATGATGATGCCCGTGGAGGCCTAGGTTTATTTTACAAGTTGAATTAGAGCAATTTTTCTGCCCAAACAGACGCCTGAGTGGGATTTTTGGGTGCGTGACTCACCTTAAAAGTAAATAATTGTAAGGGCTAATGTGGAGACTCGAGTAAGTGCGCTGTTGCTGGGCACTTGGAAGTCTAGGACATTGGAATAGCTTATCAAGGCTTTCATTAGGAAGACTCCAATTTATGACACTTTACTCAACTGTATGCTACAACATTCCACTCTACTGCACTCCACGCTACTATACTCTACGACATGCCCCTCCAGTCTCTGACACATTACTCCACTCTACACTGCCCCGCTCCAGTGTACTCCACTCCACTTTACTCAACTCTACTACAGTTTATCCCACTGTATGCCACTGTACTATACTCCGCTCTATGCCGCTCCACCATGCGACACTCTACTCCACTGCATGCAATTCCACTCTAAAACACTCTACAACACGGTACTACACTCTATGCACTCTACTCCACTCTCAATCAATCAATCAATCACGGCATTTATAGAGCGCGCTACTCACCCGGGAGGGTCTCAAGGCGCTGGGGGAGGGGGTAAGTTACTGCTCGAACAGCCAGGTCTTGAGCTGCTTCCTGAAGGAGAGATGGTCCTGGGTTCGCCGAAGGTGAGTGGGGAGGGAGTTCCAGGTCTTGGCTGCCAGGTAGGAGAAGGATCTTCCTCCGGCGGTGGTTCTGCGGATGCGTGGTACGGTGGCGAGGCGTGGCTGGTTGATCGTAGCTGGCGTGTGGGCGTGTAGAAGGTCATGCGGTCGTTGAGGTACTTTGGGCCCAGGTCGTGGAGGGCCTTGTGTGCGTGGGTGAGGAGTCTGAACGTTATTCTCTTGCTGACGGGGAGCCAGTGCAGGTCTTTCAGGTGTCCGGTGATGTGGCTGTGTCGGGGGATGTCCAGGATGAGTCGTGCGGAGGCGTTCTGGATGCGCTGGAGTCTTTTTTGAAGTTTGGCTGTGGTTCCGAGCGTAGAGGGTGTTCCCATAGTCCAGTCGGCTGGTGACGAGTGCCTGGGTGACGGTCTTCCTGGTTTCAGTGGGGATCCATCTGAAGATCTTGCGGAGCATGCGCAGGAGTGTTGAAGCATGAAGATGAGACGGCGTTGACTTGTCTGGTCATCGACAGGGAGGAGTCCAGGATGAAGCCCAGGTTGCGTGCGTGGTCCGTTGGCTTGGGCGCGGTGCCCAGGGCCGGGGGCCACCAGGAGTCGTCCCAGGCGGAGGGTGATGAGCCCAGGATGAGGACTTCCGTCTTGTCTGAGTTCAGTTTAAGGCGGCTGTTCCTCATCCAGTCGGCGACGTCTCTCATCCCGTCGTGTAGGTTGGCTCTGGCGGTGGTGGGGTCGTTGGTGAGGGAGAGGATCAGCTGGGTGTCGTCGGCGTAGGAGATGATGTTGAGGTTGTGTCGGCGTGCGATGGCTGCGAGGAGGCTCATGTAGACGTTGAAGAGGGTTGGGCTGAGTGAGGATCCCTGTGGAACGCCGCAGATGACTTCGGTGGCTTCGGATCTGAACGGGGGAGGCGGACTCTCTGGGTTCTTCCGGCGAGGAACGAGATGATCCATTCCAGTGCTTTCTCTCGGATTCCGATGTTGCTGAGGCGCTTCACTAGGGTGCGGTGGCAGACGGTGTCGAACGCCGCGGAGAGGTCCAAGAGGATGAGGGCAGCTGTTTCCCTGTTGTCGGTTAGGGTTCTGATGTCGTCGGTGGCTGCGATAAGGGCGGTCTCGGTGCTGTGGTTGGCCCGAAACCCGGACTGCGAGGGGTCGAGGGATCCATTCGTCTCGAGGAAGGCGGCAAGCTGTCTGTTGACGGTCTTCTCGATGACTTTGGCCGGAAACGGAAGGAGCGAGATGGGACGGTAGTTCTTAAGGTCGGTGGGGTCCGCCGTTGGTTTCTTCAGGAGGGCGGTAAGCTCGGCGTGCTTCCAGCTCTCCGGGAAGGTGGCGGTGTGGAAGGAGGAGTTGATGATGTCCCGGAGATGGGGTGCGATGGTGGCGTCGGCTTTGTTGAAGACGTGGTGTGGGCAGGGGTCGGTTGGTGATCCGGAGTGGATGGAGTTCATCGTGCGGGTGGTGTCTTCGGTGCTGATCGGGGTCCAGTTGCAGAGGGTGGTGGTGGCGGGCGTTGGTTCGGCGGTAGGGTGCGTTGTTTGTGCGTCGAAGCTGTTATGTATGTCGGTGATCTTGCGGTGGAAGAACGCGGAGAGTGAGTTGCAGAGGTCTTGCGAGGGGTGATGTTGTTGTTTCCGGCGCTGGGGTTGGAGAACTCTTTGACGATGCTGAAGAGTTCCTTGCTGTCATGGGCGTTGTTGTCCAGTCGTTCTTTGAGTGCCGACTTCTTGGTGGCACGGATCAGCTGGTGGTGTTTGCGGGTGGCGTGCTTGAGGGCGGTCCTGTTGTCTGTGGTCTGGTCGAGTCGCCAGGTTTTCTCGAGAGTGCGGCAGTTCTTCTTGGATTCCTTGAGTTCGTTGGTGAACCAAGGGGTTTTCTTGCTTCCGGGTCTGCTGGGAGGGTTTTTTAGTGGTGCGAGGTCGTTGGCGCAGGCGGTCAGCCACTTGGCGAGGTTGCTGGCTGCTTCGTTTGGGTCCGTTGTGTTGGTGGGTGTGTTCTGGCTGAGGGAGGCGGTGAGCTGCTCGGCGGTGATCTTGCTCCAGCTCCGGCGGGAGCCTGTTGCGGGTGGTGGTGGGTCGTAGTCTTTCTGAAGCTGAAGTGGACGCAGCTGTGGTCGGTCCAGTGGAGTCCGGTGGCGTGGCTGAAGGAGATGTGCTTGCTGGACGAGAAGACGGGGTCAAGCGTGTGGCCGGCGTAGTGGGTGGGCGTGTTCACCAGTTGCTTGAGTCTGAGGTTGGCGAGGTTGTCCAGCAGGGCGGTGGTGTTTCTGTCGTTGTTGTTCTCCAGGTGGAAGTTGAGGTCCCCTAGGAGGATGTAGTCGGCGGAGGGCATGGCGTGCGGGCTGATGAAGTCTGCGATGTCTTTGCTGAATAGTGTGCGTGGTCCCGGGGGTCTGTAGATGAGGGTGCCTCGGAGGGTGGTCTTGGGGTCAGTGTGTATCTGGAAGTGTAGGTGTTCGGCGGCGGTGAAGGTCTCGTCGGAGTTAGTCGAGATGCGGATGGTGTTCTTGTGTACGATGGCGATGCCTCCTCCCGTCTGGTTGACGCGGTCCCTCCGGGTGATCTTGTATCCGTCCGGGATGGCTATGGCGATGTCGGGCGCTGAGGAGGCGTTCATCCAGGTTTCGGTGAGGAAGGCGATGTCCGGTGCTGTTGCGTCGAGCTCTATGTCCATCCACTCTATGCCACAGTACTACACTGCATGACACTCAACGACACGCCACTCAACTTCTCTCTAGGATATGCCACTCCACTATATGACACAGCATTCCACTCTGCGACACTCTCCTCCACTGTACTCTATGATATTCTGCTTAGCGATACACCACTCTATGGCACTCTACTTCACCCTACTCCATTCTAAAACACTTCACTCCACTCTATGACAGTCTACAACACCTAACTCTACTGTTCAACACGCCATTTCACTGAAACACTCGCTGCTCCAGTCGATGATACTTGACTCCACTATATGAGACACCATGCTACTAAAGTATATAACACTTTACTACACTGCACGATATGCTACTACTCCATGCGATTCCAATCTACAATACACCAGTCTATGATTATAAACTTTACAACACTCTCCTACACTGTACTGTACGACATTCAACATAGGAACTCTCAACTTGCAACACTGGATTTTACCGTTTGAAACACATTTTTATTAAACAATTAAAAAAAAAAAAAACCATCGCAATTCAATGAAAAAAACAAATATTAAAGCTTAGTTATAGTTAGGCAAACTCTGACAAGACTCCTCCATATGGTAAGGACTGGTACAGGGAGGGCGGGTGATTGGCAATTAAATAAATTACTTACTGGTAATCTTAATTACCCTCAATCATGGTATAGCTGATTAGAACTCTTTTTCAAGGAAAATTATTAAAGGTAGATACAGCCTGCTCCGATTTGACACACAATCCACTTTTCATTGTACAGATTTTACAGTTTCCCCTGGCAGCGGATCTATGTGTTGTGTCTCCGATAGGAAGAACACGTTTCACATGTTACAACTACAGCTGCCACCTTTACAAATTCCTGAAAAACAGAATGCCTCGAGGATAATGTGAAGTATTTGTCACACAGTTGAGAGGCCTTTGGTGTGGAATTGTGGTCAAGTGTGGAACGCAGTGCTAAGCGCGTGCAATGGTCATGATTACCAAGGTGCAGTCGAACCTTTCTGCCGGCACGAATGGGCTGACAAGACATTCTCAGAACACACTTAAACATTCCCAAGGAGCGCAAACAATTTTCTGTGCATCTGGGCGGATGGATAGAAGATTGCAATGACATTTCAAAAGCTCTTCGTTTTGCTGGCTATTCAGAGAAGAAAATGCTCGGTGATGAGTGAAGTAAAATGAATCATTACCTCTTAATTGGGTCATCCAAATGAAAGGAACATTATACAAAGATGACAAGGAATCTCCCCAGCTGAGAAATTTTGTGTATGCACCATCGGGCGCAGACTGTTAATAAAGATGGATAAAAGACTCCTAGTATGATGCAGATTTGAAATTACAAACACAAACATTATCATCAAAGGTATTTCAGGAACTGAAAATATTCCTATGAGTAAACTAACATATATACCTATTCCCATATCTACCACGCACCCTAAATAAATCAGCCTGTCCTTGATGGCTGTGTGGCTTAGTCTCTGCTGAATCTCTTCACAGATGGTATCATTTTCTGTCCCTCACCCCAGCCATAGCCACCATTCACTAATAGTTCTAAGGGTTCCTTCAGTTTTTTCAAATACACTTCAGTACCAGAAAATGACAGGTGAACTCCTTCCTGTCTGATTACTAGCGCAATAAATTCCTCTCCATTAGATTCATGAGCTCAAGCCCGGATATTTGTACCAGGCCATTTTGTGTATTTGTTAAAGGAGTAAATGGGACAATCTTGGGGCCAGCATCCAACAGTTCTGGGAGCAGAAAAAGCCATTGTACAGACCTGCCAACTCACATGGTACCACAGTGTGTCACAGGATTTCGGCTCTCTTTGCATGGTCACCCAGTGAGGAGCCAAAATCACACGGTAGCAGGAAAGACAGCTTGAAAACACTGCACAGAGTGGCTTTCCAGCTCTTTTTAGGTCGAGCCTGGGCAGCGCATGCGCTGCTCTGTGAGGCATGCTGTATTGAGGTAGGGAATTGAAGCTCCTCCCTCCCCGCCCACATTTTTCATTGGCTTGTGTCATTGTCCACTGTAAACTGTGGCTGTTCATTGGTCAAAAGGCTTAATAGTCCCTCCTTGGTACCGCCTTGTCTCATTTTTTAACTTCCCATGGTGACACCCCCTGTTACGTGTGTTGCTGCTCGGTAGGCTTTTATTACAGCCTTCAAGCACTATTTTCTCAAATAGCTTTGGACACGCTCTCTCCTAATGCTTTTTAAACATTTTATAGCACGCATTTGCAATGCAATAGGTCTCGCATTTGCGAGAGTTTAAGCTATTGGCATTGTAAATGATAATACCTTTTATTTCTCTGTTTAAAAAACAAGACATAAATAAAAGGCATTGTCATTTACAATGCCAATAGCGCAAACTCTCATAAATGTGAGACCTATTGCATTGCAAATGCTTGTTTGGAGGCTATAAGCAGCCGGATGTCCATTAAGGGGTGTGAAAACAGCCCAGGACATCTGCAACAGCCTCAGCAATCCTTTGTTTTTCCTAGGTGGGGAGGGGGCATGGGGGGATTTGTGGAGGGCAAGGGCTTCTCATGCAGCTCTAGGCATGAGGCACCGCCCCCTCCAAAGCCCCTCCCCTTTCTGACATGATGAAAATGTTTTCTAGGTTGGCAGATCTGATTGCCTACTAGCACCACCCTAAATAGCCCATTTGTTTCTTGCCATGAACCCAGCAGCGTTGTTAAGCCCCCCACATTGTCATCTTACGCGAGGGTGCTGTCACTGGGGCCCCCTGAAGCAACCTAGAGCGTCTAGCTAAAGCTTCAGAATATTGTTTATGGGCCTCCACTTTTTTCTTCAGAAACTCGCAGGTCTCCTGAGAGAAGCTCAATTAAATAACACTGTAAAACATCGGGAAGGAGATGGGAAACAGAGGCCAGGTGTGTCAAAAGAAGCAACCTGGGTTTCCGAGAGAAAGATAACAAGCAAAAGTGTGAAAAGAGAATGAAAAAATAAGTGAAAGGAAATAGAGACACAGGTGTGAGAAAGTAAATAAAGAAAATGTAAGGTGGGGCCAAAACGATGGGAAGAAGGAAAGAATGGAGATGGGGAGAATAAAGAGGAAACGAGAGAGGAAAATGGAGGAGGGTGGGAAGAAAGGAAGGAAGGGGAGAGGAAGGAAAGGGAGAGGAAGGAAGTGGAAAAGAAGACATAAAGAGAAGAAGGTAGGAAAAAAGGAGGAAGGATTGGACTCTGCTTGCACGCGTGCATTTGGGACTCTTTTTAAAGCAGGTGTGTTTTATTTTTGGGTGTTGTGTTTTTGTGGCTACTCCCTTGCATGAACCCCCAAGCACCTGATGAAAAAATGACCCAAATCCCAGCCTCCAGTTTCCGTCATGCAGCCCCTCTAGACTCTGAATAAAACCAAACATGAAACTAAATGTAATAAACTATCTGTTGGGTGCACAGAACCCCTATACCCATTCACCCTCCATTTACTCCCTTTCTTTGCTCATCCCTGTTCATACCTAGCCAGAACTCCTCTCCCACAGCCACTAATGTCTAGAAGGATCTCTGACAAATAACTCCCAAAATTCCATATCACCCTATTATTTTTCTACTTCCTAGCCATCATCAGGAAAACATTTTTAGTTGTCCCCTCCCCACTTACTGTTACAATATTTTTATGGGCTTTACAGAATGCAGTTCTCAGGGCCCCCTGACACATTCAATGAAAATAAAATTCCTGAGCGCATAGGTTAATTTAACTTATCTTCTCTCATAGGCTGAGCCTTTTATTATTTGGATTATTATGATGATGATGATGATTATTATTATTATTATTATTAATCATATTGCACATGTTGACTCCTCTATTGTACTTCTTGGAGCTAACATGACAATATGACAGCCTATTCCAACTAATATCAGCCCCCCTCAGCCATCATCAAAACTCATGGACTCAACATTGTCTCCTACGCTGATGACACCCAGCTGATCCTCTCCCTCACCAACGAACCCACAACGGCCAGAACCAACTTCTACAATGGAATGAAGGCCGTTGCTACCTGAATAAAAGACAGCTGCCTCAAGCTCAACTCAGACAAGAATGAAGTACTCATCCTGGGACCCATCCCTTCAGCCTGGGATGAATCTTGGTAGCCAGCCGCTCTAAGACCCCCTCCCACCCCGACGGACCACACACACAACCTCTGCATCATACTGGACTCATCACTCACAATGAACTGCCAAATCAACAGTTTCCTCAGCCTGCTTCCACATGCTCCGCTTGCTTTGAAAGACATTCAGATGGATCCCCACAGAATCCAGAAAGACAGTCATCCTTGCACTCATCATGAGCAGACTTGACTACGGCAATGCACTCTACACAGGCGTCACCCAGAAACAGTTCAAAAACTATAGAACTTTCAAAAAGCTGCAGCCAGACTGGTCCTCGACATCCCCCGCCGCAGCCACGTTTCGCAACACCACCGACAACTCCACTGGCTCCCAGTCAACAAAAGAATCACCTTCAAGTTCCTCGCACATGCCTACAAAGCTCTCCACGATGAAGGACCAGCATACCTGAACCACGCCTCGCATTCCACGTACCGCCAGACAACTCTGTTCCACCCAACTCGCCCTAGCCTCCATCCCCAGGATCCTCAAGACCAGAACCGGAGGAAGTTTATTCTCCTACCTTGCCGCCAAGACCTGGAACACCCTGCCCCTCCACCGCAGGCAATCCGTGTTGCTGACCCAATTCAAGAAGGACCTCAAGACCAGGCTCTTCGAATGATCCTCCACCCAGAAGGACCAGCAGTCCCCCCTCCCCAGCACCTTGGGACCCTCACGGGTGAGTAGCCGCACTTTATAGGATCCTGATTGATTGATTGATAGAGCTTTGAAAAAGCAAGGAGGTGGGAGAAAAAATTATTAAAACAGAGAAGATTTCAATGGTTTTCTAATTGTAAGGTAACTGTGGTGTGGTGTTTGCACGGATGGACTGGTAGACTTCCTTTGCCAAATCTCATAAAGCCCAGATACACCTTTACTGCTTGTAATTTTATGAAACTCAGAATGCACCTCAAATAATGACAACAATGCAGACCAAATCTTTAACTCCCCTGATGCGATGTACACATTAACCAATCCTAAGTTCTGAGTGCCACATTACTAATCCTGTCCAAGATTTGTGGGTAGCACCTGGTTAAGAGAATCATATTTCTGCTTGGATGTCCTCTGAATATTGAGTGTCACAATAATTTATATTATATGTGGTGGGAAACTTTTTTCGTGTATTCACCTTCACATTGTGGCCCAGATTTACAAAGGTTTTGCATCAGGTTTGCATTACTTGTTTAACACAGACCTGACGCAAATTCCTTTTTGGTATTGTATTTACAAAGCAACACAAATGGCTATTTGTGCTGGTTTGTAAAAAAAAAGTATTGCAATGCAGCGAATTGTGCTTCTTTGTTTTACTTTGCGTCAATGAGGCATTCCATGGGTGGTGCATGGGAGCTACCATCCAACCACCCATTGCACTGAAACTTCTCTTCTAACACTCACCGAAGCTCATTGCAGCTGCGCAGATACTGGCAAATCCCAGGCTTTGATCCTTTTAGATTTAAGTGCAGCCTTTGAAAATGTCTTTCAAACAATTCTACTATCCAGTAACCCTGGGCGAAGTGCTACGCTACGCTCGCGTAGTTTGCGAAGCTTGCGCTACTTCGCACAACGCGAATTGCACGTAGCACAGTGCGAACACGCGTAGCGTAGCGTAGCGTAGTGCCGCGGTCATTTTTGCTTGCTCGCGGTCCTCAACGTCAAGTTGGCGACCGCGAGCAAGCAAAATGACATCCCGGCGAGACTTTTTCCTCGTTCGCGATCAGCAACATCAAGTTGCCGATCGCGGCGTGGAAAATAAACCTCCCGGCGAGATTCTCAACGCGGGAGGTCAGGTTTCTCATTGCGAGTGGTCGCGTATGCTCGCGACCGCTCGCGATGAGAAACTACCAGTCCGCGTTGAGAAAGCTGCCGCTCGAGTAAAAATCTACTCGAGCAGCAGTAAAAGACAGCTCGCACTGTGCAAGTTGCCGTTTTCAATGATTGCACAGTGCGGACAAGCATCCGGCACTGTGCAATCATTGCGAACAGTGCGCTACGCAGTTCGCGTAGTGCTACGCGAAGCTTGCGTAGCGCGAACTGCACTTTGCGTAGCTTCGCGAAGCATTACTTCGCGAACTACGCCCACCCTTACTATCCAGCCTCTCTGAACTGGGAGTACAGGGTAAAGCTCTGACCTGATTTGCCTCGTTCCTAAAGGATCGGTCATTTCAAGTTATATTCCCCCACTTTTGCGTCATCTCAACGAGCACTGGTACATGGCATTTCCCAGGGTTTGGCGTCTAACCCTACACTTTTTAACATTAATGGCAGACCCTGTCTAAGGTAGTGAAAACATTCGGAATTTCACAAGTGTTGTATGCTGACGACACTCAGATGCTCATCTCCTTGCCAGCAGAATCGCCCAGTGACTGCACCAATTTAAAAAACCATAACCAAAATCAGTGGTAAAAAACCTTGGGATATGGATGGATAATTCGGGGGCATATTATCAAGGGCATTATCGCTGCGTTAGCGTCACTTTTAGGCGATAAAGCGGCGATAATTCCAACGCCCTATCAACAAGGCGTCGCTAACCCCTATTAGCGCTAGTTTTCCGCGATAGTGCCCAGAAATTGTATCGCCTTGCACGCCAGCAATAATCTCACTGAAAAATGTCGCAAACACAGCTTCGCACTATTAACAATGCTATCGCTGACCCGCGTAGCTACACAACAATTCGCGTTAACCCACGTTAGCTCCAGTTTTTAACACCTGATACAAACCTGACTTAAATTGCAGATAAGTGGACATATATAAGGGAGACTAGGCCAGAGCTCCCTCAGAACAGCCACAGAAGCCATGGAGGTAGTCATCATGCAGATTGGAGTCCCACGAAGGCAACAACAACCACCGCCAATGCCACCCCCCCCCAGGACCACCGCCACTGAGGCAGCGACAAAGAAGACAGCGGGCACTGCGCAGACGTGTCTACCTTGCCGAATTAAAGCCAGAGGATGTCATAGCCCACTACAGGCTCAAAAGGACATCTATCCAGCATATCCTGACCCTGATTGCCCACAGGCTGACGCCACCAACACAGCGGAGAACAAACATCCCTCCGCAGGCCAAACTGCTTGCTGTGCTGCACTTCTTGGCCTCTGGGACATTTCAACCAACAACAGCCAGAGTTGGTGGAGTATCACAGGCAGCCTTCTCAGGCTTCCTCCCCACTGTCTTGGATGGTATACTCAGCCTGATACCCCAGCACCTTCACTTCCCCAACACCATGCAGGAGCAGATTGCCATAAAGCAAGGATTCTAAACCATCGCTGGCTTCCCGCAGGTGTTGGGTGCAATTGACTGCACACATGTATCATTTGTGCCGCCTGCGGACAGCGCACACATATACCGCAACAGAAAGCACATGTATTCAATGAATGTGCAGGCAATAGTGGACCACCGTGGACTGTTCACAAATGTCATAGCCAAATTTCCAGGGAGTGTGCACGATGCATTCATCTACCGACACTGAGTCATAAACCAGCGCTTCCAGAATCGCATATATGGAAATTCATTGCTTGTCGGTAAGTACCAACTGGACACACCACATGCCCAAAATCCACAATCTTGTCGTCCCATCAAGAGGGAGGATTCAAATACGTTGCCTAGGTACCGACAAGGGGGGGGGGGCTGCAAAAGGCATTGGCACATCACCTGGTGTCACATGCTGATGTATTGTGTATGAGCATGAGATCTCCAGGCTCCTCTGCGTACAGTACCCACCAGCTTCTGAACATCCATGTCGCAAATCAAAGTTATCCTCACTGGTATCCCAGTCTGGTGTGTTGGCGTATTGGTGAGGATGAACATAATGTTGGTGTCCTTGTTGCTGGTGACACATGATGGTTGACTAAATGTCACACAAGTACTCCCCCATGTCTCATCAGTGTGTCAACTCAGAGCTGTGGAGTGACCAGGCTTGTATCAATGCATGTGGAATGTTGGAGTTGCACAGTGTGGCAAATGTGTATGCGCAGGTGGAGAAATCTGTCCTGAAATAACTATCTTGTGCCATCGGTGTTGACTGCAGTGTTGTGGGTGCTGCTGTTGATGGTGGTGTGTAGCATCTCATCTCTAACCCAGCTACACAAAAGTTTCATTGTCCCATCTGTGATATGGTGTGTCATGTGGTTGCACAATGAGTAAGTGGATGTGTTCGTGGTCACAACATGTGTGTAGAATTTGTTTTGGCAACTGCAAAAACATATCAAATGACAAGAAGTGTGCAAAGGTGTGCCCTGCCATGTGTATCAGTGTGGTGAAGTGTTTGGACACAGAGTGCAATTGATCTTGAGTAGGTGTGGTATGTGAGTTTGAGGCTCTGCTTGCGACAGAGGATGTAGTCCATGAAGTTTACGTTGTGACATGTGATGTTGTTGATGGTGTGTGCAAACCGTCAATGCCCTCAGTGGACCCTGCAAGCGAGGGGTCTGCTGTCTGTTGCTTTGTGTAAGCTCTGGATATTCAATTGCATGTGTTGTGTGGTGTCACAGGTCCAGCGTCAGCACCAGACGCAGATCGGAATGTGAGCTGTGTCAGGCGTGGCCTATGTCATTAGAACATTCACATGGCGTTGACTGCGAGGAGTGCTGATTAGTGCCATCGCTAGATGGTAGGATGCTACCTTGCAGCACACACCAGCAAAATGGCTGTTTGTAGGATCAACACTGAGGCAATGTACTTAGCATTGATGCTGCTAAATAGCCAGAAGCAACACATGGCCAACCCAAATCAAAAAATCGCTAAAATAAGAAATGTACAATGACACTGTCAACACTGCCAACACAGTATGCATAATGAATAATGGACACATCTCCCTATTACTTGTGACAGGCGATCAAGGATATGCTATCTGCCCGTGGATGATGACACCCATATGAAACCCCACCACCCAGGCACAGAGGCAGTACAATTCTGCACATAGACGCATCCGTGGCATCGTTGAGCGCACATTTGGCGTGCTGAATTCACGTTTCCTTTGCCTGGATATCACAGGTGGCAAACTTCTGTACAGCCCAGAAATGGTAAACAAAATCATACTAGCATGATGTGTATTGCACAACATTTGTGTGTGCACCAAGGCCCCCTGGATCCAAGTCCCTGCAGCACCGGACGATGACCAGGATGATGAGGAAGATCACCGAGGTGGACCACACCCCACAGCCACTGCAGCAGGAATTGCCCGAAGGGACAGGATAATAAACAATTACTTCACTTGAGCACATCACGTTGTGACTGACTACAACAAAGATATGTTTTGGGAACATTACCACAACAACTGTTTGTGACAATAAACAAACTTAACACATATACCCTGTCTGCAAATCACTCTCCTGCATAAGTATATCACAAATGAAATGTTGCCATTGTACAAAAATTGCTATTATGACCACAAAAGTCAAACAATGGTGTGTATGTCACCTCAGTACAGAGATGCCATAGTGTGTCAATTGTGCACAACTTGACTTTACAAGGTGTAAATTGTGGCACACAATTACTCAATTAGTGTGTCATACTGTAGGTAAATCATGATTTACAGGGTGTACTCGGTCTTAAATCTGGAAATGTATGTGGGCGTATGGGGGAATAATGAATATGAATGTTCAGTCTGTGTGAAAATATCATTACAAGGTTGTGAAATGGGGGTCAAATATGAACATTGGGCGTGAAATGGGGGTCAAATATGAAAACTGGTTGTGAAATGGGGCTCAAATATGAACATTGGGCGTGAAATGGGGGTCAAATATGAAAACTGGGTGTGAAATGGGGCTCAAATATGAAAATTGGGCGTGAAATGGGGGTCAAATATTAAAAATGGGTGTGAAATGGGGCTCAAACATGAACATTGGGCGTGAAATGGGGGTCAAATATGAAAAATGGGTGTGAAATGGGGGTCACAGATGGAAATTGGGCGTGAAATGGGGGTCAAATAAGATAAAATAAACTCACCTTGCCCCCAAGACCATGAATGAGCCATCAGCAGACCCCACATGCGCACCATCCCTGAACACCTTCATGAAGCACATCAAGACCTATCTCTTTGTCGAACAAATCTGCGTATCGGCGGAATCACCCGACAGACCTGAAGAACTATTGGACCATCTCCTTCCTTCCCTTCGCAGACAAAGTCACCAAGAGACACATAAACCCGCAGCTGAGTGCCTTCACTGAAGAAAAATCCATCAGGACCCCCTCTCAGTCTGGGTACGGCAGCAAGCACAGCACCAAGATCGCACACCTCACCACCAACAACAACATACGCATGCCACTTGACCAGGGTCAACTAGCGGAACACATCCTATAACACTTCTCTGCAGCCTTCAACCCCGTCTCACAACGCACCACATCCGCCAGACTCCACGACACCGGGATACGAGGAACCACCCTCTCCTGGATCCACTCCTTCCTCTCCATAATAAACCACAGGATCAGACTCCCCCCTTCATCCACGAACCCACAGAGATCAACTGCAGAGTAACCCAAGGATCGTCCCTAAGCCCCACAATTTTCCATAACTACATGGACACCCTCACCGCCATCGTCAGACAGCATGGGCTCAGCATAGTATCCTACGCAGACAACACACAGCTCATCCGCTCCCTCACGAAGATCAGAAAATACTACAAACTCTGCTTCCAGGAATGAATGTTGGAAAGTGCAGATTGGATGAAATACATCTGCCTAAAGCTCAACTCAGAGAAGACTGACATCCTCATCCTCAGGCCATCCACATCCGCATGGGACAACACCTGGTGGCTCTCTGCCCTCGTAAGCCTGCCGTCACCGACAGACCACACACGCAACCACGGCATCATCCACGACTCTTCCGTCACCATGACCTTCCAGATCAACTCCATAGCCTTCAACAGCTAGAACTGCCTACGGATCCTACGCAATACATCCAAATGTATAACCCCCAAATGCATCACAAACCGAAAGCACGCATTTATCACCAGCAGACTGGACTACGGCAACGCCCTCAACTCAGGAATCAACAAAACACTACTACACAAGCACAAAAACATCCTGAAGGGCGCAGACATACCCGTCATCACAACCCCACGTCACAAACAAAAAAGACAAAACATACAAAACCTCCACTGGATCACCCTCGAGATTAGAGTTAACTAAAAAACACTCACACACACATACAAATCACTCCACCTCATCATCGGACACAAATACATCAACAAGAGAGTCACCTCCAACCTCCCCAAGAGGAACTGACGCTCAGCAAACCTTGGCCACGCAGACTCACCCCGGATCCGCTAATCCAGAGCAGGAGGAAGAGCATTCTCCTACGTCGCTGGCAAATCCTGGAACAAGATGACAGTCAACATCAAATGCTCTACCACCCTGCATGCTCTCAGGAGGAACAACAAGACATGGCTATTTGCCGGAGACGGAGCTGCACTCTTACTCCCCCCAGCGCCTTGTGAGCTTCACGGGTGAGTCGTGCACTTAATTACCCCACTCATGGACTGATTGATCTGTGCACACCCTCATTGCCTTCCGACCACCACAGGTGAGTAGTGCACTTACAATTCACATCATCAATTCAATGATTGTATGTGCAAATAGCTAGTGAGCTGGTGATAAGTCATGTTACGTGAAATTTAGTCTGTCACCTGTCATGAAATCTAAAATGTAGGCTGTCCTCATTGTGCGAAACAATCTTCAGCTTGTATTCAATGGCTTTGAGAAGACATTTTCTCTGACTGTCCATCTATGTGTGAAATTGGTCTTGCCGTAAAATCTACACGCCAACGCAATGTTTAATTTAAATGTGCCATGTAAAAAACATCGCTAGACACACCCACTGTACAATACAGTACCAACCTAAGCCTATTTGCGGCCTAATTGCGTGCAGATTTACATCGCATTTCCCAAAACGGCCCGCATACACAATTTACTTCCAACATGAGCACATTTGCGAGCTATTTGCGTGCAGATTAACATCGCATTCCCAAAAACGGGCCACATACACTACATAGTTACAACGAGCCGATTAGTGAGCTATTTGCGTGCAGATTAACATCGCATTCCCAAAAACGGGCCGCATACACTACATAGTTACAACGAGCCGATTAGCGAGCTATTTGCATGCAGATTAACATCGCATTCCCAAAAACGGGCCGCATACACAATTCACTTACAACATGAGCACATTTGCGAGCTATTTGCGTGCAAATTTTCATCGCATACTAAAAAACGGCCCGCAAACATACAGGAAGTGATGTATGCATGCTTCCTGTCTACCAGAGGAGTGTTTTCCACTTTCACTTTCTGTTCTAAGCACATTGCTGGTTATTGTTCAGATTGAAGGAGGTGTCTGGTGGTTTGTGCTGTTGGTGTGAGATTGTGAGAGTGTTGCTGTGTCCTGTGTCCTGTGAAAAGTGTCTGTTAATTTATTTTAAATTGTTTTAAATTGTTTTACTGTCTCCTGTCCTGAGTCTTGTTGTGTGTTTGTCTTGGGGTATTTTACTTTAGTGGTTTTAGAGGGTTATCATTCTTTGGGTTGAGGGGTTACTGGTGTGCAGGGAGATGCCGGCTGTGGGCAGGTCGGGAAGGATGTCTGAGGGGGCATTGGGGGCTTTCTTTGGCTGGTAAAATTTAACCTGCCATTGATGTTGGAGAGGGGTGGACGTATCCTGCAAGGGTACAGCGTGGCAGTGCGGAAGGTGCGTTGGGAGCGTGTGCGGGTGCAGATGCTCCGGTGCTTTGGAGTGGACAGGAACGTGCGCCAGTGGAAGCACCGCTGGCAGGACATGCTGGCACGTGAGGCCGACATCCTTGATTTCACCGGAGTCATGACTGGCATACAGGGTGGTAAGTACAAACACTATTTTAACCATGAATACTGTTACGTACATTGACAATTGACGTGTGGGACATGAAGGTATGATGTCATAATGCTGTCTTAACAACGTGGTACTGTTGCAACGTGGTTAATACAATGAAAGTCGTCAAAAATACATGCGCATGATGCACTGGACTTTTGAATTGCATGATTTAGTCTCCCCACTATAGTGTGTGCAACAGTAGGGAAGGTGTCGGAATACTCAATCCTAATATCCCTTATTGTAGAGCGCAATCCAGCGCAAGTTGTATTATCAATTTCCGTTGTAATGACCGCGTAGAAAACATGTTGCGCTGTAAAGCCCACATTGTAATGTAGGTCTCCTGTGGGACACATTCCATCAATCACATGCTTATTGTGAGTGTCTACTCATTTGTAAGGGTCGCAAGGCACGTGGGGGTGTTTGCATGTTCAAGTCCATCAAGGTGTGTGTATGTGGACGAGCCATTTTCATTAGTTTTTGTCTGAAGATGGGGAGCAATGTGGTCTGTCGAGGTGGAAGTTGAGGACTCCCAGTGTGTTGTAGTTGGTGGACGCAATGGCATGCAGGGAGATGATGTTGGTGACGGAGTTGGCGAGAGGTCCACGGGGGCAGCAGCGGTTGCGGAGCAAGGGGCGTGGAAGGACGAAAAGTCGGTAGAGAGGGAAAACAGAGTAAGCATCAGGAAGCCGGATACTGACGAACAATAGATTAGGTATGAGTGTGGAAACAAGTGAAGTAACAAGTTGATAACAGTGAATGATGGAGCCGAATGCGTGAGTCAGAGCCCCAATGGACCACCAGGGTTGATGCACAGGTGAACCTGCGGGTGGAGGAGGGCTTCAAACACCCACTCCAGAGAGTGCATGTGCTTGGGGGAGGCCTCATTCAATGGTGGAGCTGCGAGGCTGGCAGAGCAATTTCACTGACAGTTAGTCAGTGGTCTTGCTAGTCTGTCCCCGCAGCGGACGTCATGAAGTAGGGGTCCAATTGCAGTACATTTGATGAGTGAGGTGTGAGGTGCAATGTGTTTACACATGATGTGGTCACATCAGAGGCACAACGCTGCACCATTCCGACAAGCATAGGGGGCTATTTTGGGTGACCCACTGCGCTGGATCAACACTTAGCAATGTGGTGCCAAAGCTGGCACACTTGTGCCAAACCTGCGTGCAGAATAATGTATGTTTGTGTACAGTAAGGGTGACTGTACATGTACAAGCCAAGCCATTGTGCGCGTGAGCTGTGTGCTGGCCAGAATCTAGTGTAAAAATATCAGTCCTACATAACTTGTGGAACCGTAGCTACGCTGCCCCTGTACATGGTTTATGTGTGAGTATGAATTGGAGAGGTCAAAAGACACAACGGAAATGGGACTGCTCCAGAGTGTCATACCCCAAATATCTCTGGGTAACTGCCTGTTGAAATCTGCAGAGATGCACTTGTACACAGAGCAAGTTTTATCCCATGGCCGTGTAGAAATGGGGCCTTGACATTGTGTCACACGACTCATATGTGCATGTCTGCCAGCAGTAATGTATTGTGTGGTCCGCCTCTGCATTCACAGGTCCTGCGTGAATGGCAGTCAAAGTAGTCACAGTCATGTGGCCAACATGAAAGGCAACACCACAGTTATGTTGCATCATCAGTTACTGTAATGAATTTCATTATGAATATGTGATGTTTGTTTACGTCTGGTAACAACACATGTTTACATTGGTTGTCTCACAGATGGTCGTCAACCTATAACACAGGGGGACATAGACAGATTCAGGGACCCACACGCCACTGGTGAGTATGGACATAAAATATTGTCATGTTGCAGTGTCATGGATGTCTGTTACAAATGCTACACTTTGTTGATAAGCAGTATGGGTGTGTATCGCATGTCCCTTACCCACAATGTGAAGATGCATCGTGTAAGTCAGATTTGTGTCCAAATTGGTAGGTGAAGGTTGGGCAATGCATCTGTTTCACAGTTGTGAGTTTGCCCATCAACAGTCAATGATACCCATTCCAATTGAGGGGCATATTTTTAATACACGAACGCCGCCACTGCGTCACTTTCACTGAAGTGGTGTTGGCAATCGGGTCATTGGCTTATTGCCGATGTTGAGTTACGCTGCCTTGTCAATAAGGCACACTTTCATGCTGTGTTTATCGTCAAAGGTGCGTGCAGTGGGTGTTAAGTTGTGCACAAGGAGGCAGTGCTTTTCAGGGGGTGCAAGCTCAGAGACATGTTTGAACAGTGCTTTCTCATGTATGCTGCATAGCAGCTTCACTGAAGTGGCAGTGTGTAGCTGAGAGCCAAACATATCAATGGCACGTTACACAAACACATATCAAAGATGTGCATGTTAACTGCAATTGCATCTTTGTGCACTGCATTGGTGTTGGCAGGCTGTGTCCGTGGGGACATTCCATGCTTGACTATGGATCATGTGTACATACTCCTCTGTCACAATTGGTGACATTACTCCACACACATTTTCAACACATGCTTGAGCTATGCATTATTTGAACTCCCATATATTTCACAATGCAGGGCTCAACGACACTATCTGTGTGTAAACATTAGCCATGACAATGACACGACGCTCATGACCCCAGGGTGCCGTTGCAATGTTGAATGCATTGTAACAGTTTGCGTTGTAAAGGCATGCGTGCTCTTATTTACTACGGAGTGAGGTCAGCGGTCACAAGACATGCATGAGTGACAATTTGGGTGAAATGATGTCTCCCCCTCTCAGTGGCAGAACATCACAAATTGTATAGTGATGGTGGAGTGAGGGACAGCGCATCCTGTCAATGTAAGCGGTCATACACCAAACATGTTTCCATGTGTGCTGCATGATTGGAAGTGTGAGTAGGGCTGTCCCAGTCTTGTTCCTGTGCATGTAGTGTGACCTTACAATAGATTGACAAGCACACCTGCACACAGACACCCTTGCAATCTTGTGCAAGAGTGCCTGTTTTGGTGCTGACTTGATGACCTGCACACAGTTGCTGGTGGACACACAGGGCTGCACATGTGCATTGTACATTAGATGCAGCAGTGTGTCACAGGACAGGATGAGGGTGGTTCTGTACACGGAGGGCTAATGCCTCCCTCCTCCAGACATTTGTACATGTCAACCGCAGTCAGGGTGTCCAATGGTGCCATGTTTTGACCGTGTCAGTCTCATTTTGTTGTGACAGTACATGTCCCATGACATGCACTGTCATGTCAGTCTCCACAGCATGTAGTGAATCATTCATGCTTCAAGATTTGGTTGACCACGTCAGTCTCTGACTTCACATAGTTACACTGGTGTGTTGGCTCACATGTTGATTTAATCTTTGATTACCGATTTAATGGTGAACATTGACATGTTCTGAAGTACTGGAATTGACATTGATTATATGTTACAGACAACATGACACCTGCGGAGCAACATGCCTTCCAGGTGGCCAAGGACCGGTACCTTCATGTCAAGAAGGATGCCAAAGGTTTCCGACAGATGGCGAGGAGGTATCGGAACGACAGGAAGGCCGGAAAATGGAATGCGTTGCAGGATGTTGGACGACCCAGCAGCCAGCCCCTCCCCGTACCCTCTGATCCCAGTGTGGGGTCTCAGCCTGTCATTCCCCCTCCGACCACACCCGCACAGGTGGCAATACCACCTGCACCTGCAGCTCACGTGGAGCCTTTTAATGCCACGGACAGGAGGATGATCGCTGCAAACAATTCCTTGCTCATGGACATTCGGAGAGAATTGTTGTACCTCAACAGGAACTTGCATGACATCCGGACACACCTTGGACTGCAGTGATTCCTCCCCATGTTGTCCCCCATCCCCCTCTTCTCCCTTGCCACGATGTTTATGTTTCAGTGTTGGCTAGTGTTCGTGAAGTTTTGTTCGTTTTAGGTAGAGTAGTTTTAGGGTAGGCCTAGTTAGTGGTAGTTTTTAAGTAATTATATTTTTTTCTACAATTTTATGGTATTTGGGGATAAGTTTCATTTTCCTTTGGGTGGGGGGTTGATGTCGTAACTGTTTTTGCGTGTTTAGGAATAGTTAGGGTATGGAGTTAAGTTAAGTAAAATATTAATAGTTAGTTTAGATTTAGTGTTAGGATTAGTTCTTAGTGGTAGTGTAGGGAATTTATATATTTTATATTGTTCAATAAATGATGTTATTTAATTTTGTCCGTTTGCACTTACATCAGGGATGATGTGGGGGAGTGGGGCTTGTTCCATTGTATGCAACTCATGCCGTCACTGGCCAAATCATTGAATGTGTAACTATGGTCATGACCTGTTACTTAGCAGGATGGATTGTGTCAGGATACCATATATGTGAGCACAGTGAACTTGCATGGCTGACAGATTGTAAAGTATGGTTTACGGCTTAGTCTAGGGACATTTTTTGTGACGTTCTACATCTTAAGTGTGACGCACAGGCTTGTACTGCACATTGTTGCAAAATTACAACACAATGTAGGGACATTGAATTGTGAGTACATAGAAGTTGCTACAGTTAGCCATCATGGATATGGATGTATGCACCGAGTAACACATATAGCGTATGACACATGCATATCACATGTTCCGGGCTCTGAGTCCTTATACATTGCACAGACCTTGGCACACTTGCTGCGTGGTGCCAGGGTATCAGCTTGCTTTGCCTTACCTGTCCCTGTGCATGGCAGCTCAATCTCCATGCCATGCAAGATGTAGGTCATTTGTGTGTCCATTGGTAACGTCACATGGCACAACAGTGTTTGTGAATCACATGAGTTACGTGACAATGAGTTATGACTTTACTATTGAGGTTATTCACAAATGTTATTTAGGAGTTGCACTGTAAGGTATACTAACTTAACTTCTACTATCTTCCTTTTCTGACTGCCATAATTAGTTAAGTTATGCTTTGGTCACAGTTGACGTTTGTTTGCATGCACACTGTTCTGCTGCACACAAGTGGTGACATGTTGCATAGCTCCCTGTACCGACAGTGTCATGGGCACTCGTCCCAGCTGTTACTTTTGGCATTGACTCATTGTGATGACACCCTTGGAATGTTGCCACTGAATCAGACTATATGCTAAGTGCAGTTCAACAGACATCCGTAGACACATTGGCCAATATGCTCACAGTGGGCACAGCATGAGAGGGCTCCAAGATTGTTAGGCATTGTTTGTGCACAGGTAGGGGCTGACTGACGCTTTGCACTTTGGCTATAGTCACCATTGTGAACTACACTTCAGTGAGGCAGACTTTGTTGTTCCATATATGTATGTTAGACATGTGCCCTTAGGTCTCCTCATCAATGTGAATCTGGTGTGCAACATCTAGGAATGTGATATGCAATGCGCAACATCACAACAAGATTTGTACACCATGTTGAGTGTAAGTAGATATGCCAGGAGATTATGGTTTGCTATTGTTCAGGGTGACACTACTTGTGTCCTGAAACAGACTGGTGCATTTGTTCACACATGCCTGTCTAATCAATGGACGTGGGTAAAAGTTGGTATATTGCTCGATTGTGGTATCTGATCAAGGTGGGCACAGCAATTTTACACATACAGGCTCATCTCACTGCCTATCCGTGTCAGGTGACACATGTACATAGCTTGTATTTCCCTTGGTGGACCTTCTTGTGGATTCACAGGACATGAATTATTTACGAAGTTCAATGCTTGATTGGTCATGTAAACACGCATCTGTGTGAATTGGATATTTTTATTTACAGTACAAGGGGGAAGACTGGAACAGTACTTGCCCATTCAACCCAACATTGCATGTATGCCCGTTAGAGGGGCAGACAGAGTCCTTTGGGAGTGACGGATCCAAGGGAAGAGGCGGAGTTTGCAGTGTCATTGTCACGAAAAAAAGCTGATGTGGAAGTCCATGTGTAGGTCCAAGGTGAGTGTTGGGTGACATTGGAAGACAATGGAAGGGGTCATTCTGTGGCATGATAGTAAGAACAGTACCAAGGTAAGACAGGCCTTTTGGCGTCAATGTTTGCTCTGTGTTCTCCTTACCATTATGGCAGAATCATCCTCATCTTCGTCCTCTGATGTGTCATCTGGCTCACATGTGGGTGGTGGTATGGTGGGTGCAGCACTGTGAGGCACGGACACATCAGGGGGTGGAGCTGAGGATGTGGAGCCGCCAGCAGCAGCAACTATTGGCACCAGAGCTTGGGGCAGCACTGAGGTGACGAGCAGATGCAGGACCTGGTAGATCCCAGCTACATTGCGCTGGTGTTCAGCCGTGGCAGCCATCTGTTGTTCTTCCCTCCGCTCCCTGCTCTCCATTATCCGGGCAAGCCTGGACAAATCTGCGCTGACACTACTGGAGCCACCCTGCTGAGACAGTTGGTCTCTGAGTCAGGACTACAGCAATGTCATCCAGGGAGCGTTGTAGAGCATTGAGCGGGCTGTGGATGTCTGTCATCCTCTGCATGTGGTCCCTGATGGGACTCAGACACCCACGTATGTCGTCCATTTTGGCTGCCAGGCTCTCAAACCCCAACCGCACCTGGTCACGCGTCTCCCGCTGGACCTCAAGCACATGGTGGTGAAAGGCCTGATATGTGTCGTCAAGGTCCTGGGAGGCAGCTGTGGTGGAAGGTGCCTGCTGCTGGATGGTTTGTGCAGGGGGTGGGGTTTGCGCAATGCTGCTGGGTTGCCCTGCTCCTGTAGATCGTGTGTCAAGGGAGTCCAGCATCTGTAGGAATTCCTCCTGGTTGATGGTGGTGTAATCGTCCAAGTCAACGGTGAGGGGTGGGTCATTCTGCTGTCCAGGAGGTGTTGTCTCTCCCTCTGCAATTGGTATGGGAGATACAGTTTAACAGTGTGTTACATGTAGGAGCATGCATTTGTTTACTTTACAAACAGACTGCGGGAGACTGTACATTCTGACTGTTTGGATGAGATGCTTATTTTTAGCAGGATGGTGATTATTTCAAGGGCATCACGGATGTGAGCTTGTACTTGTACATTGTCATCTCACATTTCACCAATATGAGAATTGTTTTTGGACAGTGTCTACACACAGGCGCTACCTGTTGTGTCCTCTGTTCAGTTGTGTGAGTGATGCAGTTCGTAACACCTAGTAGTCAATGTTGATGTACTCAGATTTGTATGTGTGTGCACTGCATTGTGTGATAGTGGCACCTGCTGCTTTTGTTTTACTGCCCCTCGTCCCTTTCAGACAATGACCCTTTGACTTCTGTGAATGTACAATGCAGAGATGTTGTAAGCTGTGGTGACTATGTGTGTTGGCCAGAGTTGTGACACTTGTGCATAGTAGGTCATGAGATGTCTGGGTCACATCAGGGGTTGTGTGTACAGAAGGATGTGTCAGAGTGTGACCTGCTCCTATAAGGAGGTGGTCCACACTCCGCCACATCAGTGAGATGTCCTGCACCATGTAAATATGTTTGTCCTGCAGGGATGCTATTCATCATGCCCTGTCACTTGCCTTGTCAGTGTGGCTCACAGACCTGCAGCTTTGCAGGGTACTGCACATGTGCATGTGTTTTGTGTGAGATTAGTTATGTGTGAGGAGGGCACCCTTTTGGCACATTGGCAATGAGAGCCTACTTTCTTTTTTCAACATGGCTGCACTATGTAGGACACATGTGCATCTATGTAGCTTGGGCTATTGTGATTTGTCTTGTGTGCATTCGGTCAGTCATGTTTAATCTTGCATGTATTACTTACTGCACTTCTGTTGGATTACCCATTCTGAGTGTGGTGCAGCATGTATTGCAATAGTTGTTACTGTCTGTTCAGACGGTGTCAACACCCATTACCCGCAACTTTGATCCCACATGTGGTGTATGTGTGGCAGTAGTGTCCCGTATGGGGCATGCTGCCGGGCAGGGACATGGGGCGGTGGAGGGGCAGGGTGGGGGGTGGTATACACCGGAATATGGATGAATGCATGTCAGTACACATTTAAAAAAATAAAAGGGATGTAATTGGGCGCCCTGCATCGCATTTGGCAATGCAGTGCTCGCAAATGAATCCGTTTTAAGGATTTAACTGTATACTTACCTGCATTCATCCGTATTCCAGTGTTTACTACACCCCACCCTGCCCCTCCCCTGCCCCACGTCACCGCCCGGCAGCACACCCTATACGGGACACTACTGGTGTGTGTTACAGGATTTTGCTTTAGTTGATTTACAGATGCATGTTTATGTTGCCCAGGCCTTGTCAGTGCCACCCTCACAACAGATGCAAATGGCATGGTGATGTGTATTTGTGTATGTGCCACGCAGCTGATGACATGGATGATACATGCTGTCCTGGTTCAAGATATTCAAGTCCTGGCTTTACGTGTGTGTGATGATTTGACATTACTGGATGTTTGTTCACTGACACAGTTGACTTACCAAACAGATGTGTTTACATGCACATGATCGTGTGATGGCCAACTCAAATGATGACAGAGGAGGAATGCTGTTTTCAGTATGACAGATGTGTACACTTGGGGGTGGGTGAGTGAAGTGTGACCTTATGATTGAGTGTGCCATTTGGGGCTTTTTAATTGTTGTTGGCAAATTTGCTATCCTTGCTTCTGGTCATACTTTGTTTGGCATACTTCTTTACGGGGACATTGTTGTTGTGTGAGTTTGTCACAACAACAAGTAAAGCAGTACAGCTTTGTGAAACACATTGCTGATATGCATTGTTCATGTACCGTGGTGTTGCAGGTATTTCCCCCTGCTCATTGCATAACATTGCCCCATGAGTAAAGTCTGCAGCATGTGTGCATTTAGTCCTTTTATATTTTTTTTACATTAAAATTAAACTTGATGACGTTTTAGGAAGCAGGGCATTGACATCTCCCAAATCACAGACCTAGTCCCCCTCCACTGATTGTAATATACAATAGTGCAAACAGAGGATCTCAGCTCAACCTTAAGGCACGTTTCCGCAATGTCCTTGGAAAATATGATTCATGTGACAAAGGGAGCTATGTCCAATACTCAATGGGTCCCAGATTGAGAAACTTGACTATTCCTACTAAATCTATCCATGCCCTAAATTCCAATACCCCCTCCCTCCAGGCATGTCACATCCCCCATTACTCTGCACTCATCGATAAACACTAGTAATGCGTGATTGGTGATCTCAAAAAGGTAAACAATTGAACCTTGTGCAGGCTGCCGCTTTGGATTCACGTATCTTGCATATCGCTAATGGTGGCACATGGCTACTTCTACGCGCTGTAGGGGGCCTATCCTGTCAACAGCTCTCCCAGGTCAGCGTCATCATCACTTTCAGCGTCTGGTTCTTTTGATAGTCCCACCAAGTGTCCCCACGCTCTAGCTGCCTCGGGTGCTCCATCACTCCCCGTCCTCTTTGCCAATTGTAGCCGAACCATTCCATCACAGTCCGCCCATTTGATGAAATCTCTCTTCCAGGGATCTAAGCTCGGGGGCCCACTCGCCTTCCAGTGCTTCGTGATTTCTCTCTTGGCAACCACCAGTCCCATATCTATGAACTTGGTGGTGATTTTAGTTTTAGCTGTGTGGGGAAACCAATGCAGTATACATGTCCCCAATGCCATATCTAATTCCCTATCCGTCACTACCTTCAATAGTGCAAGTACGTCATTCCAGTAAGTAGCCAGGAGTGGGCACTTCCTGTGCATTTGAGGGAAGTCTGCCCCTTCACCCCGACACCTCTGGCATTCATCTGAGTCAGTGTTGATATATGTTTTTATTTTTGCCGGTGTGAGGTAAGCACGATGTGTGACATGGAAATGGAGCATTTGAAAGCAGGCATTCCTGGTGCTCTTCCACGCCCGCTCCACTATCTCAGCCCAAGCCCTTTCCGGATTCTCTTTCCCTACATCAACCTCCCATTTGTACTTAAGTATGTCCAAAGGGGGTAGCTTCTCAAGGGTCATGCGCTTGTATAGACACGTGACTGCCTTAGACCTCCCTGCTGCAGTCACTATGTATTCACAATGTGTGTGCATTTAGTCATATGACTAATTTAGCCATCGGCCTACATGGTCACTTTTTTGGGAGATAGCATGTGTTGCCAGTATGCAGACTCACTGGATGCTTGCTCACTTGCAGTACGCAGAACTGCATTGCATGAACGGTCAAGGGGGCATATTGCTTGGCGATGCATGAGGTTGTCACGATGTCCCCCTTGCCTCATCACCACGCATATCCAATTCATCAGCACAAGGCCGCATCTCCCAGACGCCCAAATGAGCATGCCGTCTGAATGTGACAGATCACGTGCACCAGTGAGCATGCCAACAACAAGCTCAACACACCTGCAACTTTGCACATGTGTTTGGCTTGTGTGCAAGGTTGTGTATGGCCATCAAAGTCACCCTTGATGGCCATGCACGACCTTGCACACAAGTCAGACACATGCGCAATGTTGCTGGTGTGCTGAGCTTGTTGTTGGCATGCTCACTGGTGCACGTGATTTGTCACATTCACACGGCATGCTCATTTGGGCGTCTGGGAGATGCTGCCTTGTGCTGATGAATTGGATATGGGTTCTGATGATGCAAGGTGTGCATTTTGCCAGCCCTCCGCATCTCTAGGTGATGTGGCACTTTGCTAATTGATGTTGCCCTTATTTTGTCATCTGATGTTGTACCTGGACTGTGTTTGGCTGACTTTACGGTGCACATTTCAAAGTCTGGGTGCCCGGGAATATGTGTCTTGCAAGGTTTTGGCTTGAGTCAGGTGATCTGTGTCCATGCCACCATGCACAGGGCTATCTGGGACCTGATCCACAGTGATTGTGGGTCTGCAATGCAATTTATTGTGCATGAGTGCCATTGTGCCCATCCACCGCATCCACCCACTCCATGGTTGGTACTCACCCTGTGGTTGTGTCTGCTCACATTCAGCAGTGTCCTGACCCGGCACTCCGACCACCGTTTCATCAGTGATGACTTGGGCCACCATTTCCTCCGTCTCATCCAGCTCCAGCAGGGGCGCTGGACTCCCACCTCCAGTCGCATTTGCTGCCTTCCGGTTGGCTGCTATTTTTTCTTTGGTATTTTTCTTACTATCATTCCAGCGCTTCCTGACCTCGTCCACTGTCCTCCTCTTCCTCTCTCCAACAGCATTCACCTTGTCCGTAATGTCTTCCCATATTTCTTTTTTTCTGGAAAATGGCACTGTGCGTTTGATAAATAGCTCCTGCTGATGTTCAGCCACCAGGCCACACAGGACCTGATTTTCCTGGTGACTGAACCTGGGGTTCCTCTTCCTCTTGGCCTTCTCCTGGGTCTCTGTCTGGTCCTCCTGGCTAGCTGGGGGGTTGTTTGTAGGCTCAGCACTTGTCCCGGCTTCCTCCATGTCTCTCCTGGGATCTGTTGTATTCTCCATTTTGTTTTTTTGTTTTTTCCCTGCTTGTAGGCCTTTTATGGGGCATTTTGGCGCTTGATTCGTGTGACATGCAGGCCTGCTGCCAATTTCCCGGCCGATTTTGGAGCTATTTAGCCTATTGCTACTTTTCTGTGCTTAGCGTGTTTGTTTTTATCGCCGGCGCGCAGGATGTATCGCCGTCCATTAGCGCCGGGATTGAATGCTATCGCTGGGTAGCGGCGCGTTGTTAATACGTCGCTACCACGGCGATAAGATCCGGGTTTCGACGGCGATAAAAAAAATGACGCTTATTGCGCTTAGCGATAATTATCGCGGTTTGTTGATAATATCCCCCTTGTTTCCTTCAAAACTTAAGTCAAAATGCTAGCCAGTCACAGTTTTGGCATCCTAAGACACCTCAAACCCATTTTTGTGACTTTTTTCCCAGCAAGTATGCAAACTGACTGTGCAATCCTTGGTCACTTTGCGACTTGACTACTGCAATAACCTCTATCTGGGCTAAAAAAAATCCATTACGAAACTCTTGCCGGTTGTTCAAAACGCCACCTCTAGACTTCTCTTTTCCCTACCTAAATTCATCTCTGCCTTCCATCTTCTAGTTAAGCTCAACCCGGCTACCTATTGGAAAGTGCACTAAATTCATGGCCCTATGCATCGCCCACAAAATCCTATACAAGCAAGGAGCACACAGCCTAGCCACCCTGATTCCTTTCTACAGGCCCGCTAGAGCACTTTGCTCCACTGATTTAACCATGGCCTACACCCCCTGCTACAGCTGAGCCAGAATAGGAAGCTGCTCCTTTTGTGTCTTAGCGCCGATCTTATGGAACTCTATGCCACCCTACCTCAGGAAGATTCAAGTTCACTTACAATACCGGAAACAGTTGAATATCTGGCTATTTTCCAGCTAGAATGACGATCTCACTTGCCCTGTTGCTACAGTGTCTTACCTGTGACTAGATTCGGTAGGCCCCTTCTGGGGCAACAACTCGCTATAAAAATCTTTTTTTTTTAAACTGTGTTTTGATATGTATAAGGTGGTATTACTACACCACATATGCAGTTTTACAGCAGGATTCAGCATCTACACAAATAGCAAAAATATGAAGGAGTCAGGTTGCTACACATTTCTTCACCAGGCCGTTGTGGCATTGGTGCATTAGTGTCAGGAGCAAATGGGACAAACTTGGGCCAATATCCAACAGATCTGGAAGCAGTAAGAACCATTGCATACTAGCACCACACATAAAATCCTTACTGTTTTCCGCAACTCTGCTTCTTGGCGTCAACACATCAACGCAGTTAAGCCACGCCCCACACGCCCCGCACACCCTGTTAGCTTAAGCAGGATTGTTTTACCCAGCAGCCGTGGCCGGTCCATTGGGGCTGAGGGGCCATGTCCCTCCACCTTTTGCCCCTCATAAACAGTGTCCGTCAGGCTGAACAAAGGTCAGCCTGACAGACACTGTTCATTGCAGGTCAGGCAACCAGGAGCCAGACATGCGTGCGCAAAATGCGCAGGCTCCTAGCTGCCTGAGCTGAACTTAGCTTGGCTGAGGAAGTCACAGCTCCTGTGGGCGTGACGTCCTCAGCTCAGCAAAGGTCCCTGAGTCCCTCCCCTCAGTGACGAGGGGTAGCGCCACTCATTGCCTCGCACCTGGGAGCTTCAGTTTTAAGCCCTGAAGCGCCCAGTGTCGAGTGTCAATCAGTGACAATTCATCAGAGAGTGGGGTGGGGTCAGCAGTCTCACTGACCCCATCCCACTCTGTGATGAGGTTGGGACTGCTGCCTTTCCTCATTGGCTGATCTTAGGTCAGCCAATGAGGGAAGGCAGCAGTCCCAAGACTCCTGGAACCTCCAAGGTAGAGCTGGCTGAAGGTAAGTGTTTTTTTCATTAAAATTAATGTTTGGTGCGTGCGTGTATGTATGAATGTTTGGTAAGGAGTGTTGTGAATGGATGTGTTTGTGTGTGTGCACACGTGTGAATGCATGGCTGTGAGTGTTATGTGTATGTGTGCGTGTGTGTCCCGTCCGCCCCACTCCCTCCAAAACATACCAACCACCACTGGACTCCAGGCCCCTGAAGAAACGTAAGCACGTCTAGCTAAAGCTTCAGAAGATTGTTTATGGGCCTTCACTTCTTTGTTCAGTGACTCCAAGGTCTCCTGAGAGAAGGTCACATAAATAACACTGTAAAACGGAGAGAAGTAAATGTGAAATAGGGGCCATGTGTGGCGGAACAAGCAAACTGGGTTTCCGGGAGAAAGATGAAAAGCCAAAGTATGAAAAGAGAATGAAAAAATGCGTTTTGATATGTTGACAGGGCGTGACAAGTATGACTTGGTATCACTACACCACATCTGCAGTCTTACAGCAAGCAGGATTCAGCATCTACACGAATAGCAAAAATGAGAAGGAGTCAGGTTGCTATACATTTCTCATTTCCCACAGCTCTTAAGGTTTCATTAGGAAGTCCCCAGTCACTGAGTTATTAATTCTGTCATGGCGGAGTTAATAATACTAAGGTAAAGTTAACTCAATGGGTGCAAAATAAACAGGGATTCTGGGTTGAGCCACGAGAATCCTGTGAGTAATGAGGAACTGCTAGGTGAATCTATATATCAAGAATCCTGGTAAATCTTCATTTTCGCAGCAGTTTCTTCTGGAAATTTTGACTGCTTCATGGACCTCATAATTCCTGGTGGGGCTAGTAAATGCATTATCAGCCCCATCAGAAATGGCAGGCCTATCATAACGAGGGAGCGTACATTTTGACTGTGATCCAGCGCAACCCCTAATAATTGAACCCAGGGACCAAGGAAATCTCTTCCCACATAAGTTGCTTATCAAACGACGGGGCCCATCACACATTACCCATAAATGATCCCTGAAGACGGGCACTGGATTTGGGGGGTTTAATTTGTCAGTTTTATTATATACAATACTACACTTCACATTAATAAAAATTTTGTTTTATATATCTCAAACTATTCGTAATCTCAACTTCCTTCTTCCTTTGGTCGATGGACCATTAGTTGAAGAGTTGATGGTGACTATGATTAACTAAACAGTTTAATACTTTAGCTAAATAACCACAGAGTCATTTATTCGGTTAATAATTTTATCTTATTAATATTAAATGCTCATAATTCAGATTGTCAGTGCAAACACAAGATCACATATAAGAGAACAAATTATCAAGCAATGTAATCAAAATGAATCATTTGTATCGTCATCAAAGCGTGCATAGAAACGGGAAAGAGAAGGTACAGCATAAATACTTGCAGAAAAATATTGCAAAATCAAAGCATTAAGGAGGGTGATACCCACCAAAGAATCAGGAAAACCACTTCCTTGGCCGAGGTTGTGGCAAGGGTCCTCAGAGATAGGCTTGGAGGACAAAGTTAACAGGACAGATGCAGCTAAGGTTTGCCATAAACTGACAAACAAAACTAATCTCCCAATTCAATCTACCTTAATCTAGTTCTCCTCGGACGCAGTCTCCTCCCAAGCACTCCCGCAACACTCTCGTACCTAAAGTGTTCTCTGGCTTAGTGCTGGTCTGCTCTCTCTCTTCTGTGCATTCAGATCATCTGCGTTCTGATCGTCTCCTCTCTCTGATACGCCACACCGGACTGCGCTGCTATACCGGACCGCGCTGCCTTGCCACACCCCAATTGGGATATCAATTATACCTTCATGCCTAACTTACTATCTTACATTGTTGCAGTATCGGTAGAAACTCGTCCTGTGAAAGGTTGTCCTAAATCATGCTAGTGTCGCCTCATCATGTTCTCCTCACAAATCCATCCCATACCGGTTTTAACAAAGGAAGTATTAAGGATAAATACATTCGTATACTACTAACATTATTAGTTATACATTTTGCAACATTTCATCTCATGATATCCGCTTCACATTCAAATTGCACGTAGCGATGGCGGTTCCCACAGTCGCTGTCGCATCTTGGCTCATAAACAATAGGACACAGGTCAACATGGCCTTCATACAGATTACATTAGCTGGTGCACTCTGCAGCTCGTAAGCAGGCAAAACAATTTGGCGCATGCGTTCTTCGTACCGACCAAGACAACCACATGCTGGTTCAGACAAGAGGCCATTTTCATGCAGGCCCAATCTCTTACTAAAGCAAATAAACACAAAAGAGTATTAATTCATGAAATAAAACCAATTATGGTTACCTCCCACCATACTAATACCCTGTGTTAATTAATTCCTAGCGAAAGCTATTAATTTAAAGCAACCTTTTCGTTATTTGTGCACAACATGCAAAATGTGCAATGTACAACATAGCATAAACACGCATTAGTACGAATTTTCAAAATGCAAACAGTTAATACGTACTCATGCCAACATGGTTTAGTATATTATGTAAAATGCGTTTGCCCCCTGTGTGAATGTGTGCATTCTGGGTTGGTTAGTCCATGCAGTCAATACATTATTATGGGGTTACTTAATTTCATGAGGGTGTATTTTTACAAACCTCACTCCATCAATCCCCCTTTCATGGTTTACCATCATAAAATCCCTAAACATGCGGTTTACCAAGTTATATAGCTGTTATTTTGTCTTCTGGACCTTGCTCCTTACATTTTACGTACAATTTTTCTTTAAAATCTTCTAATTCCATCTCGTCTATCTCTCTCTTCCTTTCTTTACGTTCCTTACTTAGTTTCCTTTCTTTCTTTTCTTTGCGTCTTTTCTTCACACAAATATAAGTCATTCGGATTATGAATATCATAACAGCTACAGAAACTATTGGTACTATTATTTTTCCTACTAAGGAACTACCTATAGAAGAAAAACAATTACTTATAGTAGAGAAACTCTTACTTAGTCTCTCCCAGACACCGTCAACCTCTAGTTGTGTTACTTTCTTATGCAAATCTGTAATATTCTGAATGTATCCTTCCAGATTCTTACTTTTGTCTGGAATGTAAGTGCAACAATGTTGACCTTTCAGCATTCCACAGACTCCACCCTCTTTTGCCAATAATATATCAAGGGCAAGTCGATTTTGCATACCCATAGATCTCATGGCAATCATTTCAGTGTTAATCAACAGGAATCCTCCAGCAGTATCCACTGATAAACGATCAACCACTGTGGACAATTGTCGAATTTTGTATGCATTCAGTGTAACTCCAACTCCAGGTATCAATGCTCCAAATATATCACCTATCATTTCTGAAAAACTTTCTCTTTTTACACGTTTTAGTCCTTGGTTTACTTCATGGATTCCATTTGTGCTTTTGTCTATATGATAGACTTTTAGAAAGACAATCCCAACATAACAAGTCCCATACCAGTGATCTGGCAGCCGATAATAGGCTTTCCTCCTACAGACATAATATATACCAGGCAAGACAGGGACAGTTCCTCCCTTTAATCCCCAACCCCCAATAATTTTATAGGTATCTTCACATTTACTGGAACCAATGAAGTAATTGTTGTAATTAGTCTTTTCCCTACGTAAGCATAATTTTCCCTTCTGTGACCAATCCAGAGCCATTGCAGCATAAGTCTCGCCTTTGTCATAGTTGCCCTCTCGGAAAACCCAAGGTTGTGTCTGTAATTTCTCTTCAACAGCTTTCTTCTGAAACTTAGCCCTTCTTTCTTCCACCATCTCCAAAAAGATCTTTTCTTACTTTTTCAATCTACATGTTAAGTTATTTTTATTAGCGTATTCTATATCTAAAGGCTTGGTTGTCAGGAAAAAATCACCCATGACATTTGCATGTGCTATCCTATTCAGCTCAGGTATTACAGGAACTTTAGAAAAGATTGTATCTACATTGGAATAATAATGATCTAGTTTACCTGTTCTATACAACAAACTTGCTAAAACACTACAGGTCACACCATAAGTCAAAGGAAGGTGATGGGAGGTCACACCTTCTGAAACAGACAAAGGTAACTGTATACACACATAACAGTCACTCACATCCATTGTTTCCACATACTCGTAGAGTAATTTAGTGAAAACATTCAGGGAAAAATTAGTAACTGATTTATCGTGATGTAAACTACTAGCATCTATTTGATTTAGGTGAGTAATAGGAGTTCGCTCAATGTCAACGTCTACCCTTGGACCTGTTAAATTGTTAGGACGAGGTGTATCTTCTTTTATCAGATGTAAAGGTATTACAATTGTTAATATTACCCAGAATACTATTAATATACAAAGTAAACATAAGCAAGCTTTATAGCACCTACACATAAGACTACATCTAGGTCTTGTTACTTGTGTATCTGCCATAGTAATATTCATTTCTATAAAAGTTCTAATGAATTTTCTAAACCTATTTTAACTATTTTCTACAAAAATAAAATGTAGTGTGATCCCACACTTCAAAAGCTTTCTTCTTTACCCCTTCTTTTATTTTAACTTAATCCAATTTTACAGGACGTCTTCTGAATCTTCAGAACATTTCTTCAGTTGCTAATATGACCTCTTCGTTTGGTTACAGTCTCTTAAGGTGGATTTAGGTCACTCTTTCCTTCTTGCTAGTTGTCAGTGTTGTTTCCTTCTTTGTTTAGATCTTCTTCTTCAATCTCCTCCAACACTATGTAAATCCAGTCAGGTGACTTGAACTCACTCTCTTTGGTCGCAACACTGATTTGTCATCCGACTCTCCCTGTTCTATCTGATCTGAAACTTCATTTATTCGATCTGGCCTATTTTCAGGTCTTCCTTTCACCACCCTATATTTCAGTCTTTTAACTCCACTTGGCCAATGGTCGTCTTTCTTTGCCCTTTTTGGTTGAACTTCTTCTTCTTCTTTGTTCAATTCGTATCTTCGTTTCTTTGCACCTACTTTGAGTTTGTTCTCTACTTCCTTTTCTCTTTCCTCTTCTGTATTTCATCACCTATTTCCTGTCTATCCTTTCCCTCCTCATCTAATATTTGTCTTTCTTCTTGTTCAACAGCAGTTTCTTCGGTCCCAGTAGCTGGTGCCCACTTTACTTGACTTGTGCTAAGCAATTCATCATCAATCTGCTCTTCAGAGGCCTTTTGTTTATGTTCACCAGTTTCAGAGTCTATTGTTCTAGCCTCACCAAGTTCTTATACTTCAGCCTCTGATTCAGAGCTCGGACTTGAGATCTCCAGATGCCGCTCTACTCGTGGTTCAAGTGGACTTGGGACTCGCTGAGTGTGGATGGCATGAATCCAGTTTGGTAAGCCAGCACACTTTACTGCTGTAGTCATCACCAATATGACCTGATATGGTCCTTCCCAGCAGGGCTCTAGGCACGATTTTCTTCTATGCCTTTTCACGTGAACCCACTCACCAGGGCTCAGGTCATGCGCTTGAGTCTGCTGTGTTGTGGTCGCGTCTGCTCCAACCTGATGAAACACAGAATGTACTACATCAGCCAATCCTTTGCAATAGTCAAGGATGAGATCATCAGATATATTTATCAATTTGTTGGCAGGTATAAATGCTTGTCTCATTGCTCTTCCCATCAAGATTTCATGTGGACTCAATCCTGTCTTTTTATCAGGAATGCTTCCGAGACTCATCAAAACTAGGGGTAAAGCGTATGGCCAATTCAGGGCTGTAGATTTACACACTTTGCCTAACCTATTGTTTATTGTGCCATTTATCTGCTCTACTATTCCAGAAGCCTCTGGACGATAGGCACAATGAAGTTTTGGTTGAATGCTCAATGCCTCACAAATCAGTTTGATTGTTTCACTAGTGAAGTGTGTTCCTCTATCTGTCTCCATAGTGACTGGGAAACCATATCTAGGAATGTATTCCCTCAACAAAAGTTTTGCCACCGTTAAACTGTCATTCCTCCTTGTGGGATAGGCTTCCACCCAACGGAAAAACAAACACACAATTACTAATACATATTTGAGCTTATTACATGGAGGCAACTCGATAAAATCGAGTTGTAGTCTGTAAAAGGACCTCCTGTCCTCCCTATTGTTCCCAGACTAACTATTGTCTTTCTTCCTGGGTTTTGCTGTTGGCACGTCAAGCATCTCTGACAAAGACTCTCTGCAATAGTCCTGAATTTGGTATTAAACCATGTTTGTTTGAATGATCTGACCATGGTGTCTCGACCAATATGTGTCATTCCATGGTACATTCTTGCCATATGAGAAAGTAAACTATCTGGCATGACTGGTCTCCCATCAATGTATACCCATACATCATCGTCTTCTCGTCTCCTACATCCTACCTTCTTCCATTCCTGTTTCTCTTCTTCACCTGCCTCTTCCTGCAATTGCCTCACCTCATCCCATGTTTCAATGGTGTTAGTAAACATAAGTTGACAAACCGTATATTCTTTTGTTTTTCCCCGATTTATGGAAATCTGATTCTTTGCACAATATTGTGCTACTTGGTCAGCAAATCTGTTGCCTTGAGTCACATAATCATCTCCTGACTTATGTGCGGCACATTTGACCACTGCAATTCGTTTTGGCAATTGTAGTGCTTCAAGCAATTCTTTTACAAACTGACTATTCCTGATGGGGGACCCCGAAGAGGTCAGGAATCCCCTCAGCATCCATAGTTCTCCAAAATCATGCACAATGCCAAAGCCATATTGGCTATCAGTAATTATAGTCACCTTCTGACTTTTTCCCAATTTACAAGCTCGAATTAGAGCTATCAATTCAGCAACTTGTGCAGATCTTACCCCTTTTAGACAGGATGCTTCCAGGATTGCTGCTACAGTACAGACAGCATAAGCAGAATTCAACAGACCTGTTCCAGTTCCCAAACAAGAACCATCAACAAACATCACACAATGAGATTCTTCAAGAGGAACATCTTTAATATCAGGACGGGGCTTTGTGCAAAATTCAGTCACATTCAAACAATCATGTTCTGCTTCATCCCTCACTTCTTCATCCCAAACATCTGGCAATAAAGTAGAAGGATTCACATTTGTACATCTCACTATTGTCACATTTTCGGCACCCAGAATCACTCTCTCATACCTAGTCAGCCGACTATAGGTAAGATGCTGTGTCCTTGTTCTTGTTAAAAGGATTTCAACTGAATGTGGCACATACACTCTCACAGGATGACCCATTATGATTCCTTCACTCTGTTCGAGACTCACACAAGTAGCAGCTACTGCTTTCAAACATCCAGGTAATGCGGCAGCTACTGAATCTAAAGTAGCAGAAAAATATGCCACAGGTCGTCTTGCCATTCCGTGTCTCCGAGTTAAAATGGCAAGTGCACACCCATCTCTTTCACTGCAGTATAATGCAAAATCTTTTGAATAATCAGGCATTCCCAAAGACGGCGCCTGACACAGACTGTCTTTCAATTTAACAAAAGCTTCCATGCTCTCTTCATCCAATTTAATTGGGTCTTTCACATCATTCCTTGTCAGCCTCTGTAAAGGTTTTGCCATCAGTGAAAACCCACTGATCCACTGTCTACAATATCCAACCACTCCCAGAAACATTCGCACCTCTCTTTGAGTGGTTGGGGGTTTCATGTCTTTGATCACTCGAATATGCTCTGATGTTATCTTTCTGACTCCCTTCTCAATCTTGTGACCTAAATATTGGACTTCTCGCTGACAGAATTGTAATTTTGCAGGGGACACTTTATGTCCACCTTCGGCCAAATGGTTCAGTAAAGCAACAGTGTCTGCAACACAGGCTTCTTGAGTCTTTGATGCCACCAGTAGGTCATCAATGTACTGAACCAGAACAGACTCCTCAGACATACTCAAATCTTCCAGTCATTTATTCAGGATCTGGTTAAAAATTGAAGGACCCTCAGTATACCCTTGAGGAACTCGGCACCATGCCAAAACACCGTCTCCAAACCGGAAAGCAAATAAATACTGGCTATCTGAATGCTAGGGAATCGAAAAGAATGCGTGACACAAATCAATCACAGTATACCATTCCGCATCATGTGGGATTTGATAGAGAATCACTGCTGGGTTTGGCACAACTGGACAACAAGGCACAACAATTTTATTCACCTTTCTCAAATCTTGCACTATTCTATAGGTTCCGTTTGGCTTTTTCAATCCCATAATAGGTGAATTATAAGGACTGCTCATTATTTCTTTTAGAATTCCTTGTTCAATCATTTGATCAATTACAGGAGTTATTCTTGCTATGACTTCTGGCTTCATTTCATATTGTGGTGTATTTGGATAGTCAACACCATCTTTCACTGTAATTCTAATCAGGTCTACCTTTTTCATTAACCCAATCTCTTGTCCTGTGAAATCCCACACATCTGAATTCACTACTTTCATCAATTCTTCAGGCACACTTTTATCTGTAAGAAGCGAATATAACTGATTCACTTCTGTTCTTTGCTTTGCTAGTACCATTTTAATAGCAACATCCTCATCAGGTGTCTGGAATGCAATACCATCCGGTGTGCAGTAAATTGTGCAATTCATTTTGCACAACAAATCCCTTCCTAACAAATTCACTGGACTCGAGTCACACACTACGAACCGATGCATGTCTTTAAAGGGACCAATATGCACTTCAATTGGTTTAGTAACTGGAGTATTAATCTGTTTATTTGAGACCCCTACTACTTGGATAGTTTCACCCGAGATGGGTAGGTTTGGAATTTCTGCTAATGTCACAGTAGAATGGGTAGCACCAGTGTCCACAAGAAAGGTGATATCATTACCTTCCACTATTCCATCAACAAATGGACCTGACTGATCTACCTCTAGAGTAGCGCCTAGCACGCACTCTTCCTCCCCCCTCAGGCACCGTCATTGATTCGACTCAACATCACTTCCATTACATTGCATCCAAAATTGGGGAATCACATTTGTGTTAGTATTTTTACCAACCTGGTCTCCTCCGTGGAACCCTGTATCCGCACTGTATCTTTGAGCATTTACATTGTGTGGCAAAGGTGGTTGCGGGACCTGATACTGTGTAGTAACTACCTGCTGCTGAGGTGGCTGTTGCACACCTACCTCACTCTGCACATGTGGGGTTAAAATTTGATTTCCTCCATTAGTCCTCTGCACTGACCTACACTCATTCTTCCAGTGTCCATACTTTCCGCACCCATGACAAGTAAATTTCTTTTTCGCCTCTTCCCTGCTCATTTGTCCCCTACCTCTACCTCCACTGGGTCTTTGAGCATTCTGACTAACTCCTCCCATTTGGTTTATAGACTGAGAATTCAACTGAGTTTCTTGCTGCTCTACCACCTTTACTTGTGTCCACATCATCTTTTCTTTTAATTTGCAATGGCGAGATTCAATGTCATCGCTACAATATTTTGCATACCTCAATATCTCGTCAATAGTTTTAGCTTGCCAACACAACATGTGTTGCTGTATCATCTGACTAATCTCAGGTCTCAATCCATACACAAATCTATACACAAAATGACCCATATCCTTGTCTCCAATATTTTCAAAAACACTATACTGCTTAAAAACTTGTAATAACCTTTCATAATATGCATGCACAGACTCGTTCGGCTCTTGGGTTGTTCTATCAATTTTTATCCAATCAGTTTCCTTAGGGGAAATTTTGCCTTTCAAAAAAGTAATCACCTGATGGTACTTTTTCATCACCTCATCAGAAGGTGCTCCTGTTTTAGAATCTCTAGGATATTCGTCTTTTGGCCAATCAACTGTAATCTTACATTCTGTCCATAAATCTGTAGGAACAACAATTTCAAATAATCCATCTAAATCTTTTAATAACACTTTCGAGACTTTCACAAACCTCTCAACTTGTTTGTACCATTCCACTGGCTTTTCTCTCAACCTGGGAAAATCATTTGTGAAAGACAATATATCCTGTCTCGACCACGGAACATGCACATAACCTCCTCCTGGAACTTCCCTCATGGGACATTCAAGAGCAACATTTTCTACTTCTCTTACTGGATGTAAATGTATTTCTTTAGCAGCTAATTCTTCTTTCTTCCTCATCCATCTACCCTTCCATCTCTCCAAGTCTCCCCATTTTCTCAAAACAACCATTAACTCTTTTATCTGCAATCGTCTACCCAATGTATTCATATTTTCTATATCCTTTTCAGAAAAATCCACTCTATATGTCTTCTGCAACACTTTTGATCTTCCAATGTCTATTCCTAACTCATCCGCAGCTTCCACCAACCTTTCATGTAGATTTTTCGCTTTCCAAGTAATACTCTTACACAGATACATCAATTCATCATCCTGAAAAGTCTTTAGCCTGTCTGGACTTATGGTCCAAATGATCATTTCTTCCAGATCTACTCTCAACTTGCATACATCTATAGACTGTGGCTGTGTTTTTCTCCTTTGTAACCCTTTCACCCAATCATCTAACTCTTCAGTTGTTAAACCTATTGAAACATCACTTCTGGGGATTTCCTCTAACCCGATTCTTTTTGGCTGTAACTGCATTACTTTCCTAGGGGTTTCATTTACTGTTAGATTAGTCGGAGGGGTTGGCCTAGTGACAGTAGTGGGCTGTTCACTTTGAACGCTTACAGCATTAATTCTACTACTAGCTGATGTCACAGCAGAATTTAGTGGGATAGTCAGGGAAGGTTCATGGATAAGTCTATTTTCAAATACAGGTATTGCTGGACCTATATTTATTGGTACAGTTATTGCGTCTATTTTCATGTTCATCTGATTTAAATTTTCAACTAATTCTTTGGTTTTTATTGCCAATTCTGCTTCTTCTTCCTGTACTACATCACTTACAGTTGGAACTGGTGTCATTTGAGGTGTCATTGGGATTTCCATTGACGGTGCATTTGGTGTCACCATCGCTGAATTTTCCTGATAAGGAGGTGGTCATTTAACTAATATATCATCCAGTTGCTCGTCATCAGATTCATTTGGGTTGTATTCATAACCAAATTGCTCTAAATGTCTCCTTTTCTCCTTACATTTGCTTCCTGCTGTCTCTCCTACCATTAAAACTGGATATAATCCTTCAGTTATCTCTCCATTTCTCCATCTCTTCATTCTGTCCTCATGCTTTTCATTATAAAATCTGCAAAACATAAATCTATTAACTCTTCCGCCTCTATGTCTTTCCCTTTCATACATTTCATCTTCCCATTCTACTAATGCTTCAAACTGTGTTGGTCTAGGTCTCAGATCTAATGCTATCATCTTGTCTCTCAAATTTCGCAATACTGCCAAATTAAAAGAACCATGTTCTGGAAAATCTAACACACCATCATTCTTCGTGTATCCTACCCAATTTTCTAGCCAAATACATGTGTGATAACCATATTTTAACATCATGTAAGACGCTGGCGTCTTTGGTGGAGGAATAGGAACTCCTTCCCTCGTTATTACGGATTTGTCCTTTTTAAAGAATCTTTGAATTTTGCCAAACAAAGTCAATTTCTCCTGTTTTGGTTGTTCAAAATACATTTTCACTACTTGTCAACGATTTTACTCAATTCAAATCTTCGTCAACACAATTCACAATAATTCACCAATCAACTTCTTTTGCTTCCCTAGACACCTGACCAATGTCAGCGCGACACACTCTAACTCTTCCAATCGGAGCTTTCTACGTCTCTGCTATCCTGTCCAATACCAGCGCGGCTCACACCAACCAACCAATCTGAGCTTACCTTGCCTCCGCAGTCTGACCAATGCCAGTGTGGCTTTTCGTGGGAGGGTCAGTTTTACTTATAAAATTCACGGCAAATTTTTGTGACGTCAGCCTCTCCTCTTACTGCTGACCTAGGGAGCTCCTCCCGCTCCTGACCAAAGGATCTCCAAGGGAGGGTCAGTTTTACTTATAAAATTCATGGCAAATTTCTAAGTCCTTTTTCTTTACAATAACTTATTAGTCACAACATAAAACAATACCACACTGTCTGTTTACTAAATAAAGAGATAGTTTTTCACTTTTAAGACTATTTCTTTCAATACGGGCAAGTATAACAATTCCGCTATTCTTCCCTTCATGCAAGCTAGGGGAGGACCTGTTACTTCTTTAGGGATAAGGCCAAAATTTCACAAGAGGACCTTTTGTTGGAAAGGAGGTCTCGCTACTCTTCTGGGGATAAGGCCAAAGTTTCACAGGTGGACCCTTCGCTATCACATAAACACTAAATAGTCACTAAAATAACCTAAACAGACAATGTACCTATTCCTGTGTGATTTCACTTCTCACGCTTTTCTTCTGCCTTATTTCAGGCTACCTTTTACTCTGCCGGCTTCCCACATACCCTTCTGTACCTGTGTTCCAAAGACTACATAGAAATGCGACACTAACTCACCTTACATAGAATGTTAAACATATCAATAATCAATAAATCACCAAACTAATCAATAATAACCATCATTCTGCTACCAGAAAAACTGATCCAGCGCAACCCCTAATAATTGAACCCAGGGACCAAGGAAATCTCTTCACACATAAGTTGCTTATCAAACGACGGGGCCCAATCACACATTACCCATAAATGATCCTTGAAGACGGGCGCTGGATTTGGGGGGTTTAATTTGTCAGTTTTATTATATACAATACTACACTTCACATTAATAACATTTTTGTTTTATATATCTCTAACTATTCGTAATCTCAACTTCCTTCTTCCTTTGGTCGATGGACCATTAGTTAAAGAGTTTATGGTGACTATGATTAACTAAACAGTTTAATACTTTAGCTAAATAACCACAGAGTCATTTATTCGGTTTATAATTTTATCTTATTAATATTAAATGCTCATAATTCAGATTGTCAGTGCACACACAAGATCACATATAAGAGAACAAATTATCAAGCAATGTAATCAAAATGAATCATTTGTATTGTCATCAAAGCGTGCATAGGAACGGGGAAGAGAAGGTACAGCATAAATACTTGCAGAAAAATATTGCAAAATCAAAGCATTTAAGGAGGGTGATACCCACCAAAGAATCAGGAAAACCACTTCCTTGGCCGAGGTTGTGGCAAGGGTCCTCAGAGATAGGCTCGGAGGACAAAGTTAACAGGACAGATGCAGCTAAGGTTTGCCATAGACTGACAAACAAAATTAATCTCCCAATTGGATCTACCTTAATCTAGTTCACCTCAGACGCAGTCTCCTCCCAAGCCCTCCCGCAATGTTCTCGTACCTAAAGTGTTCTCTGGCTTAGTGCTGGTCTGCTCTCTGTTCTGTGCATTCAGATCATCTGCGTTCTGATCGTCTCCTCTCTCTGATCCGCCACACCGGACTGCGCTGCTATACCTGACTGCTCTGCCTTGCCACACCCCAATTGGGATATCAATTATACCTTCATGCCTAACTTACTATCTTACAATGTTGCAGTATTGGTAGAAACTCGTCCTGTGATTGGTTGTCCTAAATCATGCTAGGGTCGCCTCATCATGTTCTCCTCACAAATCCATCCCATACCAGTTTTAACAAAGGAAGTATTAAGGATAAATACATTCGTATACTACTAACATTATTAGTTATACATTTTGCAACATTTCATATCATGATATCCGCTTCACATTCAAATTGCACGTAGCGATGGCGGTTCCCACAGTCGCTGTCGCATCTTGGCACATAAACAATAGGACACAGGTCAACATGGGCTTCACACGGATTACATCAGCTGGTGCGCTCTGCAGCTCGTAAGCAGGCAAAACAATTTGGCGCATGCGTTCTTCGTACCGACCAAGACAACCACATGCAGGTTCAGACAAGAGGCCATTTTCATGCAGGCCCAATCTCGTACTAAAGCAAATAAACACAAAAGAGTATTAATTCATGAAATAAAACCCATTATGGTTACCTCCCACCATACTAATACCCTGTGTTAATTCATTCCTACCGAAAGCTATTAATTTAAAGCAACCTTTTCGTTATTTGTGCACAACATGCAAAATGTGCAATGTACTACATAGCATAAACACGCATTAGTACGAATTTTCAAAACGCAAACAGTTAATACGTACTCATGCCAACATGGTTTAGTATATTATGTAAAATGCGTTTGCCCCCTGTGTGAATGTGTGCATTCTGGGTTGGTTAGTCCATGCAGTCAATACATTATTATGGGGTTACTTAATTTCATGAGGGTGTATTTTTACAAACCTCACTCCATCAATCCCCCTTTGATGGTTTACCATCATAAAATCCCTAAACATACGGTTTACCAAGTTATATAGCTGTTATTTTGTCTTCTGTTCCATGCTCCTTACATTTTACGTACAATTTTTCTTTAAAATCTTCTAATTCCATCTCGTCTATCTCTCTCTTCGTTTCTTTACGTTCCTTACTTAATTTCCTTTCTTTCTTTTCTTTGCGTCTTTTCTTCACACAAATATAAGTCATTCAGATTATGAATATCATAACAGCTACAGAAACTATTGGAACTGTTATTTTTCCTACTAAGGAACTACCTATAGAAGAAAACCAATTACTTATAGTAGAGAAACTCTTACTTAGTCTCTCCCAGACACCGTCAACCTCTAGTTGTGTTACTTTCTTATGCAAATCTGTGATATTCTGAATGTATCCTTCCAGATTCTTACTTTTGTCTGGAATGTAAGTGCAACAATGTTGAACTTTCAGCATTCCACAGACTCCACCCTCTATTGCCAATAATATATCAAGGGCAAGTCGATTTTGCATAACCATAGATCTCATGGCAATCATTTCAGTGTTAATCATCAGGAATCCTCCAGCAGTATCCATTGATAAACGATCAACCACTGTGGACAATTGTCGAATTTTGTATGCATTCAGTGTAACTCCAACTCCAGGTATCAATGCTCCAAATATATCACCTATAATTTCTGAAAAACTTTCTCTTTTACACGTTTTAGTCCTTGGTTTACTTCATGGATTCCATTTGTGCTTTTGTCTATATGATAGACTTTTGGAAAGACAATCCCAAGATAACAAGTCCCATACCAGTGATCCGGCATCCGATAATAGGCTTTCCTCCCACAGACATAATATATGCCAGGCAAGACAGGGTCAGTACCTCCCTTTAATCCCCAACCCCCAATAATTTTATAGGTATCTTCACATTCACTGGAACCAATGAAGTAATTGTTGTAATTAGTCTTTTCCCTGCGTAAGCATAATTTTCCCTTCTGAGCCATTGCAGCATAAGTCTCACCTTTGTCATAGTTGCCCTCTCGGAAAACTCAAGGTGGTGTATGTAATTTCTCTTCAACAGTTTTCTTCTGAAACTTAGCCCTTCTTTCTTCCACCATCTCCAAAAAGATCTTTTCTTCCTTTTTCAATCTACATGTTAAGTTATTTTTATTAGCGTATTCTATATCTAAAAGCTTGGTTGTCAGGAAAAATCTCCCATGACATTTGCATGTGCTATCCTATTCAGCTCAGGTATTACAGGGACTTTAGAAAAGATTGTATCTACATTGGAATAATAATGATCTAGTTTACCTGTTCTATACAACAAACTTGCTAAAACACTACAGGTCACACCATAAGTCAAAGGAAGGTGATGGTAGGTCACACCTTCTGAAACAGACAAAGGTAACTGTATACACACATAACAGTCACTCACATCCATTGTTTCCACATACTCGTAGAGTAATTTAGTGAAAACATTCAGGGAAAAATTAGTAACTGATTTATCGTGATGTAAACTACTAGCATCTATTTGATTTAGGTGAGTAATAGGAGTTCGCTTAATGTCAATGTCTACTCTTGGACCTGTTAAATTGTTAGGACGAGGTGTATCTTCTTTTATCAGATGTAAAGGTATTACAATTGTTAATATTACCCAGAATACTATTAATATACAAAGTAAACATAAGCAAGCTTTATAACACCTACACATAAGACTACATCTAGGTCTTGTTACTTGTGTATCTGCCATAGTAATATTAATTTCTATAAAAGTTCTAATGAATTTTCTAAACCTATTTTAACTATTTTCTACAAAAATAAAATGTAGTGTGATCCCACACTTCAAAAGCTTTCTTCTTTACCCCTTCTTTTATTTTAACTTAATCCAATTTTACAGGACGTCTTCTGAATCTTCAGAACATTTCTTCAGTTGCTAATATGACCTCTTCGTTTGGTTACAGTCTCTTAAGGTGGATTTAGGTCACTCTTTCCTTCTTGCTCGTTGTCAGTGTTGTTTCCTTCTTTGTTTAGATCTTCTTCTTCAATCTCCTCCAACACTATGTAAATCCAGTCAGGTCACTTGAACTTTTTGTTTGGTTTTCTCATTCTCTTTGGTCGCAACACTGATTTGTCATCCGACTCTCCCTGTTCTATCTGATCTGAAACTTCATTTATTCGATCTGGCCTATTTTCAGGTCTTCCTTGCACCACCCTATATTTCAGTCTTTTAACTCCACTTGGCCAATGGTCGTCTTTCTTTGCCCTTTTTGGTTGAACTTCTTCTTCTTCTTTGTTCAATTCGTATCTTCGTTTCTTTGCACCTACTTTGAGTTTGTTCTCTACTTCCTTTTCTCTTTCCTCTTCTGTATTTCATCACCTATTTCCTGTCTATCCTTTCCCTCCTCATCTAATATTTGTCTTTCTTCTTGTTCAACAGCAGTTTCTTCGGTCCCAGTAGCTGGTGCCCACTTTACTTGACTTGTGCTAAGCAATTCATCATCAATCTGCTCTTCAGAGTCCTTTTGTTTATGTTCACCAGTTTCAGAGTCTATTGCTCTAGCCTCACCAAGTTCTTGTACTTCAGCCTCTGATTCAGAGCTCGGACTTGAGATCTCCAGATGCCGCTCTACTCGTGGTTCAAGTGGACTTGGGACTCGCTGAGTGTGGCTGGCATGAATCCAGTTTGGTAAGCCAGCACACTTTACTGCTGTAGTCATCACCAATATGACCTGATATGGTCCTTCCCAGCAGGGCTCTAGGCACGATTTTCTTCTATGCCTTTTCACGTGAACCCACTCACCAGGGCTCAGGTCATGTGCTTGAGTCTGCTGTGTTGTGGTCGCGTCTGCTCCAACCTGATGAAACACAGAATGTACTACATCAGCCAATCCTTTGCAATAGTCAAGGATGAGATCATCAGATATATTTATCAATTTGTTGGCAGGTATAAATGCTTGTTTCATTGCTCTTCCCATCAAGATTTCATGTGGACTCAATCCTGTCTTTTTATCAGGAATGCTTCCGAGACTCATCAAAACTAGGGGTAAAGCGTATGGCCAATTCAGTGCTGTAGATTTACACACTTTGCCTAACCTATTGTTTATTGGGCCATTTATCTGCTCTACTATTCCAGAAGCCTCTGGACGATAGGCACAATGAAGTTTTGGTTGAATGCTCAATGCCTCACAAATCAGTTTGATTGTTTCACTAGTGAAGTGTGTTCCTCTATCTGTCTCCATAGTGACTGGGAAACCATATCTAGGAATGTATTCCCTCAACAAAAGTTTTGCCACCGTTAAACTGTCATTCCTCCTTGTGGGATAGGCTTCCACCCAATGGAAAAACAAACACACAATTACTAATACATATTTGAGCTTATTACATGGAGGCAACTCGATAAAATCGAGTTGTAGTCTGTAAAAGGACCTCCTGCCCTCCCTATTGTTCCCAGACTAACTATTGTCTTTCTTCCTGGGTTTTGCTGTTGGCACGTCAAGCATCTCTGACAAAGACTCTCTGCAATAGTCCTGAATTTGGTATTAAACCATGTTTGTTTGAATGATCTGACCATGGTGTCTCGACCAATATGTGTCATTCCATGGTACATTCTTGCCATATGAGAAAGTAAACTATCTGGCATGACTGGTCTCCCATCAATGTATACCCATACATCATCGTCTTCTCGTCTCCTACATCCTACCTTCTCCCATTCCTGTTTCTCTTCTTCACCTGCCTCTTCCTGCAATTGCCATACCTCATCCCATGTTTCAATGGTGTTAGTAAACATAAGTTGACAAACCGTATATTCTTTTGTTTTTCCCCGATTTATGGAAATCTGATTCTTTGCACAATATTGTGCTACTTGGTCAGCAAATCTGTTGCCTTGAGTCACATAATCATCTCCTGACTTATGTGCGGCACATTTGACCACTGCAATTTGTTTTGGCAATTGTAGTGCTTCAAGCAATTCTTTTACAAACTGACTATTCCTGATGGGGGACCCCGAAGAGGTCAGGAATCCCCTCAGCATCCATAGTTCTCCAAAATCATGCACAATGCCAAAGCCATATTGGCTATCAGTAATTATAGTCACCTTCTGACTTTTTCCCAATTTACAAGCTCGAATTAGAGCTATCAATTCAGCAACTTGTGCAGATCTTACCCCTTTTAGACAGGATGCTTCCAGGATTGCTGCTACAGTACAGACAGCATAAGCAGAATTCAACAGACCTGTTCCAGTTCCCAAACAAGAACCATCAACAAACATCACACAATGAGATTCTTCAAGAGGAACATCTTTAATATCAGGACGGGGCTTTGTGCAAAATTCAGTCACATTCAAACAATCATGTTCTGCTTCATCCCTCACTTCTTCATCCCAAACATCTGGCAATAAAGTAGAAGGATTCACATTTGTACATCTCACTATTGTCACATTTTCGGCACCCAGAATCACTCTCTCATACCTAGTCAGCCGACTATAGGTAAGATGCTGTGTCCTTGTTCTTGTTAAAAGGATTTCAACTGAATGTGGCACATACACTCTCACAGGATGACCCATTATTATTCCTTCACTCTGTTCGAGACTCACACAAGTAGCAGCTACTGCTTTCAAACATCCAGGTAATGCGGCAGCTACTGAATCTAAAGTAGCAGAAAAATATGCCACAGGTCGTCTTGCCATTCCGTGTCTCCGAGTTAAAATGGCAAGTGCACACCCATCTCTTTCACTGCAGTATAATGCAAAATCTTTTGAATAATCAGGCATTCCCAAAGCCGGCGCCTGACACAGACTGTCTTTCAATTTAACAAAAGCTTCCATGCTCTCTTCATCCAATTTAATTGGGTCTTTCACATCATTCCTTGTCAGCCTCTGTAAAGGTTTTGCCATCAGTCAAAACCCAACCTCAGACGATGGATGGACGACTGTGCCAACACCCTCGCCCCGCTGAAAAAACTCACCTACAGTGACACCACAAAAAGAGCCAGCTGGTTCACCTCGGAACTCCTAGCTTCCAAGCGTACCTGCCGGAAACTAGAGAAGAAATGGCACAGTGATAAGACACCGGACAGCCACGCAGCCCACAAAGACGCCATCCGTAACCACCACCACCTCATCAAGTCCGCCAAGAGAATCTCCTTCAAAGACCGCCTCGACAACAACGCACACAACAGCAAGGAGCTTTTCAACATCGTGAAGGAACTCTCCAACCCCAGCTCCAACACCAACGACATCCCGCCGTCGCAACCCCTGTGCGATTCCCTCACCACCTTCTTCCACCGCAAGATCGCCGACATCCACGACAGCTTCAACACCCAGACAGCCCCAACTAAGATCGATGCACCAGACCCGCCGCACACCATCGACCACGACCCCCTGCCAGCCTGGGCCAGCGTGAACATCGAGGACACCATCAAGACCATGAGCACAATACACTCCGGCTCCCCGTCAGACCCTTTCCCGCACCACATCTTCAACAAAGCCAGCAGCTCCATCGCACCCCACCTGTGCAACGTCATCAATCTCTCCTTCGAGACCGCGACCTTCCCAGAGAGCTGAAAACACGCAGAGATCAACGCCCTACTCAAAAAACCCAAGGCGGACCCGAGAGACCTCAAGAACTTCTGGCCCATCTCCCTGCTTCCGTTCCCAGCCAAGGTCATCGAGAAGATCGTCAACAAACAGCTAACCCGATACCTCGAAGAAAACAGCATCCTGGACCCATCCCAATCGGGTTCCGCAGCAACCACAGCACTGAGACTGCCCTCATCGCCGCCACCGACGACATCAGGATCCTGCTGGACAACGGTGAGACCGCAGCCCTCATCCTGCTGGACCTCTCCGCCGCAGTCGACACTGTCTGCCACCGCACTCTACGCGCACACCTCCACGACGCAGGGATCCGAGACAAGGCCCTGGAATGGGCCACCTCCTTCCTCGCCGGCAGAACCCAGAGAGTCCGCCTCCCACCATTCCGATCCGAAGCCTCCGAGATCATCTGCGGCGTACCCCAGGGATCGTCCCTCAGCCCAACACTGTTCAACATCTACATGGCCCCGCTCGCACGCATCGCCAGACAGCACGACCTCAACATAATCTCCTACGCCGACGACACTCAACTGATCCTCTCCCTCACCAAGGACCCCTCGCCGCCAAATCCAACCTCCATGAAGGAATGAAGGCCGTCGCCGATTGGATGAAGATCAGCCGACTAAAACTGAACACGGAGAAGACAGAAGTCCTCATCCTCGGCTCCAACCCCTCAGCCTGGGATGACTCCTGGTGGCCAACGACGCTGGGAGCAGCCCCGACACCCACCGACCACGCACGCAACCTGGGAGTCATCCTCGACTCAACGCTCTCCATGGCCAAGCAAGTCAACGCAGTCTCATCCTCCTGCTTCAACACCCTCCGCATGCTTCGCAAGATCTACAGGTGGATCCCGACAGACACAAGAAGAACAGTCACCCAGGCCCTCGTCAGTAGCAGACTTGACTATGGGAACGCCCTCACGCGGGAGCCCCGGCCAAGCTCATCAAGCGACTGCAACGCATACAAAACGCCTCCGCACGCCTGATCCTCGATGTACCACGCCACAGCCACATCACCCCCCACCTGAGGAACCTGCACTGGCTCCCCGTCGACAGGAGAATCTCCTTAAAACTCCTCATCCACGCACACAAGGCACTCCACAAGACTGGCCCAGCCTACCTCAACAGACGACTCCTCTTCTACGTCCCCAACCGCCAACTCCGCTCCGCCGACCTCTCCCTCGCCACCGTCCCTCGCATTCGAAGAACTACCACCGGCAGCAGATCCTTCTCCCACCTCGCCGCCAAGACCTGGAACACCCTTCCACTAAGCCTACGACAGACCCAAAACCTGCTGACCTTCAGGAGGCTACTCAAGACCTGGTTGTTCGACCAGTAGCAGCACCCCCCCCTTTTTTCCCTAGCGCCTTGAGACCCTCGCGGGTAAGTAGTGCGCTTTACAAATTCTGTGATTGATTGATTGACTGATCCACTGTCTACAATATCCAACCACTCTCAGAAACATTCGCACCTCTCTTTGAGTGAATGGGGGTTTCATGTCTTTGATCACTCGAATACGCTCTGATGTTACCTTTCTGACTCCCTTCTCAATCTTGTGACCTAAATATTGGACTTCTCGCTGACAAAATTGTAATTTTGCAGGGGACACTTTATGTCCACCTTCGGCCAAATGGTTCAGTAAAGCAACAGTGTCTGCAACACAGGGTTCTAGAGTCTTTGATGCCCCCAGTAGGTCATCAATGTACTGAACCAGAACAGACTCCTTAGACATACTCAAATCTTCCAGGCATTTTTTCAGGATCTGGTTAAAAATTGAAGGACTCTCAGTATACCCTTGAGGAACTCGGCACCATGCCAAAACACGGTCTCCAAACCGGAAAGCAAATAAATACTGGCTATCTGAATGCAAGGGAATCGAAAAGAATGCGTGACACTAATCAATCACAGTATACCATTCTGCATCATGGGGGATTTGATAGAGAATCACTGCTGGGTTTGGCACAACTGGACAACAAGGCACAACAATTTTATTTACCTTTCTCAAATCTTGCACTATTCTATAGGTTCCGTTTGGCTTTTTCAATCCCATAATAGGTGAATTACAAGGACTGCTCATTATTTCTTTTAGAATTCCTTGTTCAATCATTTGATCAATTACAGGAGTTATTCCTGCTATGACTTCTGGCTTCATTTTATATTGTGGTGTATTTGGATAGTCAACACCATCTTTCACTGTAATTCTAATCGGGTCTACCTTTTTCATTAACCCAATCTCTTGTCCTGTGAAATCCCACACATCTGAATTCACTACTTTCATCAATTCTTCAGACACACTTTTATCTGTAAGAAGCAAATATAACTCATTCACTTCTGTTCCTTGCTTTGCTAGTACCATTTTAAAAGCAACATCCTCATCAGGTGTCTGGAATGCAATACCATCCGGTTTGCAGTAAATTGTGCAATTCATTTGCACAACAAATCCCTTCCTAACAAATTCACTGGACTCGAGTCACACACTATGAGCCGATGCATGTCTTTAAAGGGACCAATATGCACTTCAATTGGTTTAGTAACTGGAGTATTAATCTGTTTATTTGAGACTCCTACTACTTGGATAGTTTCTCCCGAGATGGGTAGGTTTGGAATTTCTGCTGTTCTCACAGTAGAATGGGTAGCACCAGTGTCCACAAGAAAGGTGATATCATTACCTTCCACTTTTCCATCAACAAATGGACCTGACTGATCTACCTCTAGAGTAGCGCCAAGCATGCACTCTTCCTCCCCCCTCAGGCACCGTCATTGATTCGACTCAACATCACTTCCATCACATTCCATCCAAAATTGGGGAATCACATTCGTGTTAGTATTTTTACCAACCTGGTCTCCTCCATGGAACCTTGTATCCGCGCTGTATCTTTGAGCATTTACATTGTGTGGCAAAGGTGGTTGTTGGACCTGAAACTGGGTAGTAACTAACTGCTGCTGAGGTGGCTGTTGCACACCTACCTCACTCTGCACCTGTGGGGTTAAAATTTGATTTCCTCCATTAGTCCTCTGCACTGACCTTCACTCATTCTTCCAGTGTCCATACTTTCCGCACCCATGACAAGTAAATTTCTTTTTCGCCTCTTCCCTGCTCATTTGTCCCCTACCTCTACCGGGTTTTTGAGCATTCTGACTAACTCCTCCCATTTGGTTTATAGACTGAGCATTCAACTGAGTTTCTTGCTGCTCTGCCACCTTTACTTGCGCCCACATAATCTTTTCTTTTAATTTGCGATGGCGAGATTCAATGTCATCGCTACAATATTTGGCATACCTCAAGATCTCGTCAATAGTTTTAGCTTGCCAACACAACATGTGTTGCTGTATCATCTGACTAATCTCAGGTCTCAATCCATACACAAATCTATACACAAAATGACCATTATCCTTGTCGCCAATATTTTCAAAACCACTATACTGCTTAAAAACTTGTAATAACCTTTCATAATATGCATGCACAGACTCTTTCGGCTCTTGGGTTGTTCTATCAATTTTTACCCAATCAGTTTCTTTAGGGGAAATTTTGCCTTTCAAAAAAGTAATCACCTGATGGTACTTTTTCATCACCTCATCAGAAGGTGCTCCTGTTTTAGAATCTCTAGGATATTCGTCTTTTGGCCAATCAACTGTAATTTTACATTCTGTCCATAAATATGCAGGAACAACAATTTCAAATAATCCATCTAAATCTTTTAATAACACTTTCGAGACTTTCACAAACCTCTCAACTTGTTTGTACCATTCCACTGGCTTTTCTCTCAACCTGGGAAAATCATTTGTGAAAGACAATATATCCTGTCTAGACCACGGAACATGCACATAACCTCCTCCTGGAACTTCCCTCATCGGACATTCAAGAGCAACATTTTCTACTTCTCTTACTGGATGTAAATGTATTTCTTTAGCAGCTAATTCTTCTTTCTTCCTCATCCATCTACCCTTCCATCTCTCCACGTCTCCCCATTTTCTCAAAACAACCATTAACTCTTTTATCTGCAATCGTCTACCCGATGCATTCATATTTTCTATATCCTTTTCAGAAAAATCCACTCTATATGCCTTCTGCAACACTTTTGATCTTCCAATGTCTATTCCTAACTCATCCGCAGCTTCCACCAACCTTTCATGTAGATTTTTTGCTTTCCAAGTAATACTCTTACACAGATACATCAATTCATCATCCTGATAAGTCTTCAGCCTGTCTGGACTTATGGTCCCAATGATCATTTCTTCCAGATCTACTCTCAACATACATATATCTATAGGCTGTGGCTGTGTTTTCCTCCTTTGTAACCCTTTCACCCAATCATCTAACTCTTCAGTTGTTAATCCTATTGAAACTTCACTTCTGGGGATTTCCTCTAACTCGATTCTTTTTGGCAGTAACTGCATTACTTCCCTAGGGGTTTCATTTACTGTTAGATTAGTCGGAGGGGTTGACCTAGTGACAGTAGTGGGCTGTTCACTTTGAACACTTACAGCATTAATTCTACTACTAGCTGATGTCACAGCAGAATTTAGTGGGATAGTCAGGGAAGGTTCATGGATAAGTCTATTTTCAAATACAGGTATTGCTGGACCTATAGTTACTGGTACAGTTATTGCGTCTATTTTCATGTTCATCTGATTTAATTTTTCAACTAATTCTTTGGTTTTTATTGCCAATTCTGCTTCTTCTTCCTGTACTACAACACTTACAGTTGGAACTGGTGTCATTTGAGGTGTCATTGGGATTTCCATTGACGGTGCATTTGATGTCACCATCGCTGAATTTTCCTGATAAGGAGGTGGTCGTTTAACTAATATATCATCCAGTAGCTCGTCATCAGATTCATTTGGGTTGTATCCATAACCAAATTGCTCTAAATGTCTCCTTTTCTCCTTACATTTGCTTCCTGCCATCTCTCCTACCATTAAAACTGGATATAATCCTTCAGTTATCTCTCCATTTCTCCATCTCTTCATTCTGTCCTCATGCTTTTCATTATAAAATCTGCCAAACATAAATCTATTAACTCTTCCGCCTCTATGTCTTTCCCTTTCATACATTTCATCTTCCCATTCTACTAATGCTTCAAACTGTGTTGGTCTAGGTCTCGGATCTAATGCCATCATCTTGTCTCTCAAATTTCGCAATACTGCCAAATTAAAAGGACCATGTTCTGGAAAAGCTAACACACCATCATTCTTTGTGTATCCTACCCAATTTTCTAGCCAAATACATGCGTGATACCATATTTTAACATCATGTAAGACGCTGGCGTCTTTGGTGGAGGAATAGGAACTCCTTCCCTCGTTATTATGGATTTGTCCTTTTTAAAGAATCTTTTAATTTTGCCAAACAAAGTCAATTTCTCTTGTTTTGGTTGTTCGAAATACATTTTCACTACTCGTCAACGATTTTACTCATTCCAAATCTTCGTCAACACAATTCACAATAATTCACCAATCAACTTCTTTTGCTTCCCTAGACACCTGACCAATGTCAGCGCGACACACTCTAACTCTTCCAATCGGAGCTTTGTACGTCTCTGCTATCCTGTCCAATACCAGCTCGGCTCACACCAACCAACCAATCTGAGCTTACCTTGCTTCCGCAGTCTGACCAATGCCAGCGCGGCTTTTTGTGACGTCAGCCTCTCCTCTTACTGCTGACCTAGGGAGCTCCTCCCGCTCCTGACCAAAGGATCTCCAAGGGAGGGTCAGTTTTACTTATAAAATTCATGGCAAATTTCTAAGTCCTTTTTCTTTACAATAACTTATTAGTCACAACATAAAACAATACCACACAGTCTGTTTACTAAATAAAGACATAGTTTTTCACTTTTAAGACTATTTCTTTCAATACGGGCAAGTATAACAATTCCGCTATTCTTCCCTTCATCCAAGCTAGGGGAGGACCTGTTACTTCTTTAGGGATAAGGCCAAAATTTCACAAGAGGACCTTTTGTTGGAAAGGAGGTCTCGCTACTCTTCTGGGGATAAGGCCAAAGTTTCACAGGTGGACACTTCGCTATCACATACACACTAAATAGTCCCTAAAATAACCTAAACAGACAATGTACCTATTCCCGTGTGATTTCACTTCTCACACTTTCTTTCAGCCTTATTTCAGGCTAACATTTACTCTGCCGGCTTCCCACATACCTTTCTGTACCTGTGTTCCAAAGACTACATAGAAATGCGACACTATCTCACCTTACATAGAATGTTAAACATATAATCAATAATCAATAAATCACCAAACTAATCAATAATAACCATCATTCTGCTACCAGAAAAACTGATCCAGCGCAACCCCTAATAATTGAACCCACTGACCAAGGAAATCTCTTCACACATAAGTTGCTTATCAAACTACGGGGCCCATCACACATTACCCATAAATGATCCCTGAAGACGGGCGCTGAATTTGGTGGGTTTAATTTGTCAGTTTTATTATATACAATACTACACTTCACATTAATAACATTTTCTGTTTTATATATCTCTAACTATTCGTAATCTCAACTTCCTTCTTCCTTTGGTCGATGGACCATTAGTTGAAGAGTTGATGGTGACTATGATTAACTAAACAGTTTAATACTTTAGCTAAATAACCACAGAGTCATTTATTCGGTTAATAATTTTATCTTATTAATATTAAATGCTCATAATTCAGATTGTCAGTGCACACACAAGATCACATATAAGAGAACAAATTTTCAAGCAATGTAATCAAAATGAATCATTTGTATCGTCATCAAAGCGTGCATAGGAACGGGGAAGAGAATGTACAGCATAAATACTGGCAGAAAAATATTGCAAAATCAAAGCATTTAAGGAGGGTGATACCCACCAAAGAATCAGGAAAACCACTTCTTTGGCCGAGGTTGTGGCAAGGGTCCTCAGAGATAGGCTCGGAGGACAAAGTTAACAGGACAGATGCAGCTAAGGTTTGCCATAGACTGACAAACAAAATTAATCTCCCAATTCAATCTACCTTAATCTAGTTCTCCTCGGACGCAGTCTCCTCCCAAGCACTCCCGCAACGTTCTCGTACCTTAAGTGTTCTCTGGCTTAGTGCTGGTCTGCTCTCTCTGTTCTGTGCATTCAGATCATCTGCGTTCTGATCGTCTCCTCTCTCTGATACGCCACACCGGACTGCGCTGCTATACCGGACTGCACTGCCTTGCCACACCCCAATTGGGATATCAATTATACCTTCATGCCTAACTTACTATCTTACAATGTTGCAGTATCAGTAGAAACTCGTCCTGTGATTGGTTGTCCTAAATCATGCTAGGGTCGCCTCATCATGTTCTCCTCAGAAATCCATCCCATACCGGTTTTAACAAAGGAAGTATTAAGGATAAATACATTCGTATACTACTAACATTATTAGTTATACATTTTGCAACATTTCATCTCATGTTATCCGCCTCACATTCAAATTGGACTTAGCGATGGCAGTTCGCACAGTCGCTGTCGCATCTTGGCACATAAACAATAGGACACAGGTCAATATGGCCTTCACACGGATTACATCAGCTGGTGCACTCTGCAGCTCGTAAGCAGGCAAAACAATTTGGTGCATGCGTTCTTCGTACCGACCAAGACAACCACATGCTGGTTCAGACAAGAGGCCATTTTCATGCAGGCCCAATCTCGTATTAAAGCAAATAAACACAAAAGAGTATTAATTCATGAAATAAAACCCAATATGGTTACCTCCCACCATACTAATACCCTGTGTTAATTAATTCCTAGCGTAAGCTATTAATTTAAAGCAACCTTTTCGTTATTTGTGCACAACATGCAAAATGTGCAATGTACAACATAGCATAAACACGCATTAGTATGATTTTTCAAAATGAAAACAGTTAATACGTTCTCATGCCAACATGGTTTAGTATATTATGTAAAATGCGTTTGCCCCCTGTTTGAATGTGTGCATTCTGGGTTGGTTAGTCCATGCACTCAATACATTATTATGGGGCTACTTAATTTCATGAGGGTGTATTCTTACAAACCTCACTCACTCAACTGCCTTCACAGCTTTCCTCTCTTCTCGTTCTTAATTTATTCAACATTTTCTCCATTTCATCCAGTGTTGACTCTTAGCCCAGAGTCACTTCCCATGCAACACAATTCCTGCCAATTAAGGCAGCTATAATATATTGGGCCACATTCCTCTCTGTCATATCTGATAAGAATGTTACAGAAAATACCGGGGCAACAACTATCTAAAGCATCTGATGGGGGTCATACACGTGGATCAATCGGGGTTTGTGGTTGGTCTTACCACCACCATCAATATATGGAAAGCCTTCCTTATTATGGAAGAGGCAACAAAAAGGAGGGAGCCCTTTTCAATGGCCAGCTTGGATGCCCACAAGGCCTTTGACCCTTTAAACTGGACATATATGAAACAAGCATTGCACAGAAATAAACTGGGGGTAAACTATCTGAGATGGGTGACGTGACTATACACGAACAGTAGAGGCCGAGTGAAGGGGGGCCACAGAATCTCGTAGGACTGGCCATTAGAGAGGGGGACTCAACAGGGATGCCCCCTCACTCCGCTGATATTTGCTATGGTTATTGAACCACTGGCCCAACCAATATGCCTCAGACAAAAAGACACAGGGATGCTGGTGCGAGTTAAACGGGAGGTCATCTCGCTTTATGCGGATGACAAATTGCTGACGCTAAGAAACCCAATGGATATGTGGGGCGCAATACACAACACACTGGTCGGGGCCCACTTGGAGTTTTGGCTAAGTGTGGACAAGTCAGTTATTTACCCCTTCCAGACAACAGTAGCCATGGAGACGAACTTAGCCAACATAAAAGGACAGACAACACCTGTTAAATACCTGGGGATCTACCTGAGCTCAGACATGACTGAGACATATGCTTCAAATGTGGGGCTACTCCTAGGCAGCCTAAAAAAAGAGTGTGTATTAATGGTTGTGATTCCCGATGTCACTAATGAAATGTATAGCCATAAACAAGATGATAATGCTACCCCGGGGGCTCTATGTGCTACAGCACATGCCAATGCGCATCCCTGAGTCCTGCTTTTGTAAGCTAGATGAGTTACTCTGATTATCATATTGGGGACACAGGGAAGCTCAGATTAGCCTGGAGGTTCTGTGACTTCCATGGGACAGCGGGGGACTGCAGGCTCCGAACTTTAGGGTATATTATTGGGAGCCAATATCCAACACACAATACCATGGTTTCAGGAAGAGGATGTTGACTCTGTTGCAGGGACGCTGGCTCACCTAACCCGGCGTCAGAAGTTCTAGGGCTACCACTTTAACATGCAAGTACAGATTGTCCCTACCAGAACAGATCCGTACACTGTTAAACATTTGGGAATGCAAAACAACTAGAGAAAATGAGAAACACATCTACATGCAACAGTTGGTCCCTTGGTGTACTGTCATAAGTCCCACGATACCAATGTTCCTAATGCAAAGGGGGGAAGGTGGCGGCCCACAATGTGTTGGGGACCTACATGCAGGTGGCAGGATGCTGGAATAAGCAGACTTCTGCACCCAGTGGGATGCTATGGGCGGCTACTTTGTCACATACACTTTCTTGGCAGTGGCTATAAGGAAGGCACAGCTTGGGTTCCCGCAAGAACCAGACACACATGTCCTAAGCTAGACACTGCCAGACATGGGGGGAAAACACAGGCTTATCTCACACCTGTTTGCCCTCCACGTGCTGCACGCGTCGTCCCGCATTACAACACTGAAAACATAATAGGAGGGAGATATGGGTAGGAACTGAGTGAGCGTGATTGGGCTTCTGTGTGGCGCAATTGGAGAAGGGTGACCTGTAACACATGTTAAAATTGGTGCACAATAAATGTGCCCACAGGGCTTACATCACACCACAATGGCTACACAGATTAGACCTGACCAAGCAGGAACACTGCCGCAGATGCCGGTCAACTCCTGGACCTCTATTCACATGTGATGAACATGCCCAAATGTGGGGGGTTTCTGGAACAAAGTGATTCAAGTGTTGGGGGTCCTTACTTAACTACCACTATCACCCATGATGCATCTGTGCCTTTTGGTACTGGTTGGTGACCTGATCCAAACACAAAAACTTGCAGAGAAGGTGGTAGTCCGTGACCTTCATGATGCGGTCGCTGATAACCCCAACATGGGATCACTGTCCACATACAGAGCTGTCCAAGTCAGAGAAATGGTTGAGGAAATGGTGGAGGATGCAACCAGGGAGGGGAACTTATCTATTAATCTATGCGAACCCCCTACCTCAGTACCTTTGGTTGCTCTCGGTTCCAATGCCAATGTAACGGGTGCCAATGATCCCGGTGTGGCTGTAAATGGGGATACAAAAGGTGTCACTATGAGTTTTAAGTCTACAATGCAGGATATAGAGACTGGGGACTATTTTTTTTCGCTATCTGACCACTCAAACTCATCAAATGATGACCTTGAGTCTATTCCCGGGGCCTCAGCCAGGTCTGGTATGCAGGATGATGGAGGTAGTGATTGTAGTGTACATTTGGAGGATTCCGGTGATATATCAGACGGCAGTCCGCGCACAGTGCGTAAAAAATTAGATCTGAAAAGCGGTGCTAAGCCAAGGAATGATGGCAATGGAAGTAATGTTCTGCAGTGGGACTATTCCTGCTCAACCGATTTAAGCATTGAGAATGGGCGAACCCCGGGGACTGGTACAGAACCGTCAACTAAGGCTTCCGAGGACATATCATTAACATTGATCTATCAAACCATGGTTACTCATAGAGAGGAGGCTCGAGTAGAGAACCAGAGAGTACAGGGTTCATGTCGTAAATTACAGAACTCTGTACGACGTATAGCCAAGACCTGCACAGAGTTCACAATGAGATTTAATGAAGCAGAAGCAAGAATCTCCTCTCTCGAAGACGAACTGGTTGCACAGAAGGCTCTAACTGACTCTCTACGGTCCCTAAAAGACGATACGCAATGGAAGTTAGCTGACATTGAAAATCGTTCTCGTAGGAACAATCTTAGAGTTTTGCAAATTCCAGAGGGGGTCGAAGGACAAGATCCTCACAAATTCATCATTGATTTATTTGCAGAAGCCTTTCCAGAGCTGAAATGGGACTGGGCAGGAGAAGTAGAGAGAGCGCATCGTTTCCCATTTAATCCTCGCCCAAGATCCGGTCAATCCTCAGACAGACCCAGAGTGATTTTAATATCTCTTAACAGCTTTTTGGCTAGGGAAGATGTGTACTCTTTGGCACGCCCTGACAGAAAAAGGGCAGGGAAAGGGCTAGAATTTTTCGTAAGGCCTGACTTCTGCCGTCTTACGGTGGAAAGGCGCTGGCATTTACGTCAGCTCATTGCACCATTTCAGGCCAAAGGGGCTCAAGTTTTTTGTTAAACCCAGCTAAGCTCAAAGTTATTGTTAAGGATCAAACCCGGTTCTTTACTTCGGAGATACTAGCGAAAGAGTTTTTGCAAACGCTGTAATGCATTTAATCTGGCGGTTTTAGGTAGAATCAGGTAGAATGAGGATCAGGGTTTGAATCAAGATGTCGATTTGCAACTATGTCTGTCATCGGTCTCTACCTGTTTTCTCCCTCTCCTCTTCTTTTGTTTATTTCTTTTTCCTCTCTCTCTTGTGTTATCTTACCCTATGTGTAAGTTTGGAGATATAATTAAAGATAAGTTGGCATCAGCACATGTTCATGGTCTAAGGATGTTTTGAAATTAATATGATGCCATGTCTGCTGCATAGGGTTGCGGTGTGGTGTGGGGGGGCTCACCTAGGTGGCGGAAGCTTGTCATCACAGGGACTATCGGTCCCAAAGCCTCATGGACGGGTAGGGGTAGGGGGCGTGGGTGGGGACTGGGGGTCAGGGGGTTTGGGTGGATTGGGTGGGGCAAAATAAAGAAAATAATCCACAGTATCGATATAATTTTGAGTTTGAGTTTAAGTTTCACAGATCTATTGTCTGTCTTCAGAGAATTCAATATCGGATCGACCCCCTATTTATTTAATGGCTAGATCTGGGCTCAGAATATGCTCATTGAATGTATGTGGTCTAAATAGTTATAACAAGAGACAAAGGGTAGCTGCTGAACTCCGGGTGATTCAACCAGATGTGGTCTGTTTACAAGAAACTCATGTATCCTGGGGAAAGCGGAAAATATTAGCAGAAATGGGTTTCGTGCTTTTAGCAGCTTCTCAGCAATCTATAACGACTCGGGGAGTGGCGGTGCTAGCCAAACCTATCATACAAAATTCGGGATGGGTATTAGCTGATAAACTGGGGCGTTGGCTTATTGTAGAATGTATGATAGGGGTGAATACATTTACGCTTTGCACTGTTTACGGCTCCAATCTTGATGAAGCTATGGTTTTGGAACAACTCAATGTGGAGCTCGCATTATGGCCCACCCCCTTGGTGCTATGTGGAGATTTTAATATTAGTTAATAAGGAACTTCAACTGGGCATACAAAATTATAAGGGTAGGAAACCCAGTTACTGATGGATCATCGTCTGGTCGATGTATGGGATTATCTTTGTCCACATGATCCTGGGTTTACATTTTATTCCCATCCTCATCAAAAGTTAGTACGACTTGATTATTTTTTTGCTTCACCTGTATTATTCACAGAAGCCAAAATCCATGTTTTTCCGAGAATCACATCTGATCACGCACCTGTAGTCCTGGATATACCCGCATTAGGCTCTCATGTAAATCCACGAATTTTTACCTTTAATAGGAAACTGCTTCTTGAAAAACCCTTTATAGATCAGAGCTGGATCAAGGGTTTTCTTCAAGATAACCGGCACTCAACATCCGCTGGGGTTCTGCGGGATGCTTTTAAAGTCTGCCTTAGAGGGGAGGTCCTGAGCTATGGTTTGTACCAGCAAAAGAAAGCTAAGCTTGTAATGCAGGAATTGTATACTAAACTTAAGACTGCAGAACAAAACCTTACACAGGGGATCCTGGCTAAAAATGATATTGGCGAACTACAAACCAGGGTCGCTAGATGCAAGGCTAACATTAATCTATCCTGGAGTAAGGAAATCGCAGCTAAATATTTGGTATACAAAAAGGAATGCTATGAGTATGGAGAAGCGGTAGGGCGTTGCCTGGCCAGCAGACTACGCTCTAACGAAGCTGCTCATAGAATAGCCGGCATGAAGAATCAGTTAGGTGAAATGGTCTATGACCCTCAGGAAATTCTCCAGATTTTTTATGAATTTTATGAAAATCTTTATCTAGGAAAAGAGACAGGGTCGCATATAGGGGACACTGCAATACAACAGCTGGTGGAACAAGTCGGTCAGAAGGAGGCAGAGTTCTTGGAAAGCCCTATTACTATGGAAGAGCTAGAACTCGCCATAATTAGCATGGCGGTTGGTAAGGCAGCGGGCCCCGATAGGCTTCCCTTGGAGGTGTATAGGACCTTTTTTCAGGAGATTAAAATAGATTTGTTGGCCGTCCTCCAAGCCGCCAAAATGGGAAGTGCACCGCAATCTTGGGACGAGGCCAACATTGTCATCTTCAGGAAAAAAGACAAGCCATCGGATCTGCCAGGGTCTTATCGCCCGATTTCTCTCGTCAACTGTGATGGGAAGATTTATGCCAAAATCCTAGCGAACAGGTTAGCAAAGGTTATCTCGCCCCTGGTCTCCCCAAAACAACATGGATTTATCCCTGGTCGGGGGACTGTGAATCACATTAGCAGAATTGTGACGCTCTTTGATATTGCTCAGGTCGAAGCTAGGGACCTGGGGCTGATCCTGCTCGATGCCGAGAAGGCGTTCGATCGTGTGGCCTGGGATTTCCTTTGGGGGATGTATGCAGCGGATGGGGTTCGGTCAGGGTTTTATCCAGGCTGTAAAAGTACTATATCGATCACCTTCGGCAAGGATCTGCTCTAAGGGTCTGGCATCAGGCCCTATAAAAATTTCAAGAGGCACACGGCAGGGTTGCCCATGCTCTCCCCTCCTGTTTGCCCTTTATATCAATCCTTTTCTAAGAATGTTAGAGAGAAGTACCCAGATTAAACCCTTTCACGTTTTGGAAGACCAGTTTCGTGTCTTTGCATATGCTGATGACATTGCCATCATAACATCGGATCCTCTCACGGCTATACCTGAAGTAGAACGCTTAGCATGCGAGTTTGGCGTGGTTTCGGGCTATAAGATGAATACATCTAAAACCCAGATTTTGTGTACAAAACAGATCATGGCCAGCGATCCTAGAGTGGTTAAGGAAGTCACATATCTGGGAATTAAGATCCGAGAAAACTTGAAAGATCTGGTCGATATTAACTGGGGGGATATGACTACCAGGGTAGAGCAATCGTTAGATAGTTGGGATTTCCTACATCTTTCTCTGGTAGGTAGAGCTAACATCCTCAAAAGGAATATTCTCCCTAAGGTGTTGTATTTCTTCAGGTCTGTACCGCTGGAGGTATCCCGCGCCCAGCTACAACATCTGCAGGCACTTTGCGCCAAGTTCTTGTGGGCTCCAGGGAAACCCCGGAAAGCAATGCACTTTATGACTCTTCCCAGAGAAAGGGGGGGGGTGGTCAGTCCCCGACTTTACACTGTATTACTACTCTTGTCTCTTATTGAATATGCGGTTAATGTTGACTGGAGAAGAAGTCAGCAATACGGCTGAGGCTCCCTCAATTTATCAGATGGTGTTAGGTAAAGAGGTCAAGAACTGCCTGTTCAAGAAATTGGATAGGAGCTATTATAAAAGAACACGTTTTAGAATTTATGGGGCAGCTTTTAAAGTTTGGAATGTGGTCCGAAAATACTTACAAATTCAGGGATTACATTTTTATACTCCAATTACGGCCGTAGGCATATTGCCACCAATATTTCATGACCAAGTCATTAGTAGCTGGAGACAGAATGGCATCTCTCAAATAGGGGACTTTTATGATGCTGGGGGCTTTATGTTTCTTTTACAGATTTAGCAGCAAAATTTCTTCTCCACAAGAATCATTTTTTTAAATTCTTACAAATACGAGATTTCCTGAGCAAATTATCCACGGCTATGGTACCACTTAAAATAGTCGAAGCTATTAGGGGCCAAGAAAATATAGGGGCTCTTTATAAAATCCTATTAGAGTCAAGGAGGGATGATCTGGAAAAACACAATTGTAAGTGGGCAGCAAAAGTGGGAGAGCCAGGGGTGTCTATAGAGAAGGCAATTGCTGTTGCCGGGGAAATTTGTCTGTCGCGAATCTTAAAGCCCAGTTTTACAAAACCGTGTTTAATCTCTATGATACTCCCGCCAAGATGATGAAATGGGGGAGGGGTAATGATGGCAAATGCTTTCAATGTGGTACGGATAACGCTGATAGTTTTCATATTTTCTTTGATTGTGCCAAACTAGGGCCATATATACGACATATAGAGAAATTTATGACAGAAATCTCGGGGGACAGCGTTAAAATATCTGCCTCTATGATGTTGTTGGGGACTGGCGAGGATCTCGAGCAAGGGAGACCCATGTATAAATTCCGGTATCTGCTCTTTATTGCTACGGCGGTAGCTCGATTATGTTTAGCGTCTTCTTGGCTTCAGCCGGAAGCACCATCTTTTGAAATCTGGCGAGCCCGGTTCTATAATATGTATAATTTGGAGCATAGTCTGTATTCTGTGAAAGGATCAAGGAAACGCAAATTAGGTATATATATATGGGGGGCAATGGCCGATCATATGAATTGTTGAGTGGAATGATAACCCAATTTAATTTAATTCAACACTGTTTTGTGGTATAATTGAATGAAATGAATTGCTTTTATGTCTTGTTATCAGATCTGTATGTATTTTTGATATTTTGATACTGTGGATTATAAAATAAATAAAAAAATTAAAAAAGAAGGTGGTAGAACTGGGTTTAGCCATAGCCAAGAAATGTATAGCACTAATATGGATGACTAACAGATCACCTACTCAGAAACAATGGCTTTGGGAACTAGCAAAATGGGTACGAGCGGAGTGGGAGGTAAGGCACAGATTGGTATACAACGGGACTGACAAGGGGGGGCAGAATTGGGTGGGATATAGTGGAGATCCACTTATAGCAAAAAATAGAGGAACCTGTTGTGGAGAAGGAATGGACTGTGGAGATGAGTGACAAGTGAACATGATGGAAAGCTCAGGGCAAGTGTGTTTGCGGGCGTCATTCATTTTTAATTATGCTGTTTGATTATCATGTCCTGGCTCTCAGCAAAATACGTTTGCGAAGCAAGGCCTCTCTCTCTGGATCTGTGGGGGGGGGATGAGGGATGTTACTATTTTTGTGTTGATGTTTGATTGCAAAAATCAATAAAAAAGCATATGAGAGAAAAGAATGTTACCACAGCGCCTTTCCTCGCTTCCACCATAGCAGCAGATTGATAACTATTTTTGTATGAAAATGGAACCACAAAAATTGGTATTTGCTGGATTGTTCATAGTAAAAACCTACTTTTTGGTGCTTTTTCACCAATTTATAAACTTCATTACTTTTGCAAATTGATAAAGAATGCGTAGTTTAAAAAACAACTTAAGGGTGATTGCTTTTGGAAATTCTTGCAATGTTTTTCACCTGTAATTCTAGCTGGGGAGTTGTATAGTGCTGTGCTGTCCTTAACAAGATGTACCAATCTCACTCTCCACGCTTTCAGCAGTGCTTGTGGTGCAGAGGTCTAACTTAATCCCCCAAATTGTCATCCTTGCCAATGGACCAATGGATATATGTTTCTTCATTTGCTATTGAGAACTCTGAATTCTTTGGTATTGATTCATTCTTTGAATAACTATTTTTCCTCCCTGCACTAATATAATGCCTGATAAAAATAAAATAATAATAATAATATTATTATTATTATTAATAATAATAATAATAATAATAATAAAGAAATTGATACAAAGGAGAGAGAACGCTGATTACTTTGTCATGTTCTCAAAATCTGACAATAACTCCCTTAACTCTCCTTTTTGTACCTTCCCAGGTAGAAACACTTGCTCAGACTTGGCCTGCACTTAAATTATGGTCAGTGTTGGTATATACTAAGTTGTAATTTGACGGGTGCAGCGACAGACAAAATTCACCCTTTACCTTCATTCGCTCATCCTTAAATCTAAAATCTAAACATGTTTCATTGGTACGATGGCAGTAGGCCCAACCATTATGCATTCTCATATTTCCTACTCACTTTCTTTGCCCTAGTCCGGAGTGGCTCTTTCACTGCTGCACACCTTCCAGCAAAACATCTGGTTACAGAGTCCTAAACCCAAACCTGAGCTCTGCTTCAGTGTTCCGTCTCCTTCGGGTCTAGGAAGTGATCCAGTCATTCCTTAGCGATATCAAGCTGCAATCCGCTTTCACTTACTTGATAGTGTTCTAATAGTGGATGTCGCCTGCCATACTTAAGGCAGCAGTGTCTAAAGATGAATGTCTTCTGGGTTCACACATTCCTTTGTTACGCACTCAAAACTATCCCACAATGAGACTTGTGTTTGAAATGCTCCAACTTGGGGTGCGGCACCCCTCAATAGACATATTCCACAAGCAGCACGAGAGATAGGCCTGTTTTTCATTGGGCCCATCCATTGAAGATACAAGTTTAAATTTGGGGACATATTACCAAGGGCAGTATCGCCACTTTAGCGGCACTTTTGCCGATAAAGCGGCAATATTTTTATCGCCCTATTAGCAAGCTGTCGCTAACAGCTGTTAGCGACAGCTTAATGGCAATAGCGGCCGTTTTGTTGCTGCTTTGCATGTCAGCGATAATTATCACTAATGACATGCAAAGTAGGCGTTCCCAACTAAAAGCAACTGCAAACAGTCGCAAACACAACTTCCCCTATTATCAATGCCCGCGAAGCGATAAAAAAAGTCGCGCTAACCGCGATTATCGCTGGAATTTAACACCTGATAAAAACTTGACTTAACCATCTTGTCACTGGGAGGTGGATTGTAAGGTTAAGTCCTCACCTGCCTATTAACGAGCTTTCCATTAGCGCAGTGAATTTATCGCTGGATTTCTCGCGCTATTGCTGGGTTTCGCCGCTATTGCTGGATTTTTTATCGCCTTGGAGATAAGCGTTGATAATAACGCGTTATCTCCGCGATGAAATCCAGTGATAGCCGGCGATAAAAAATTATCGCAAATCCTTGGTAATATGCCCTCCAGATCTCTCCACAACATCCACTGATCTACCCACATGTGGGAAATAAGCTCTTTATAGCATACCCTAACCACAATATTCCTTTAAATATAATACAGACCTTTCATGACAGCAACCAACACCCAATGTTCAATAGTCCCAGATAGTCTCAAATTCTACAAGCCAGCTCTTGTTCTTTTCATTCACTTCCTCTTGAAAGCATATCTCCCTTTTTTGATGCTTGAAAATCTCCACAAACACCCCTGCACATATTTTATTGCATCCTTTGTGAATGACCGCAAGCTAGCATTCTTCGGGTGTGTGGCCCCCTTACATGGTTCCTCTACCCCCTCTCTTTCTTTTGGTTGTATGCCAGAACATCATCTTTAAAGTGTTGTGGTGCCAAAATATCATTGCCTAAATAAAAATAAAAATAAAGAAATATTGAGAACTAAAATGTGGTGAAAATAAGTTGACGTAGGTAAGTATAGATTTACTAGAAACACACAGGTTTGGCAGTGTACCCCGTAAAGACCTAGCACCTGACCCACTATCCCTAATTAGTATAATAGGATTTCTCCAGTGATAGTGTGTGCACACCGTTAACACACCCACTGCCGCGGTGCAATCCAAAACAGGATTATAACAAACAAACTAAAGCGCAAAGGTGCACCACTTCGTAACCAGAAACAACAGACACATTACAAATCATCAAATTCGTGTCCATAATATTTTCCATATATTTTCTTCTTTTATTTTTCGAAATATTCTTGATACGTAAAAAAACCACAGCCGACGCGTTTCAGTCCAATAATGGACTTCTTCAGGGCTGTAAATTTGACAAACATATATATGTACATAAATATATATATATATATAAAAAGGACATCACCAACATCAATATTCACATTCAGACAATATATATATGTACAACTTATACTCAAAAAAATAAAAAAACTATGAAGACAGGACAAAAAAATCACATATTATACTTAACGTATACCAATTTCACAACATGTCTCGACTAACAAAAACTTCTATCTGACAAACACCTAATTTTAACATTTATATACAATATTTAGACAACTATTAAAAAACTTACTATTTTTATAAAACCATAAACAAAATTACATTTATGTAAATGAGTTTAAAAAGAGGGATGGAAAGAGAGATCGCAGAGAAAATATTTTAGGGAAAATCCTGAGAAAGAGTGCAGGGAAATTTATAGAGAAAATTCATAGAAAAAATTCCTTTTTATATATATATATATATATTTATGTACATATATATGTTTGTCAAATTTACAGCCCTGAAGAAGTCCATTATTGGACGAAACGCGTTGGCTGTGGTTTTTTTACGTATCAAGAATATTTCGAAAAATAAAAGAAGAAAATATATGGAAAATATTATGGACACGAATTTGATGATTTGTAATGTGTCTGTTGTTTCTGGTTACGAAGTGGTGCACCTTTGCGCTTTAGTTTGTAGGTAGTATAGATTTACTATTCTTAACTCCCCACACATTTATCTTTAAGATCTATATTTCTTCAAGGTACGTACATATGGAGTTATGAATAGTAAATCTATACTACCTATGTATAGTTGCCTTCAAAACATCTTGCTTGCCAATATTTAGGCCATAATATTTTGGTAGTGGTTGTAGCTGGTGGGTGTAACCAGGGTTCACACACAATTGGTCAGGACCCAAATTTAGAGTTGTGGCACAAACCAAAACGGTGGTTTCACCCAGAGACCACCTGTTCCAAAGTCAGCGTAGGCATGTGTGATTGGTTTTTGTGCTCTCTTTGTTCATATGAGTTTGTGAGGTGAATATTTCACAGATTTTGTTCTTCGCATCATATAAGCGGAAAAAAGGGATAAGTGCTCGTATATGGTAGTCTTTTCTTGTTCATTTTAGAGCATGTGCAAGGACAAAGAACAGCCAACACGTGTTTCGCCCAGGGGCCAGCAGGCCAGGGCTTTCTCAAGGCAGGACAATCTTTGTGGGTAGGTTGTCTCAAGATTTGTGGGTACCGATACGATAGCATGAAGGTCTTCTGCACGGTGAGTAGTCTCTGCGGTCTCAATATTTTGGCACAGCAATATTTTCAACTCAATATTCTGGTGGAATATCCTTTTGTATTCCTTCCTCATCCATGTTAATGTCCCCATATGTGGCCCTTTTGCGGCCATCACTTTTCCAGCCATCTTCATATTTTTATCAGTTTTTGGTGGGTCTTTAATAACGTGCTCCTTTTCATCAAATCTTGGACATCAATCTTTTTGACTCCTGGGCACACATTTTTTGACCCCCATGCTTTAGCCTACATGTACCCTTAACCAGGAGAGTCTGTTTCATTTTTTTGGTTTTGTTTTGTTTATGTATTGTATTGAAGCATTAATATTGTGCTTACTACCCCTCTATGGGGCACTGAAGAGCTCGTTTACATGGTTTGCACACTACACCGTGTAGGGTGTGTGGTTGGAAGGATGTTGTCTTTGTTTTGATCTTATGTGGAAAGTGTTTCCATGTTGTGCATGATGACCACCGAGGTGCGGTTATCGTTTTACGGGACGCAGCACATAGCAGTGAGGTGGATGATGAAGTGTGAGAGACAGACATGCAGTTTTATGGTTTACACTATCCTGGTAGAGTTGAATGGCTCCGTAGGTCCCTTTATGGTATTTCTTAAGATATGGTCTGCTTAGCTGGTTTTGCACCGGGCTGTCCAATATGAAATGTTCTGAATAGTTGTGGTCCTTCACTGGAATGGTTGGAGGAAGACAGAAGTGGAGAGATCTGTTGGGATGAGCGTTTTTATTATGATCTCATATCTGAGGGTCTTTTGAGATATAAAGAAGCAGTCAGATTGTATAGATGTTTGGGACCTACAGTGGTGGGCTATATTGAAGTCCTCCTAATTGTCTAGCAATGTGTGACAGATCTCTTCAGTTATTCCATGCCTGTTCATTTGGTGATGTTTGGTTTTTTGGCTGCACAGTGCTGGTGATTGACAACCCTCTTACCCAATATGCCTTATGTACACTTAAGATGTATAGGTTACAATTTGCTGCAGGCAGTTGCATATTATGGTCTTGGGGAACCGTATTACAAGTGCCAAATAAGATGACTGAACAAAATGACAATTGAGCTAAGTGGCCCAGAAGTAACGATTTAAATAACTATGGCTCACCTTCAGGCAAGGGCATGGAAAGAAGAATGAACAAGCAATAACAAGATTTAAAGAGCTGTTAGACAATGCCCAGGTATATGCTGGTGGACGCAGCACAGTGGACTGACAGTATGGCCTTAAGACGTTATTGTCAAACATGAAGATGGGATCATCTATACCACCTTGTACATGAAGAGTACAGCTAGAAACACACTATTACATTTTTCTAGTTTCCATCAAAGAAATGTAAAGGAAAATTTACCGTGAGTCAATTTCTGCGGATTAGACGAAATTGTACAAAAAGGGAAGATTACATTACTAACGCCAATTTACTGATGAGTAAACTTCTAGAAAGGAATTATCCTAAGAAACTCCTGCAAAGAGCACTCAAGAGGGCATGGTACACACCGAGAGACACACTGCTGGTACCCAAAGAACACAAAAGAGATCAACCACTGGTATGCGTTACCACGTTTTCATGCATAACGAACGATGTGAAAAAAAATTGTGAGGAAGAATTGGAATACCATGAGAGGCCTCGAAGAACTAAGAAAGACACCGCTATTTGCCCCGCGGTGAAAGAAGAACCTTAAAGACAAATTGGTGTGAGCAAATACCCAAACAAAGAGACAAAATGCATCCTTAAGAACAATGTTGGTGTTACCTCCAATTCAAGGTCACCACAGGTGTGGAAACTGTTCATCATGTACAAATACCATTGAAGTCGATCAATTTAACTATAAAGGCGTAAAGATCAAACATGTGGAATTTACAAATTGCAATACAAATAACATCAAATATTGCATCACATGCCCTTGTAAACTAGCATATGGTGGGAAAACAATGCAGGCTGTGAAAAAGAGGATCACTAAACATAGATCCAGAATTAAATGTAGAGTCCAAAACGCCCCAATGGTACACCATTTTGACGAGAAAGGACACGGGCCACAAGATATCAAATGGACAGTCCTGAAACATGTCAAAGGGCATTGCACAGACAGGTTACTGTCAAAACTCGAAGCAAAAATGATTCTCCGCTTGAGCACTACAGCCAACGGCCTGAATGAACTAAGTGAAATACTGCATTGGCTATAAACGATTGAGGGAAAGACTATGCCTTGACCCAGTAAGCGGCATGGCAAATGACAACCAGACAGAAATATGTCCTGTTACCAAAAGATTGAGGGTGCCTGATATTACAAGAATTGCCTATGAGAGTTCCATTTATTAACAAGATTAGACATCAATGGCTAATAGAACAAGAGATAGCCAGCGTTACCATCCACTGCTTTCCCAAGATCAGTAGTTAATACGAGTGCCGATAAGAAACTTTTTTCTCCAACAGAAACGGCACAACTTAGGAGGAAGCACATATAAAAACATGGCATTTTTAATGATTTCCTTTTTCCCCCAGTAAAAAGTATAGAGTGTTCATCCGTCCTGTCCCGACCCCCCACTGCAAGCTCAGTCACCAGACACTGCAGGAGCGAAGCACAACCCAATCCTCTACCCATGCATCCAACTCTCCTGCCCTTGATGTATCACAGACAGGAGTGAAAGGATACCTCGGGAGAAGGGAGGAAAAGAGGGGAAAAACAAGGACCCACAGCACGGACCTCCAGTCTAGTCTCCTCAACCTGACGGGGGCGACACTCCCAATAACTACTGACACTGCAGCAAAGAGAGGAAAAGAAACACAAAGAAAGAGTTAATACATATGAAAAAGACCACGTCCCCACCCGTCCCTTTAAGCACCTGGCTTACCCCCACTAGGTCAAGATGTCCTCTTAGACGTGTCTTGTCTCCATAAGGTCCATATGCAGAACGTATCGTGGGTGCAATAATCAAGGAATTAACAATTCTATTCCTGCTCCACTTCTCAGGAAAAACCCAAACGAGGGAAAAAACCTGTGACAGGAATACTATAAATGGCAAGGGATCCCTTCCGGTGTATAAGTAAATAAAAATAAACACAGGTGGGGAAAGGGCAAAGGTACCAAGCAACAGATAACGTCAGGGAGCAATTCTTCACTGTTTGTGAATGTTACCCGGCAGGAGGGGCACTCAAAATGTCCAGGACGGAGAACACTCCAACGATGTCCGTGAAATTCCACAGAGGACTTAATCCCAGCTCCAGTCTCGAAATAGCGCTTACAAATGCACACGAAGTACCCACGGAGAAATGTCAGCGTGTCAAACACAGCTGACGGCAAAGTCCTTCCGGGGGCCAAAGACCGGAAACAAAACCAAGCACAGAAGCACTGATGTGCTTGGTTTAAATGCGGAACAAGCTGCCGTGCATCTGATAACTGCCCTCCCACAGCCCCGTAGAACAGCAAAACAGAAAGCATAGAAAGAGGACAGGGAGAGTAGCGAAACAAAGCCTATTCTACGCTACCGCCTCCGAGACATAACAGGTCCCCCTCCCAAACGACCTCCCCTCGGACGTGGCTTTGAAGGGTGATGAGCATGAAAGGGGCGCACCAAACAGGGAGCATGCACCCCACTAGCGGGCTCCCATGTACGATCCTCGGGAGGATACCCCTTCTAGTCCACCAAATAAAACAGTTGACCCTGACGCCGACAAGAATTCAATATAGCATGAACCTCAAATTCCTCCTCCCCATCAACCAGCACAGAAGGAGGCGGGGACATTTCCTGGGAAGTGGCAACATATGGTTTTAACAGGGAGGTATGAAAGACAGGATGTATCCGATAGTCAGGGGGCAAAACCAGTTTCATAGCCACAGGATTAACCACCCGCTCAATCTTAAATGGCCCAACATAGCGTGGCTGAAACTTCCTAGACCCTCCCAATCTCAAATTCTTAGATGCCAACCACACCATATCCCCTGGGGCATATAAGGGAGCTGGGCAACGATGACGGTCAGCCTTCGTCTTCGTGCTAAGTTTAGCTGCGACTAGATGTTCCTGCGCTTCCTTCCAGATATCAAGCAGAGCCCTACTCAAGGTGTCTACCACTGGTACATAACCGGAGGGTTGAATCGGAATGGCCTTTGGATGAAACCCCATAGAACAGAAGAAAGGGGACATGCCAATAGCTGAATGTGCACTGTTATTATATGCAAACTCTGCTATGGGGAGCGCCTTCAACCAACTACTCGTCAAAGATGTCAACAGACAACGTATATATTGCTCCATTGTCTGATTAGTGCGTTCCGTCTGCCCATCCGACTGCGGATGGTACGCAGAGGACAGACGTAACTCCATCTTTAACAAGGCACACAGTTCCCTCCAAAAGTGCGAAACGAACTGCGCGCCCCTATCTGACACTATCGCGGTAGGAACACCATGCAGCCGTAACACCTGGGCTATAAATACATCAGCCAATTCCCTAGCTGAGGTCACCTTAAGCAATGGTATGAAGTGTGCCATCTTTGTAAACAAGTCTACCACTACCAGAACGGTGGTACAACCCTCCTCCATAGGGAGCTCGGTCACAAAATCCATACTTATGGTGTGCTAGGGAGAAGGAGGGACCGGCAGAGGAAGCAACAACCCTGCAGGCGGCGTATGGGATGCTTTATTTACTGCACACACAGGACATGATGCCACAAACACCTGTATATCCTGCCCTATTTTATCCCACCAAAACCAACGTAAGCATATCTCTTTGGTTTTGGCCACTCCTGGATGACCCACTAATGAAAGAGAATGACACCAAACTAGTACCTTCTTTCTCATCTCAGGGGGTATAAATAACTGTTCTCCGTGATACAACAACCCATCTCGCAATTGACAAGCAGCCTCAGATAACCATGGAGTCAAGTCCACCGCTAACAACTGATCCCTGACCGTATCAAGGAAGTCCTCACTCGAATTACATCCTATGATCCTATCACTAGCAATCATAGGCTTGTCCTCCAAAGCCGCAGCCTCTTCCATGGGTGCTACATGGATACGAGAAAGAGCATCAGACTTCACTTGCTGACTGGCAGGTCTATAAGTAATCGTGAAGTCATATTTGTTGAAAAATAACACCCACCTCATCTGTCTTGGTGTTAAAGCTCTTGCAGAAAGAAAAACTCTAGATTCTTATGGTCTGTGTAGATGGTAATAGTAAGCCTAGCCCCCCACAGGTAATGCCTCCATTCCTGAAAGGACAGTTTTATTGCCAAAAGCTCCCTCTCAGCCACAGTATAATTCCGCTCTGCTGGCAGCAACGTTTTAGAGAAGTAGGCAATGGGATGCATCAGTCCTGTCTCGGTATCTCTTTGCGATAACACTCCTCCCACCACATGTTGGGAAGCATCCGCCTCCACATAAAAAGGAAGAGTGGGATCTGGATGTCTCAATATAGGAGCCGACGTAAACTTGCCCACCAAGGTCTCCAGGGCTCTCTGTGCTGCAACAGACCAAACAAAAGGTACCCCCTTCCGTGTCAACGCCGTTATAGGCGTAATGACATCCGAAAAATGGGATATAAAGCGCCGAGAAAAATTGGCGAATCCCAAAACGACTTGTACCTCTCTCACACTAGTAGGCACCGGCCAGGTGGTGATAACCTGCGTCTTTTTGGGATCCATCTTTATGCCATCAGCTGTAATGATAAACCCCAAAAACTCTACACGAGAGACCCCTAAATGGCATTTTTCTAGTTTCACATACAGCCTATGCTCCCGCAATTTCTGCAACACCTGTATGACATGAGCATCATGCTCCCCAGCAGTTTTAGAGAAAATCAAGATGTCATCTATGTAAACGACAATGCTCACATCCAGATACTCTCTCAACACCTCGTTTATAAAAAACTGGAAAGCCGCCGGGGCGTTGCAGAGCCCGAACGGCATGACACAATATTCAAACAAACCGAACTTCGTCCGAAAAGCGGTTTTCCACTCGTCCCCTGACCAGACACGAATGAGGTGGTAAGCACTCCGCAGATCGAGTTTGGTGAATACTGTGGCATGCCGAACCTGGTCCAACAACACCGGAATCAAGGGCAACGGATATTTGTTTTTAATGGTCACCTTATTCAGCGCCCGATAGTCCACACAGGCGCGAAGGTCACCCTCCTTTTTCGGTATAAAGAAAATAGAGGAAGAGACCGGTGAAGAAGATTGCTTAATAAAACCAGATGCCAACATCTCATCCAGATATGCCCTCAAATGCCGTTCCTCGGGTTCAGACAACGCGTAGACCCTACTACAAGGCTGGGGAGCCCCAGGGACCAAATCTATTCGACAATCGTAATCTCGGTGAGGAGGCATTAACCCAGCTTTAATCTCATCAAAAACCTCAATAAACTCTTCATAAGCAGGTGGAAGGCAACCCCCTTCCGTGGCACAACTCGTAGCACAGACCAATGGTGAAACCCAATCCGTTGCCTCACGATAACACTGCTGCAAGCAATGTTCAGAATCCAAAGTAACCGTACGCCGTGCCCAGTCAATCCTAGGGTTGTGGGTTTGTAGCCATGGTACTCCAAGTATCACCCCAAAAGCAGGAGCATCAATCAAATCAAAACAAACCGACTCTGGGTGCCCATTGTCACAAAGTAGAAAAAGAGGTTCGGTTTGTTTTACAATTAAACCAGATGTTAACTCAGTACCATCAATAGCCCTCACCGGTTCTGGTTGTTTTTTACACACACATGGCACTTCCTATCGGGCTGCCAACTGTATGTCCATAAAATTACCGGTAGCGCCTAAATCCAACAAACCACAAATAGCAGACCTTCTACTATTGGTTATCACCAAAGTTGCCATTATGGTAAAATGCCGAGGCACCCTCTGGACAGATCCCGCTATGTCATAGGGGTTTACCGAACAACAATCATCTACCCCACAAGATACGACTTCTTGTTTCACCAAAGCCACAGCTTTCTTGGGCCCCATACTAGAGGGTTTTACCTGACAGTCACGTGCATAATGGCCACTCCTAGCACAATATAAACACAAATTATGTGTCCGTCTCCTTTGCTTCTCTTCTCTAGACAAAGGTCCCTGCACCCCCCCCAATCTGCATCGGTTCAGACAATGACTTAGACTCCGTTCTTCCTTTTGGTCCCCCCGCATCCCACCAGCAAACGGTGTGGGAAACCGTCTTCTGTCACCCTTCCTTTCAGACAACCGATGATTTAGTTTCACAACCAAGTCGATAAAGTCTGAACAGTCCTCAGGGGGACACACCACCTGGGATACCACATCCTTCAGCTCATCACAGAGACCCTGATAAAACAAAGATGTTCTCTTTTCCATAGGCCAATGCGTTTCCGCAACAAGACGATTAAAGGTGGAAACATACTCCAACAACTCCCGTTTGCCCTGCCTTAACTTAAGTAGCTCAGTATCGCTGGCCTGAATAAAGGCGTGTTTAGCGAACAACCGCCGCATCTGCTCTTTAAAGGCCAAGAAGTCATATAATACAGGGTCATTATTGTCCACCAAAGGTACCGACCACTGAGCTGCGGTACCCGCCAAGTAGGAAATAACAAAGGCCACTCTTGCCGAATCGTCCGGGAACGCCAGAGGTCGACACATAAAGTGCAGATGGCATTGATTCATAAATATGCCTAACTTGTTACAATCCCCAGAAAAACGCTCAGGGACTGCCAAAGGTACCTGTACAGGGGTTTGAACCATGATTGCAACCGGTGTACCTGACCCGCCAGCGGAGCCGACACCCCTGTCAAACTGAAAGATGGCTGGCTGTACAACAGGGCTAGTTGTTTTAGGTATAGCTCCTAGTCCCTTTCCCCATGGGTTCTCTCGAGCCTTGTAACTGGTCAATTCCTGACTCAACCCCTGGTTATCTTGCCTCAAAGACCTTACTTCTGACTGAAGCACTGTAAGAGCAGTCATCAATTCCTGAACAGAGAGGTACCAACCCCTATCTTCTGGGGACATAGGACTAGCACCCTATGTATTCATCTTTGCTCAGGCAGTGTATTTGTTTGTGGGCTTGGTTTTCTGTCCCGACCCCCCACTGCAAGCTCAGTCACCAGACACTGCAGGAGTGAAGCACAACCCAATCCTCTACCCATGCATCCAACTCTCCTGCCCTTGATGTATCACAGACAGGAGTGAAAGGATACCTCGGTAGAAGGGAGGAAAAGAGGGGAAAAACAAGGACCCACAGCACGGACCTCCAGTCTAGTCTCCTCAACCTGACAGGGGTGACACTCCCAATAACTACTGACACTGCAGCAAAGAGAGGAAAAGAAACACAAAGAAAGAGTTAATACATATGAAAAAAACCACATCCCCACCCGTCCCTTTAAGCACCTGGCTTACCCCCACTAGGTCATGATGTCCTCTTAGACGTGTCTTGTCTCCATAAGGTCCATATGCAGAATGTATCGTGTGTGCAATAATCAAGGAATTAACAATTCTATTCCTGCTCCACTTCTCGGGAAAAACTCAAAGGAGGGAAAAAACCTGTGACAGGAATACTATAAACGGCAAGGGATCCCTTCCAGTGTATAAGTAAATAAAAATAAACACAGTTGGGGAAAGGGCAAAGGTACCAAGCAACAGATAACCTCAGGGAGCAATTCTTCACTGTTCGTGAATGTTACCCGGCAGGAGGGGCACTCAAAATGTCCAGGACGGGGAACACTCCAACGATGTCCGTGAAATTCCACAGAGGACTTAATCCCAGCTCCAGTCTCGAAATAGCGCTTCCAAACACGCACGAAGTACCCACGGAGAAATGTCAGCGTGTCAAACACAGCTGACGGCAAAGTCCTTCCGGGGGCCAAAGACCGGAAACAAAACCAAGCACAGAAGCACTGACGTGCTTGGTTTAAATGCGGAACAAGCCGCCGTGCGTCTGAGAACTGCCCTCCCACAGCCCCATAGAACAGCAAAACAGAAAGCATAGAAAGAGGACAGGGAGAGTAGCGAAACAAAGCCTATTCTACACTACCGCCTCCGAGACACAACACGTCCGTCGATCACACATAAGGCTAAAATGAAAACATGAGTCCAAGGACAAAAAGCATGATCCCTCCCCCCACCGTTTCCTTTTTTACCCCATGTAGGCTCCATATGCCGCCACTAGAACAGTCTACAGTCCTACGAACATGGTGAGGCATACATAATAAGACAGGATCCCTTGAGGGGACCAGCTCAACATTTATAGAAAGGAGAATCCCCATGAACCAGGAAAACGGTATGTCTTCTAAATGGTTAACTGAAGCAAAACTCAGAATGCACCACATATTGTTAAATGAGAAACTGACATCTCCTTTAATACACCCACAGTGTCCTAAGAAAACACCTGCCCTGAAGAAGACCTTCCTTTAACCATCAACATAGGCCCACCCCAAAGGTCGAAACGCGTCGGCGCAAAGATTCCTGAGGCCAAGAGTTTCTATTTACTGTAACACAAAGTGTAAAGCGATTATGCACCACGGGAGAAGCAAGTTGGGAATCCACCCCGAATCACCAGTAGAACTCTGACCTCCGTAGGGCCATAGAGAAGTAAGGAAAAACAAATTAGAAAGAGGACCAAGAAATAGGTCCCAATCTAAATCACCCTAAGGACACCAGTCAGGTCATAGCAACAGATGGTTGCGATATTGTAGATCTATCCTCAGAAATAATGAGTTGTGAGGAGTCTGTAAATATGTCTTGTAGATAAACATTGGTGTTTTGTATTGTTAGTTATTTTGTGTCCCCTTAAATGTAATACTTGTTCAACCAATTCGTTTTGTATGTGTCAAAGTCTAATATGGTGTGTAAAAAACAGTTGTTTTATGTCTCTATGGTGCAATTTGTAAATTAATATGTCTATGCGTGTGTAAAAAGTGTATTTAACCCTAAGAAGTAAAAAGACAAACTGCAATTGGTCACAATTGTGTTAAAACTTTTTTTAGAATCGAAAGTACACAAATATATAGATGTTTGCAGGAAGGTGTGCCAGATGATTTGAATAAACATAGTCTGAAATGGCAGGATAGGTTGGGAGTCGAGGATTCTTGCTTTATGAGATCATTAGAACTGTGGGACACTGTACTGTGCTCTGCCAATCTGCGGGCTCAACATTTTAAGACCTTATTTGATTTATATATTACACCTGCAAAAATTGTTAAATGGGGTGGTACTGAGGGGACCTCTTGTTTCAGATGCTCAATATTTGGGGCTGATTTAGTGCATATCTTCGCCACCTGTAACTGTATAGAATCTATTGGTCGTGAAATTACAAGCTTTTTACAACAGATTCTTAATGTTGATGTTCCTTTGACACCACAGCTGATGTTATTAGGGGTATATGACTCAGCAGGCAATGAAGGTGAAGAACTAATTTTTATAGCTATGGCAGTACTTAGGCTATGTGTTGCTTCAGCTTGGCTTGATCCTCAACCTCCAACCTTCCAGCAGTGGAAGGGACGATTCTTACATATATATAATTTAGAAAAGGCACTATATGATAGGAGAGGCAGAAAAGGCAGAATCAAAGGGAAAAGGATCTGGGGCCCTTTTTCCTCCTGGATCGCATCCTTCTCACAAACTGAAATTTCCTCCTTAAGCTAAGCCTAAAAAATGATGTGTTATATTTGGCTGCTCTCTAAATTATGATTTCTTGGTTATTGTGTATAATGTATTACTCGATTGTCTTCTGTTGATCAAATGAAAATCTATATTTATGTTTGGAATGTATGTATAGGTAATTAATGCTGCAATCGCACTGTTTTTTTTTCTCTATACAATAAAAAAATCAACAAAAAAAAATCAAAAAGAATCGAAAGTTGCGGGATAGCAAAATATAACTAGATAAGTTTTCAGAAGGATAATCCATTTATGGACGACAATAGGAACAAGGTATAGGTTCTTATACTGGAAATTCATTGAAATCCATGGTCTGGGAGGCACCCTTTTATGAACAGTATGGCCTTAACAGCATAGGGGTTCCTTCTCTACACTACCAGACACAAACAGCCATGGTTTCATGGCAATACATACAACTACCAGGGACACAAATACAGAATAAGCTCAAAGCTGAGGGTTCAATTTACAGACTGTCTGTTTTTACGGAGCAGGCAGGTGGTCACCTTCATGTAGAAGGGCACACTCACTAGAAGAGGAGGCACAGGAAGGCAAAGGGAAAACCAGCCATATAATAAAGGTGTAGGGGGGGTGACACACGAGTCCTTAGTGATTTCTATCAGGCTGAGGACAGGGCATTCAGTGGAATCAGACAAAAAAGAAAAATAGCCACGAGCAGGAGAATACAAAAGAAACCCCATAAAACAGATGAAACTAGAATTCCAGCCCTGAGGAAGCCCTCCTTACAGTCAAGGTTGCTTCTCATACCGCGGTTCAAGAAATCGCGGCTGGGTGGGAAAGCTTTCTTTCACCTAGTCCCTCTCTTCTGGAACCAACTTCCTATCCATCTGTGGCAATGCTCTGATCACCTCCAATTCAGAAGGCTCCTTAAAACTGCACTATTTTAACATGTCCCTCCTCACGGTCTACCGCAGCACCTCCATAGCACGGAGATACCCCTTCGGGGATGATTCAGGAGCTTTATAAATAAATAAATAAATAAAATAAATAAATAAAAAAGGTACCCAAGGTGAGGTCAAAACTCACAGCATCAACAATGTTGGCTGAGAAGTACACTAAGTGCTCGGTGAACAGTCATATTTCATAGGGACCAGCATAAAACTACTGAAGTCATTGAATCAATGTTATTTTGGTCTTATTCATTCACTGGGATGAGAAACACCTTTACAACGAGGTTTTTACCTCGTTGTGCCTTTACCACACATTTTTTAGCATGCACATGTTTACCACGTGCATGCCTTTACAACGCATGCCTTTACCACGCAGTTAAGGTAAGTTGGGGGATGTGGGGGCCTCAATGTGTGGTAATGACATGCATTGTTAAAACATATACGTGGTAAAAACATGCGTGGTAAAAAATGTGTGGTAAAGGCATCCAATGTATTTCCCTGCATTGTACCGTCGTACAACCAATGGGACTCGATGAATGAAAAATGATCAGAAAACCTAAAAAAAATAGGGGTTTCCTTTCCTGATTCTTTTGGTTCTCTCAGTATTAACATAAATAAGAGGCATATTAGGGTATTGCTAGTGATTGTTTCAAAATTTAATGTTTTTAAACAAACACTGGTGGTGGTGTTTGCCCAATAAATACATACTGTTTGAAAACAGATGTGAATGCTGGCTTTCAATAAATTGCATATTAGTCAAGTCAAGCTGGGGTCTGTTTCATTTAACAATGCTGGAGTGAAATAGAGTAAAGAATTTACTTCTGGTAATAGAATCAAGACCAGAATCATCATTATTAAATAAATGGTGCATTTCTATTTATGGCTCACTAAAAGTCTTTGGGGCTTCTCTAAAAGAGCTATGTGCAATTGACAGAGTTGTTCAACACACCCAAACTCATGTGATTATATCTGCATAGTATTGTGGCATTTGTATATCACCTTTCTACACCTTACAGGGCTTCAAAGCACTTTCACTGTGGTTGAAGAAACAGCTTGTCAGCGTGTTGTACAGGGGAGGTAGTAGGAGTATGTTTCATAGTGTGGTCTATGTATTTGGGCAAAGATTTGTGTCATGGTTGGGACCCAGTGGTGTGCTTCAGATTTTTCGCGGCAATGCAGATAGAATCGCATGTGCATTTATGTTAGTTGAGACATAAAACCAAAAAATATCTTAAATTGATCAGTTATGTTTACTGGCACCCCCTGAACCCAGAAGCGCCCATTTTATTTTCCCGTGAGTGCATTATGGTTCTGCTAGTGCCTACTTTTATCTGCGTTAAATCAACCATAACTCCCATTAATGTATTTTGGGTGAATTTTTAAAATATATTTTTTTGTATTTTAATTTGAAGTTCACGCAGTGTCTGTCACATGATCACCATTATAGTGAACAATGCCTATATTGGGAAGAGGTGTGGCGCAGCGGCCAGGGCGGCTGACTCCGGAACACGGGCTCACGGTTCGATCGCGGGTGGCAGGTTAGCCCAGCACCATGTGACTCTGGGCAATAGCTTGCTTAATCATCCCGACGGCCCCCAGCACCTTGACACCCTCGGGTAATTGTTTGCGCTTTACAAATACTGGTATTATTATTATTATTATGAACTACGTTTGCGGTTTGAGCCGCACAAACAACTGGGATCAATATAACAGTTTGAAAAGCCCTCGTTCCATATTAGTAGTTGCCATGGGTGAATTTACTTGTGTGGTGTAACCACGCTAAGACCTGTGTGCACGTGTCTTATATAGAAACAGTATGCACAGCATCAGTCTTTTCTCGAATGGGCGGGAGAGGCAATTTACGTCCCAGATTCCAAATGAAATAGTGTTTTAATAAAAAAAAAAATCTTGATTCAAATGACAAAGCAACTAGTTTCGTCACTGCTCGGTTTTGCATAATGCTTGCCACCACTCTTTGATGTTTTGTAGGGCTCTATATAACGCGTTCCTATTACAGTGGCAATTGTACTGAAATATCTGACTTCTGAAGGATGAAAGTCTAAATTTGCCCTGTCAGGAGTTTAACCAAGAACTTGCAGATCATATGCAAATCTGCAAAGCAAGAGCCTAACTCACCAAGAAGAGTCAGCAGCCTTATGCGACTTAGCATATTTCCAAGTGAAATAATATAAAACTATAAGGTAGAATGTATAGTTAACCAAGGTCACGTAACGGGTTAAAGATGTTGAGCCTGTCAAACACTCTACAATAGAAGCTGTGAATAGTCACTGCTTTGAGCATCATTATACATTACACTCGACAATCGATACCCACAGCACTGAAGAAAAGGTCCTACAAGACTGCAAAGAATTTTATGAGATTACAGCTGCTGAATGTATGCAGGCCAAACCCCCTGCAGCACAAACCCTCTGGCTGCCAGACTGCACATCCCCAGTATGGACATATGACAGAGGAATGTCTGCAACTAAGATGTGTATCCATATGTATGAGCGCTTTAAGGAAATGGCGTGAACTCAACTTACATTATTTACGGTGGTTCCAGAATATAACATGTAGGGGCATATTATCAAGGGCCCTATCTCCGCTTTTTTGGCTTTAAAAGACAGAAAAGCGGAGATAATATTTTCGCCCTATTTACAAGGCGGTGCTAACATGCATTAGCCAGTAGTGGTCAGTGGTGGGAGGGCCGCCGGGCGCTGACGTGGGGCGGGGGAGGGGCAGGGTGGGGGGTAGTAAACTATGGATTACGGCCGATTACAGGTAAGTACACATATGAATAAATAAAACGAATTTCGTTGCGCGCGCTGCATCGCATTTGGCATGTTAGCAGCCGTTCTCAAAACGCCTCACCTCGCATCGCTAATGAGATGCAAAGTAGGCGTTTCTTTTCAAAACAACACAGAAAATATCGCTAACTGCACTATTCTGTATTAACAAGCCGGCCCAGGACACCCATAGCGATATAAAAAGCCGCACTAACCGCGGTTATCGCCATAAGCTAACGTCTGCAAAATTTCTGACTTAGCTATATTTATTAAGGGAGGTGAATTCTAAGGCTAAGTCCACATCTCCCTATTACCAAGGATTCCCTTATCTCTGCAGTTGTATCGCTGGATTTCCAGCGATGTTCCCTCATTTCGCCACTATCGTCGGATTTTATATCGCCGTGGAGATAAGCGTTGATGATAACGCGTTATCTCGGCGATTAAATCCAGCGATAGCCATGCCAATTTTTTCTGAAAGATAATAATAGAGAATCAGTCTTAAAATATTCCTGAAGCATCCCATCCCTTGGGCAAGTAGAATTTTTATAAAATGTCATACCCTTGTTGAAAGTTGCACTTTTTTTGTTTTCTTTTTTCTACAAATAGGTTTCTGACCAAAATGATTTGTTTTTTTCCAAATATCCTCCTTGCCACAGCTTCCTAAAGGTCTGGAGTTGATAGCGTAGCTGTTCAAATTAACTTATCGTTTTCAATATCAATGCAGTAGGCTGTTGGTCCACTCTTTTCCACAGTGGGCTTTTTTTTAACCACCTTCTTTCAGCCATTGGCTTGAGACTGTGTCAATCCAATCTAGGACCAGCTCTCAAGAGTATTTCTCTCTCACATAATGGTATTGGCTGTTTGGGTATACCCTTCAACCTCTAATGCAGGAGGGAGTACGTGACTTCTCCAGACATCTCCCTCTGTCAGGTCCTCGTTGCTAACTGATGCACATATGCACACCTGGTGCATGCCTGTCTTTACACGTGTTGGCACATTAAACCCAGACCTGCTGACTTTGCTGATGTTTACTAATATTTAATGTCTAGTAGTAAATTACTCTTGAATAGTTGCTTTTCTTTAGGATGTTGTGAAATTGTGTACCCGACAAGTATTATTTTGGGGGGGAGGTGAGTAGGGTGGACATTGGCGTATGATTATGTTCTACGCATACCTACTGGAAAAAAGCTTATGAATGCTGTGTGGATGAGCAGTTGTTTCCTCTTTCCAAGTGCAGCACACTTTGAATGAGGGAAAAATCTCTAAGCATTGTTTTGTTCAGGAAAGTGTCACTTCCTACACAAAAACTATCCTGCTTGTAACATTGAGGCACTTCCCTTTGAACTTTTACTTCGCATTTCTTAATCAAAGTTTGTGTCAAATATTGCTTGCCAAATTCATTGTTTCCTCTTGAAAACCTTTACATCCTTTAAAAATCAATTTGCATAGAAATGTAGATGCTATAGCCAAGACAAGCTAACCACTGTCCCCAAGTTGGTTCTTCCCTAAGAGCATTATCTTTTAATTTTTTTGTGGAAAATCTACCAAATTCAAAGAATGTGTGTAGGATGCTTTCATTTCGACATGTTTCGCAAACTCGTGTGAATGTAAGCCAATGGAAAGGAGTCGCTTTATTATTTGATGCTGAGCCCCTGACCTATGCGCAGCAGCTTGGCCTCACCCACTGTCACAGGGACGACTGACCAGAGGTGGGAGTCAAATGGGCAATTATGCCCCTGGCTCCGCAATTTACAGAGACGCCGCTGCTTCATCAAATTTATTCACGTATATTTAATTGAAAGCAAGCAAGCCTACTGTGTTCATTAATAGAGGTCGTTTACCTAGCTATAGCACTAGATGGCACGCCATGTGCTTCTCTCACCCTCGCTGATGATTTGTGAAAGTGTGTGTCCTTCCAAAGAGCCTTCTTCTCTATAATTTCTTGCGGGTACATGTCCCAATTCTTGTGTCTTACTCCTCCCCTGGAGTATTGGTCTATTACGGTATCCTTTTTCTGAATGATTTTTCCATAGTGTTTGTGCACTCTTTGCATCCTGTTCTGAACACCTGCAGTGCTCTTCACATATGCGAATGCTTGCTCCCTCTCCTTGAGCAGCAGCTACCTCCTTCTCCCTCCTGCTTGTTGTGTTGTGTTTTACAACTACACTGCACTTATGTGGTGGCATTTGTTCAGCTTCAGCACCCGTCGCTGGTCATAGCTCGTTTATTAAGGTATTTTGCACAGAATCACAGGATATCGAGCCAACGTCGAAACATGCATACATAATCCCCGACTCAATGCACACTTCTTTGGTGCAGTATATACCACTTACTCAGATTGTTGACCCCCTTTAGTTGCTTCATGTTCAATTGCTTTAATTTTTTTCTTTCCCTCAGCTTATGTATCAGCACGGTGCCCGCTTCACATGTGCCTCACTTCATGTTTTGGACAAGCAAGAATGTTTTATTTATTTGTATATGTTTGGTCACAATGCATGTCTTTGGTCCACTCGAAAAAATCCAATTGATCGCATGGGTTTATCTGCCTCACCTTTCTCTGTCTCAAACTTTACAGAGTTTGCCAGTGATGGAGCAAGGACTCACAATGAGACTTGCTCGTAAGCAATCTTCTCACAGTATTAATTCATTTGTACTAAAACCTTGTAATGTCTTTATTAATAATGTGCAAACACAAAAAAGTTTTATCCAGAAGATGCTTGCCTATGTGTTTTCCACTAATAAGTAATCCTCGTCTAATCCAAAATGGCCACAAAAGCGCGGGAACTCTACTGCGCATGTGTCAACCATGTCATGTGGTATGACGTCTTTCTTTGCTTGGAGGGAATCTTTTGCTTCTGCGCAGAGTATGCTAAAATGGCTGCTTAATGTTCTCACATGCTAAAGCTTTCGCATTGCTGCAATTAATAATGTGGTATTCTAACGCTACTAATGCGGGATAGGCATTTATAATTAAATGGGAGTAGAGTAGAAGTAGGTGGTATACAGGGAAAACATTTATTTTTGATTTTAATATGTTTTTTTTTTTTCTTTGATTTTCTATTAGTTTGTAAAGTGGGCCTGGGTTGACTAAACGGCAGCTCAAGAAACCATGTTATTTGCGCATGCGCCCTGAAAACTAACAAAGGAAAGCGATGAAGTCAACTTGGAAGATGTCCAAGGACATGACCCGCTGATCACCTTCACAGTTCATCCGAGATGTCCTACAAATTGATACATTGTGTATACACTTTGTATTAAAATTGTCGTAAGACGGGTGGGAAATAAAGCAAATGTATTAATTGAGAGGGGCGGTATTTTAAAAACAATGGGCTTAAAGAAATTGAACTAAATTGACATGGTGTGAGGATCAACCCCCTGTCCCTGTCCAATCAGAAATAGTGGGCCCATCATTTTGAAACATTAATGGGAGGTACCTGGGCATAGAAGAGTATAATAGATATAGAATTAGCTAATTAGCTAATTAGATAGAGCAGTGGAGAGCAGAGTGCTGAGCTTAGGAGCAGCACACAGCGCTTTTAGGACCACAGAACGAGCTGATCGATTGCAGACTGAACCGCTGTCCAAAGAGGTCCTGAGGTGGGGGCGGCGGATTCCATTTGAAAGAAGACACGGAAGAATCGAGGAGGAGCAAAGTGTCAGAGAGGGGAACGACGCAGGCGTTGTTGGTAGCGAGGTCACCTATCCTGTCCCGAACCCGGTCCGGAGGTCTTTGGTCTTCATCTTTCTTGGGATCCTTTTCCAACTCCTTGGCCAAGGGGTTTGGTTCTCACACTTTTAGGTAACTATAAAGGCGTAATCTTTAGTTTGTACTGCTGTCTCTATCTTCTCCTTTCTGAGGGGCCGTCATTTGTGATCAATAGGTGAAAATAGTATGCTTCCTCCTTGATATGCGATTAAGTATTATGTGGATTGTAATTTACTCTGCTAAAGAATTTAGATAAACATTTTAAAACTTCCTGAGTCAGTGGTTATTTCAGGTGTTTTATGAAATTGTATTTCTATGATCTCATTTCATCCCCAATTATCAAAGGTCCATTGGTAAGTCATTACTCTTCAATCAGGAAAGGTAATTGGTAGCAGGGATTTTGATAAAGAGTACAACTGATTTCCCCCCAGCGGTGATTGCTAGTTAGTGTGTATGAATGGGCCCAGGTGAGTATTCAGTGTATGGATGCTTGTTGCTAGTAACCCGCTGGATCAGTTTTCTGGCTATCAGAGGATGGTTATACTTTGTTAATTGGGTAATGAGAATTTTATTTTTATGAACTAACATCCGTTTTAAAAGTTTTGTTTTATGTTGTCTAGAATCCCCGGGGAATTTTGAATAGCGGATGGTAAGTGGAAGCCATACAGCAGTGAGGTTATCTGTCAGGCAGAAATAGTACTGAAAAGTTAAGCAGGGCTATCAGTACTTGTTAGGGACTCTGTGCGTGTGAGTGACAGCAAAGGAATACGCTGGTGAAGATTTGATGTTATATCACCTAGAAAGGGTAACATTGAAGGAGTAGCAGGTATTTCCGAAGCTTATGTGAGGAGTAAACGGAAGGGTTTTACTCGTAGTGTATGTTTAGTAAACGGAAGGGTTTTACTAAGTATGAGAAAAACTATCTTTTCCAATTTAGAGAAACTGGCACGATAGCGAATGTTTTATGTTGTTACTGAGTTTTAATAAGAAGCGTTGAGAAAATAAAGTTTTGCGTACGATTTTGTAAAGGGAGGGTCAGCTGTCGGAGTACAAGCTGACGTCACAAATGCCGCGCTGGGATTGGCTGAAACATCGGGCGTGGAGCGAGCTTGTAAAGGAGGGTTCAGTAGTTAGGAGTAATACTGACGTCACAGGTGCCGCGCTGGGATTGGTCTACACAGCGAGGGACAGAGAAGCGCAGATTGTAAAGGAGGGGTTGTCAGACAGACGTCACAGAAAAACCGCGCTAGGATTGGTTCCGAGACAATCGTAAGTTTGAATTTGATTGGTTGTCAGCATAGAAGTCGAAATCTTAGTGGACAGTGTAGATTATAAGTGGAAACGCGATCCGACTTTAATAGGAACACGTCCAGACAGGAGATTCCTAGGTTTTGCAGAATATAATTCAATAAACAGATATTTACCCAAAATGTACGGAGAAAAGAGAAAATTGTCATTCTTACAAAAGATTAAGAATTATTTTAAAAAGGATAAGCCAATCAAAACTAGGGAAGGAATTATCATTCCACCAGCAAAAACGCCCGCCTCATTCATGATGATGGAGAGGGGTTATCATACTTGCGTATGGTTAGAAAATTGGATAGAATATACAAAAGATGACGGAATATTAGCTTTCCCAGAGAATGGTACTTTCAATGGGAGAATTCTTCAAAATTTAAGAATACGAATGAATGAATTAGAACCCAGACCAAGATTAACGCAATACGAAGCCCTAGAAGAATGGAAAACAGAGGCATTTGAACGTGATAGACCCAGAAGCAATAGGGGTTATAGGGGATTTTTCCCTAGACACCAAAATGAGACACGAGAAAGTTAAATGAAACAGTGGAGACGAGCGATGCTTACCGAGGGTTTGTATCCAGTATTCATGGCAGATGAGCCATTAGGGAGCAAATGCAAAGAAAAGACTAAACACATGACAGGGTTTGGAGAATCCGAAGATGAATTTATGGAAGAAATATTAAAGAACCCTCCACCATACCAGGAAGGGTTGGGTGGTTGTTCCCCAAGTGCACCAATTATGAGAACACCATTGGTACCTCAAGTACTGCATAATCCACCAGTTAACCCCTTCCATGCTCATGACGAGCTGGACTCGTCATGGCACACAGTGCTCGTGTGCTCATGACGAGTCCAGCTCGTCATGGAACCCAGTCAAGGAAATCCCTCTGGTGCGGGCACCAGAGGGATTCCCTTTCATCCCCTAAAGCCTCGGGAGCTGGGGAAGAGCTTCCCCAGCTCCCGAGGCCCCCTGGTTTCCCTGAAATGACGATCGGCGCGCACGTCGCGCTGATCTCATTTCAGTGAAACTGAAACTGAAATGAGCCAAGAGGCTCATTACAGTTTCAGTTTCTACGTGCTCAGGGGGCTATCTCAGCCCCCTGAGCACGTAGAAACTCAGGAGAGGTATCGTTGGAAAGGGGAGAATCTCCCTTTCCAATGGTACCCTCACTAGTGGATCTCTGCTTGGGGATCGCCCCAGGAGGGCGATCCCCAAGCAGGGATCCACTCACTAGGCACCAGGGAGGGGGAGCGGACCCTTGGGCAAGGGCCTTTGCTCCCCCATACAATTTTTGGCATAATTAGTCTTTCTGCCCCCCTGGGGGTAGATGGGGGCAGTAGCCCCCAATCTGCCCCCCGGGGGTAGAAAGCCCACTAGACACCAGGGATTTCTATTTAAATTATATTTAGGGGTGGGGGCTGCCCAAAACGGGCATGCCGATGCCCCCATCCCCCCGGCCACAAAATTAGTCTTTCTGCCCCCTGGGGGCAGATGGGGCAGTAGCCCCCAATCTGCCCCCCGGGGGCAGAAAGCCCACTAGATACCAGGGATTTTTTTGAAAATTATAGTTAGGGGTGGGGGCTGCCCAATATGGGCATGCCAATGCCCCCACCCCACCCCGCCGCAAAGTTACAGTCTTTCTGCCCCTCCTGGGGGCAGATGGGGGCAGTAGCCCCAATCTGCCCCCGGGGGCAGAAAGCCCACTAGATACCAGGGATTTGTTTTAAATTATAATTTGGGGTGGGGGCTGCCCAATATGGGCATGCCAATGCCCCCACCCCACCCCGCCGCAAAGGTACAGTCTTTCTGCCCCTCCTGGGGGGCAGATGGGGGCAGTAGCCCCCAATCTGCCCCCCCCGGGGGGGGCAGAAAGCCCACTAGACACCAGGTTTTTTTTCCCCTCGATACATTTAGGGGTGGGGGTTGCCCAAGATGGGCATGCCAATGCCCCCACCCCTCCCCCACGAAATTCCAGTCTTTCTGTTGGTAGGTTTCCCTAGATGGCTACCGAGCACGGGGCCAAAAACCCAGGTGACCCCCCGTGCAAAACCAGGTCGTTTTGTGAAAGGCCATTTTGAGGTCGCCTCACTACGTTGTGGGCCCTTGCCTGTCGCGGGTACTTGGGCCTCCCACACGAGTGAGGCACCATTTTTATCGGGAGACCTGGGGGAACGCTGGGTGGCAGGAAATTTGTGTCAGCCCCATGATTCCACAACTTTACCACACAACAATGTGCGAAAAAAGTGATTTTTTGAGCAAAATATCAGATTTGCAGGGGATTCTGGGTAAGAAAACTTTGGTGGATCCACGCAAGCCATACCTCCCTGGAATCCCCGGGTGTCTACTTTTCAGAAATGTGTAGGTTTGGTAGGTTTCCCTAGGTGGCCGCCGAGCCCCGGGCCAAAACGTCATGGGACCCCCTTGCAAAACCAGGTAGTTTTGTGATAGGCCATTTTGAGGTCGCCTCAATACGTTGTGGGCCCTTGCCTGTCGCGGGTACTTGGGCCTCCCACCCGAGTGAGGCACCATTTTTATCGGGAGACCTGGGGGAACGCTGGGTTGTAGGAAATTTGTGTGAGGCCAGTGATGCCACACTTTCCCACACAAAAATGTGTGAAAAAAGTGATTTTTTCAGCTAAAATTGAGGTTTGCAGGGGATTCTGGGTAAGGAAACGTTGGGGGATCCACGCAAGCCATACCTCCCTGGAAGCCCCCGGGTGTCTACTTTTCAGAAATGTGTGGGTTTGGTAGGTTTCCCTAGATGGCTACCGAGCACGGGGCCAAAACCCAGGTGACCCCCTTGCAAAACCAGGTCGTTTTGTGAAAGGCCATTTTGAGGTCGCCTCACTACGTTGTGGGCCCTTGCCTGTCGCGGGTACTTGGGCCTCCCACACGAGTGAGGCACCATTTTTATCGGGAGACCTGGGGGAACGCTGGGTGGTAGGAAATTTGTGTCAGCCCCATGATTCCACAACTTTACCACACAACAATGTGCGAAAAAGTGATTTTTTGAGCAAAATATCAGGTTTGCAGGGGATTCTGGGTAAGAAAACTTTGTTTGATCCACGCAAGCCATACCTCCCTGGAATCCCCCGGGTGTCTACTTTTCAGAAATGTGTAGGTTTGGTAGGTTTCCCTAGGTGGCCGCCGAGCCCCGGGCCAAAACGTCATGGGACCCCCTTGCAAAACCAGGTAGTTTTGTGATAGGCCATTTTGAGGTCGCCTCAATACGTTGTGGGCCCTTGCCTGTCGCGGGTACTTGGGCCTCCCACCCGAGTGAGGCACCATTTTTATCGGGAGACCTGGGGGAACGCTGGGTGGTAGGAAATTTGTGTGAGGCCAGTGATGCCACACTTTCCCACACACAAATGTGTGAAAAAAGTGATTTTTTCAGCTAAAATTGAGGTTTGCAGGGGATTCTGGGTAAGGAAACGTTGGGGGATCCACGCAAGCCATACCTCCCTGGAAGCCCCCGGGTGTCTACTTTTCAGAAATGTGTGTGTTTGGTAGGTTTCCCTAGGTGCCGGCAGAGCTAGGGTTCACAAGCTACAGCTAGGCACTTTGCCAAAAAAGGGTCATTTTTCACTGCGAAATTGAGGTGAGACCATGTTGCGTTTTGCGCCGTTTCCTGTCGCGGGCACTAGGCCGACCCACACAAGTGAGGTACCATTTTTCTCAGAAGACTTTGGGGAACGCGGGGTGGGTGGAAATTTGTGAATCCACGCAGATTCCAGAACTTTCCACCACAGAAATGTGGGGAAAATGTGGTTTTTTTGACAATTTTTAGGTTTGCAAGGGATTCTGGGTAACAGAACCTGGTGGGAGGCAGTCCAGTCACCCCATCCTGGATTCCCTGGGTGTCTAGTTTTCAAAAATGTATAGGTTTGCTAGGGTTCCCTAGGTGCCGGCAGAGCTAGGGTTCAAAAACTACAGCTAGGCACTTTGCCAAAAAAGGGTCATTTTTCACTGCGAAATTGAGGTGTGACCACATTGCGTTTTGCGCCGTTTCCTGTCGCAGGCACTAGGCCGACCCACACAAGTGAGGTACCATTTTTCTCGGAAGACTTTGGGGAACGCGGGGTGGGTGGAAATTTGTGGATCCACGCAGATTCCAGAACTTTCCACCACAGAAATGTGGGGAAAATGTGGTTTTTTTGACAATTTTTTATGTTTGCAAGGGATTCTGGGTAACAGAACCTGGTGGGAGGCAGTCCAGTCACCCCATCCTGGATTCCCCTGGGTGTCTAGTTTTCAAAAATGTATAGGTTTTCTAGGTTTCCCTAGGTGCCGGCAGAGCTAGGGTTCAAAACTACAGCTAGGCACTTTGCCAAAAAAGGGTCATTTTTCACTGCGAAATTGAGGTGTGACCACGTTGCGTTTTGCGCCGTTTCCTGTCGCAGGCACTAGGCCGACCCACACAAGTGAGGTACCATTTTTCTCGTAAGACTTTGGGGAACGCGGGGTGGGTGGAAATTTGTGGACCCACGCAGATTCCAGAACTTTCCACCACAGAAATGTGGGGAAAATGTGGTTTTTTGACAATTTTTATGTTTGCAAGGGATTCTGGGTAACAGAACCTGGTGGGAGGCAGTCAAGTCACCCCATCCTGGATTCCCCTCGGTGTCTAGTTTTCAAAAATGTATAGGTTTGCTAGGTTTCCCTAGGTGCCGGCAGAGCTAGGGTTCAAAAACTACAGCTAGGCACTTTGCCCAAAAAGGGTCAGTTTTCACTGCAAAATTGAGGTGTGACCACGTTGCGTTTTGCGCCGTTTCCTGTCGCAGGCACTAGGCCGACCCACACAAGTGAGGTACCATTTTTCTCGGAAGACTTTGGGGAACGCGGGGTGGGTGGAAATTTGTGGATCCACGCAGATTCCAGAACTTTCCACCACAGAAATGTGGGGAAAATGTGGTTTTTTGACAATGTTTTATGTTTGCAAGGGATTCTGGGTAACAGAACCTGGTGGGAGGCAGTCAAGTCACCCCATCCTGGATTCCCCTGGGTGTCTAGTTTTCAAAAATGTATTGGTTTGCTAGATTTCCCTAGGTGCCGGCACAGCTAGGGTTCAAAAACTACAGCTAGGCACTTTGCCAAAAAAGGGTCATTTTTCACTGCGAAATTGAGGTGTGACCACGTTGCGTTTTGCGCCGTTTCCTGTCGCAGGCACTAGGCCGACCCACACAAGTGAGGTACCATTTTTCTCGTAAGACTTTGGGGAACGCGGGGTGGGTGGAAATTTGTGGATCCACGCAGATTCCAAAACTTTCCACCACAGAAATGTGGGGAAAATGTGGTTTTTTTGACAATTCTTTAGGTTTGCAAGGGATTCTGGGTAACAGAACCTGGTGGGAGGAAGTCAAGTCACCCCATCCTGGATTCCCCTGGGTGTCTAGTTTTCAAAAATGTATAGGTTTGCTAGGTTTCCCTAGGTGCCGGCAGAGCTAGGGTTCAAAAACTACAGCTAGGCACTTTGCCAAAAAGGGTCATTTTTCACTGCGAAATTGAGGTGTGACCACGTTGCGTTTTGCGCCGTTTCCTGTCGCAGGCACTAGGCCGACCCACACAAGTGAGGTACCATTTTTCTCGTAAGACTTTGGGGAACGCGGGGTGGGTGGAAATTTGTGGATCCACGCAGATTCCAGAACTTTCCACCACAGAAATGTGGGGAAAATGTGGTTTTTGATCAATTCTTTAGGTTTGCAAGGGATTCTGGGTAACAGAACCTGGTGGGAGGAAGTCCAGTCACCCCATCCTGGATTCCCCTGGGTGTCTAGTTTTCAAAAATGTATAGGTTTGCTAGGTTTCCCTAGGTGCCGGCAGAGCTAGGGTTCAAAAACTACAGCTAGGCACTTTGCCAAAAAGGGTCATTTTTCACTGCAAAATTGAGGTGTGACCACGTTGCGTTTTGCACAGTTTCCTGTCGCAGGCACTAGGCCGACCCACACAAGTGAGGTACCATTTTTCTCGGAAGACTTTGGGGAACGCGGTGTGGGTGGAAATTTGTGGATCCACGCAGATTCCAGAACTTTCCACCACAGAAATGTGGGTGAAAATGTGGTTTTTTGACAATTTATTATGTTTGCAAGGGATTCTGGGTAACAGAACCTGGTGGGAGGCAGTCAAGTCACCCCATCCTGGATTCCCCTGGGTGTCTAGTTTTCAAAAATGTATAGGTTTGCTAGGTTTCCCTAGGTGCCGGCAGAGCTAGGGTTCAAAAACTACACCTAGGCACTTTGCAAAAAAGGGTAATTTTCATTGTGAAAATGTGGTACGTCCACGTTGCATTTTGAGCCATTTCCTGTTGTGGGCACAAGGGCTACCCACACAAGTGAGGTACCATTTTTATCGGGAGACTTAGGGTAACACAGAATTGTAGAGCAACTGTTATTACCTATTGACTTTCGATGCATTTCTGCCTTCCAAATGAAAGACAATGTGTAAAAAATAAGTCATTTTGAAAAATGACCTATAATTCTCATGCTAGTATGGGTACTCCCAATTTCGGAAATGTGCAAATATCTACTGTTTCTAAAATCTACATTTTGTTCCCATTTCAGAAATACATAGGTGTCTTTCATAACAATTTTTCCATGTATACATTTTCCCAAAATAATTGCTATATACCCGGTACATAATAAAAAACCATTGCAAGATGCTGCTCAATTATTGGCTCTGGGTTCGTCGGGTTCTTGGTGAACCTACAAGTCCTATATATCCCCACAACCAGAAAGGTCCAGCGGATATAACGGTATATTGCCTTCAAATAGCTGTCATAATTAGAAGAAGTTACAGGTGAAAACGTTGACACAAATGGCTGTTTTTTTCAACTAATTTTAAATTTTTCCTTTATTTAACTGTTAGTTTCTATAAGGAAAACTTTAAGGATCTACACAAATGACCCCTTGCTGAATTCAGAATTTTGTCTACTTTTCAGAAATGTATGGCTTTCCAGGATCCATTATTGGTTTCATACCCATTTCTACCATTAACTGGAAGGAGGTTGAAAGCACAAAAAATAGCAAAAATAGGCTATGTCCCAGAAAAATGCCAAAACTGTGTAAAAAGTTGGTTTTCTGACAAAAGTCTGCTTGTCCCTGAAAGCTGGGAAAATGGTGATTTCATCCCCACAACCCCTTTTTTGATGCCATTTGCAGGGAAAAATCAAGACGCTTTCATCTGTAGCCCTTTTTTCGCATTTTTCCCCAAAAAAACAAAATTTAGCTGTATTTTGACTAATTTCTGGGTCCCCTCCAGGGGAATCCACAAACCCTGGGTACCTTTACAATCCCCATGATGTTAGAAAAAAAGGACGCAAATTTGGCATGGATACCTTATGTGGTCAAAAAGTTACAGGGGCCTAAGCGCGCACTACCCCAAATAGCCAAAAAAAGGCTTAGCACAGGAGGGGAAAAGGCCTAGCAGCGAAGGGGTTAATAGGGTACTTCAGGATAAGGAAACAGAGGCTGTAGACAGAAACAGAGCAGAATTGATACAGAAAATAACACAGTTGAATGTACATCCTGATTCCTTGACCATACCCGTAACCATTGGTCCTTTGGTCCCTTTATATGGCGACAAAGTAAATTGTCCGAAACCTCTAGTTATGCCTACACCTGTGGATATTCCTAAACATGAAGCGGTAATAATTGATGACCATATCAGCGATTGTGAATCTATGATTTCACTAATGGATTTGCCTATTCGAGAATCCGTAAATAGCACTCCCAGAAGAGTCACACCTGGTTGCTCAAAGGATGTAAATATAATAACATCTTCAGGAACTAAAAGTGCAACAGTAGTAACCCCAGAAGATTTAGAAAGATGGGCACAAGGAATAGACAGACAAAGTTCACCCCCAAAGATCTTGGACATTTATAAATTAAAAGTCGAGTTAGAAGAAATGATAGCAGGCAATGTAGGAGTAGATCGTTTAAATACCTACAGTGAAGAAGAACTATTGTTCGTATGTAGGAGCATAACCAGAAATGTAAAAATATTCCATGAAAAGTTAACGGATTTGGCCTCAGAGATGGGGATTGAAATAAGAAAGTCAAAGGTACTACACAAACCATATAGAGCAGAATTTACTGACAAAGACTTAGAAAATATGAATACATCTGGTAGGAAATTACAAGTGAAAGAATTAATGTCAGTATTACAGAAATGGGGAGAACTGGATAAATGGAAAACTAGATGGACAAAGAAAAAGGAAGAAACATGTTTCAGTAGAACGACTTCTGAGTATTTATTGAAGGAAACAGGAAAAGTAGAACGGATGTACCCGATGCGGGAAGTTCCAGGAGGAGGTTATGTTCATGTCCCATGGAGCAGGCAAGACATTTTGTCATTTACGAATGATTTTCCAAAGTTGAGAGAAAAACTAATTGAATGGTACAAGCAGGTTGAGAGGTTTGTGAAAGTTTCAAAGGTTTTGTTAAAGGACCTAGATGGTTTGTTTGACATAGTGGTACCTGCCGATTTATGGACAGATTGTAAAATTACAATCGACTGGCCTAGTGAAGAGTATCCTAGAGATCCAAAGACAGGTGCCCCATCAAATGATGTGATAAAAAAGTATCACCGGGTAATAACTTATTTGAAAGGGAAAATACCACCAAAAGAAACAGATTGGGTGAAAATAGACAGGACTTCCCAAGAAGCAAATGAATCGGTACATGCCTACTACGAACGTCTATTACAGGTGTTCAAACAGTACAGCGGTTTTGAAGATATTGGGGACAAAAATATGAGTCAGTTTGTCTATCGATTTGTTTATGGTCTAAAACCAGAGATTTGTCAGATGATTAAGCAACACATGTTATGCTGGCAGGGAAAGCCTATTGATGAAATTTTGAAATATGCTAAATATTGTGGAGATGACATTGAAGACAGGCACAAGAAACTACAAGAAAAGGTGATGTGGGCTCAAGTGAAAATGGCTGAGCGACAGGGAATTAATTTGGATAATCCAACAGAAAGTCAGGAAAAAGAATCTGGAACGAATGGTGACACAGGGAATGGTGGAAAGGTAAGAGGACGAATGAGTAGAGAAGAGGCTAAAAAGAAATTTCCTTGTCATGGATGCGGAAAGTTGGGACATTGGAAGAACGAATGTAAAAAGATTCAAAATAATAATGGCCCAAATCATAATTTAAATCCACAGATGCAGAATGACTCACAGCAGGGTGTAAATCCTCAGAGTCAGTTGCCACCTGCCCCTATACAGGGTAATGTAAGCAGAGCAAAAAACGGTACAGACGTCGGCTATCAAGGAGGAAGTGGTAAGAATGAATATGTAACTTCACAGTTTCTTTTACAGGATGATTTTAATCCATATGATTATCAATGACGGTGCCTAAGAGAGGGGGAGAAGGAGTGCGTACTTGGCGCATCCTTGCCGGTAGATCAGTCAGGTCCATATGTTGAAGGTAAAGTAAAAGGTAATGATATCACTTTTCTTTTGGACACTGGTGCTACCCGTTCTACTGTAAGAACAGCAGACATCCCAGATCTCCCTCTCTCTGGAGAAGCTATCCAAGTTGTAGGAGTAGCAAATCAAAAGATTAGAACACCCCTTACTGAGCCCATGGAAGTAAGAATAGGAAACTTCCGAGAAATACACCAATTTGTGGTGTGTGATTCCAGTCCAGTAAATTTACTGGGCAGAGACTTACTGTGCAAAATGAATTGCACTATTTTTTGCACACCGGATGGTGTTGCAATACAGACCCCGGATGAAGATCATGTTTACAAATTCATGATAGCCAAGCAAGGTACGGAAGTAGATGAGATGTTCTCCTTGATAACCAAAGATGAGTTACCAGAAGAGTTAAGAACTACAGTGAACTCTAAGGTATGGGATTTTACTGGGAAAGAAGTAGGTCTCATGGCAGAAATAGACCCAGTGAAGATCACTGTAAAGGAAGGCGCAATTTTCCAAAATACCAGACAGTACAAAATGAGTGCAGAAGTAAAAGCAGGAGTTACTGAGGAAATTGGCAGAATGGTGAAACAAGGCATATTAAAAGAAGTTATGAGTAGCCCTTGTAGTTTGCCAATTATGGGTTTGAAAAAGCCTAGTGGAAAATATAGGATTGTTCAGGATTTGCGGAAAATGAATAAAATTGTGGTACCTTGTTGTCCTATAGTACCAAATCCTGCAGTGATCCTATACCAAATACCATGGGATGCAGAATGGTTTACTGTAATTGATCTGTGCCAAGCATTTTTTTCAATTCCATTGCATCCAGATAGTCAATATTTGTTTTCGTTTAAATTCGAAAACCATGTTTATGTGTGGAATCGTGTTCCTCAGGGGTACACAGAAAGTCCCTCCATTTTTAATCACATACTGAAAAGGTGCTTAGAAAAATTAGTAATGCCCAGGAACTCAGTTTTGGTGCAAAATATAGTCGACTTGTTAGTCGCATCAAGAACTCATGACGATTGTGTCGCCGACTCAATTGCATTACTAAATCATTTGGCTGAAGAAGGACACAAAGTGTCACCTGAGAAGTTACAATTTTGTACAACAGCAGTTAAATATTTGGGACACCAAATTGAAAGAGGAAAGAGAAGAATAACGTCTGAAAGAATAAAAATAATTAAGCAAATGAAAATGCCAGTAACACAAAGAGAGGTGAGAAGGTTTCTTGGAATAGTAGGATACTGTCGACAATGGATTTTAGGGTTTTCACTACTAGCGAAGCCTTTAATTCAGTTAACCAAAAAGAAAGCAAAGGATCCAGTTGAATGGGATGATGAAAGTACCAGTGCATTTGTAAAATTAAGAAATGCTTTGTGTGAGGCACCTGCCTTGGGCATGCCTGACTATACAAAAGAATTCACAGTATTTTGCTATGAAAGAGAAAGTTGTGCACTTTCAGTGCTAACCCAAAGACATGGACTAGACAGGCGTCCTATAGCATATTTTTCTGCTACATTGGACCCAGTGGCTGCAGCATTGCCAGGCTGCTTAAAAGCAGTAGCCGCTACCTGTATGAGCATTGAACAAAGTGAATCAATATTAATGGGATATCCTGTTAAAGTGTTTGTCCCACATGCAGTTGTGATCCTGTTGACAAGAACTAGAACTCAGCATCTCACACCCAGTCGGATGACAAGATATGAGCGAATAATTCTAGGAGCTGAAAATGTGACCATAGCTAGGTGCACAGTTGTAAATCCTGCTACATTATTGCCAGATCCATATTGTGAAGAAGTTATGGACGACCCAGAACATGACTGTTTACAGGTCACAGAGTTGTGTACCAAACCGCGTCCTGACATACAGGAAATGCCCCTTAAGAACCCAGTCAGGGAGCTGTTTGTGGACGGCTCATGCCTAAGGCATGAGGATGGAAAATTGAGTGCAGCCTATGCTGTATGTGAACTTTCTGGAATAGTCGAAGCATCCTATTTACCAGGAGTCAAATCTGCACAAGTAGCTGAATTAATTGCTTTAATCAAAGCCTCCAAAATTGGGAAAAATCTAAAAGTATTAAACAACTATGGACGAACCCTGTCTATGTGAGGCACCATCACTGGGAGGCAGTGTTAGAACCCACTAGGTTGGTAAAAAGACCCCTCACACACCAACCTGGTTGGTGTCATGCTTCATCATTGGGGTCCCAACCAGGTGGCCGAATGCCCCTGGTTGTGCTACGACGCCTGATTACAGCGGAGCTGGTGTAGTGCAAAAGTGTGATGTGAATTAAAAATATCTCTGAGAATCCTTGCCTCATTTATATTTATTTATGGCAGCTCAGGATATCATTAAAAATAAGTGATGCAACTAGGAAAGAGTTAATTATCTTATAGTTGACTGTGTGTTGGGTCTACATGTTTCAGCCCGCACAGAGAAGTAAGAGGGGCTTTCGTCAGGACCGTGCAAGTAACGTGAGTGGCAAAAAAGAAAGGTTGCCACGTGAAAAAGTGCTGTCCATTTTTGATTGGGGATCCTGAGGAAGTCATGAAATCCCTCTGCATCCACAGTTGTCCAAAATTATGCACAACCCCGTACCCATATTGACTGTCCGTAAACATGGTTACTTTTAGATTTTATCAAAAACAAGGGGAGAGCAAGGGAGAAAGAGGGTGCATCCGGATCCCCTGTATAATAAGTTTTAAACAACTATGGACGAACCCTGTCTATGTGAGGCACCATCACTGGGAGGCAGTGTTAGAACCCACTAGGTTGGTAAAGACCCCTCACACACCAACCTGGTTGGTGTCACGCTTCATCATTGGGGTCCCAACCAGGTGGCCGAATGCCCTGGTTGTGCTACGACGCCTGATTACAGCGGAGCTGGTGTAGTGCAAAAGTGTGATGTGAATTAAAAATATCTCTGAGAATCCTTGCCTCATTTATATTTATTTATGGCGGCTCAGGATATCATTAAAAATAAGTGATGCAACTAGGAAAGAGTTAATTATCTTATAGTTGGCTGTGTGTTGGGTCTACATGTTTCAGCCCGCACAGAGAAGTAAGAGGGGCTTTCGTCAGGGCCGTGCAAGTAACGTGAGTGGCAAAAAAGAAAGGTTGCCACGTGAAAAAGTGCTTAGAAAATTATATAAAAAATAGTACCTACACACGCGCTAAGGTGTGTGGACTGTGTGTCAACGTACTTACGGACACGTATATAGTATAAAACCTGTGGATAAAAGCACATACATGCATACATGATTATGACGGACACATAAGCAACATAAAATGCAATCTTAGGTGCTATGGTCCTACAAAAGGACCTGCCTGGTGATGGTAGCTGTAATGAAAGACATGCCTGTATGGTGAACGTGCTGCATGCAAACATTGGTGCAGCAGCTCTCATGCTTAACATACATAGCTTTGGAATGAAGCTTTAAGGCTTCCGTGCGGCAGTTTAGTGGCAATATAGGGCCGTGGTCACTGCGTTATATCCAATAGTTGCGTGACTAGGTGCTGGCCAGGCCACAACGTTAACAAATGATTCGAAAAGGTGAGCGCACTCATAAAGAAGCCGGCATTGTGCTGTCGATCGAGGCACGCTGATTGGTTAAAAACAAGATACAACAAAAGGACACAAATAACAGAAAGCAACGCTTACACTATGATTGAGAGTGTTTAGCTGATTGGGGATCGGGAGGAGTTCGCTCCTATCTACGGATCTTGAGGGGGAAGAAGAAAAGGGAAAGGAAACCTCTGAGTTGAGAGAAACCTCTACGTTGGAAGAAAGACAATGCTCACGGAGAGCATGCGAGTGTGGCCTCTGACGCAACCTTACTTGGTATCAGAGCGAACCTGCAGGCAACCTATTCTGGTCTCTCGGCATCCCGGATGAGAATGGGAGCCGGTGAGGGCTCGGTATATAAGGGAGTTGGAGCCATGGAGTACGTGCCAGTGAGGATGTTGAAGTCGGGCTGTGCATGGCTGAAGCGTGTGCGCATGCGTGGTTTTGGAATGGTGACTCTTTCTGCATGTGCGTACTAGCTCTCAGTGTATCTGATGCTGCGCATGCGCAGTCGGTGGCAACTCGCTGAAGCTAAGTGATGATAGACATTGCTTATTTGATGGAGCGATGGTGGAGCATTCTGAAATAAAACTGAAGTATGGGAGGAGATCGCTTTCGCATGAATGCTCTGACATGGCTGAAATACAGCTGTAATATGGAGAGTGATCACTTTATCGCGGGTGCGTTCAGGCTATAGAAGTATCTGAAGATGCCCAGTCAGCAACATATTACTCAGAGACCGCACAAATGTCTTAGCAAAGTGCTAAAGTGGAGACACTACAATGAAACAGAGTGGCAAGAGTAGAGCACTCTAAGGTACTTAAATGAGAATGGAGGACCCTAAACTCGGGGCATATAAGGGTGCAATGCTCGTTGGAATGTGCGAGCAGTATGGGGGAAAGGTGACAGAGAATACAGGGATATTGTTGAAAGGCTGAGGTTCTACAGGTCTGTCCTGATTCTAATGGGGTAGGTGTGCCAGGGAAATGAGGATCTAAGATCTCTCTGCAAGGTAATGATAACTGTATCAAGGAGGTGTGGTATCAAAGATGGGTGACGCTACATCTAGGATCTTCTAAGGCTATTCCAGGGAATATTGTCGTTCAAGCCAATGATATGGCTGGACAGGCGATATATCCATCTTTGTTCTCAAGTAGGCGGCTTTGGATGTTGGGTAGGTTAGGGTCCAGCGCTTCTATGACTACCCATCGCATGTCATTAGTTGTATGGCCTGCCTCTAGAAAGTGATTTGTCATTCTGGTTGTATTTTTCTTGCACCGTATGGTGCTGCGATGTTCGCAAATCCTGGTTTTGATTTTGCGGTTCGTCATGCCGATGTACATGAGGTTACAAGGGCAGACGATGCGGTAAATGACATGTTCAGTGTTACAGTTAGTGTGTTTTCTTAGTTCCCATGTCTTTCCCGGTTCCAGGGTGAGGTTTTTTACAGTCTCTGTGATGTGGCATACACTGCAACTCCCACATGGGTAATGGCCCATGATGCTTGGGAGCCCCCAGGCATTGAGAACTGTATTAGTTGCTCGTTGTGGTTGTGTCGGTCTAGTAGACACTATGGCATCTTTGATTGTTCTTGCTCTTTTATTGGAAAGGAGTGGTGGCACCCACTCAAGGTTACCTGTCTTCAGGATTTTCCAGTGTTTCCGGATGATTTGTGAGACTTTATTGGTCACACTATTATAAGTTGTCACACATGTAAGTGGCACTGGTGTGGGGTCTTTTGTCTGGGTTTCAATTAGTGCTTCTCGGTTTTGGTTTCTGGCTCTCTTGTTGGCTTTATTGGTGATACTTTTAGGATATCCACGTTGCTGCAGTTTTTTACTCAGGGCTATGGCTTGAGACTTATAGTCCTCGATTTCACTACAGTTTCTGCGTAGCCTGAGATATTGGCCGTAAGGGAGATTTTCACGAAGTGGTCTTGGATGGAAGCTGGTGAAATGGAGTAAAGAATTGCGAGCAGTAGGTTTAAAATGTGTTTTGCTCTTGAGACCTCCCTCTGCTGCTTCAATGTCTAAGTCCAAAAATGTGGTCTGTTGTCTGTGGGAATTGTAAGTGAAGCGAAGGTTGGGGTCGCATGTGTTGAGCCAGTCACAAAAAGTATGCAGGGATTCGCTTGTTCCTTCCCAGATTAGAAAGATATCATCAATGTAACGCTTATAGAATTTGATTTGAGGAATTCGTGGTTGATTGTCGTGTAGTAGGTGTTGGGACTCGAAGTCGTACACATATAGGCCTGCCACGCTAGGGGCGAAAACGCTGCCCATGGAAGTCCCGTGCTTCTGTAGGTAAATTCTGCCTTCATATTCAAAGAAATTTTCTTTGAGTGCTAGAGTGGCACATTCTAGAACAAAGGATTTGGAGGTTTTGTATTGCCAATTCGAGTTGTGCAGGGTGCTTGCTAGTACCCTGAGAGTATCGTCTTGTGGGAGACTGGTGTATAAGCTCTCCACATCCAAGCACACTAGCAGTGAAGTGTTGGGATCGTATGAAATGTCCGTTATCAGGCCTAATAGATCTTTTGTGTCTTTCAAATAGGTGCTGGTAGCTTGTACCAGAGGTTGTAAGAAGTAGTCACAATAGCGAGACAAGGGTTCTAATAATGAACCGATCCCTGAAACAATTGGGCGTCCCGGCGGTGGTGTTTTGTTTTTATGGATTTTTGGGACAATGTAGAAATAAGGTATAGTGCCTGGCGTGTTAGTCAGGAATTTGGCCTCATTTTTGGTGATCAGGCTCCTCACTTCTGCATCTTCTACGAGGGTGTGAATGCGTGTTTTCAGTGCTTCACTTGGATCCTTCGCCAATCGTTCGTAGTTTTTAGTGTCATTGAGTAACCGGTTGCACTCACAGTGGTAATCTGATTTGTTGAGTATAACAGTGCCCCCGCCTTTGTCGGCTGGTTTTATTATTATCTCGGTGTTGTTTTTCAGTGATTGTAGAGCCTGGCGTTCGAGTCGGCTCGTATTCTGGAAAGTGTTGGGTTCTTCCAATACTTCAATCTCTTTGAACACTGTTTGTTCATACACAAGTATTTCTGGAGGTACTGTGCTTGGTGGTGGTATGAACGTGGATTTGGCTCTGAAGGGAGTATCCCCTTGTGTTTCTGGATTCTGTTGGGAGGGAGAGTTTTCAAAGAAAGCTTTTAGCTTCAGTTTTCGGAAAAACTCTGCTAACTCGCAGTGTAGTAGAAATTTATCGAGTCTCGCTGTTGGAGCATAGCCAAGTCCTTTCTCTAGGACTGCTTTTTCTGCTGATGTTAGGGCATATGTAGAGAGGTTGGTAATAAGGCTCAACGTGTGCTCGGGCCTGGTAGTTGGTCTCGTGTTTTGCTCCTTGTCAGTGCTCCTTGTTGTGGGTCGTCTTCCCAGTGTACCTGGTTCCCTCTGCGTCTCCTTCCACGTCCAGGTCGGCCTCTTCCTAAAAAAGGTTGTTGTCGATTTGGGTTCATATATGGTGGAGGTGGTCCAAAGGGTGTGTTCCAACCGTATCCGAAATGCGGGTGCATTGGGGGATACATGGGAGGGTAATGAAAATTGGGTCCAGGTGGACCTTGGGTCCACGGTTGTGGCCAACTCATCTGTCCACCCCTTCCTTGTTGTTTTCTGCGATAACTGCCTGCACTAGAGCCGCTACTTGCCGATGAGTCATCTTCTGATGATGCGCCTGACGTATCCACTCTTGTGGGTGGTTGGTAGTCGGCTTCAGCATACGGGTAAGTTTTGGCATAGGAAAATCTTTTCAAATCCTTCTGGAATTTGTTGATTTTGCTTTGAGTGAGGCCCTCTTTGTATTCGTTGATTTCTTTATTGGTTTCATCAAGCCGTTTTTTGTAGGAAGAGAGTGTGGCTTTGAAGTGAGTTTCTGTTGTTTGTATCTCAATAATGTAGGCGTCTGATGAAACCAATAAAGAAATCAACGAATACAAAGAGGGCCTCACTCAAAGCAAAATCAACAAATTCCAGAAGGATTTGAAAAGATTTTCCTACACCACAAGAGTGGATACGTCAGGCGCATCATCAGAAGATGACTCATCGGCAAGTAGCGGCTCCAGTGCAGAGACGCAGAGGGAACCAGGTACACTGGGAAGACGACCCACAACAAGGAGCACTGACAAGGAGCAAAACACGAGACCAACTACCAGGCCCGAGCACACGTTGAGCCTTATTACCAACCTTTCTACATATGCCCTAACATCAGCAGAAAAAGCAGTCCTAGAGAAAGGACTTGGCTATGCTCCAACAGCGAGACTCGATAAATTTCTACTACACTGCGAGTTAGCAGAGTTTTTCCGAAAACTGAAGCTAAAAGCTTTCTTTGAAAACTCTCCCTCCCAACAGAATCCAGAATCACAAGGGGATACTCCCTTCAGAGCCAAATCCACGTTCATACCACCACCAAGCACAGTACCTCCAGAAATACCTGTGTATGAACAAACAGTGTTCAAAGAGATTGAAGTATTGGAAGAACCCAACACTTTCCGAATACGAGCCGACTCGAACGCCAGGCTCTACAATCACTGAAAAACAACACCGAGATAATAATAAAACCAGCCGACAAAGGCGGGGGCACTGTTATACTCAACAAATCAGATTACCACTGTGAGTGCAACCGGTTACTCAATGACACTAAAAACTACGAACGATTGGCCAAGGATCCAAGTGAAGCACTGAAAACACGCATTCACACCCTCGTAGAAGATGCAGAAGTGAGGAGCCTGATCACCAAAAATGAGGCCAAATTCCTGACTAACACGCCAGGCACTATACCTTATTTCTACATTGTCCCAAAAATCCATAAAAACAAAACACCACCGCCGGGACGCCCAATTGTTTCAGGGATCGGTTCATTATTAGAACCCTTGTCTCGCTATTGTGACTACTTCTTACAACCTCTGGTACAAGCTACCAGCACCTATTTGAAAGACACAAAAGATCTATTAGGCCTGATAACGGACATTTCATACGATCCCAACACTTCACTGCTAGTGTGCTTGGATGTGGAGATCTTATACACCAGTCTCCCACAAGACGATACTCTCAGGGTACTAGCAAGCACCCTGCACAACTCGAATTGGCAATACAAAACCTCCAAATCCTTTGTTCTAGAATGTGCCACTCTAGCACTCAAAGAAAATTTCTTTGAATATGAAGGCAGAATTTACCTACAGAAGCACGGGACTTCCATGGGCAGCGTTCGCCCTAGCGTGGCAGGCCTATATGTGTACGACTTCGAGTCCCAACACCTACTACACGACAATCAACCACGAATTCCTCAAATCAAATTCTATAAGCGTTACATTGATGATATCTTTCTAATCTGGGAAGGAACAAGCGAATCCCTGCAAACTTTTTGTGACTGGCTCAACACATGCGACCCCAACCTTCGCTTCACTTACAATTCCCACAGACAACAGACCACATTTTTGGACTTAGACATTGAAGCAGCAGAGGGAGGTCTCAAGAGCAAAACACATTTTAAACCTACTGCTCGCAATTCTTTACTCCATTTCACCAGCTTCCATCCAAGACCACTTCGTGAAAATCTCCCTTACGGCCAATATCTCAGGCTACGCAGAAACTGTAGTGAAATCGAGGACTATAAGTCTCAAGCCATAGACCTGAGTAAAAACTGCGGCAACGTGGATATCCTAAAAGTATCACCAATAAAGCCAACAAGAGAGCCAGAAACCAAAACCGAGAAGCACTAATTGAAACCCAGACAAAGACCCCACACCAGTGCCACTTACATGTGTGACAACTTATAATAGTGTGACCAATAAAGTCTCACAAATCATCCGGAAACACTGGAAAATCCTGAAGACAGGTAACCTTGAGTGGGCGCCACCACTCCTTTCCAATAAAAGAGCAAGAACAATCAAAGATGCCATAGTGTCTACTAGACCGACACAACCACAACGAGCAACTAATACAGTTCTCAATGCCTGGGGGCTCCCAAGCATCATGGGCCATTACCCATGTGGGAGTTGCAGTGTATGCCACATCACAGAGACTGTAAAAACCTCACCCTGGAACCGGGAAAGACATGGGAACTAAGAAAACACACTAACTGTAACACTGAACATGTCATTTACCGCATCGTCTGCCCTTGTAACCTCATGTACATCGGGCATGACGAACCGCAAAATCAAAACCAGGATTTGCGAACATCGCAGCACCATACGGTGCAAGAAAAATACAACCAGAATGACAAATCACTTTCTAGAGGCAGGCCATACAACTAATGACATGCGATGGGTAGTCATAGAAGCGCTGGACCCTAACCTACCCAACATCCAAAGCCGCCTACTTGAGAAAGAACAAAGATGGATATATCGCCTGTCCAGCCATATCATTGGCTTGAACGACAATATTCCCTGGAATAGCCTTAGAAGATCCTAGATGTAGCGTCACCCATCTTTGATACCACACCTCCTTGATACAGTTATCATTACCTTGCAGAGAGATCTTAGATCCTCATTTCCCCTGGCACACCTACCCCATTAGAATCAGGACAGACCTGTAGAACCTCAGCCTTTCAACAATATCCCTGTATTCTCTGTCACCTTTCCCCCATACTGCTCGCACATTCCAACGAGCATTGCACCCTTATATGCGATGAGTTTAGGGTCCTCCATTCTCATTTAAGTACCTTAGAGTGCTCTACTCTTGCCACTCTGTTTCATTGTAGTGTCTCCACTTTAGCACTTTGCTAAGACATTTGTGCGGTCTCTGAGTAATATGTTGCTGACTGGGCATCTTCAGATACTTCTATAGCCTGAACGCACCCGCGATAAAGTGATCACTCTCCATATTACAGCTGTATTTCAGCCATGTCAGAGCATTCATGCGAAAAAGCGATCTCCTCCCATACTTCAGTTTTATTTCAGAATGCTCCACCATCGCTCCATCAAATAAGCAATGTCTATCATCACTTAGCTTCAGCGAGTTGCCACAGACTGCGCATGCGCAGCATCAGATACACTGAGAGCTAGTACGCACATGCAGAAAGAGTCACCATTCCAAAACCACGCATGCGCACACGCTTCAGCCATGCACAGCCCGACTTCAACATCCTCACTGGCACGTACTCCATGGCTCCAACTCCCTTATATACCGAGCCCTCACCGGCTCCCATTCTCATCCGGGGATGCCGAGAGACCAGAATAGGTTGCCTGCAGGTTCGCTCTGATACCAAGTAAGGTTGCGTCAGAGGCCACACTCACATGCTCTCCGTGAGCATTGTCTTTCTTCCAACGTAGAGGTTTCTCTCAACTCAGAGGTTTCCTTTCCCTTTTCTTCTTCCCCCTCAAGATCCGTAGATAGGAGCGAACTCCTCCCAAGCCCCGATCAGCTAAACACTCTCAATCATAGTGTAAGCTTTGCTTTCTGTTATTTGTGTCCTTTTGTTGTATCTTGTTTTTAACCAATCAGCGCGCCTCGATCGACAGCACAATGCCGGCTTCTTTATGAGTGCGCTCACCTTTTCGAATCATTTGTTAACGTTGTGGCCTGGCCAGCACCTAGTCACGCAACTATTGGATATAACGCAGTGACCACGGCCCTATATTGCCACTAAACTGCCGCACGTAAGCCTTAAAGCTTCATTCCAAAGCTATGTATGTTAAGCATGAGAGCTGCTGCACCAATGTTTGCATGCAGCACGTTCACCATACAGCCATGTCTTTCATTACAGCTACCATCACCAGGCAGGTCCTTTTGTAGGACTATAGCACCTAAGATTGCATTTTATGTTGCTTATGTGTCCGTCATAATCATGTATGCATGTATGTGCTTTTATCCACAGGTTTTATACTATATACGTGTCCGTAAGTACGTTGACACACAGTCCACACACCTTAGCGCGTGTGTAGGTACTATTTTTTATATAATTTTCTAAGCACTTTTTCACGTGGCAACCTTTCTTTTTGCCACTCACGTTACTTGCACGGTCCTGACGAAAGCCCCTCTTACTTCTCTGTGCGGGCTGAAACATGTAGACCCAACACACAGTCAACTATAAGATAATTAACTCTTTCCTAGTTGCATCACTTATTTTTAATGATATCCTGAGCCGCCATAAATAAATATAAATGAGGCAAGGATTCTCAGAGATATTTTTAATTCACATCACACTTTTGCACTACACCAGCTCCGCTGTAATCAGGCGTCGTAGCACAACCAGGGGGCATTCGGCCACCTGGTTGGGACCCCAATGATGAAGCATGACACCAACCAGGTTGGTGTGTGAGGGGTCTTTACCAACCTAGTGGGTTCTAACACTGCCTCCCAGTGATGGTGCCTCACATAGACAGGGTTCGTCCATAGTTGTTTAAAACTTATTATACAGGGGATCCGGATGCACCCTCTTTCTCCCTTGCTCTCCCCTTGTTTTTGATAAAATCTAAAAGTAACCATGTTTACGGACAGTCAATATGGGTACGGGGTTGTGCATAATTTTGGCCAACTGTGGATGCAGAGGGATTTCATGACTTCCTCAGGATCCCCAATCAAAAATGGACAGTTTGTCAAGGAATTATTGGAGGCAATACAATCACCAAAAGAATTGTCAGTGGTGAAATGTGCCGCACACCAGTCAGGAGATGACTGGGTGGAAGCTGGTAACAGATACGCAGACCTAATTGCTCAACACTGTGCCAGAAACAGATTGGCAGTAAACAGAAAAGTCGAAAAGATGGGAATCAGCTGCCAACTTATGCTATGTTCAACACCTGAAACATGGAATGATGTGAGACGATTGCAGTATGATGCTGAGGAGAGTGAAAGAGATGTTTGGATAAAAATAGGGTGTAGACGAAGAACAGATGATGACGTGTGGGTTTATTCAGATGGCAGACCAATCATGCCTGATTGCCTGATTTCACAAATGGCCAGAATGTATCACGGAGACACACATGTAGGGAGAGATGCCATGATTAGACTTTTCAGACAAAGTTGGTACAATCCAAAGTTTGGGGCTGCAGCAGAGAGTCTTTGCCAGAGGTGCTTAACTTGTCAAATGAATAATCCAGGAAGGAGAACAGTAATTGGTTTGGGAAAAATTGGAAAGGCAGAGGGTCCATTTGTGAGATTGCAGTTAGATTTCATTCAGTTACCACCATGTAAAGGACTGAAATATGTACTTGTCATAGTGTGTTTGTTTTCAAGGTGGGTGGAGGCTTACCCTACCAGGAGGAATGACAGCATAACAGTTGCAAAACTGTTGCTACGAGAACTTATTCCACGGTTCGGTTTTCCAGTAACTTTGGAATAAGATAGAGGGAGTCACTTCAATAACAATGTAATTCGAATAATCTGTGAAGCATTTAAAATTGAACAAAAATTGCACTGTGCGTACCGCCCAGAGGCTTCTGGAGTGGTTGAACAAATGAATGGCACAATAAAATCAAGATTGTCAAAGATGTGTGCATCCACATCGTTAGATTGGCCAGATGCGTTGCCTCTTGTCTTAATGGGACTCAGAAGCATTCCTGATAGAAATACAGGATTGAGGCCGCATGAAATCATCATGGGAAGAGCGATGAGACAAGCCCATGTACCTGGAAATAAACTGCTGAACATAACTGATGATATGGTTCTAGATTATTGCAAAGCATTGGCTGACCTCGTGCGTTCTGTCTTTCACCAGGTTGGAGAAGACACAGTTTCCAGGCAGCCTGAACAAGAGCATGATCTGAACCCCGGAGACTGGGTGGTAGTGAAGCATCACACCAGAGAAACGTGTTTATCACCCAGGTGGGGCGAACCTTGTCAGGTTATATTGGTTACAAACACAGCAGTGAAATGTGCAGGATTGCCTAATTGGATTCATGTAAGCCACACCAAAAGGGTGCCAGCTCCTGAAGAAAAAGATCCTCAGTCAGCATCAATAGCTGAGGATGCTGAAGGTTGGCCAGCTGAAAAATCCCAAGTGATAGATTCGGGAGAAGCTGAAGAAGAACAACCGAGCACAAGTCAGGACTGGATACCAGGGGTTGATATACCGGAAGTCTTCATCAAAACAAGAAGTAGAGCTAAATTAGAGGAAATTAGTGAGGACCAGATAGGTGAAGAAGAACCAGCTCAGGATAGGGAGATTGAAACAATAAGAGAACCTGAGAAGGCCCAGATAGGGAAAGGAAATTGGGCTCAAATTGACAACGAATCAACAAAATTTGAGCAGGGACAGACAGGTTCAGAAGAACGCGGTCAGGCTGCAGAAGTACAAAGTGCAATAAGCCCTGATCAGAACCAGTTAGAACAAGAAAAACACATTCAGGGAGAAGGAAACCAAGAAAACATCGAGCAAGAGAGCATCAAGCACGAAAACGTCAATCCTGAACAGGGTGAGTTAGTAGAAACTCACACTCAGGCAACTGAAGAAACAACAACAAGACCTGAACAAGTGCAGATAGAAGGGGAAACTGAAATAAAGGACAACCAATTTGTGCCACACCTTGAAAATAAAAGAGTTTTTGGAAAAGACTCGGAAGGTGAAGATACAGTGCAAACACAGAAAGTCAGAAAAGGTGATCATTGGCCTAGTGTCATTAAAAGAGTGAAATACCATATAGTAACACGAAGTGAAGATCCAGAACAAGTAAATGAAGTAACAAGCTTATCTGGACAAACAAGTGGGACTGAAATCCGAAAAAGCAAAAGATTGTAACTCGTGAATAATAAGTTTAAAGGTCCTGATTGGACTTATATAATCCTTGAAGACTACGAGAGTTCAGAGTCAAGTGAAAGTGGTGACGAAGGAACAAGTGCAGAACTGACTTATGAAAATGAAGTGAAACCACCTTGATAAAGATTAAAGTCTTGAAAGGAAAAAAGAAAAGAAGAAAAATCTTCTTTGTTATAATGGCTGATGACAGAGTTTCTGGGAGACCGAAACGGAAATGTTGTAAAAGATGCTGTGCTATATGCATATGTAGTCTGGTAGTGGTGCTTATAGTGTGGTTAGTTGTGATTGTAGCAATTCCTTACCTTGTGATAATGGATAAAAAGAATAACAACGATACTAAGGGAAGGATAGATAACATGAAAGGTGATAGAGTAGAAATAGAAGCAGAGGATGAACCAGATTTTCATCACGTTGTAACAGATAACGATACTAGTTTAAATGTTTTTACTAAATTATTGTTTCAGTACGTAGATACAATGGAAGTTAGTGACTGTTATGTCTGTATGAAGTTACCTCAATCAGTAGCAGAAGGTTTAACATATCATCATTTGCCTTTAACTTATGGTGTATCATGTAGTGTACTAACTAGTTTATTTTATAGAACAGGGAAACTTCAGTATTACTATTTAAATATAGATGTGATATTTTCGGAGGTTCCTATTCGAAAGAATTTGAACCCAGTGCTTAGTAGTCAAGATGCACAATTTATGGGAGAATTTTTCTTAACGATGAAGTCAATAGACATAACATATGCACATAGGAGCAATCTAACATGTTCATTACGTGAAGAAGAAAAGAGATTTTTAAACTTAGTTGAGAATAGAAGACAGAATTTCCAAAAGAAAGCGTCTGAGCATAAAGCTCATCTTCCACCTTGGACTGAGAAAGAGGGCATTTATACACCTGGCAAGGCTCAAGTTGCTATGGCTCTAGATTTTGTAAAGACAGGGAAAATTTGTCTGCATAGATTAAAGACTGAGGGGCATATTAGCAAGAACGGCGTTAAAATTATTGCCGCTTTAGCGGCAGGAAACTGCCGCTAAAGCGGCGATAATGGGCTTGATAATATGCCCTTGAGAATTCCAATAGAAGCCCAGGATCACAGCAGAACATGGGCTTCTATTGGTATTCTCAAGGGCATATTATCAAGCCCATTATCGCCGCTTTAGCGGCAGTTTCCTGCCGCTAAAGCGGCGATAATTTTAACGCCATTCTTGCTAATATGCCCCTGAATATAACAATGTTTTTATTGGTACCAGTGAATGTGAACATAATTTCTTAATTCTTGGAGGTTGTGGACTAAAAGGAGGAACAGATTCAGTTTTTTTCCTGGAATATATTATGTGTGTGGGAATAAGGCTTATTTTAGGCTTCCTGCACGGTGGTATGGAAGTTGTTATTTTGGAATAGTTTTTCCAAAAGTATACCACGTAAAAAGAAACACTGGGAGCAATGAAAATAATAGTGAATTAACACGTAGTAAAAGAGCTAGTTTTTCAGAAATTGTAGGTGATATATTTGGTGCATTGATACCTTCAGTGGGAATAATTCTGAACTCAAGGAAAATATGTAAATTGTCTACAGTGGTGGATCGTTTATCAACGGATACTGCTGGAGGAGTTCTAATGATTAATGCGGAGATGGTTGCGATTAGATCTATGGTTATGCAAAATCGACTTGCTCTTGATATAATATTAGCAAAAGAGTGCGGAGTCTGTAAATTGTTGAAAACAAAACATTGTTGCACGTATATTCCGTCCATCATCCCCTTTGGTTTTGCTATGTTCGCCCTAAGTTGGCAGGGTATGCCCAGACGTGGGTCCCTTGCTCACTTTGCCACTAGATTCAAGATAGCCTGGCTGATGACGGCTGTAAGCCAGAAACCAGTCCCAGGATGCTTGTTTCCAGTCCAGGGAAGACATGGCGTGGCAGTTCGGGCAGGACTGTTCCCATGAGGCACAGGGTCAGACTGATTTGCATATGGCCATGTCTGAACTGGGGTGGCGGAGTGAGCTAAAGAATGATGATGGATTAAACCCAGATCAGTTGACTGGGGGTGAGTGCTTGCAATGTTCAGCACTCCGTCCATCATCCCCTTTGGTTTTACTGTGTTCGCCCTAAGTTGGCAGGGTATGCCCAGACGTGGGTCCCTTGCTCACTTTAACACTGGATTCAAGATAGCCTGGCTGATGACGGCTGTAAGCCAGAAACCGGTCCCAGGATGCTTGTTTCCGGTCCAGGGAAGACATGGCTTGGCAGTTCGGGCTGGACTGTTCCCATGAGGCACAGGGTCAGACTGATTTGCATATGGCCATGTCTGAACTGGGGTGGCGGAGTGAGCTAAAGAATGATGATGGATTAAACCCAGATCAGTTGACTGGGGGTGAGTGCTTGCAATATTTAACACTCCGTCCATCATCCCCTTTGGTTTTGCACGTATATTCCTGACAAAAGTGCAGAAATCGGAACATATATAAAGAATATAACAAAACTTGAGAATGAACTGAAACCACTGGAAGTTGATAGTGTATGGGAAAGATTGACAAATAGCATTGCGTCAATTGGTACCTGGTTTACTAATGTAGCGAAAGGACTTATAGGTAAAATAATAGTACCCTTAGTAGGGATAGCAATAATAGTACTGTCAATAATGATATGGTGCAAATGTTGTAGAAAGAACGAAACATATAGGGTGACAGGAAAAGGCAAGAAACGGAAATTTGATGAAATTGAATTAGAAGATCTGAAAAGTGAAATATACAAGAAACTGAAAGGAGAGGATAAGAATAGACAATGTAAAAATGAAAATGTGACAAAAATATGTTAAGTTGGGATCTGGTTATAGGTAGTTTTGATGGCTCAGAAACGCCATCAGAGAGGGGATTGATGGAGCAAGGACTCACAATGAGACTTGCTCGTAAGCAATCTTCTCACAGTATTAATTAATTTGTACTAAAACCTTGTAATGTCTTTATTAATAATGTGCAAACACAACATTTTTTTATCCAGAAGATGCTTGCCTATGTGTTTTCCACTAATAAGTAATCCTCGTCTATTCCAAAATGGTCGCAAAAGCGCGGGAACTCTACTGCGCATGTGTCAACCATGTTGTTAGACCTGGCACCATTGGCGTGGATCTCCCTTCCATTTTTTGCTGTTGCCTCTTATGTTTTTGCTGGTTTTAGATGCTTTTGGGCACTGTGCCACTGATGTTCAGTGCCACAGTGCAAGTGCTCCCTATGGTAAATTGATGTATGGATTAGTGACTCCATGATTGGCTTGATTGGTTTACTTGTCAGACCCTAGTACAGTGCACTGCGTGTGCCCAGGGCTTGTAAATCCAATGCTGCTGGTGGGCTTGCAGCACTGGTTGTGCCACCCACCGGAGCAGCTTGTAAAGTGTGTCTCAGGCCTGCCATTGCAGAGCCTGTGTGCAGTCTGGTACTGCCATGTTGACTGGGCAAGTGCACCCACTTGCCAGTCCCTAAACCTTCCCTTTATACATATTAGTCACCCCTAAGGTAGGCCCAAGGGCAGGGTGCATTGTAGGTAAAAGGTAGGACATGCCCTGATGTGTGTTGCATGTCCTAATAGTGAATTACAGCCATTTTTGTTTTTCACTATTGCAAGGCTACCTGTTCCCCATAGGCCAGAATGGGCAGTTAGATTATTACATTTTATAATCCTAACTGACTCAGGGAAATAGGTAGAAATTCGAGTTTAGTATGCCTGAACTCAGAATGATAAAATACATCTTTTAGTGAAGTTGGTTTTAACATTCTGTGTTTGAAAATACCACTTTTAGAAAGTAGGTATTTTCTTGCCTAACTATCCAAGCCTGCCTCAGCTAGGTTGTGTATTCCTTGTCTGGAGTTTGAGTGACAGGGGCTGGGGGCTTCCAGGAGACAGGGTGAGTCAGCACAGGGCTGAATAGAGAGATCTGCATGCAGATAGAAGGGAGGAGTTGCACCTGGGACCTGAATAGGGCTGTGCCTTCCCTCCACAATCCTGGCTCCACCTCCTGTGGTGTGTCTGATGTCCCTGGCCTACACTGTGAAAGGAAAGAAGGAGTCTTGTCAACAAAGTGCTCCAGGACTGACCAGAACTGGTTTGGACTAGGCAAAGGCCTCTCTGCCTTCAGAGAACAAAGAGAAAAGTAGTATAAATATTGGGACCCAGACCCAAGAACTTTAGATCACTTCTGGGAATCAAGACGAACCTTTGCTGAGGAGAAGAACCAGGAAGCTGAAGGAGGAGACTACCCCTGTGCTGTGTGTTGGGGGTTGGCCTGCAGTGGTTGCTTCATTACCAAAGAAAGGAGAAAAGGACTGAGTGTGCTTTCTATCAACTTGAAGAAGAATCTCCAAGGGCTTGAACTAGAGCTTGCTTCCTGCCTGAAGTCTCAGGGATACAAGACTTCACCAACCAGCTCCCCCCCTGAATTCCCTTGCTGGGAATTGAAGTGCCTGCTGTTGTGCTGGGCCTTCTGAGAGACTGCGTGTCACTGGGAGCTGGAAACGCGACGCAACGACGAGAAGCGTGCTGCCGCCGCAGCCGCTGTCATCGCATCGCCGAGGAAGCGAGACGCCGCGGCCGCTGTCTCATCGCATCGCCGAAGCGCGGCGCATCGCCAGAGAAGCGGGACGCTGCCACAGAGGTCATCGTCGCATCACCGGAGAAGCGCGTCGCAGGGCCTGTCGCGGCTCCAAAGATCATTGAGTCGCCGCACGGCCGTCGGGCGTGCATGCATCTCACCAACGTTGTCGCATCGCAACCAAGACGCCATTTTGTCGCATCGCACCGGAGAAGAGTATCGCATCGAGGTGCCATCTTGTCGCATCGCACCGGAGAGCAGTAAGAAACCGACGCATCACCACCCCACACAGTAAGGAAGCGAGCATCAACTCCCCTGCGCAGCAGTAAGGAACTGACGCATCCACTCCCCTGAGTGTAAGGAACCGACGCATCACCTTCCCTGCGACCCTTTTGTTTTCTTTGCGTTACGCATTCAAGGTACATTGAGAGTAAAGTGTTGCATCTACAACTTGAGAGAACTGAGCTATTTTATAACATTTTAAAGTCTATTTTTGAGTACAGTATTGTGGATTTTTGTCGTTTGGTCTTGTGTTAATTCTATATAAAAATACTTATTTTTATAAATACAACCTGTGTGGTGTCCATCTGTAGTGTTGTCACTGTATTACTGTATGTGTTCACAAATGCTTTACACACTGCCTCTGAGATAAGCCTGCCTGCTCGTGCCAAGCTACCAAGGGGGTGAGCAGGGATTATTTTAGGAGTGTAGCCCCTTACCCTGACTAGACGCAAGGGTCCCTATTTGTCACAGGTACCTACCTATGCCAACTAGAGACCCCCAAATCTAACATTGGTGGTCAGCGGTGAGGATTTGGACTTGCATTTGTGATTCATATACAGTGAACTCTACGACACAGGAATCCAGGACAAGGCCCTCGACTGGATCTGCTCCTTCCTCTCCGGCAGGACGCACCGGGTCAGACTCCCCCCTTTCCTCTCGGACCCCACACCTACCACCTGCGGAGTCCCCCAGGGCTCCTCCCTCAGCCCGACGCTCTTCAACGTCTACATGGCTCCACTTGCCCCCATCGTCAGAACCTACAAACTCAACATCGTGTCATACGCAGACGACACCCAGCTCATCCTCTCCCTATCCAACGAGCCCAACACCGCCAGACGCAACTTTCGAGAAGGCATGGAAGCCGTCGCCAAATGGATGAAAAACAGCTGCCTACAACTAAACACCAACAAAACAGAAGTACTCATCATGGGCCCAAACCCCAATGCCTGGAGCGACACCTGGTGGCCCCCCGCCCTCGGAAACCCACCAACCCCCACAGACCATGCACGCAACCTGGGAATCATCCTGGACTCCGAGCTCAAAATGGACCGCCAGATCAACTCTGTCTCGTCTTCCTGCTTCCACACCCTCCACCTCCTTCGTAAGACCTTCAAATGGATCCCCCTCGAACACTGAAAGACCGTCACTCACGCCCTGGTCACCAGCAGACTCGACTACGGCAACGCACTCTATGCCGGAATAAACAAAAACCTCACCCGCAAGCTACAGAACATCCAGAAAGCCACCGCAAGACTGGTCCTCAACCTGCCAAAACACTGCCACATCTCCCAGCACCTGCGCACACTCCACTGGCTCCCCGTCGAGGCGAGAATCACCTTCAAGATGCTCACTCACGCACACAAGGCCCTCCACGGCACCGGACCAGCATACCTGAACAGCCGACTCAAATTCCACGCACCCCAAACGACCCTACGATCAGCCCAGCTCTCCTAATCCGTGGTCCCCAGCACCAGAAAGACCAGATCGGGAGGCCGCTCCTTCTCCTTCCTCGCGGCCAAAGCATGGAACGCCCTTCCGCTCCACCTCAGACAGACAACATCGCTCCCCATCTTCGCAAGAAACCTCAAAACCTGGCTCTTCGACAGACCCCTCCTTGATGGAATGGAACCTGCACCCCCCACCCCTAGCGCCTTGAGACCCTTACGGGTGAGTAGTCGTGCTTTAACAAACCCCTGATTGATTGATTGATTGATTGATTAGTGTACACTACTAGTGAGTGCAAACCTTAACGCAACCACATACTTTTTGAGAATTTTTCCTTGGAACTTCTTTTCTATTTTTGATTCTTGAGAACTACCAGTCTTTTTGCCACCATGAGCAAGTCAGCATCCATAGTATCTGTAGACATCATATTGGAAGAAGAGAGAATTGATACTTACACTGTGCCTTATCTCAAAGCTTTGTGCAATAAATTTAAAATCTCTGTGAAAGGCCTCACCAGGAAAGAGGAATACCAGAAGGCGCTGAGGGCCTGGGTAGAATCTAGGAATGCCAGTGAGCATCCTGAGGAGCCAGTAGTGGAGGCAGAGGATTTAAATGAGCAACTTGAGGGCCAGTGGGCCTAACTGGAGGGAAAGCACCTTCAGGGGCGGGCAGCAGTGTTTCTTCCAAAGGGTTGTCCCCAGGAGAGCTGGAGGACAGAGCAAGGGAGAGGATGCATAAATTGGAGCTAGCTAGGCTCAAAATGGATGGTCAGAAAGACATAGAGAGCAAGAAAATAGAGCTTGGGATGGAATTAGAAATGAAGAAGTTAGCCTTAGAGGAAAAGAGAATGCATTTTGAGCATGAGAGAGGATTGAGGGAATTGGAACTCAAGGCCAAAAAGTTAGAGGTTCCTCCCTCTGGTGGCAGCACACCGCCAGTGCATGCAGAAGCAAGAACCTACGTTCCCAAAGATGTAGTTAAAGATTTCCACAAGAATGAGGATATTGGTCAGTGGTTTAGGGCTTATGAAGCTGCAATGTTGGCCCACCGGGTCCCTGAGAAGGATTGGGGAGCGGGGTTGTGGGGCCGCTTTGTTAGTGATGGGAGGGACACTTTGTTGGATTTGCCTACAGAGGAGCAGATGTCCTATACCCACATGAAGGGAGCCCTAATGTCCAGATTTGGTTTGACCCCAGAGCTATACAGACAAAGGTTTAGAAATTGCAGAAAACTGGAGTCTACCACTTGGGTGGAATATCTGTCTTTCTTTTGCAGAGCATGGATGGTTGGGTGAAGGGTAGCAAAGTGGATAATTTTGAGGCGCTCTATGATTTGTTTGCATGGGAGCACTTGTCAAATAACTGTTTTCCAGAGCTACGCCAGCATCTTATTGATAGTAAGCTGACTAACCCTAGGAAGCTTGCTGAGGAGGCGGACCGCTGGGTGAGCACCCGGGTCCAGAAGGGTCATGTGGAGACTTCGCCAAAGGTGGGCAGGGTCCCCAGCAGAAGAGTGGGGGGACAAGGGTAAACAGAGGGAGTTCCAGAAAGGGCCCCAAAGTAATCCCCAAGGGAACCAAGGGAAGGGTTCCCAGCCTCCCCCTGAGAAGAAGGCAGTGGCCCCGACAGATAAGCCTGTTCACAAGGGGCCCAAGACCTGTTTTAAGTGTGGTCTAGTAGGCCACTGTTCTTATGATGCCAGATGTCCCTTGTATGGGAAGACAGCACCCACTGGTGCACCACCCCGGCAGTTGGCTAGTGTAGCCCTGGGGGTGGAGATGGGTGCCCAGGGTGGGTGGGGTCCCGCAGAGATATCCCTTGTCCCTTTAGGAGAGTGTGAGGTGGTCCCCAGGACCCAGCTGCCTGATAACACTAAAAAGTACAGGCAGTGGGTGACCATCAATGGCAAGAGGGTGGAAGCTCTTAGAGACACCGAAGCCAGTGTGACAGCTGTCAGTTGTCGGTTGGTGTCTGAAGAGCAGGTAGTCCCCAATGCATTTTACCCAGTTGTTGCCGCTGACAACACAGAGAGCCACTGCAAGGTGGCACAGGTTCCCTTTGAGTGGGGGGGTCTCAGGGACTCTTCAAGTAGCTGTGAGGCCAGCCATGCCTGTTGAATGTCTGTTAGGTAACGATTTGGAGAGCTCCCCTTGGGCTAAGGTGGAGCGAAGAGCTCATTTAGAGATGTTGGGTTTGCCTGAGTGGGCCTGCATGACCACTCGGTCTATGGCAGCCAGTAAGGGTGTTCCAGAGGACCTGGAGCCTGGGAAAATGGCCCAGGTGCCTGCCTTAAAGAGAAGAGGTAGGGGGCACGGGAAACCGGCCCCTGAGATTCCCACGGCCCAGGAGGAGGCAGACCCTGAGGGGGATGCCCTGGAGCCTACCGGGGAAGAGATTGCTGAACTCGGAGACCTGCCTGAGCTGACCCATTGGCAGCAGGAAGGAGGTCCCTCCAGGGAAGAGTTCTGTGAGGAGCAGAACAAGTCCCCTTCTCTTGTGGGTTTGCGGCAGCAGGCTGCAAACCAGGCAGCAGGTGATCAGTCTGGATCACATTGGATCTACTGGGAGAATGGTCTCCTGTATAGTGAGCCTAAGGTTGCTGAGCCTGGGTCAGCCCGTGTGCTGGTGGTACCCCAGCGCTTCAGAGCCTTCCTACTGGGGCTGGCTCATGATGTGCCTTTAGCAGGACATTTGGGGGCAGGACAAGACCTTTGAAAGGCTTGTCACCCACTTTTATTGGCCCCAAATGCGCAAGAGTTCAGACACTCATTGCAGGACCTGTCAGACTTGCCAGGCAAGTGGAAAGAGTGGGAGGAAGCGCAAGGCTCCTCTCCAGCCATTCCCTGTGGTCAGCACCCCTTTGAAAGGGTGGGCATTGACATTGTGGGGCCTCTGGATCCCAAGACAGCCATGGGCAACAGGTTCATCCTGGTCTTGGTGGACCATGCCACCCGGTACCCGGAAGCCATCCCTCTCAGGACAGTGACGGCCCCCATGGTGGGAGGTGCACTGATGGGTATTTTCTCCCGCGTGGGGTTTCCCAGAGAGGTGGTGTCAGACCGAGGTACCAACTTCATTTCTAAGTATATGAAGTCCCTGTGGCAGGAGTGTGGTGTAACCTACCAGTTCACCACTCCTTACCACCCCCAAGGTAATGGGCTGGTTGAGAGATTCAACCGGACCCTCAAAGGCATGATTATGGGTCTTAAGGAACCCATGAGGTGTAAGTGGGACGTCCTCTTACCATGCCTTCTCTTTGCATACCGTGAGGTGCCACAGAAGTCCCTAGGGTTCAGCCCCTTTGAACTTCTCTATGGTCACCCAGTGAGAGGACCTTTGAGTTTGGTCAAGGAAGGCTGGGAGCAATCTCCCAGGAAACCTCCCCAGGATGTATACAGGTACATGCTGGCCTTCAGGAACCAAACTAGGCGATTCAGAAAACTCGCTGAGGTGAATCTGGAAGCCAGCCAGGAGGAGATGAAGCGGTGGTACGACCAGAATGCCACTCTGGTTGAGCTTCAGCCTGGTCAGAAAGTGTGGGTCATGGCCCCAGTGGAGCCCTGTGCGCTCCAGGATAAGTGGACCGGACCATTTGAGGTGGTGGAGCGCAAGAGTCCGGTTACCTACTTGGTGGACTTGCGGTCTCCCAGGAACCCCTGCGGGTCCTGCATGTCAACCGCCTGAAGCCCCACTTAGAGAGGTCCAAAGTGGGCATGCTCTTAGCAACAGATGCTGGAACGGAGGAGGAGACTGAGCCTCTTCCTGACCTTCTGTCTGCAACAGAGCAAGATGGGTCAGTGGATGGAGTGAACCTCTCTTCCACCCTGACCCCTGAGCAGCAGAATGACTGTCACCAGTTGCTGGGACAGTTTTCCGACCTGTTCTCCCTAATTCCCAGTGTCACTGATTGGTGCGTCCATGATGTAGACACTGGGGACAGTCCTCCTGTCAAGCACAAAACTTACAGGGTGACTGACAGGGTGAGAGCTTGCATCAAGGAAGAGGTCTCCAAGATGCTTGGGGTTGATTGAGTCCTCTAACAGTCCTTGGGCCAGCCCAGTGGTCTTGGTCCCAAAGGCTGCCGCACCGGGTGTCTCACCAGAGCTGAGGTTCTGTGTGGACTACCGAGGGCTCAATTCAGTCACCAGGACTGACGCGCACCCCATCCCCAGAGCTGATGAGCTCATTGATCGGTTAGGGGCTGCCCGGTACCTCAGCACGTTTGACTTAACGTCTGGGTACTGGCAGATCGCCTTGACTGATGGGGCAGAGAGAGGTCAGCATTCTCCATACCAGATGGGCACTACCAATTCCGGGTTATGCCCTTTGGGATGAATAATGCCCCTGCCACCTTTCAGAGGTTGGTCAACCAGGTGTTGGCTGGACTGGAAGAGTTCAGTGCCGCCTACCTGGATGACATTGCAGTGTTCAGCGCCAGTTGGGAAGAACATCTGCGCCACCTCTGGGAAGTGTTGATGGCGCTGCGGAGAGCAGGCCTCACAATCAAGGCGAGTAAGTGCCAGATCGGGCAGGGTTCCGTGGTGTACTTGGGACACCAGGTTGGGAGCGGCCAGGTGGCGCCCCTACAGCCCAAGATTGAGACCATCCTGACTTGGGAACCCCCAAGACCCAGACAGAGGTGAGAGCCTTTTTAGGACTCACTGGGTATTACATGAGGTTTGTCAAGGGGTATGGCAGCATTGTTGCACCCTTGACAGAGCTGACTTCCAGGAAGCAGCCCAAGAGAGTGATTTGGACTGACACCTGTCAGAGAGCTTTTGATGCACTGAAGACTGCCATGTGCACGGCGCCCGTGCTCCTGGCACCCAACTTCTCAAAAGAGTTTATTGTGCAAACAGACGCTTCAGAGCATGGTGTGGGGGCTGTTTTGTCACAGATTAATGAGGAGGGCCTAAATCAACCTGTAGCCTTCATCAGTAGGAGGTTACTTCCACGGGAACAGAGGTGGAGTGCAATTGAGCGTGAGGCATTTGCTGTGGTCTGGGCACTGAAGAAGTTGAGACCATACTTGTTTGGGACTCACTTCTGGGTTCAGACAGACCACAGGCCCCTCAGATGGCTGATGCAGATGAGGGGTGAGAATCCAAAGCTGTTGAGGTGGTCCATATCCCTACAGGGGATGGACTTTACAGTGGAACACCGCCCTGGTACAGAACACGCCAATGCTGATGGTCTGTCCAGATTTTTCGCCTTAGTGATGAGAACTCCCCGGAGGTAGGGTAGTTCTCCCCACATTTCAGCTGGAGGGGACACGTGTTAGACCTGGCACCATTGGCGTGGGTCTCCCTTCCATTTTTTGCTGTTGCCTCTTATGTTTTTGCTGGTTTTAGATGCTTTTGGGCACTGTGCCACTGCTGTTCAGTGCCACAGTGCAAGTGCTCCCTATGGTAAATTGATGTATGGATTAGTGACTCCATGATTGGCTTGATTGGTTTACTTGTCAGACCCTAGTACAGTGCACTGCGTGTACCCAGGGCTTGTAAATCCAATGCTGCTGGTGGGCTTGCAGCACTGGTTGTGCCACCCACCGGAGCAGCTTGTAAAGTGTGTCTCAGGCCTGCCATTGCAGAGCCTGTGTGCAGTCTGGTACTGCCATGTTGACTGGGCAAGTGCACCCACTTGCCAGTCCCTAAACCTTCCCTTTTATACATATTAGTCACCCCTAAGGTAGGCCCAAGGGCAGGGTGCATTGTAGGTAAAAGGTAGGACATGCCCTGATGTGTGTGGCATGTCCTAATAGTGAATTACAGCCATTTTTGTTTTTCATTATTGCAAGGCTACCTGTTCCCCATAGGCCAGAATGGGCAGTTAGATTATTACATCTTATAATCCTAACTGACTCAGGGAACTAGGTAGAAATTTGAGTTTAGTATGCCTGAACTCAGAATGATAAAATACATCTTTTAGTGAAGTTGGTTTTAACATTCTGTGTTTGAAAATACCACTTTTAGAAAGTAGGTATTTTCTTGCCTAACTATCCAAGCCTGCCTCAGCTAGGTTGTGTATTCCTTGTCTGGAGTTTGAGTGACAGGGGCTGGGGGCTTCCAGGAGACAGGGTGTGTCAACACAGGGCTGAATAGAGAGATCTGCATGCAGATAGAAGGGAGGAGTTGCACCTGGGACCTGAATAGGGCTGTGCCTTCCCTCCACAATCCTGGCTCCACCTCCTGTGGTGTGTCTGATGTCCCTGGCCTACACTGTGAAAGGAAAGAAGGAGTCTTGTCAACAAAATGCTCCAGGACTGACCAGAACTGGTTTGGACTAGGCAAAGGCCTCTCTGCCTTCAGAGAACAAAGAGAAAAGTAGTATAAATATTGGGACCCAGACCCAAGAACTTTAGATCACTTCTGGGAATCAAGACGAACCTTTGCTGAGGAGAAGAACCAGGAAGCTGAAGGAGGAGACTACCCCTGTGCTGTGTGTTGGGGGTTGGCCTGCAGTGGTTGCTTCATTACCAAAGAAAGGAGAAAAGGACTGAGTGTGCTTTCTATCAATTTGAAGAAGAATCTCCAAGGGCTTGAACTAGAGCTTGCCTTCCGCCTGAAGTCTCAGGGATACAAGACTTCACCAACCAGCTCCCCCCCTGAATTCCCTTGCTGGGAATTGAAGTGCCTGCTGTTGTGCTGGGCCTTCTGAGAGACCGCGTGTCGCTGGGAGCTGGAAGCGCGATGCAACGACGAGAAGCATGTCGCCGCCGCTGTCATCGCATCGCCGAGGAAGCGAGACGCCGCGGCCGCTGTCATCATCGCATCGCTGAAGCGCGGCGCATCGCCGGAGAAGCGGGACGCTGCCACAGAGGTCATCGTCGCATCACCGGAGAAGCGCTTCGCAGGGCCTGTCGCGGCTCCAAAGATCATCGAGTCGCCGCACGGCCGTCGGGCGTGCACGCATCGCACCAACGTTGTCGCATCGCAACCAAGACGCAATTTTGTCGCATCGCACCGGAGAAGAGTATCGCATCGAGGTGCCATCTTGTCGCATCGCACCGGAGAGCAGTAAGAAACCGACGCATCACCTCCCCACACAGTAAGGAACCGACGCATCCACTCCCCTGAGTGTAAGGAACTGACGCATCACCTTCCCTGCGACCCTTTTGTTTTCTTTGCGTTACGCATTCAAGGTACATTGAGAGTAAAGTGTCGCATCTACAACTTGAGAGAACTGAGCTATTTTATAACATTTTAAAGTCTATTTTTGAGTACAGTATTGTGGATTTTTGTCGTTTGGTCTTGTGTTAAGTCTATATAAAAATACTTATTTTTATAAATACAACCTGTGTGGTGTCCATCTGTAGTGTTGTCACTGTATTACTGTATGTGTTCACAAATGCTTTACACACTGCCTCTGAGATAAGCCTGCCTGCTCGTGCCAAGCTACCAAGGGGGTGAGCAGGGGTTATTTTAGGAGTGTAGCCCCTTACCCTGACTAGACGCAAGGGTCCCTATTTGTCACAGGTACCTACCTATGCCAACTAGAGACCCCCAAATCTAACACATGTCATGTGGTATGACGTCTTTCTTTGCTTGGAGGGAATCTTTTGCTTCTGCGCGGAGTATGCTAAAATGGCTGCTTAATCTTCTCACATGCTAAAGCTTTCTCATTGCTGCAATTAATAATGTGGTATTCTAACGCTACTAATGCGGGATAGACATTTATAATTAAATGGGAGTAGAGTAGAAGTAGGTGGTATACAGTGAAAACATTTATTTTTGATTTTAATGTGTTTTTTTTTTTTTTTCTTTGATTTTCTATTAGTTCCTAAAGTGGGCCTGGGTTGACTAAACGGCAGCTCAAGAAACCATGTTATTTGCGCATGCGCCCTGAAAACTAACAAAGGAAAGCGATGAAGTCAACTTGGAAGATGTCCAAGGACATGACCTGCTGATCACCTTCACAGTTCATCCGAGATGTCCTACAAATTGATACATTTTGTATACACTTTGTATTAAAATTGTCGTAAGACGGGTGGGAAATAAAGCAAATGTATTAATTGAGAGGGGCGGTATTTTAAAAACAATGGGCTTAAAGAAATTTAACTAAATTGACATGGTGTGAGGATCAACCCCCTGTCCCTGTCCAATCAGAAATAGTGGGCCCATAATTTTGAAACATTAATGGGAGGTACCTGGGCATATAAGAGTATAATAGATATAGAATTAGCTAATTAGCTAGAGCAGTGGAGAGTAGAGTGCTGAGCTTAGGAGCAGCACACAGCGCTTTTAGGACCACAGAACGAGCTGATCGATTGCAGACTGAACCGCTGTCCAAAGAGGTCCTGAGGTGGGGGCGGCGGATTCCATTAGAAAGAAGACACGGAAGAATCGAGGAGGAGCGAAGTGTCAGAGAGGGGAACGACGCAGGCGTCGTTGGTAGCGAGGTCACCTATGCTGTCCCGAACCCGGTCCGGAGGTCTTTGGTCTTCATCTTTCTTGGGACCCTTTTCCAACTCCTTGGCCAAGGGGTTTGGTACTCACACTTTTAGGTAACTATAAAGGCGTAATCTTTAGTTTGTACTGCTGTCTCTATCTTCTCCTTTCTGAGGGGCCGTCATTTGTGATCAATAGGTGAAAATAGTATGCTTACTCCTTGATATGCGATTAAGTATTATGTGGATTGCAATTTACTCTGCTAAAGAATTTAGATAAACATTTTAAAACTTCCTGAGTCAGTGGTTATTTCAGGTGTTTTATGAAATTGTATTTGTATGATCTCATTTCATCCCCAATTATCAAAGGTCCGTTGGTAAGTCATTACTCTTCAATCAGGAAAGGTAATTGGTAGCAGGGATTTTGATAAAGAGTACAACTGATTTCCCCCCAGCGGTGATTGCTAGTTAGTGTGAATGAATGGGCCCAGGTGAGTATTCAGTGTATGAATGTTTGTTGCTAGTAACCCGCTTGATCACCAGTGAAGTGCTACTTTCGTTTTCTCATCTTTCTTTGAACAACATTGTTTTCCCTGGGTGGGGAAGTGCACAATTCCTGGAGGTACTGCAATACCTGGTTGATGCGTAGAGTGGAAAACGGTTAATGTGATCCTTATCAGCTGTCTTACTTATTTTAATTTATAAAATGTGTACAGCAGCTCTGTGTTCAGGGATGCGGTCTTTTTAAACCATGCTTCTTATGTTTTGTAAGAATATAAGCAATGCACATTGAAAAGGTTCCCTTCCGGGCCCTGTAGTCATGTCCTTAACTTTTCAGGCAAAAACACTCATTGATTTCTGAATAATAAGTGTAAAAGTGTTAATGTAACCATGTTGTTCCTACTTACATTTCACATGCTTAACTTAATCTTGCATTGCCTATCAATCAATCAATCAATCAATCATGTCACTTATAAAGCGCACTACATACCCGCGAGGGTCTCAAGGCGCTGGGGGAAGAGGGGGGTGGTGCTGCTACTGATCGAAGATCCAGGTCTTGAGGAGTCTTCTGAAGGCCAGTAGGTCTTGGGTCTGTCGGAGGTTGGTGGGGAGGGTGTTCCAGGTCTTGGCGGCGAGGTGGGAGAAGGATCTGCCGCCGGCGGTCGTTTTCCGGATGCGGGGGACTGTGGCGAGGGCGAGGCTGGTCGAGCGGAGCTGGCGGGTGGGGGTGTAGAAGCTGAGTCGCTCTGTTGAGGTAGGCTGGTCCGGAGTTGTGGAGTGCTTTGTGTGCGTGGGTGAGGAGCTTGAAGGTTATCCTCTTGTTGATAGGGAGCCAGTGCAGGTCTCTCAGGTGGGGTGTGATGTGGCTGCGTCGGGGATGTCGAGGATAAGACGTGCAGAGGCGTTCTGGATGCGTTGCAGCCGTCTCAGGAGCTTAGCCGTCGTTCCTGCGTAGAGGGCGTTTCCGTAGTCCAGCCTGCTGGTGACGAGGGCCTGGGTGACTGTTTTTCTTGTTTCGGTGGGGATCCACTTGAAGATCCTGCGGAGCATTCGGAGGATGTTGAAGCAGGATGAGGAAACGGCGTTGACCTGCTTAGTCATGGAGAGGGTGGGGTCGAGGATGACCCCTAGGTTGCGTCACGTGGTCGGTGGGTGGCGGGGCTGTTCCCAGTGATGTTGGCCACCAGGAGTCGTCCCAGGCTGAAGGGTTGGAACCAAGGATGAGGACCTCCGTCTTGTCCGAGTTCAGCTTCAGGCGGCTGGTCCTCATCCATTCGGCGACGGCCTTCATTCCTTCGGTGGAGGTGGGCTTTGGCGGTGTGAGGGTCTTTGGTGAGGAGAGGATCAGCTGGGTGTCGTCGGCCTAGGAGATGATGTTGAGGTTGTGCTGTCGGGCGACGTGGGCGAGGGGTGCCATGTAGATGTTGAACAGCGTTGGGCTGAGGGAGGAGCCTTGGGGTACGCCGCAGATGATCTTGGTGGCCTTGGATCGGAAGGAGGCGAGGCGGACGCTTTGTGTTCTGCCGGAAAGGAAGGATGTGGTCCAGTCCAGGGCCTTCTCTTGGATCCCGGCGTCGTGAAGGCGTGTTCGTAGTGTGTGGTGGCAGACCGTGTCGAAGGCGGCTGATAGGTCCAGGAGGATGAGGGCTGCTGTTTCTCCGTTGTCTAGCAGGGTCCTGATGTCATCGGTGGCGGCGATGAGGGCGGTTTCGGTGCTGTGGTTGCTGCGGAAGCCGGACTGGGAAGGGTCCAGGATGTTGTTCTCCTCAAGGTAGCGGGTCAGTTGTTTGTTGACGATTTTCTTGGTGACCTTCGCGGGGAACGGGAGCAGAGAGATGGGTCGGAAGTTCTTGAGGTCCTTGGGGTCTGCCTTGGGTTTCTTGAGTAAGGCGGTGATCTCGGCGTGCTTCCAGCTTTCCGGGAAGGTTGCTGTCTCGAAGGAGATGTTGATTATTTTCCGGAGATGGGGCGCGATGGCTGTACTGGCTTTGTTGAAGATGTGGTGAGGGCACGGGTCTAGCGGTGAACCGGAGTGGATGGTGTCTCATGATCTCGCTGGTGTCCTCGTCGTTGATGTTGGTCCAGGAGAGCAGGCGGTTGGTGGTTGTGGGGGCAGTGGTCTCGGTGGTTGCCGGGCGGTCGTGGTGTTGAAGCTGTCGTGGATGTCGGCGATTTTGCGGTGGAAGAAGGTGGCCAGTGAGTCGCACAGGTCTCGCGACGGCTGGATGTCGTTGGTGTTGGAGCTGGGGTTGGAGAGTTCCTTCACGATGTTGAAGAGCTCTTTGCTGTTGTGTGCGTTGTTGTCTAGGCGGTCTTTGAGTGAGGCCCTTTGGCGGATCTGATGAGGTGATGGTGACTGCGGGTGGCGCTCTTGTGGGCGGCGTAGCTGTCCGCTGTCCGTTCGTGGAGCCAGATCTTCTCCAGTTTTCGGCATGTTCGTTTGGAGGCCTGGAGGTTTTCGGTGAACCAGGTGGCTTTCTTGCTGGTGTGGCTGTTGGGCGGATACTTGAGCGGGGCGAGGGTGTTGGCGCAGTCGCCGATCCACTGTCTGAGGTTGCGGGCGGCGGTGTCGGGGTCGGAGGGTTCGGCGGGTGGGCTCAGGGCGAGGTTGTGGTTAGCTGGTCTTCCGTGACTCTGCTCCAGCAGCGGCGAGGCATTTGTTCGGTGCGGTGGTGCGTGGTGGGCTTCCTGTAGGTGAAGTGGATGCAGTGGTGGTCAGTCCAGTGGGGTTCGGAGGTGTGGTTGAAGGAGACGTGTGGGCTTGCGGAAAAGATGGAGTCTAGCGTGTGGCCGGCGGCGTGTGTGGGTGTAGTCACGAGCTGTCTGAGTCCGAGGGTGGCGAGGTTGTCGATCAGGGTGGTGGAGTTGGTGTCCTTGTTGTTCTCGAGGTGGAAGTTCAGGTCCCCGAGGAGGATGTAGTCCGTGGAGGCGATGGCGTGTGTGCTGACGAAGTCAGCGATGGAATCGCTGAACTGTGGTCGGGGTCCGGGGGTCTGTAGATGAGGGTTCCTCTGAGGGTGGTGTTGGGATCGGTGTGGATCTGGAAGTGCATGTGTTCGGCGGTGCTGAGGGTGTCGTCGGTGTTGGTTGAGACTCTGAGGGTGTTCCTGTGGACGATGGCGATGCCTCCTCCGACTCCATTGGTGCGGTCCCTGCGGGTGATCTTGTATCCGTCCGGGATGGCAATGGCGATGTCGGGGGCTGAAGCGGGATTCAGCCAGGTCTCCGTCAGGAATGCGACGTCTGGGGAGGTTGAGTCGAGAAGGTCCCAGAGTTCGATGGCGTGTTTGCGGGCGGAGCGGGTGTTGAGGAGGATGCATCTGAGGTAGTTGGGTTCTTTCCTGGGCGGTGGTTTGGCGGGGCGGGTGCTGGTGAAGCTGCAGTTCCGGCAGGTGAAGGGCCCTTGGGTGCGCTTCGGGGTGGCCTGGTAGCAGGCGTGATCTTTTCATGGGTTCAGTGCGTGGAGGGTGCTGGCGTCGTATCGGCGGCTGTTGATGTGGCGGGCGCGGGGGATGCCCGGACCAGGGGGTCTGGCGCTGGGCGCGGTCACGGCGCGGACGGGCGCAGACGGGCTTGCCTTAGGCGCGCCTTCGGCGCGCCAGTGGCGCGGCCGCCATAAATGAGGAGGTGGGAGGGAGGAGCAGGGAATGGGGCAGCGAATGGGCAGTGAGGGGGCGGGGCCGCAGGGGCGCAGCGGCGGGAAACAGGCACAGAAGGGAAAACGAGCACAATCAGGGCATCAAGGGGGCACAGAAAGGAGAAAAAAACGAGCACAATCAGGGGCAGCAAGGTGGCACAGAAAGGAGAAAAAAACGAGCACAATCAGGGGCAGCAAGGGGGCACAGAAAGGAAAACGAGCACAATCAGGGGCAGCAAGGGGGGGCACAGAAAGGAAAACGAGCACAATCAGGGGCAGCAAGGGGGGCACAGAAAGGAAAAACGAGCACAATCAGGGGCAGCAAGGGGGCACAGAAAGGAGAAAAAAACGAGCACAATCAGGGGCAGCAAGGGGGCACAGAAAGGAAAAACGAGCACAATCAGGGGCAGCAAGGGGGGCACAGAAAGGAAAACGAGCACAATCAGGGGCAGCAAGGGGGCACAGAAAGGAAAACGAGCACAATCAGGGGCAGCAAGGGGGGCACAGAAAGGAAAAACGAGCACAATCAGGGGCAGCAGCAGGGCACACAGACGGAGCTGTGTGGTGGGGGAGCGACCTACCAGTCAAGGTCAGGGTCGCTCTCTTCACCACGCAGCGGCCGCCATAAATGGGGCGGTGGGAGGGAGGAGCAGGGAATGGGGCAGCGAATGGGCAGTGAGGGGGCGGGGCCGCAGGCGCAGCGGCGGGAAACAGGCACAGAAGGGAAAACAAGCACAATCAGGGCATCAAGGGGGCACAGAAAGGAGAAAAAAACGAGCACAATCAGGGGCAGCAAGGGGGCACAGAAAGGAGAAAAACGAGCACAATCAGGGGCAGCAAGGGGGCACAGAAAGGAAAAACGAGCACAATCAGGGGCAGCAAGGGGGGCACAGAAAGGAAAAACGAGCACAATCAGGGGCAGCAAGGGGGGGCACAGAAAGGAAAAACGAGCACAATCAGGGGCAGCAAGGGGGCACAGAAGGAGAGAAAAAAACGAGCACAATCAGGGGCAGCAAGGGGGCACAGAAAGGAAAACGAGCACAATCAGGGGCAGCAAGGGGGGCACAGAAAGGAAAAACGAGCACAATCAGGGGCAGCAAGGGGGCACAGAAAGGAAAAACAAGCACAATCAGGGGCAGCAAGGGGGGCACAGAAAGGAAAAACGAGCACAATCAGGGGCAGCAGCAGGGCACACAGACGGAGCTGTGTGGTGGGGAGCGACCTACCAGTCAAGGTCAGGGGTCGCTCTCTTCACCACGCAGCGGCCGCCATAAATGTGGAGGTGGGAGGGAGGAGCAGGGAATGGGGCAGCGAATGGGCAGTGAGGGGGCGGGGCCGCAGGGCGCAGCGGCGGGAAACAGGCACAGAAGGGAAAACGAGCACAATCAGGGCATCAAGGGGGCACAGAAAGGAGAAAAAACGAGTACAATCAGGGGCAGCAAGGGGGCACAGAAAGGAGAAAAAACGAGCACAATCAGGGGCAGCAAGGGGGCACAGAAAGGAAAAACGAGCACAATCAGGGGCAGCAAGGGGGCACAGAAAGGAAAAACGAGCACAATCAGGGGCAGCAAGGGGGGCACAGAAAGGAAAAACGAGCACAATCAGGGGCAGCAAAAGGGCACAAAAAGAAGAAAAACGAGCACAATCAGGGGCAGCAAGGGGGCACAGAAAGGAAAAACGAGCACAATCAGGGGCAGCAAGGGGGGCACAGAAAGGAAAAACGAGCACAATCAGGGGCAGCAAGGGGGCACAGAAAGGAAAAACGAGCACAATCAGGGGCAGCAAGGGGGGCACAGAAAGGAAAAACGAGCACAATCAGGGGCAGCAGCAGGGCACACAGACGGAGCTGTGTGGTGGGGGAGCGACCTACCAGTCAAGGTCAGGGGTCGCTATAAGTGTTTGCTTTTTCCAGGATGGTGTTACTTTTGTTTTTCAGGCAGGATATTGCTCACATCTCCCTTCCCTCATAACCTATTTCCCATTTTCTGGTTCTCCAGCGCCGCAAGATCATACGAATGGCAATAGCGCTAGGCAAATATGATCATTCTACTGCAAATAAAAATACAAAAGAAAAAAACATTGTCATTTTTAACGCCAAGAGCTCTAACTTTCACAGAGACCGATTGTATTGCAAATGCTTGTTAACACTTGGGAAGTAGAAGCATCCGAAGGCTCCAATCTCACCTCTAATTAGTATGGCAATCTCTGTGCTTTGTGCGGCATTCTTAACAAAAACAGGGGCATATTTGCAATGCCCCTGTGGCACTTTCATGCCGCCAGAGCGTCACTTTTGTGATGCTCCAGAGGCGCAGTGTGCCGGCCCATATTTACAAGGCCACGCAAAGCCACCCTGCGTGGATTTTCATGGCCTTGTAAACATGGAGTAAGGCAAGCCTTACTCTGCTTGAAAGGGGTGTTCCATGAGTGTTGCTTTGGGTGTTCCCACGCAACACTCTTGGGGGCAGATTTACAAGAACTGACGCATCTCTGCATATCAGCAGAGATGCGTCAGTTAATTTGCGTCACGTAAAAAAACCCTTGCGCCACCATGGATGCGTCGCATTTACAATGTGGCGCACTGTGGCGCAAGGATTGACAGATGCGTGACGCATCTGTCGGCGTAAAGGTAACGCATTGCTGGAGTCGTGTCGCAAGCGCGACGCAACTCCAGCAATGCTCAGGGGCGGCCTATAATTATTGTGCTGCGTCACTCCTTACACCTGCTTCAAGCAGGTGTAAGGTTTTGATGCAGTGGCGCTGTAAAAGTGACTCAGTGAAATCTTGTAGATTTCACTGCGTCACTATTACGAGGCTTTCTTGCGTGGGAACGCCCACCCTGCATACATTATACCTATCCAGGTATAATGCAGCGCAGGGCTTTACAACGTGACGCATCTCCCTAGATGCGTCACATTGTAAATGTGTCGCAACATGGCGCATTGTTTACGACGCTGCTGCGTCACAAAAGTGATGCAGCGGCGGTGTAAAAGTGTCGCAAGGGGCTTGTAAATCTGCCCCATGGTTTTTGACACTGCCCCAGATTTACAACATAGCTTAAATCTGGGGCAGCGCCAAAACTAACGCCTTCCTATTTCTCCTCGCTTTTGCCTCTTTCCACATGTGCTGCATTCTGCAGCACACATAGAATAAGGAAAACCTACCCTTTGATTGTTTTTGTGCAGGAAGGTATCCCTTCCTGCAGAACAACAATCATGCCAACAACACAGACACCCTTGAACGATGGTGCAAGAGTGCCTATATTGGCTCTCGGCTGCAGTTTGTGCACCAGCACTGGCAGAAAGGACAGGAATGTGCTGTATCTTATAGGTACAGTGCATTCCTGCCCTTTTCTTTTAACCTAGGGCAGCACAGCTAGCAGGCTTGTGGCGCTGCCCTATGCCAAAATATAGTGTAAATATGCTCCACAGTGGTTTATTTACGAGTGGACTGCGCAGCCCATATGTCACTTTTTTGATGCTCTTGTGGTGCACACCTCTCAACCATATCTATGAGGCCACTCAAAGCCACTTTGCAGGCTATTGTTGGCCTCATAGATATGGAGTAAGACTAAGCTGCGCAAGTCACTGCATTGTCTTACTCGTTGTTAGGGAGGCATTCCATGGGTGTTGCGGTGGATTTTCCCATGCAACATCCATGGATTTTGACGCTTCCCCAGATTTACAAAATCACGTAATCCTAGGGAAGCGCCAAATCCTTACGCTTCCCCCAGAGCAGGCGTAACAAGGAGAAATGGTTTCATTTTTCCTCATTTTTTCCTCTTTCCATGTGTGGTGCATTCTGCAGCACACATAGAAAGAGGAAAACGCCTCTCAGAATTGCTTTTGTACAGGATGGTGTCCCTTCCTGCACAAAAACAATCCTGCATTCAACGCACACCCTTGCACCATGGTGCAAGGGTGCCTGCATTTGCGCTAGGCAACCCATTGTGTGCCAGCACAGAGTGAAAGGACATGAATACTCCTATTTCATAAATATGGTGCATTCCTGCCCTTTCACATTGGTGTAGGGCAGCGCAGCAAGAACACTTGTGGCGCTGCCCTATGCCAATTCCTCTTAAATGAGACCCACAGAGCTGACCATTCAAAGAGCGCATCCAGTTGTGCTGGTGAAGTTATCATCCACTGATAGCATTAAACTTGAAGTGATGTAAGACAAATATATCATATGATCCCAATGAATGCATTCAGTTAATACATTCATGACAGTAGCAAAGGTACCTTCAGTTTTTGCATCAACATGCTGAATTCATGATAAATCTAAGTGATGTGGGTTTTACTAAATTAATCATCAGCAAATGCAATAGCAGTGAATTTTCCTCTGGCAAAAAATATTATTTTGCATACTAAGGGGCATTTTTATGAAGGTTTTGCTCCACCCTTATGCCACGTAAGGGGGCGCAAGCAAGACGCAAAACCTAATTCAGATTTATTAAGCCACGCAAAGCCACCTTGCGTGGCCCCGCCATGCTTGATAAAATCCAGAGTAACGCAACACAGTGCAAATTGCTGTGTTGCATTACTCTACCCTGGGAAGGCGTTCCATGGGTGGATCGTGGGTGTTCCCACGCATCCACACCTGGATTTTGGTGCATTACACAGCAGACATAGAAAGAGAAAAATGCCTCTGGGGACACCTTCCTGCACAAAAACAATACTGCTTACAACTCAGACACCCTTCCACCATGGTGCACGGGTCCCTGCATTGGCGCTAGGCAGCACATTGAGCGCCGTCACTGAGAAGTGACAGGAATGCGGCATATAATATTAAGTATGGTGCATTCCTGCCCTCTCCCAATCATACAGCTCAGCAAGGTAGCTTGCTGCACTGTGTGATTTTTTAATAAAGAGGCCCAAACTCCGCAGGATTTGGGAATGACTTTTGAAGACTTTTGAGCAAAACCAGGTCAAGTCAAATTCTACTAGTTGGTTGGCCTTTGTTTCCAGGCCCTGCTGACCTTCAAATGGTTCCTTTGACTTCAGTGTGAATGAAAACAACACAGAAGATGCCCTTTTCAACTGTCTTATGCTTGCTCGCAAATGTAATCATTTTTTGAACTGTCGAGAATGAACCATTTATATCAAACCAGTTTCTGTCCAGCTGAACATGGGCAAAAAGTACTATAGACCAGGACTGAAAGATGCCTCAGTTTTAGCAATTATACATTCAATGCGCCTCCAGAGTTTGCTGCTGCGTTTAGTCCAGTGGAGGTGCTGGCTGTATGACTCAAAGGCAATTCTACTGCTCCATTGACCTTTTCATAATGCCAAGTTACATCTATACGGCTTTCAGCCACCACTGACGATAAAAGCTTCAAGTCAATAAAAACCTAAAAAAAAAATGCGTGCTCTATCAATAAACTTCGCTGAAAGGCACCTCAATCTTCCACCAGGAAGAAAGAGCCTGTCAAAAATTTGCACAGTTACTACTTAATTAATTTATAAAGATTCAAAGAATGACCCTCTTGAAAGCCAGCAATCTATTTAAAAAGGGATGAATATTCTTTTCTGTGTTACTGGGAATGAAAGGCTGGGCTTGGACAGGCAGGCCTGAGACCTAGGCCGTCATTACGATGCCAGGCAAACACCGTTTTGATGAGGGAACCGCCCGATCATAGTTTGGCAGTTCAGCATACCAAATTAGGATGCGACCACACATGGTGCAGTCGCAAACTTCCATTTTACAAAGGGAGCTTGTGCAGTTGTCCGAAACCGCCCGCAGCGCAAACTCCCATTGTAAAATGGAAGTTTTTGCACATCCCTGCACCGTGTGGCAGTATATAATGACTTACTTGGCTGCCGGCTGCCGCCTCGGCTCTCCTCCATCCTCTTCTGTTCCTGCCTGAAGCAGGAACACACACAGGCTCCCCTAAGCCAATCACAATGCAGCTGTCACCATGATAGCAGTGTGGTGATTGGTCTGAGACCCGTGGTTCAGCGCTCAGACGGGGACTATGAGCCTGTGCATGTTCTCCACCCAGGCTGTACAATACAGCCGGCGAAGAACATGCCAAGTGTACATGACTGTTTGGCTGGCCCAAGAAGGCTGGCCAAACCGTCATGAGCACTTAAGTGCCCCAACCACTCCTCCCCTGCTGGCTGTGATGACAACACAGCCCGCCCTGTAACCTCCCTCAGTATGGAAAAATAAAATGATAATAATGCTGCTTTATTATCATTTTATTTTTCCTTTTTCCCACTGATCAAAGAGCAGTGGTGCGGCGCTCCTCCGCCTTAGCGGAGGAGCCGCCTCTGATAAAAGCATTAATGCTCAGTGTCCATCTTTTTTGATTCAAGTGAAGTTCTGTTTGAAAGGCACTCTGGCTTCAGACTGCTCTTTTGGCGCAAGAGAATGACTACTGATTGTCACCAACCCTTGCCTTTAGTATTGCTCGGCCTCTCGACTGCTTTTGAGACAGCAGAAAATAGGGGTTTGAATAAACAGAAGAAAGAATTGTGATAGTTTCCAGCCGTGGCCCTTGCAGGTAAGAGCGGTGGGGCAGTGGGGCCAGGTTGAGGGGGAATTTGACAGACGACCACGAGGGAAAATTAAATAAATGATTAATTTTCCCTCGTCGTTGTCTGTGTAAATTCCCTCCCACACGGTCCCACTGCTCTTACCTGCACGGCCACGGCTGATAGTTTCATATAGGACTATTGACAGGGGTCACTCGCACCAAACTGGTATGGCAGTTGTGGATATGCCTGGTGAATTTTGTAGCCTCCAGGATTTAAATTCTCTGTGGGGTGGAAAGTTCTCTCATCTCCCCTCTTATTTTCAACAGAGACTAGAAACCATTACATGATGTCTTAGTGGTGAGAGGTGTAGACCTATGTACTCATGCTAACAACACTCAGCTATATGTTTAAAGGGAAGAGGTAAAGAACAGTCAATATCAATGAAAATTTGGAACTCAAAACACAATATCACAGAAAAATCAAAACTTGTGGGAAGACCCTCAATGAAAATCTACCCTTACAGAGCAAATCAACCTGCTTCAACTGGGTATTAATGAGGTTGTTAGAAGTCATAACTCAAACCATGAGATGCCATTAACCACTGCTGACACCGGGCAATTTTAGATTTTTGACATTCATGGAAGTTGAGTGAGTGCTGATCCACTCTAATCCAAAAATAGACGAAGACGGTTATCTTGTCCCACCTTTGTGAGAATACCAATAAAGGAAGATCTACAAACATTTCCGAATACAAACACTTTTCTCTACAGGGACTCTCAGCGCTAACTAAGGTCCCCCTTCCTGCACAAAAACAATCATTCCTACAATGCAGACACCCTTGCACCATGGTGCAACAGTGCCTGCGTTGGTGCAAGGCAGCCAATTGTGCACCAGCGCAGTGGAAGAGGACATAAATGCACCGTATCTCAAAGATATGGCACATTCCTGCCCTTTTAATTTGACGCAGGGCAGTGCAGGAAAGTGACTTGCTGCAAGGCCCTGCGTCAAAAGCTAGTAAATAAGCCCCTAAATGTATATCTTGCTTCCTTTATGTCCTGTGATGTGACACAGCAAGACACCTAGGGGGATATGTACTAGGAAGTGGCGGAGTGTGTCGTTAGCCTCCTTGGCTTAACGACACGCTCCGCCACTTCGGAAACGCAAGGCTGCACCATATTTACAAGAATGTGGTGCAGCCTTGCGTTTCCCCCTGCGATGGCGCTAAGTTTAACAACTTAGCGCCAAAGCAGGCACCCTTGCACCAGAGTGCAAGGGTGTCTGTGTGCAGGGGAGGATTGGTTATGTGTAGGAAGGTGTCCCTTCCTGCACATAAACAATCCTCAAATGCCATTTTGTAACTTTCATGTGCGCTGCTACATGCAGCACACATGAAAGTTACAAAATGGCATTTTTTTTAAAAGGCTTGTTTATGTACAGGAAGGGACACCTTCCTGTACAAAAACAAACCATGGCATTTTGCTTTTTCCATGTGTGCTGCACAAAACAGCACGCATGGCAAAAGCAAAAACGAGGAGAAATAATGCATTTCTCCTCGTTTCGCCAACGTAAGACCAGGATTTTCCCGGTCTTAATTTTGGTGCTGCCTCCTATGTACGCTACCCTTGAACATAGGGGGCAGCGTCAAATACAATGGGTGTTGCGGTTGAATGCCCACCACAACACCCACTGCACGCCCCTTTCACTCTAACCATAGCGTGAAAGGGTGCCTTATGTACAAGGCAGCGTTAAGCCACTTAACGTAGCTTAACGCTGCCTTGTACATATGGCGCAGCCCATATCGCCACCACAACATCCGTAAAAGTGACGATGTGGTGGCGATAGGGGCTTGTACATATGCCCCCTGAATTCTACATGCATCTGTGGTGTCTAAAAATACCCTGCGGGTAGATGGTTTTGAAATGCAGTGTGTGCCACCCTGTAAAGTGTGCATGCCAGAAAATCTGAATTAGCATAATGCGTTTGTCTCGGCAGACATAGCGTGACGCGTCCTTTTTGTGGGTTTAATGTGATAGTTATTCAAGAAGGCGAACCTCATGATGAGTTCCCTCGATCGATTATTCGGGACACATTCTCAATTAAAAACATCATGCGGCGATTTTGTTGGTTTGAGCTCCTTCTCCTGTGTGCTTTTCTCTTTTTCTTGACGTGGCTTTTAACGTGTACCAGTGGAAGATGGATTTACACGTGGGTGGCTCACAATTGAGGAGGTCGTCTTTTTGGGGTTCCACTGTTTGCGGCTCTCACTTTATGACAGTGGTGAGGGGTATGGTTTTTATGCATGTTGAAATGTGTCAGATGAGGCGAGCATGAGGCGCACATTGCTACAGCTCTTGTTGATATTTTTCTTCTGTTGCTGGTCTGTTTTTTTTCCTAATTTGACCGTTGTTGCATGTTTTTTTTTTGTTTAAAGAAATGCTGTCATTTGGCCTCCCTTTCTGTTCTGCTTTTGCCAGTCTAGTTGTTAATATGATATTGAGGGGTTTATTTACAAGCCCCTTCTGCCGCCAGCGCGTCACTTTTAATATGGGAAAAAGTGACATACCGGTGGCGCAAGGGGCTTGTAAATAAGCTGAGGGAGGTGGGAAACATGCGTTGGGTATTAGGAGTTCTTCCCTATTTTGGGGTTCGATATGTCCATGTATAATTTAGGAGTTCCGGCATACGGGAGGGGATTTTCGTGCTGTATTCACCTATAGAGTTGGTCATGGCATTGAAAAGGCTCTTAAAGTCAACAGAATTCGGGCCTGGTATGCGGTACGGCACTCAGACCATCAGTGGCATGTGTGGGAGATAAAACACCTCCGCCATATTAGCCGAAGAACACTGTGGGGCAGATTTACGAGAAAGTGACTCAGTGCATTCCGCAAGCCATTTGGCTGCGCCGCACTGATTCACTTTCAGAGCACAGGAATGCGACATATTTACAATGATCTGTTGCATTCCTGTGCTCTCCCCTGCGCTGGCGCACAAATAGCTGCCATGCGCAGGCATGCCTGCGTCATGGGGAGATTGTTTCCGTGCAGGAAGGGGCACCTTCCTGCACGAAAACAATCACTACAGGCATTTTCCTCTTTCAATGTGTGCTGTAGAATCCAGCACGCATTGAAAGAGGAAAAAACGAGGAGAAATGAAAACATTTCTCCTCGTTGTGCCTCCCTACGCCTCCCCTGGGGAGGCGTAGCATTCACACGCATTTTGTGTCTGGTTCCATGGGTGTTGCGTGGGAACACCCACACATATACAAACAATAAACTGTTCCCTTCGATATTATTCAACAAGTCCCTGTTCTTATACAGTCATACCAACATTTGTACCCCCTCGTAGAGATAAAGAGATAATAAAGTCAGGAAATAAAGAATGAATTGCCTTGCCAGTACTATAAAAATAACTCTTATTTATTAAAAATATCTCATATAGTTACAGTTCTTCACATTTTAATTCATAATATAATTAAGTTAAAAACATATTTTTTCATGGATACAAAAGTCTTTTGTCTTTTATATGTCGTGAATCATAGATGTTAAATAGTACACCACATTTCTTAAAATGCCAAATCTTTTAGCACATATCCACTGCTATATCATGTACACAGATTTCATTAAAATCACACTTTAAACAAATTGTTGTTTTTTTTAAACAACAATACTCTAACGTGTCGACGCGGCGTTTCGATGGAAAAGACTGGTTAACACCACCTTCTTCAGGACAGAAAAAGCAGTATTGCAGAATGTAAAATCATCCATGAAACAGAAGAACAGTACAGATATGTTAGCTCTGAGATATTTTCATATACTGTGCAAGGCTATCACTGTTCATTAAATACTAAGAAACAAGCAACTGTAGTCGTGTAGTTTTATTTAATATTGCAAGTGCTCTAGAAAGGAGGTGAAAGAAAATAGGCATTCATACCCCAACAAGTCTTACATTCCTAAAAATCCGGGCATGTATCATAAGGTGCATGTCCCACTCAACCCTCATTCACACGTATAACTTCCAGGTTTATTCGTAGTTTTGTTGTGATCTCAATTTGGTATAGATGTATCAAAGACTTTCTTGGCATCTATGTTGCATGTCCGATTGTCTAAAAAACATTTATCATTGTTTAAGACAGTGCTAATATTATAATTAACAAACTTTAAATCTCATCTTGGTGTATCGTACCCACCTATTTTAATGGAACCAACTTTATGTTCTTGGTGAGGTTAATAATTCCTCACTATTCGTGTATTTATTTAAAAGTTTAATTACTTCTGGTTGTGTCCCCGGATCGTAGTATATCCTGGCGAAAAACAAAGGTCTGTTGTAATTTGTTTCTCTATCAATACTTTGTAAAAAAGAACTCTTTGGTCTCATGGATGCTCACCTTATTCACTTTCTTGGTCTCAAGGTATATGTTATCCTAGAGGTTACTCATTTCCTCTATGGTGACTTTATTTCAAAGGCCATTTAATAATTTCAGGTTTCTTCCGGAGAGTTCTGACAGAATGAAACCAAAGGTCTGTTTCAGTTAGTTTATTAACCCGTATTAATACTTACAAAGTATAATTATAATTTATGCAAAAGGACCTCTCGAGTTATCCTCACTTCTCTAAAGGGTCCCGTTGCATCTTTGCTTTTTGTACAAATCTGCCTATTTATTTAGAAGATTTAGGCGGATGCAGTTAAATGGAGACAACCGCATTAAACCGATAGAGCCTTGTGCGCAGTCCTTATATATTTCAGGGAAGCTATTTTACATTACGGCTTCCCATAACTCTGTGACTGTCTTATCCCGACCATTGTTTTCGGATCAGAGAATTATAGTTAAACACCCTACCGATAGGAGAGACCCCATGCGTGAACTACATGGACCTAACATTCGTTATCCAGTAATTGCATACTTGTAGCTAGTGCGTTCTAAAAATTCGGCATGATCAGTCACACTAATGCCGATTGCCCTCGTAGTTAGGTACCCTTGTAATCTAACCTATAACTATCCCGCGTACTACCATACATTTTAGGTTAGAAAACTCACCATTCGCGTAGCGCGCTCTGCAAGTCACCTCTCCAGGACGTATATTCAGTGATTGGAAGGATACTACTATTGACCACTATTTATAGTCCTTCTAATTACCTGGTTTTCTCGTCGTGCTTCCCGATATGCCTTCAGCGTCACATCCGGGAACTCCTGGCTCGATAAGCAAATAACCAACAGAATTGCCGCGGTCACGCGCGGCGGCCATCTTAAACAAGGTTAGACACGATATCATTCCTACACCCACAGCAACACCCATGGAACGCCCCTTTCACGCAAAGTGCTGCGTGTAAAGGGGCCATATTCCTTTTCCTGTCCTTGTAAATATGGAGCAGTGAAATACGCCACCAGTACGTCACAAAAAGTGACGTACTGGTGGCGCAGGGGGCTTGTAAATCTGCCCCTGATAATTTATCACCATCATATGACCCACGCTTATCTGTTATGGAGTGCTGCAGCAATTTCGGAGGTACATTTTCAGTACTCTTAGAGATGTCCCAAACATGGCAGGAATTTTCTCCCTGCACACCAGTAATATTTAAAGTGGTCACGTTGTGTGAGCTCCATGTTTTAAATGGCGGTCTTTCTCAGACAGACATAGCGGAAGACCGGCCAGACTAAAGTGGGCCACCAGAACCAAGCTCTTTCGGATGTTGCCAATACTGCCCACTGGTCATCCCAAGGGTAGAACTAGAGGCGGCTACAACATTGCAGACGAATACAGAGTTTGGCAGAAGAAACTTTTCCACGCACTTCTAAGTTGTGGCCTTGCCTCCCATTTATTTAGACGATTATTGTGCCACCCTTGGACACTCCCGCAATTTCACTTCAGCTTTGATATTATCTCAAACTTGGTGATTTCATATTTCTATATTTCTATTTTTCTCAAATTATGCCTCTGCTCAATGACATTATATATTTTACATATTTCTAGTAATTAATTACTTTGAGATAACGTATTTTAATTAGTCAGTTCTTGTTTTCGGTAGAGGTACAAGTTTCCTTCTTGAATGGAAACTCATGAGAACAATAAATGAAAATCTATGAGCCAAAACCAACTCACTTGATGTATCGGGAATAGAAATATAAAATATTTCAAGGAAAAGCTATAAATGAAATTTAGTATAAATTGTTAAAAGAAAAATAAATTAAAATAGTCGTGTAAACGGCGGAATGGAATCACATCCAGCTTTATTAAAACAAACAATAATTATAAAGGAGGACTTAGTAGAAATTTAACCACTGATGTCACAAAAATATACTGCGCATGGGAATGTTAAAACTATAGCTAAGCCTTACCTTCTGCTGCCATCTAGTGGCAAACAGAATAAGTTCACTATCGAAATCAGAAATAGCACAAAATAAAAATGTCGTTGAGCCACACAAGTGCAAACAATAGTAAGCATACCCATATTTAGGGCAGGGCCATCTTAAGAATTTTGGGGGCCCTGGGACAAACTATTCTGGGGCCCCTCTTTGGATCCGCTTTGAATTTATGATCCAATTTTAGCTCTTTCATGCTGTCTCTGCCCCCGGTCGCTGACAGTGCACAGGCACACTTGTCCAAATTCTGGGGCAGATTTACAAGCCCCTTGCGACACTTTTACGCCGCTGCTGTGTCACTTTTGTGACGCAGCGGCGTCGTAAACAATGCGCCACGTTGCGACACATTTACAACGTGACGCATCTAGGGAGATGCGTCATGTTGTAAAGTCGTGCACTACATTATACCTGCGTAAGGTATAATGTATGCAGGGTGGGCGTTCCGACGTAAGAAAGTCTCGTTAAAGTGACGCAGTGAAATCTACAAGATTTCACTGCGTCACTTCTATGGCGCCACTGCGTCAAAACCTTACGCCTGCTTGAAGCAGGCGTAAGGAGTGACACAGCATAATAGGAATAGGCATTCCTGAGCATTGCTGGAGTTGCGTCGTGCTTGCGACACGACTCCAGCAATGCAATCAATCAATCAGGGGTTTGTTAAAGCGCGACTACTCACCCGTAAGGGTCTCAAGGCGCAAGGGGGGGGGGGTGCAGGTTCCATCCATCAAGGAGGGGGTCTGTCGAAGAGCCAGGTTTTGAGGTTTCTTGCGAAGATGGGGAGCGATGTTGTCTGTCTGAGGTGGAGCGGAAGGGCGTTCCATGCTTTGGCCGCGAGGAAGGAGAAGGAGCGGCCTCCCGATCTGGTCTTTCTGGTGCGGGGGACCACGGCGTAGGAGAGCTGGGCTGATCGTAGGGTCCTTTGGGATGCGTTGCCTTTACGCCAACAGATGCGTCACGCATCTGTCAATCCTTGCGCCAAGGTGCGCCGCATTGTAAATGCGACACATCCATGGTGGCGCAAGTGTTTTTTGTGTGACGCAAATTAACTGACGCATCTCTGCTGATATACAGAGATGCGTCCGTTCTTGTAGATCAGCCCCTCTGAATGTGTTTACATCTAATACGCGGGGATAGCGACATGTGTTTTCAATATTGTAACAGCAGCTGCTCACTAATATTACTGCAAATAATCTCTGTGCCACCCTCCCATTTCTCATATATGAGCCCCTGTTTTGATTTCAAAGAAACTTTCTTTATGGATGTTGCATGAAACATAAACACAACATTTTCTGCACAATGTCTGTAATAGACACCCACACATCACCCACAAACGTTATTTAAAAGAATCTGTTTAAGAATTATTCAATGTCATCAGGGAAAGATTCTCTGCAGAACAGAGATGACTCAATCAGAGGGCCCCCCTGAAAGGCTGGGACCCGGGCCAGAGCCCGCATTGCCCATGTTTTAAAATGTCTCTGATTTAGGGGCATATTTTACAAGCCCTTGCGCCGCCGGTGCGTCACTTTTTGTGATGGTCTGGTGGCGCAAATCACAAAATCATATCTATGAGGACACGAAAAGTCACTATTGGTGGCTTTGAATGGTCCCATAAATATGGAGTACGGCAAGGCAGTGCAAATCTCTGTGTTGCCTTACTCTGCACTAGGGAGACATTCCATGGGCATTGCAGTGGGTTTTCCCATGCAACACCCATGGATTGTGACACTTCCCTAGATTTACAATAGCATGTAAACCTAGGGAAGTGTCAAAACCTTATGTCTCCTGAGGTGAGTGCTGAATTCTGCAGCACCCACAGAAAGAGGAAAGCCCCTCTTAGGATTGTTTCTGTGCAGGAAGGTGCCCCTTCCTGCACAAAAACAATCCTGCCGACAATGCAGGCACCCTTGCACCATGGTGCAGGGAGAAAGGACAAGAATGCACCATTTACCTTAAATGCGGTGTATTCCTGCCCTTTCATTTTGACGCAAGGCATAGCCCTAAGCCAAATCCCCATGAATGATGGCCTTAGTTTTAAGTCAAGCTCCCCAAACCCATTTTGTCATGCAGAATACACAGAAGGTGAATTTTGGGTGAGCCCATTTCAGCAATGCTTGCCTAAAGTATCATTCACATTCTAGATCAGCCAGCAGCATGCTGAGAATATTAACATTTTGCAGAGGTTACTGGCAAATAAAGAAATTATTTTACAGTATTGCAGATAACCACTTAAGACTCTGATAGTGCACACTAGATATCCCTGTCCACTACCAGTGGTAGCCCATTACCTTAGAGAACTCGAGTGGTGCACTCAGAACGCTGACATCTAATTAGTAACCACTAGATTCAGTGGAAACAGTTGTGTGGGAGTGTGAATGTCTGGACGGCTGACACATGCATGCATGCATGCACTAAACAGCTTGCTGGAGGGAACTGTATTGGCTTTGATCTCTGGACACAACTGGCTGCATCTGTGTTCCATTCACACCATACACCCCTTACCTCCTCGTCCCTCTTTCGCCATGATGAATTACAAACATGAGGCCCTTGTGCCTCCCTTCACAACCTCCCAAGCTATAAAAGACCCCTCCCCCTGCTTACTTCCTGTTCCTTTTTTGTATATTCTTCCTTTCGGTAGGCACAGCATGCCTGCTCTAGTGAGTTCTCTGTTGCCTTCCTGCCTTGTGGTACTCTGCGATGTTGGTGGTCGAGCAAGAATAAACACGAAAGAGCAAGAATCAACTCACCTGCGGTCAGATTACTGGAGGATTCCTCGTGGTGACCGGCATGCTGGTGAGTGTTGTTTGTAGGAGGGAGGGGAATCGATTACCGGAGTCCGGCTCGCCTCTCTGTGGCATTACGGGCTTGAGCACGCATGTCTCTCCCTCTCTCCTCTCTGGGTTTGGGAGTGCTGTGCCTCCCTCCGGCCTGAGAGGGTGTGTCTCGGTTACAATGGGGATGCATTGCTCCTCAGCAACCGAGACAATTACAGGATGATCTCTAGATTCTCGATTATCTAGGAATTTCTTTTGGAATTATTGCCTTCTCATTGGAAGTTTGTTTCTGCTTTTTGGGTGCACTGGGGATTGGAGCTTTACAGGATATTGTTTCTTTTTATTGGTTCTTGGCTTTGGAGGGAAAGTTTCTCCTATGAGAGTACCGTTCTCTAGTATTTAAGGAGGTGAGTAGTCAGGTCAGGTTAGTTTATGTGATATTATGGAGGGAAAGATCTGCTAAGAGACATCGTTCTTAGTTTCCTTCTTCTGATGAGGAGGGTGACAGTCGGCAGGATGTGCAGGGTAGGGGTGCAGGCTGTGCCTCTGCTACTGGTACAGTTTCCCTGATGGCGCTTGAAGTTCAGGCACTGACCGAGTCAGCTGTGGCTAAAGCTTTGGTTAGCAAGCATAGCTCCAAGACGTCCTCCTCTAAGTTTGACAAGAGACCAGATTCGGATTCATCTACGGAGTCAGAACCTGAGAAGTAGGTGGTGGCTGGAGGGAAGTTTATCTCCAGAATAGATTTATCTGATATCTTGTCTCATATCAGAGACAATCTGGGTCTGGCTTCACCTCTGGTGGAGAGGGTAGCTAAGCATCTCTTTCCGCAATATGCAAAGCCTGCGGTGCTGGCATTGTCTTTGCACCTGAAGAATAAATTTGCCATCTTTTGGTCATGGGAGGAGTCTAATCACAGCCAGATGCCTTGCTTTCTTCAAAAATCTTATACTTTGGAGGATGGGGAGAAGGTGTTGCCTCACATCATTAAAGTGAATTCCATCCTAGCCCCGCTAATTGGGAGGTCGTTCTTCAATACAGAGGACTGTTGCCCCTCCGATCAGGTAGATCACAAGGTTGATGGTGGCCTTAAGAAATTGTTTGCGGCTTTTAATCTGGTCCTGAGAGCTGCTTCATATGGGGCCTTGACTGCGCAGTTCTTGGTTAAGGATTTCAATGTTTTGGCAGAGGCCATGAAGGAAGGTTCAGATGTGGCTGATGCCCTGGTGAAGATGGAACAGCAGTCAAAGTTCCTGGCTGATGTGTTGGCGGACATCACCAAAGTGGCTTCTGTGGCTTCTTTGTCTGCAGTTATGGCCAAGAGGAACCTCTGGTTACAGGACTGGAAAGCAGATCTGATAGAGAAAAATATTTTCCGAAGCTCCCATTTGAAGGTGGCTGGCTGTTTGGTGAACGATTGGATGGGCTCATCAAAAAGACCTTTAAAGACAAAAAACATACCTGGTCCTACAGGTCATCTGTTGTACTTCAACTATATATGTATGATGTAATTTATGTAGAAAGTGTAAGTGTGGTTCAGGGTAACCTACCTCTAAGAAAAGAGGTGACGACTAGTGAAAAGATTTTTTTTAAATTAACCAAGATATGTTTTAGATGTGGAAATAGCCCACATGCTAGAGGGGGAAGAGGATGTCAGGCAAGAACAGTTGCATGCCACAAATGCTAAATGTTGGGTGATTTGCCAAAGTGTGCCAGAGTACTAAGCCCAATGTGACCAAAGTAAGCAGTGTGGTTGAGGAAGAGTTCCAAGCGGAAGAAGAACATCAGATCATAAAAGATTTCCAGGACATGATACTTGTTGTTAAAAGGATATTGTGGTGATTGAGGGCCCTGATAAGTGTGTGTATCCATATATAGATGTAGTAGTAGGTGACAGGTGTTTACACATCTTAGTTGACTCAGGTGCAAGAATTGCAATGATCACCTCCGAGCTGTTCCATGAAGCATTGGGTGATAGGAATTTGTTTCCTCCAGATAGGTCGCATGTGTCCTATGAGGGCAGGAAGATTGTCTTGGAAGGGATTACTGAGGTCATTATGGTGATCAAGGGTCTTAGAATACAAGGAAAATTATATGTGGATGAAAAAGGACTAAATATTTTAGGATGATAGCATCGGGGCTGTTTGGGCTGGTGCTTTGACTTGGCACTAGTGAGCAAGTACTGGTTGATAAAGAGGTACCACTTTCGAGCTCCACTGAGCATGAGTTTTCCTCTGTCTTTTCATCTAAGCTGGGAAAAGTAGCAGGCTTCGAACATAGAATAAAGGTGAAACAGAGAGCTAGCCCAATCAATCATAAAATCAGGTCAGTTCCATTCAGTTTAAGGAATGATTTAGAAAAGAGTTGGCCAGTTTACATAGTAAAGGGGTGATTGGACCTGTTGAATCCAGTTTGTGGTTATCCCCTTTAGTGGTGGCTAGAAAATGCAATGAGGACATGCAAGTTTGCATAGACTTAAGGAGTGTTAACCAGGAAATATAGATAGACTCCCATCCATTACCAAAGATCAACGATCTGTCAGGTGAACTGAGGAGGATGAATGGTTTTCTAAAATCGATTTAGCCTCAGCTTAACATCAGGTCATATTGGAGGAATCTTGTAGGCTTTACACGGTGTTCAATTAACCTTTTGGCACATACCCGTTCTGTCACATGCCGTTTGGGCTGGCACCTGCCACCTCTGTTTTTCAGAGCATCATGCATCAGTTGTTGGGAAACATTCATGGGGTCTTGTTGTTTCAAGAATATGTGCTTATATATGGCAAATGGTTAGAAGAAAATGATAAGATACTACAAAGGGTTCTCCAGATATTTGCAGAGAAAGCAGTAGTTGTTAAGAAAGAGAATGGTGAGTTTTGGAAGGTAAAAATTGAATTTCTGGGTTACAGCATTTCATGGGAGGGTATTTTCCCAAGACCTGGCTTGGTCAAACCTGCGGTGGATTGCCTAAAACCCAAGAACAAAGATGAGATATTCTCTTTTACTGGGCTATACAAGTTCTATTTCAGATTTATCCCGAGATATGCATCTAAGATGAAAAATCTTACTAATATGCTCAAAAAGAATATACAGTTTGTGTGTGATGAGAACTGTCAAGAGACTTTTAAAGTGGAGAAATCAGAGGTGATAAGTGTTAGAGCTAAATTTTTAATATCCAGAATTTCCTTGTACCATTACAGTGGATGCCAGTATATATGGGCTAGGCGCAGTGTTGACTCAGAATACTATGGGGCATATTCTCAAGAATGTGCAATAATCATCGCCAAAATAGCTTAACGCAATGTTTCATATCGCCGTCTATCGCGGGAAAATAACTCCATGTTAACGTCGTATTCACAACACGGCGGTAACATGCGATAGTCTCCCGATAATGCGTCAAATGTCCACGATAAATTGTCCTGCAAAGCGATAAAAATCCAAATTCGAACGTGAAAAAAGTTGCGATGTGCCCAACTGCGATCAAAAATTCCGCGATAAGCAGCGCCAGGCCTGCAAGTCACACAAGTCAGGCGGGCAAAATCACTAAAAAAGCGGCAACCAAAAACACAACCAAGACACAAGCAACTGCGAAGCACCATGCAGGTAGCCGGAACAAGTACAGAGGACAACCAGAACCCCACAAGCCCCACGGAGGACCAGCCTGGGACCATCATTCGGGAGACGGTGGCAGGAGTTGGGGGACCGGACACTGCACAACATGACCTGAGCCAACAGCAACAGGGTGAGTAACGACCAGGGACTGGGGGACGGGGGGAGATGGGCACAATGGCACACATGCACAATTAAGTATAGCACATCTGCGGACAAACCATGCCCAGAAGTCACAACTCTGACCAAGAGCCCACTTTACCCAAGTCTGCAACATCTCAGCACTGTATAAGCACAGAAGTGAAAGGCACACCGCCTGAAAGGGATAAGGGCCAGCAAAATCAGAGCTGAAGGGGCAACACACCCACAATGCAGCACACACACATAAGAATCAGAGCACCTCAACATTGACAACAATGTGGTACAAACTGCAACACTTTCACAACAGAACAGAGGACACAACTGCCGCCGCTTGTGTGTAGAAAATGGCCATTCGTATTTGGCATAGCAGGAAACTGTGAGATGACAATGTACAAGTACAACCTCACATCCCTGATGGTGTAAAAATGTCAACTGTCCCGCATCACATAGACATCTCCTCACAAACAGTCACAATGTACATTGTCATGCAGTCTGTAAGTAAACTTGTACAATGTGTCAACATACATGTGAACACAATGTCAATCTGCATCTCCCCTTCACATTGCAGAGGGAGAATCAACACCTCCTGCAGAGCAGACCCAACAACACAGCACTGATGATGAAGAGGACCTCCCCAACATCTACACCAACGCCCTTAAACAGCTCATGGACAGCTCCGGCACCCCACCTCCAGGAGCAGGGCAGCCCAGCTGCATCGATGAGACCCCACTCCCTGCACAGACCACACAGCAGGAAGCACCCATCACCACGGCTGTCTCCCAGGACCCCCACGACCAACACATGGCATTCAACGCCGTGTGTTACGGTGCCAGGAGAAGCTGGCTGACCAGCTGCGGGTAGGGTTCGACCTCATGGCAGCCAAACTAGATGCCATATGTGGGTGTCTACGTCCCATCAGGGATGACTTACAGTCCCTAACAGACACCCACTGTCCGCTCCATGATCTCCAACAACCTATGGCTGACATCGCTGGAGTCATGACTCTGAACCAAGAACAACTGTCTAGTCAGAGTGGCTCCAGCGATGTCAGCCGGGAGTTGGGACACATAAGGAGAATGATGGAGAGCTTGGAGCGGATGCAGGTGGAAAGAACGTTTGCCACGGCTGCACACCAGCCAGATGTAGCTGTGATCTTCCATGCCCTGCAGATCCTCGTCATGACATTGCCACCACAAGACCTGGTGTGGATGAATGCTGCTGCTACTACTCCATCCACATCTCCGCCCCCTGAAGTGTCAGTGCCACACAGTGCGGCAGATATTCCACCTCCGGCCCCTGATGTGTCACTGTCACATAGGGATGCAGACTACACACCACCACCCACATGTGAGGCACCTGATATATCAGAGGACGAAGATGCAGATGATTCTGCCTTAGTGGTAAGAAGGAAGCGGTAGCATTCATCTCCACCATATGGCCTGTTTCTGCTTGGTTCTGCCCTCTGCATCATCACCTTCCACTGTCCCCCTATACACTCTGCGACACTCACCTTGTCCCTCGACATGCACTGCCATATTCTGTTTGGTTACCAATGACACAGCAATCATACTGCGGACTGAACTCTTCCTCTTCCGATGAACTTCTCATTCCCTAAAGGACTCTGGCTGGCCCTCCACGGGGCAACAATGTAAAGTGGGGTTTGCATGGCCCTGTACTGCTCCAGCTTCAACACTCCACTGAATGTGAATATAACATTCAAATTCACACAGATGTGTCATGTCTATGTTCAATCAAGTATGAAAGTATGGAAGAATGTAGGGGCAGTGATTCCCCCTCACGTCCATGTTGCTAATGTTGTGGGACTTAAGTCACAGGGTGCAACTCTCTGCATCATGGTGGTACATATTTGACCCCAAAAGATGCCCTGTTGTCTTTTCTTGGTCACAAATGACCACCTTTATGTCATGAATTTGGACACATGTGATGCGCTGCTGAGTGGGATTCCGTACCATCTATGACACCCTGACATGGCATTTTGAATACGTGACACCCTAAACAGCCTCTCCGTACAGAGGTGACACACCCACCATCTAATTGCCATTTGTGAGATTGTTAGCACTAAATGTTGCACTTACACTTGTCAGAGTGAAGTGCTTATTCAGAGGAGTGACATGCACACAGGGAATGTGTGTTGGAATGAATGTATTTGCACATGCTGTGCCTGTGGACATTTTGTCGTGTCCCATGATTGCTAAGGACAGTCACAATGTGACGTGCTCATGTGAAGAAATTGTGTTCCTTCGGGCTAATCCTGCTGCAGCTGCACTGGGGTGTGGTCCACCTGCCTCATCTTCATCATCATCGTCCGGTGCATCTGGCACTTGGATCCATGGGGCATTGGTGCGTACACATATGTTGTGCAACACACAACATGCAATGATCATCTTGCACACTATTTCCGGGCTGTACAGGAGTGTTCCACCTGTGATGTCTAGGCACCTGAAACGTGACTTTAACACGCCAAATGAGCACTCCACAATGCCCCTGGTGTGTTTGTGGGCCGCATTGTACTGCCTCTGGGCCTGGGTGTTCGTGTCTCGGAGGGGTGTCATCATCCACGGGCAGAGTGCATATCCTTGATCACCTGTGACAGGGGAGAGAGATATGTGTCCATCGGTGGTTCTGCATTCTGTGTTGGCAGGCTTATCAGTTTAGTGGTGTGATGTGTGCGACTTTGGGATTCATGTTTGACATGTGTTGCTTGTGGCAAATGAGCATCATCCATGTGTATTACGTTGCCTCACAGCTGCTCGTCCCTCCCCCCAAGCCTATTTACTTGTGTGCGCTGCGCGGTTGCATCACTTGCACTCCTAAGATACGTCATTGTCATGACTTTGTGCGCATGTCCCCTAGCCTGACAACGACACTGTGATATTGGCCGTTGAAGGTGGTCGGCCACGTGTGTGTAGGCCTATGGTCAGGATATGGTGGACACAGAGACACACGCAGTATTTACTTTGGTGGCCATCCCGGTAGTGAACCACTCCCAGAGCCCCAGGATATTTATTCCCACTCCTACACTGGACTGGTGTACGCTGGCCCAGCCCACTCAGCTTACGCTTACAGGGGGGGACGACATAGCTACATGTCCAAAGGCTTCCCCACTGCCTGTGGTGACATGGTTGCGTTCACTGTCCACAACACTACGAACACCAGCAGTATGTGTCCACATGGACATGTCTGTGCTCTGCATACTGAAGTCTGTCCAGCACATCACCGCCACACTTGGCATTGTGTACATTCTTATTCATGGGTCACTTGCCTCATTCGCACAGACTTGGTTCCCACCTCTCCCAACATTCTGCTATTGTGTGGCAGAGGTGCCATGACGTGGCTGGTTTGTCTACATGGCTGGCCACAGTTGCCACAGTTACATGTGTTGTCGTGTCTGGTAGGTGGGCATGTTGTTTGGCATGTTGTATGTGATTTTGTAACGTGTGCATTACCACAGTTGTGAGTTGCATGATTGTGGAGTTGAGGTGTGTGGTGTGTTCATTTGGTACTTACCAACGAGCAGTGCATTTCCATAGGTGCCATCCTGGAAGCGCTGGTTGATGATGGACTGTCGGAAGATGTAGGAATCATGCACACTGCCTGGATAGTTGGCGATGACGTTGGTGAAGAGTCCCCGGTGGTCCACTATTGCCTGCACATTGATGGAATGCGTGTGCTTTCTGTTGCGGTAATTGTGTGCAGTGTCGGCAGGGGGCACAAGTAGGACATGTGTGCAGTCAATTGCCCCCAACACGTGTGGGAAGCCAGCTATGGCGTAGAAGCCTTGCTTGGTCTCCAGCTGTTCCTGCACAGTGTGGGGGAAGTGAAGGTGCTGGGGTACCAAGCTGATGATGGCATCCAAGACAGGTGTGAGGAACTTTGATAGGGCTGGCTGTGAGACTCCTCCGACTCTGGCAGTTGTTGGTTGGAAGGTACCAGAGGCCAACAGGTGCAGCACAGCCAGCAGCTTTGTCTGCGGAGGGATGTTGGTTGTCCGCTGTGTTGGTACCATCAGCCTGTGGGCAATGTGGGTCAGGATGTGGAGGATGGTTGTCCTTTTGAGCCTGTAGTGGGCAATGACATCCTCTGGCGTTAAGTCTGTGAGGCTGGTGCATTTCCGGAAGGTCCGCTGTCTGGTTCCGCGCTGCCTCTGTGGTAGTCTGAAGGGGTGGTCCGGGGGGGTGGTCCGGGGGGGTGGGGCGGCCTGGGGGTGGTGGCAGTGGGTGTTGTGGCCCTCTTGGGTCTCCGAGCTGCATGATCAGTAGCTCCATGACATGTGTTGGTCTTCAGATGTGGCTCTGGGCTGGGCTCCCTTTTATACTGCAGGTTGTCGTCCTGCTTAACACCAGTTGCAGGCAGGTGTTAAATACCTGCTGCTAACGCGCCTTATCACCTGTTTTTGGATCGCATCGCCGATCTGGCTGATCGTTGAGAATATCGCGAAGTGGTGTTTTCGTGTGTTTTTGCACGGGAACGCCTACTCTGCATATCATTAGCGTTAGTTGTCGCTCTCATCAGTGGCGATGTTTTTTGCGGTAGCTATCGCTGGAAAACTGGCGATATCGACAGTTTGCACCAGTTTGAGAATAGGGCGTTAAATCTATCGCCACTTTTGCGGCACTGAAGTGCTGATAAATCGGCGATAAGTCCTTGAGAATATGCCCCTATGTATGGTGTAGTTACTATAAGCTAAGCATCCAGGGTGCTGCGTGACCGTGAACTAAACTATTCGGTAATAGAAAAGGAATTATTAGCCTGTTACTGGGCCATTGAAAAGTTCAAGTCATATGTGTGGGGTAGGAAGTTTGAACTCCAGACATATCACAAGCCACTCATATACATCCTGAGTGGTTAAAGAGTCAAATATACTACACCACAAATAGCTCACCTCACCGCAAACTATTACAGTATGATTTTGATATTACACACATATTGGGTAGGGACAATGTAGCTGCAGACTTGTTTTCCAGGCTACCGGTATGTGACTAAAAAGTGGCCGACCCTGAAGAAGACAATGAAAATTGCTTTGTTGCCTTGGTGGATGTGTCAGCTAATGAAACTTGTTCGGAAGCAGAGTGGAAACGTGTGTGTGGTGAGGATGTGGTGATAAGGCAGGTGCAGGAGTACATAGTAAATGGGTGGCCTAAAGAAAGGTGTGTCTGTTTCTGGAGATTCCACCTTACTGCAAGATTGCGGACAAAAATTCCATAGAAGATGGAGTCATTGTAAGGGGTGACTAGTGTCCGAAGCTGATTAAAATGGTGCATGAGGGGCATTTGGGGTTCACCATGACAAAGAAGACAGCTAGAGCCTAATATTGGTGGCCTTCAATGTACAAAGACATTGATGTGGTTGTGAAGGAATGACTAGTGTGCTGTAAGGCGGAGAAAGATTTTAAAGTGGTGACGCCACCGTTACAGCCCATTCAATGCCGGACAGACCTTGGGTCAAAGTAAGAGTTGATATGGTGGGACCATTCAGTTTTTCACCTCATCACCTACACTATGCATTTGTTCCGATGGACTACCATAGTAAGTGGCCGGAGGTGCATTTCTTTTCCATGCTCACAGGATCCAATGCTGTGTTATTTTTGAGATGATACTGCCAAGAGGACGACACTGGCGCCCCCAGCTGCTGCACAGCTAGAGTGAGGAACTTTTCCTCTTGAAGTAAACCAAATTTTTCCACTGTTAAACACAGTAATCCATAGTAATCCACAAATGTATAACTATCAAGTAATCCATGTATTCCATGTTTATTAGATCGCTCCAGACAGTTGAATTTCTTTTTATGTATTTTTTTGTTAATGTGAGCACCCACGAGGTGGGTTAAGGAGGGAAATTATGGGGATACATCAGAATGGTTTTTGTTGATATCATTATTTATAGGTATTAAGCGTGTTGTTTATGAACCTTTTTCTGATTTATTGCAGTACCGCTGACGAAGAACTAAAAAGTTCGAAATGCATTGGGTTATTTTACTGTGTTGGCTCGAAGGAAGGTTGACAGCACGTGTCTAGGTTTAAGCTTGGATTGGCAGCATACAGCATTTTTGTTTCCTTTGACTTTCAACTACTCTCTGATGTATGGCTTCATGATCCTCAGTCTTAACATCCTTGTCCCTAATGGATCTAACTAACCAAGTGGGATATAGCACTGATGTATGTTGATGACCCCTAAGTAACTTGAACGGAGTCACATGGGTTACTGAATGTGTGGTAGTGCGGTAAAACCACAGCATGGATTTTATGGCTTCCTCCACATCGTAATTATTGTTCTTTGCCCACTTGATGCATGCAATCCACTACCACCCTGTTCATTAACTCTACCACCCCATTCATCTGGGGATGATAGAGAGAACTCTTAACATGCTTGACCCATGACACCTTCAAAAATTTCTCCATTTCTGCATTTATGAATTGCACCCCATTGTCACCAGAAATGAGATGTTCCAGGAACTTCTGTCTCAAGAAAATGTCTCTCAAAAATAACACTGAGCAAGTGTAGAGAAGCGAGTGCACACCTTCCCTTGATAAATGGTTTAATTTTGCTTTGACTGCCAGGTAATGCGTGCAAAAACAGTGCTGTGACTCTCCCAACACAGAATATCAAAGATACTGCCAAGAGAGCGACACTGGCGCCCCCAGCTGCTGCATAGCTAGAGTGAGGAACTTTTCCTCTTGAAGTAAACCAAATTTTTCCACTGTTAAACACAGTAATCCATAGTAATCCACAAATTTATAACTATCAAGTAATCCATGTATTCCACGTTTATTAAATCGCTCCAGAGACAGTTAGGTTAAGATAGAATGCTTTATTCCGCATTTTCAAATGCCGTATGCTGCCAATCCAAGCTTAAACATAGACACGTGCTGTCAACCTTCCTTCGAGCCAACACAGTAAAATAACCCAATGCATTTCGAACTTTTAGTTCTTCGTCAGGGGTACTGCAATAAATCAGAAAAAGGTTCATAAACAACACGCTTAATATCTGTAAATAATGATATCAACAAAAACCATTCTGATGTATCCCCATAATTTCCCTCCTTAACCCACCTCGTGGGTGCTCACATTAACAAAAAAATACATAAAAAGAAATTCAACTGTCTAGAGCGATCTAATAAACATGGAATACATGGATTACTTGATAGTTATAAATTTGTGGATTACTATGGATTACTGTGTTTAACAGTGGAAAAATTTGGTTTACTTCAAGAGGAAAAGTTCCTCACTCTAGCTGTGCAGCAGCTGGGGGCGCCAGTGTCGCCCTCTTGGCAGTATCATTGATATGCTGTGTTGGGACAGTCACAGCGCTGTTTTTGCACGCATTACCTGGCAGTCAAAGCAAAATTAAACCATTTATCAAGGGAAGGTATGCACTCGCTTCTCTACACTTGCTCAGCAATTTTCTATTGTCCCAAATGCGAGGTCGCACCCCATCAGCTTACTGTTCATTGAAGAAAACTGTGTCATTGCAAAGTATCACTTCAGAGACAGCACAACATAAAATGACCTTGAGTGAATCGGTGAAAGGGTCATCAAGTTCGAACTGCATATATTTTTTTAACCGAGAGGAAGGCGCATGGACATTTCGAGGGCCGTTTAACACACCATGGACTTTGTTTGGTTTAACATAAATGGATTTTAAAGCACAGCATTGTAATGTTTTATTCACTTTGCAAGATTTCATTTATTTTGATAGATTTCACATGAATGTATAGGTTATTTCACATGCACATGTTTATATATATTCGCTTTGTTGTCTACTACCACTTTTTTTAATTTGCTTTTCATTTAATCTTGTTCACAGTTTGAGATAGTTAGGGTTAGTGCATTATGGGAACGGTAGGCATTATTTTCAGTGCGCAAGCATAGGACTAAATAGGTCACGTGATATTGTTTCAATCAGGGATTAATCGGGTGAACGTGGGCAAGCAGGTCTTAAAAGAAGATTTGTGTGGGAGGGAAGTTAATGATTTTTTTAAACACGGAGGAAGGCACCTACACCTCAGACTGCTGGTTGCAGCTTCATTAGGTAAAAGAATACATTTTGCTTTCTGTAAACGTTAGGTAGAGGGGCTGGAGCATGGATTTTGTGGCACTTAGCATTTCATTTATTTTTGAGTACAAGCACTTGCGTGGGTTGATAACGAGGGGGGATACGGGAGAATTTGGGAAGAGCAACTGTTGTTGATATTAAGATTTATATGTATTAAGCACATGTTGGTTTTGAATTTCTTTTTATGTATTTGTTTGTTAATGTGAGCACCCACGAGGTGGGTTAAGGAGGGAAATTATGGGGATACATCAGAATGGTTTTTGCTGATATCATTATTTACAGGTATTAAGCGTGTTGTTTATGAACCTTTTTCTGATTTATTGCAGTACCCCTGACGAAGAACTAAAAAGTTCGAAATGCATTAGGTTATTTTACTGTGTTGGCTCGAAGGAAGGTTGACAGCACGTGTCTATGTTTAAGCTTGGATTGGCAGCATACAGCATTTGAAAATGCGGAATAAAGCATTCTATCTTAACCTAACTGTCTCTGGAGCGATCTAATAAACATGGAATACATGGATTACTTGATAGTTATAAATTTGTGGATTACTATGGATTACTGTGTTTAACGGTGAAAAAATTTGGTTTACTTCAAGAGGAAAAGTTCCTCACTCTAGCTGAGCAGCAGCTGGGGGCGCCAGTGTCGCCCTCTTGGCAGTATCATTGATATTCTGTGTTGGGACAGTCACAGCGCTGTTTTTGCACGCATTACCTGGCAGTCAAAGCAAAATTAAACCATTTATCAAGGGAAGGTGTGCACTCGCTTCTCTACACTTGCTCAGTGTTATTTTTGAGAGACATTTTCTTTAGACAGAAGTTCCTGGAACATCTCATTTCTGGTGACAATGGGGTGCAATTCATAAATGCAGAAATGGAGAAATTTTTGAAGGGGTCATGGGTCAAGCATGTTAAGAGTTCTCTCTATCATCCCCAGATGAATGGGGTGGTAGAGTTAATGAACAGGGTGGTGGTGGATTGCATGCATCAAGTGGGCAAAGAACAATAATTACGATGTGGAGGAAGCCATAAAATCCATGCTGTGGTTTTACCGCACTACCACACATTCAGTAACCCATGTGACTCCGTTCAAGTTACTTAGGGGTCATCAACATACATCAGTGCTATATCCCACTTTGTTAGTTAGATCCATTAGGGACAAGGATGTTAAGACTGAGGATCATGAAGCCATACTTCAGAGAGTAGTTGAAAGTCAAAGGAAACAAAAAGATATGTATTTTCAGAAAATGTGCCAGATGTCAGGCATTTCAAGTGGGTGATCTGGTGCAAGGGAAGAAACTAAGGGGCATATTCTCAAGGACTTATCGCAGATTTATCGTCACTTTAGCGCCGCAAAAGTGGCGATAGATTTATCGCCCTATTCTCAAGCTGGTGCAAACTGGCAATATCGTCAGTTTAGCAGCGATAGCTGCCGCAAAAAACGTTGCCACGATGAGAGCGACAACTAGCGCTAATGATATGCAGAGTAGGCGTTCCCATGCAAAAACTCACGAAAACACCACTTCGCGATATTCTCAACGACCAACCAGATCGGCGATGCGATCCAAAAACAGGTGATAAGGCGCGTTAGCAGCAGGGATTTAACACCTGCCTTCTACTGGTGTTAAGCAGGACGACAACCTGCAGTAGAAAGGGAGCCCAGCCCAGAGCCACATCTGAAGACTAACAGATGCCATGGAGCCAATGATAATGCAGCTTGGAGACCCAAGAGGGCCACAACACCCACCGCCACCGCCACCACCCCCAGGACCACTCCCACCCGCAGGACCACCCCCCCGGACTACCACCGAGGCAGCGCAGAACTTCCCTTCTCCTTCCCCGAGGTCCCTGACTGGTCCTCCGGGGGGTTTGTGGGGTTCTTGTTGTCCTCTGTAGTTGCTCCAGCTTCCTCCATGGTGCTTCTCAGTTGTTTGGGTTTTGTTTTTATTTTATTTATTTTTTTCTGCTTTTATTGTGATTTTTCCCGCATGACGTGTGTGAATTGCAGGCCTGGCGCAGCTTATCGCTGATTTTTTTTATCGCGGTTGGGCCCATCACCACTTTTTTCACGTTAGGCTTTAGATTTTTATCGCTGTCCCAATAATTTTATCGCGGACATTTGACGCGTTATCGGGAAACTATCGCATGTTACCGCTGTGTTGAGAATGGGATGTTAACACGGCGTTATTTTCAGGCGATAGACGGCGATATGAAAAATTGCGTTAACCTATTTTGGCGATGATTATCGCACGTTCTTGAGAATATGCCCCCAAGTTTTGTAAAAAAGGGACTAATAAGTATGGAAATTTGGTGAAGTTTGAAAAAGTCTGTGGTAGTGCTGTATGTGTGGATGGAGGACATTGGTGGAATGTCGGAAAAATAGTTAATGACTCAGGATTAAACCTTCCTCCAGAGGTATCTGGTAGTCAAAGGTATACTAAGAATGCTGGCCTGACCAAAAAAGTTCTGTATGTTTGACTAAAGAAGTTTTGAGAAAGATGTGTGCCTTGGAAGTTGAGATGAGAAAATCTTCAGTGTTATGATATCAGTCTTGAGACCAATAGATATGGGTAATGAGTCTTTATTCCTGTGTAAACTTTATTTTGATCAATTAGTGTGTTATTATAATATTTTAGGATTTTTGTTTTATAGGGTTTTAGTTTTATGTTTCTTTTATGTTTTCTAATTTATTGTAAAAAAGGAGATAATATGGTGTACTTCAACTATGTATGTATGGTGTAATTTAAGTAGAATGCTACGTCTTGACATTACAAAGCTGAGTCTCTAGTCAGCAGCATTCCACTGATGTCAGTTGGAGTGTCTCCTGTGAATGCACAACAGTGGTGGCTTCATTCTTATACAGCTACACTAATAAATAGCTGTAACTTCTACCTGTGTTCCTGTGGATTGATTACCACAGCATCTTCAGGGTGGTCTGCACCGACTTGGAGTCGTCAGAATGCTAGGGACACCAGAGAATTTTTGCGTAGAGATTTCCGATCCTATTTGTCACATAAGACGAGGTTTCAACCCAGGAAGATCGGCAAGCAACATGATTTTTCACGTAAGGCTGGGTCTTCGAATCAGTGGTCCTGACTATGGCAGTTCATCGGATCCAGGTCCTGTGGATGGCAGGATAGGAGGTGTTCTTTTGGCATGGGCTCTCTCCATTACAGACACTTGGGTTATGAATATCATTAGGTGCGGTTATTATATCGACTTTGCCTCTCTTCCTCCAGACACAGGGTACATCCCTATGCCTGTCCCAAAGAATCCTATGAAGAGGGAGGTCCTGCTGGCAGGAGTCACTAATATGCTGGAGAAAAACACAATCATCCCAGTGCCTCTGGATCAAGTCAGTCAGGGGCTGTATTCTTTACTCTTCCTGGTCCAAAAGATATCAGGGAAGTTTTGGCCTATGTTGGACCTGAAACAACTCAATTGCTGGATTTCTAAGATTCACTTCAAGATGCTGTCTTTACAACAGCTCATCCCTCTGATCTCCCCAGGAGGTTCTATAGTGACCATTAACCTTCAGGAAGCATGCCTGCATGTTCCTGTAAATCTGGATCATCCATGGTTTCTGAGGTTTGCAGTGGGATAAGCATATTTTCAGTTTCAAGTGCTGCCCTTGAAGTCAGATCCACGTGTTTGCACAAAGGTGTTGGCTCCTTTAATGGCTGTTCTCTGTCAGCAGGGGATTTCCATCTTTCCCTACTTCGACAAAGTTGGCGTCTCTTCTCCTGACATGCTGTCATGTGGTAACAGTGTTGGACCTTCTGTCTTCTCATGGGTTTCTGATAAATGCGAAGAAATTTCAGTTAAGTCCGGAGCAGGATTGCATTTTTATAGGGGCCAGGTTCAGGACAGATCTGGGCATTGTCACTCTGCCAGACTCAAGGGTGGTCAAGATTCAGACTTATTTGAGGCACCTGTTGTCAGCTCCTTTCAAACGCAATCTCACTCTGGATGTGGGCGAAGGGCAATCTGGCTGCCACTGTGTTTTTGGTTCCCTGGGCCAGATGGCACCTGAATATCCTTATGAGGCTCATCCTGGGTCAGTAGGTTCCGAACACGCAGGATATGTCTTGTCTTCTCCCAGTGACAGAGGTGATTTGACGGGAGCTACAGTGGTGGCTCGATCCCTCCAATATCTTGAAGGGTGTTCCTTTGACTGCTCCTGTACAGGTGTTCATCATGACGGAAGCCAGCGAAAGTAGTTGGGGGCATGGAGAGGGGTTCACCAGGTAAAGGTCATCTGGGATGTCGGTGAAGCTGCCGGTCCTCCAATTGGAGGGAACTGGAGGTGGTTCGTCTAGCGCTCTACTGCATTTTTCTCCCCTGACTTTGAGCAAGGATGTTGTCATTCAGACAGACAATACCACTGCAAGCCTATGTAAATCATCGGGGGACGAGGGCCATGTCATTGTCAAGGATTGTGGATCAGCTCTCTCTGTGGGTTCAGTCCCATGTGTGTTCTCTCCGAGCCATTCACATTCAGGGGGTCCTGAATTCTCCAGTCGATTGGCTTAGCAGGGAGATTTCATCCTACCAGGTTAAGGGAAACCAATTACTTTTGTCTCTCTCCCCAGGTATTTGCCAGGATTTGTCAGATGTGGTGAATATGTTTGTGAGTGTTTGCAATTTCCATATTCCCCAGTTTTTTTCAAGGGGAAAGAAGGTGTTGGCTTCTGGCCTGATGTTTGTTTTCCCTCCATTTAATTTAATCAAGAGGTTTCTAATTCAGCTACGAAGGGAGAAGGCTCAGGTCATTCTGGTGGTTCCTACATGGCCCAGCTCTGTCTGGTTTCCTCTCCTGGAAGCAATGAAGGTGGGTCATGAGTGGTGGCTTCCCTTGATCCCTTCCCCTCTGACTTTTCCTGTTCTCCAGGTCAAGTCCCTTGAGAAGATCAAACTGGAAGGTTGAATGGGAGGGATTGATTTCGGACTCAATGTCTTCTTCTATACAGGCTTCTAGGAGGTTGTCCACCGGGTCTTCATATGCCAGACACTGGAAGACTTTTCAGAAGTGGTGCTGTTGAAAGCAACTGCTCCCCCTTTCTGTTTCGCTTTCTCAAGTCATTGCGTTCCTTCAGGATGGGATTTATTTGGGACTCAGTCCGGCCACTCTTACAGTTCAGTTGGTTTTCGATCCCCTTGGGGTTATTTGGGAGACAAACAGGGGTTGGTTTACAGGCTTTTTAAGGGATTCTATAATCTACGCCCTGTCCCTCAGGTATTGTGTTTTTCCTGGGACCTTCAGTAGGCTCTAAAATATCCCCCTTTTAAAGCTTTGTCCTCAGTTGAAATTAATCTTGTGACTCTTAAGGTGTTCTTCCTGGTGGCCATCACTTCTGCTCGCCACCTAGGGGAATTTGGGGGCATATTAGCAAGGGCCTTATCACCGCTTTAGCGGCACTTTTTGCCGCTAAAGCGGCGATATTTCTATCGCCCTATTAGCAAGCTGTGGCTAACAGCTGTTAGCGACAGCTTTATGGCGAAAGTGATCGTTTTGGTGCCGCTTTGCATGTTAGCGATATATATCGCTAATGACATGCAAAGTAGGCGTTCCCAACTAAAAGCGACTGAAAACAGTCGCAAACACAACTTCCCCCTATTAGCAATGCCCGCGAAGCGATAAAAAATTTGCGCTAACCGCGATTATCGCTGGAATCTAACACCTGCTAAAAACCTGACTTAACCATTCTAGTCAATGGGAGGTGGATTGTAAGGTTAAGTCCTCACCTGCCTATTAGCAAGCTTTTCATTAGCGCGTTGATTTTATCGCTGGATTTCTAGCGCTATTGCTGGGTTTCGCCGCTATCGCTGGATTTTTTATCGCCTTGGAGATGAGCGTTGATAATAACGCGTTATCTCCGCAATTAAATCCAGCGATAGCCGGCGATAAAAAAAACAGCGCTAAGCGCGCTTTGCGATAATTATCGCAATTCCTTGGTAATATCCCCCATGATTCCCTTTCTTGTCTCCCTCCCTTTTTTAGGTTCTTTGATGATGGGATTGTCCTACGGTTGGGGCATAGGTTTGTCACAAAGGTGAAGCTGATGTTTCATCTGCAACCGGAGGTGATTCTGCCTGTTTTTTTCCATACCCTCAGTCTCCAGAGGAAGTGGCTTTCAGGAGGGTGGTTTTGATCTACATGAAGAGGGTAAAGGAGTTCAGGGTTTCCTCCACCTTGTTTGTTAATTTTGGTCCCACTCGTAAGGGTGGCAAGCCTTCTACTCAGACCTTAAGCCGGTTGATCAGATCTGTGATTACTTTGATAAACAAGCAGTTTGTTATGTCTTCTCCTCTGGGGATCCAGGGGAGGTCTACTTGGTGGAATGTTGGCTTTCATAGCAGTACATCTGGGGGTCTCTTTGAAAGAAATTTGCCAGGTAGCCCCTTGGACAGTTCTGTCCACTTTTGTTGACCACTACCATGTGGTGCATGGTCCGGAGGTGCCTGATCCATTGGATTCTAAAGTATTGGCCTCTGTGATTAAACAGTTAGTTTGTCTTTCTTTATGGTTAAATCTTTTTTTCTGGATTATGGTTACAGTTGTCCTGGTCCAGTTTGTGGCTTGGGTACATCTCATGTTTGTAATTCATCATGGTGAGAGGGACGAGGAGGTAATACTTTGTTTACTTCATGGCAACTGCATTACTCTGAGTCCTGTGCTTGCCGTGAAGAATTAACCCTCCCTCCCACCGAGTCTGCCAGTCCAACGGAGAGATAGAATGGGCTTGGTAAGGACCAGGAAGTAAGGGGGGAGTGTTCTTTTATAGCTTGGGAGGTTTTGAAGGGAGGAACAAGGGCCTCGTGTTTGTAATTCATCACTGTGAGCGAATAACTCAGAGTAATGCAATTACAGGTAAGTAATCAAAGCATTATTGTCCCTGCCATCCCGCTTTATGTCAACAATTTCTTACAATGCTATTTCTGTGCTGCTGCCACTGTTTTCATGCCCAGCATGCCAAAATACATCTTGTGATTCCCAAGAATGCACTGCAGGGAAAAAGCGGGCATGGGCAAGACAGTGGAAATATATTACTTGAGTTTACTATTTAGAACTCGTTAAATAAAGTACTGTGCAAAGTTATTTGAGTCTGTATCGTCTTTTAAACTAATGTGTATAAGGAGAAGTGTTTGAGATGCGATAGTTTGACCTTCAACAAACCACACATTGTAGCAGCAATTTGAGGTCAACGCATGTTGACATCACTACTCTGTTATAAAAGCTTATTACAAGAAAATATCAGGCATATTGTGATGTCAGAACAGGACTGCAGTGTACCATAAGTAGGAGACAGAATGAAACATACAACCCAATTACGTACCTGCCATGTGATTGACAGCACAGTTCATTTACCGTGTAACAATGTTGAAGGACAACCGTGTTTCCTCATTCGATAGTTGAGGTTGCGGGAGCAAAGGGAGGCCTGATGCCCAGAAATGTCAGGGAATTTCTTGTGACAACACTGCTCATGTGTAATATGTTATTAAAAGAGAGTAGTGGTTCCATTTTCTTTTACTGACCTATTTCTGGTGTCAGATCTAACCTGGAATAAGAAAATAAAATATATATTTTATAGGTAGACTTGTCAGTCCTGAATAGAAAAACATAGGGGCATATTAGCAAGACCGGCGGTAAAATTATCGCCGTTTTAGCGGCAGGAAACTGCCGCTAAAACGGCGATAATGGGCTTGCTAATATGCGTTATGGAATACCAATAGAAGCCCAGGTTAGATGTGCAGGACTTCTAACCTGGGCTTCTATTGGAATTCTATAACGCATATTAGCAAGCCCATTATCGCTGTTTTAGCGGCAGTTTCCTGCCGCTAAAACGGCGATAATTTTATCGCCGGTCTTGCTAATATGCCCCATAATGACTCCACTCCCTGGAAGCAAACTCTCAGATTGTCACTAGTTTTTTATTTTTCAAAAACAAAACTCTCGCTGTTGGATTTTGATTTTGAAGAATAAAAGTGTTTTCTGACCAGAATGAATGAAACATGCCGGCTAATCAGCAGACTTGCAGTGCCTTCAGCGGAGCCGCAGTGGTGGCAGCTCCTGTGAAGGCACAGAGATCTCCATCATGCAGGCTGAGATCTCTAAATATGGCAGGCTGCAGTCTGCCAGAGCAGCAGAGTAAAAGCCTTCGCTTCCCTGGTGGAATGAAGTACAACCCGCCAAACTCTATCTAACCCCTATGTCATGAAATGTGTAAAAACCTTTAGGAACAAGGATAGGTGCATAGAAAGGGCATAGATCATAGACCCTTATGGGGCTGAAATATATCCTCAAATAGTATTATAGTGTTTATGTGCTAGGTGCAACATACAGAAATAGCATGTGACCCTTTGACTAATGTAATGGAAAATGTTTAGGCATTCTCTGCAGTCTTTATGGGATGATGGTCTGCTAAAATGTATATTTCAATGAAATCTATAGAAAGTCTTATGATAAGTTTGCTGTCCTTCCTAGTTTCTGGTTTTACAATAAACTAACGCAGCCCGGTGCAGCAAGTCATTTTGCTGCACCTTGCTGCGTTAATTTGGAAAGCACAGCGATGCGACATATTTACAACAATATGTCGCACCTCTGTGCTTCCCCCTGCGCTGGCGCACAAACTGCTGCCATGCGCCGACGCAGGCACCCTTGCACCATGGTGCAAGGATGCCTGCGCTGTGGGGAGATTGTTTTTGTTCAGGAAGGGTTCCCTTCCTGAACAAAAACAATCATTAGAGGTGATTTCCTCTTTCAATGTGTGCTGCAGAATGCAGCACGCATAGAAACAAGAAACAAAAACGAGGAGAAATGAATACATTTCTCTCGTTGCGCCTCACTACGCCTCCCCTGGGGAGGCGTAGCATTCACACGCATTTCCAGATTTACGATTCCTCGTAAATCTGGAAATGTGTCTGGTTCCATGGGTGTTGCGTGGGAACACCCACAGCAACACCCGTGGAACGCCCCTTTCACGCAAAGTGCTGCGTGTTAAGGGGCCATATTTACAAGGACAGGAAAAGCCACACAGGGTGGCTTTTCCTGTCCTTGTAAATATGGGGCAGTGTATTGCGCTGCCAGTGCATCACAAAAAGTGACGTACTGGCAGCGCAAGGGGCTTGTAAGTCTGCCCCATAAGGGTCGGTAGCAGAGCTCAGGTACAGTGGCAGATAGAAACTGTTTGCAGGGAGATGATGTGTATTCCCTCAGCCCACTAGATACCTATAAAGAGTCATGGCAGGGACCCTCTACCTAAGTACATTAAAGTTACAGCATCTACAAAGGAATGAAACATACTATTGAGGAAACACAGGCGCGCAACACCCATTGGACTCAAAGGGCTTCCAGCCCCCCCCCGTCGTGTGTGTCAGCCCGGGCTGAGACAGCTTCCCGGGCTGGCGACCGTCTTATTGCAGCTGCACCCGAGTACTTCACAGGTCTTTAAAAGACCATTTACTTGTTAATGATTCTTTGTTGTGTTTTCACCCCTTCTTAGAGCCCCTGTATCTCCACTCTGCCTATTGCTGGAAGAATTAGCAACCCCCCGAAATTTTTATTAGCCCTCCCCGAAATATGGCTCTAGTTGCGCCTCTGAGGAAACACCACTATCTGCAGACACACAATGTGTCCCTTGTGGACATAATTCACCGGCACGAAGTCTGCTGCTTCCTCACACACACATGAAACATGCTGCACTCAGTACACCACAAACCGTGTCCTAAGGGGAGGATGTCAAAAAAACACTTATAATCTGCTGTCACCAGCCATCGGTCACCACATAGCTTAATATTTATGGCTTGTAATAAGCAGTGGCTATAGGTGCAACGCAACCCCAAACCCATAGTGTAGGATATGCTATCCAGCACCATTTAAAAGCATTGAGCTCTTCCTCTGAGCTCACAGCGTCTGCAAAGGGACATGAGATATGGTCGAGGGGCTTTCACAACCATGCACAGAAGTTTGTCCCCATAACAGTGCTTAAAGAATCGAGTCCATATTCCTATTATTCTCCTTGACTTCACAAAAGCACATCCATCTGGGGCAACGGAATGTGAAAAAAGTGACTGATGGAGTAACTGAATTCATCTCAGCCTCTGATTATTATTTTAACCCATGCTCCAGTGCATTGTTCTTTTGCTCATTTTGTCACCTAATCAGTCTTGACCCCACCACAATGGAGAGCCCAGGAAACTGCTATGCCATGTCCCGTTTGCAAGAGAGCACAATAAATCATATGCTACTTATGGCCTTTGGTTTCCATCATCAGTGAGGTGCAGCTTAAGTCCTAGGGCACAACAAGCCATGATACCCACCTATTGACTCATACAGACCAAATGTATTTGAGACTATTTCTATTTTGTCAATTATTTTCTGTTTACATCCTGTGAGTCAAGAAATATTTCTTCAACCATTTCCTTAGAAACTCTGGGCTTCATGTATGAGGCCCCTTAAGCAGTGCTTAATTTGTAAAAAAAAACATAAGTGCCAGGGCCTTCATCAAGAGGCCACTGCTGCATGCTCCAACCATTGCTCTTGCTAGTGCAGTCCATGTTAGTACCAACACAACTACAAACCATCACACTCCTGTAAGTGTGACTATTCAGAATATTCCAGGCCCCCGAAGCTATAAGAATGGCTTGGACACAAGTATTAGCCATTTTTAATGCACACTGAATTAATAAACAACTGTTGTGGGCTCATCTCTAAATTAGACAACCAGCCCAACCATGTGACAGGATGTCATAAGTGCCAGTGTTGACAATTAAGTGCCGGGGCCGAACACCGGAAACCAACGGCTCAAATGAAGCACTGCCCTTGCGCCGCCGGAAGGTCACTTTTTGTGACGTTCAGTGGCGCAGGAGCCTACTCCATATTTACGTGGCAGCACTAAGCCACTTTTTATGGCTTAATGCTGCCTCGCAAATATGGTTCCCTTTAACACAGTTTTCTGCGTTAAAGGGGCGAGCAATGGGTGTTGCTGGGGGCGTTCCCAGCAACATCCACAGCTTTTTGACACTGCCACAGATTTACGAGAAATCATAAATCTGAGGCAGCGCCAAAAACTTACGGCTTCCCAGGGGAGGCATAAGGGAGGCATAACGAGGAGAAATAAAGATATTTCTCCTTGTTTTTCCTTTTTTTATGTCTTCCTGCACAAAAATAATCATCCCCGCAATGCAGGCATCCTTGCACCATGGTGCAAAAGTGCCTGCGTTGGCGCACAACAGCCCATTGTGCGCCGGCGCAGGGGAAAAGAACAGGAATGTGCTGTATCTGATAGATACGGCACATTCCTGCCCTTTTCTTTTACAATAGGGCAGTGCAGCAGAAAGGCCTGTGGCACTGCCCTACAGTAGAAACGCACTAGCTTCCTGCCATCCCAACTGAATAACGTTGAAATTCCACATCAATCAAAATAGCTTTATAGATCTTTCTGGGCAAGTGGGGAACATTTACCATTGATTGTGCATATTCATTTTCACCATTAGGGTTTTAGGAGCCACCTGGTAGCAAAGGTACATATGCAGGTGCAATTGAATGGGATAGAACATCAGGGCCTAGATTCTAAACGGTGTCAAGCAATGCAGCGCAGCACCCAAAGAGGCTGCGCTGCGTTGCGTGACAGGGAGAGAGCAGGAGTGTGCCATATTCACAGAGATATGGCTCTCTCCTCCACTCTCCCAAGTGCTGGTGCTGATTTCAGCTGCTGTGCGCCAGGCACACACCTTAATGCCATAGTGCTAGTGTGCGTGCCTGAGTATAGCATAGGTTTTGTACAGGAAAGATATCCTTCTTGTAAAAAATACTATGCCTAGACCAGTTTAAAACCTTTTCCTACTTTGCATGTGTGCTGCACAGTGCAGCACGCATGTAAAGTAGGAAAAGAAAGGAGAAATTAAAACATTTCTCCTTTTAACGCCTGCTTTCTAATGGCGTTAATTTTTGGTGCCAAACCCTGTCTAGTAATGTTAGTAGATACGGTCTAGCGTCAAAAAGCATGGGTGGTTGCATGGGAACGCCCATGTACCACCAATGTAACGCCCCATTAAAGTAATGCAAAGCAGCGTTTCGCACTGGTTTACATTACTTTTCCTTACAAACAAATGTTAATACCAATAGCCGTTGGTTTGTTAATCCCCAAATAGGTTTGCAGTCAGGTTAGTGTTACAAAAGTAAGGCTAACCCGACACCGAACCTTTGTGAATCTGAGCCGAAATGCAAGACATTTCTGTCTTCCTCTCACGTACAGATCCTCTCAGCGGCGATTTCTGTAATTCTGGAAACAAAATACAGGAGAGTGTTAAACCTTTTACATGCTAATGATTAATCAATTATTAAATCAGTAGATTTTTAGAGCGCTAAATGTCACCCGTGAAGGAATCCAGGAGCTGTGAGGGTATCCAGTGATTCCTATTGTGCTTACTTCAAGTCTATTTGCAAGGACATATCAAGGATATAGGGCCAGATGTATCAATAAAGCAATTTGCTATTCCCAAATAGCGATTTTTACCAAATCGCTATTTGAGAATCGCAAAACGCTATGCAGGTAAAAAATCGCAAAAAAATTGCGATTCGGTAATATTCGCAATTGCAATTACCGATTCACAAAATAGTGAATCTGTAATTGCGAATTCACAAAATAAGAAATCGCAATTTAGCGAATCTGCTATTCGTATGCAGTCTGATGACATCACAACCAGGAAGTGTGACTGCCCATGCTGGTTATGAGTGCCTGAGGCTGTTTAAGAGGCTGGGAGCAGGAGCACACCACTCAGGAGCCCTTCAGGAGTGCAAAGACAGGCACAAAAACACAATGGATACACAGGAGAAGGTAAAGGAGGCTGCAGGACGCAAAAAAAAAAAAAAACATTCAGTGAAAAAGAATTGGAGGTCCTCATTGAGAAAATGGTGAAGAGCCATGAACAGCTTTTTGGCAAAAAAACCCTGCACATCCCTGAGTCAAAGAAGAGGAAAATCTGTCCGGCCATACAAGCAAAAGTAAATGCCATTGGTGTCACACAGCGCTCCATAAAGGATCTACGCAAGCGCTGGTACGACTTGCGCTCAACGGCAAAAGAGAAGGTTGCAAGCAGGCTTGCGGACGCAAAGAAAGCCGGTGTAGGACCATCTACAGAGCCGGCGTCCACATCCCTTGGGGACTTGGTGGAGTCCACCCTACAGCCAGAATCCATCAGTGGCATAGCAGACATTGACAGCTCAGCCACGCCCAACACCAGACAAGGTAGGATGCATGCTAAATTACCCCAGACCCATTACTCACTAAACACCCCACTGAGAAATGACTCAATTATCAAGTATGATTGCCACTCCATGCCACAATTTTGTTACCACCCAGCAATGCATCATGGGAGATGCAGTCCCACACATAACATAGTAAAGCATTGATACAGAGAAACATATCTGCAGTTGAGACACCACAGTAAATGAGCAAGTTAAGCACAGCATTTAGGTATACCAACTAAAATACATTTAATTTGAAAATAACAGAAAGCACGACACACAATAAGTAGTTCTCTTGTATTCACAGATAAACCTGCGCCACAGGGTGAAGAAACACCAATTAATGAGGCACCACAGCTACAGGAACAGGCAGGGGAAGAGGAGTCAGACTACACAACACAAACAACACCTGCACCTAGACCACGTAGGTACACTGTGGCTCCATTACAGGAGTTGGAGACAGGAGTGGAAGCCATCCAGGATGAGCCACAGTCAAGGCCCGAAGAGCAGGCACAGCCTCAAAATGACCAGTCTCCTGTGCAGCGTAGCAACAGCAGTCGCATAAGACGCAGAGCAAGGGCACAACATGGCGCTGACGAAGGAGAGGAATCCTCTGCCTTCTCTGGGCTGGAGGGCACTATGGTGAAGGTGCAGCGGCTGCAATTAAAAAGCATGCGGTCAATGCAAAGGCAGCTGGTGTCCCTAAATCACAATATGACTGACATCAAGGACGGCATCAGGGAGCTCAACAACACTGTGGCAGAGGGTCATAGGGCTAATGCAGACAGTATTAAGGACATGACTGTAGCCATCAAAGAGCTCTGTACCACCATGCAGAGGGACCATGCCTCCAGACGCAGGGAAAAGCAACGCCTATTTATCCGTCTGGATGGTTACACCAAGGCAGTTAACCGTCTGTGTAATGCCACAGCTGTCCTTTCCAGACGCACTGTGTCCACGCAGGTGGAAATGTCACACTGCAACCAGGATGTTGCCAGGGGGTTGGTGCAGGTCACCACTGCTGTTGAACAACAACAGACAGCCAACATAGCTGACACAGGTATTCTGAGTGCAGGGGACAGTGAGGAGGCCTCCAGCCGCAGCAGCATTACTCCATCGGTGACTGAACCTCATTAGTACCTACCCTCTACCAGCGACTGCCTGCATCAATGCAGGCAGTCTCTGGTAGAGGGTAGGTGCTAATGAGCCGGCACCCGACGCAACCCCATTAAGGTGCGGGCATACAGCGGGACACTAGCCTTGGGAGACTCTTCCCCTTAATGTGAGGGTACCTCCTTGTCTTGGGCATATCTACAAGTCGAGATTTGAACCACTCAGTAGGGAACATAGCCCTGTGGTTACCCCCAAGCTACCTCTCACTCATGCGGGTTACCATCCTCACTTCGGAACCTCATTTTTACGTGCACTCCATCACATTAGTTAGGTCCTGAAGAAACGCCACTGATCATTTAGACAAACCAGGCGTGAAACATGTCGACCTTGTAATAGTTACACGGGCACATCATGCCTCAGAGTAACTCACCAACCTTTGAGTTTTTTAGTCTACCAGGGGTACCACGCGATTAAAGGTTCTTCCTGTGGTTACTCCTAGGTAGTTTTATATTTTTTGAACACCTTTCACTGCACGCACTTCACCACTTCTTCTCCTGGATCCACCCCACACACCCGCACTCACCTGACGGCTTTTCTCTTAAAAGATCTCCGTGAAAGTGACCCTTCGGGGGACCCGTCGGGCATTGCAGCGCCGGCCCGACGAGGAGCAAAAGCCCAATGATGAAGCATGACATCCTTCGGGTGTGTGAGGGCAACTAAGAGGCAAGACTCGGCCCTCTCCTTCGGGATTGGATCCTTGATACTGGGGATGTACCTCTGCCTCTCTCTCTTTCCTCTTCCTCTTACCATCTACTCTACTCTCAATCTTTCTTTTTGATGAGTGGGTGACATTCTGCACCCTGATCTTGGAACAGTGTACCCTATGATTTAAGGTCGAATGGTATGCCATTGGTTGTTGCTAGGTTGTGCAGCATGGCACAAGTGGCCATAATTTTGCAACAAATCTCTGGCATATACTGCAGTGCTCCTCCACTTTTGTGCAGACAGTGGAACCTACTCTTCAGTTGTCCGAATGTCCGCTCTATGACATTGCGCGTAGACTTGTGTGCAGCATTGTATTTCCTTTCACTCTGAGTTGCAGGATTGAGGTATGGTGTAAGTATGAAGGAGCGCACAACATATAAACTGTCACCTACAGAAAGAAAGGCATATGGTTAATCACTGTCCTATTTCTTCAGATCTAATGAGTCCATCAGAGTGTGTCACATGCATTTACCTAGCAAATTCACCCCCAATGAGACGTGTGTATATTCCACTGTGTCTGAATATGAATGAATTGTGCGTACTGCCAGGATATTTGGCCACTATGTCAGTTATTATGTGTGAGGCGTTACATATGACCTGGATGTTGAGTGAATGAAAGGACTTCCTGTTCCTGAACACATACTCATTATCTGAGGGGGAACAGATGGCTACATGTGTCCCATCAATGCACCCAATTACATGTGGGAATTGTAGCTATCTGGTAGAAATCCAATTTGGTCTACTGCAATGCCTGTTGGGAAGTGGGGAATCTGATGTAATGGTGTATCCTCTGTACCATTGCATCCAAGAAAGCATTCAAGAAGCATGAAACACAACTTTGGGACACCCCTCCTGCTGCAGCTATCACCACCTGGTAGCTCACTGATGCTAGTAGGTGCAGTGAACATAGGACCTGCACATGTGTGGGAATGGCTTGGGTCCTGTGGGTTGGATGCTCCAGTATTGGTTGTCGGTCAGCAATCAGGTCTAGTATTGTTGCTGAGTCTAGTCTATATTTGTCATGGATTTCTTCCTCTGTCTGCTGAAACAGGGTTATGCGCACTCTGTAAATGCGTTCCTTTCTCCTCCTCCTTCTCTGTGCTGCAGCTTGAATCCGCATCCTCCTCACTATGACATACAGCACTGCCATTGTGAAAGACACTGAGGCAGTCTGGGCCTGTTTAAATAGGTTGCACCTGGTTACCAGCTGGCCTGAGTTGGTGGTAAATTGAAAGTGCAAATTTCCGATTTTTGGCCCATTCGCAATTAGCGAATGTTTCATACATTGTTTTGCGAATTCGCAATTGACGAGCACCATTTTTGCGTATTCGCAATTTGAGACTCTCAAATTGCGAGTTCGCAAATAAAAATTCGCAGATTTGTTGATTCGCAAAATTGGAATTCACAATTTTTGCGAATACCAATTTTACGATGGTGAAAACTTTCATACACTGGAACAAGCTATTTTACATTCGCAAACGCCCTATTTTTGCGATTCGCAGCGTTTGCGAACGCAAAATAGCTTGATACATCTGGCCCATATTTCTTTAAATAGAAAACAAGCAATTTTTGAAAATCTGCCTTTCACTTACATAGACTCTGTATCACATCTTACAATTAACATGCATCAAAAATGCCACTGAGACTGCCTTTCGCAAAAGAATGTTTTTTTTTTCTATTTTTATTGGAAGAAAATAACACAAAAAGGAGAAAACATGCAACCAGCTCACAATAAAATATTAAAGTTCAAAGTAAATTAACCAGTGCTTAACATTTAAAGAGAGCAGTATAAGTGTTTCCTAGCAGGCAGAAGTACTAAAAGCAGGGATAGCAATCCTTTTGGTTTTAATGTGTATCCCAGGAAAATATGATTCTTATTGTAGTAAAGAAAAATATTAATGGTTTTGAATTACTATAAACTGAAGACATAATTTAAACACAATATGATCAATAATAGAAAGCACTGAAGTGCACATTTTGGGAGGATTTGCATCTCTGATCAAGCAACATTATTTCACAGTGCAAGAAAGCGAGTAACTGAAATGGGCTGACCCATTGCCCCATGCATTATGTTGTCGAGTGCAGAAGCAAACTGTGAACGACAGAACAGCAAACCAAAGAATGAAGAAGGCTCACTCAAATAACCTCTATGTATGTATTTTATTTATGATTTTATTTATTACATGAGGCTGCAGACACAACTAAAGCTGGCTTTAGGGCAGACCTAAAATTGCAAAAAATGGGAAGCCATGTTGTAGAAATGTTTGTAGTCGTGTTACAACAAAATGCAATTTTCAGAGCAAAGGTATATTTCAGACCTATCTTCCTATGTGTGTCTTGTCTACTGTTCCATTCCAAACAGACCTCCTTCTCTTCTTTTGAATGAGCTGTGGAAACATCTTTGGGAGGGGAGGTCACTGCTGTGTGCACTGACCACGGTACGATTCATATTTTCAAGGTGAGTGCTCTGTCTTCCAGGGACAGATTCCTCGGAGGACAGATGCATGACCTCTGAGAGGCATGGTGCACCTCTTTGTTCCAACTAAGGTACCCTCCAATGATCTCAATCACATTTCACCCATGTATCTTAGCGCACTCTGTAGAAGAGGAGTGTATTTCATATTTTCAGAGTCCACTTCCATTTACAGTACTGGTGCTTCAATAACAGCAGTTGACACCACAAATGGCCACAAGAGGGAGATAAATTACAACAAATGCTTTCAATAGCTATGGCCCAAAAAGTTCAGAATGGCATTTGCCCGCGTCTTTAAAAATTCTTACACAAGATCTACTAATAGAACTTATGAATGAATTTGTTTCTAGACAATTTGAACGTTAATTTGAAATCTAACACATTACATAAGGTTGTCATTACACTGGATACATTTAAATCACTTGTTTTTACCTTCATTGGCAGTATGATCTGCACTAGAATACACTAACCAATTGTGGACCACTGTTCACAGAACACGAATGAAACAACTTTCCTTTTGACTTAATATGACTATCAATTACATACATTGGACAAGCTCGCGTACGTGAATTAGCACAAAATAATGTACAACTTTTAACACCAAAATATGTGCAATACAATTGTAAGCCTTTTGATTCCTCAAATTAACAATATAAGTTTTCATTTCTTTCCAGTGAGAGAAATACGGTACCTCTCCCCTGCATCAGGCTGTCTGTGAATCTCCCGCCATGTAGGTCACACGCTTGGACTGGGTGAAAAATAAAATACATGTTTATGTCACATTCATTTTGCCAGTGATCTCATATAAAACATGTAGGGGCTTATTTATGAAAACTGTCACATCCCTGCAACAAAACAGCGATGCAACAGTTTTCACTGCAACCTCCTTGTGACGTGATGGATGCGCCGTATTTATTGTACGGCACTCCATGTCGCAAGGAATGACAGATAGGTCAGGAATCCTGACATATCTGTCGGCGCAAAAGTCACACATTGCTGGAGTTGTGTCACAAGCATGACGCAACGCTAGCAATGCATGGTGGAGGCTTATCTTTAATGCACTGTGTCACCCTTACACCTTCCATGAGGCAGGCGTAAGGTTTTGACGCAATGGCGTCCTAGAAATGGCGCACTGAAATCTTATAGATTTCAATGCGCCACTTATACAAGGCTTTGATGCGGGGGAACGCCCACCCTGCATACATTATACCTGATACAGGTATAATGTGGCACAGGGCTTTACAAGGTGACGCATCTGCCTAGATGCGTCACCTTGTAAATATGGCGCAACGCTGCACATTGTTTTTGCCGCTGCTGCGTCAGGAAAAATGACGCAACGGCGGCATAAAAGTGTTGCAAGGGGCTCATAAATAAGCCCCATAATCTTAATTCTACAGAATGCATTTGTCACTTTCCTATATAACATTTTGATCAACCTCCTCGCAAAATCAACAAGAAAATTTGGGGCTTATTTACAAGCCCCTTGAGCCGCCGGTCCGTCACTTTTAATTTGGGAAAAAGTGACGTAGCGCTTAACGCCTCCGGGCAGTAATGCGCTATGGAAATATTGTTAACATAACATAATATAACATAACATAACGTACCAGCAGCGCAGGGGCTTGTAAATAAGCCCTTTTCTATTCCCCACATCACTCTTAGGGCCTCGTTTACAATATTTTGACTCACAGCAGCGCAGCTTGCCTTCCTGCTGCGCTGTTGTGCGTCAAATAAAAAAGGCAGGAATGAGCCATCTCCACAACATAACGGCCTCTTCCTGTCCATTTCCCCTGCGCTGGTGCAAAATGGGCTGCCATGCCCCAACGCAGGCACCCTTGCGTCATGGTGCAAGGGTGTCTGAGTGGTAGGGAGTGATTGTTTTTCAAGAGGTGTTTCCCTCTTTCTATGTGGGATGCATAATGCAGTACACATAGAAAAAGGAGAAACGAGGAGAAATAAAGGTATTTCTCCTCTTTGCACCTCCCTTACGCCTCCCCTGGGGAGGCATAGGAATCTAACACATTCCCAGGTTTGCAAAACCTTGTTAATCTGGGAATGCGTCAGGTTTCATGGATGTTGCTTTGGAACACCTACAGCAAAACCCATGGAATGCCCATTTCATGCAGAGTAATGCGTGAAAGGGGGCCATATTTACAAGGCCATGAAAAGCCTCTTAGGGTGACTTTAAGTGGCCATGTAAATATGGGCATACACACTGTGCCGCCGGTGCATAAAAAAAGTGACTCAACGGCGACGCAATGGGTTTGTAAATAATTCCTGCAATACCTAGCTTAATAATACATGCAGGACCTCATTTACAAATTTTTGGCATAGGGCACAGCCGCAATCCTTCCTGCTGCGCTGCCCCTACGTCAAAAGAGAAGGGCAAGAATGAACCGTATCTATGAGATACGATGCATTCCTGTCCTCTTTCACAGAGCTGGCGCACAAATGGCTGCCATGCACCAATGCAGGCACCCTTGCACCATGGTGCAAGGGTGTCTGTGTTGATATCAGGTTGTTTTTGTAGGGGAACGGACATCTCCCTTCACAAACAAAAACCTTACGCCACCCCTGGAGAGGCATAGGCTTTTGATGCATTCCCAGGTGTACAACACGTTATAAATTTGGGAATCTGTCAAATGCCATGAGTGTTACGTGGGAACACCCACTGTAACACCCATGGCACTCCTCCCCATCGCGGTGTGAGGCAACGCAGCGACTTGCCCTGCGTTGGCTCACACCATATCTACGAGGCCATGAAAAGCCACGCAGGGTGGCTTCAAGTGGCCTCGAAGATATGGGTAAGACCAGTGCGTCTGCCAGAACATCATAAAAAGTGACGTTCCAGCGGCGCACATTGCTTTTAAATAAGCCCCGCAGTTTATTGTCACATAATTTTTAATCAGAATTTATTATAATTACTAGCCCTTACAGAGCAGCTCACCTTTTGCATAGTAATAAAGTTTATGACCTATTATTTTCCTCTGCTGTTAAAACTCGCATGACCTCATTTACTAATTTTTGGCACAGGGCCGAGCCGCAAACCTTCCTGCTGCTCTGCCCTATGTCAAAAGAAAAGGGCAGGAATGCACCTTATCTGTGAATTAAGGTGCATTCCTGTCCTCTTTCACAACGCTGGCACACAAATGGCTGCCATGCGCCAACGCAGGCACCCTTGCACCATGGTGCAAAGGTGTCTGTGTTGAAATCAGGTTGTTTTTGTGGGATAATGGACACTTTCCTTCACAAAAACAACCCTTATGCCACCCCTGGGAAGGCGTAGGCTTTAGATGCATTCCCAGGATTACAGCATGTTGTAAATTTGACAATGTGTCACCCACCGTAGCGCTCATGGAACACGTCACAATCGCAGTGTGAGGCAACGCAGCAACTTGCGCTGCATTGTCTCACACGATATCTACCAGGCCATGAAAAGCAATGCCGGGTGGCTTTACGTGGGCTTGTAGATATGGGTAAGCCCAGTGCACCGCCGGAACATTATAAAAAGTAACGTTCTGGCATCACATTTGCCTTGTAAATAAGCCCCTAATGCATCCGCCCCAACATTCTTCCCTTCCTGCAGGTCAGCATAATAATCATCAGCTACCTCACATTAAACCTAGCTCACTCTGTGACACATCTTTCTTGTCCAAAAATCCACCCACATCTTCTGGTCATTCATTATGTTGTTTTGAAAATTAAAGGCACATTTTCCATTTTTCTGTACACATTTCTATCTGCTATCAATTGTATTTTTTCACAAAAAAATGCTCTGTTTTATTGTTCACACACTTGATGCCTTCAGTTACTTCAAAACCTGATTCTTAAGTGAGCCTATTCTGAAATACATTTTGCCTTATGTAAAGTAGTACTCCTGTAGTAATGCTGCTGTGCTTCTGTACTCTTACATGCCTTTGTATGGTCTCAAAACATCTAAAATGGGCATGCAATGGGAACATTCAGGGGCTATTCATAGACCATTAGTACAACTAGAAACAACAGTGCATTCTTTGCACTTTTACTAATGGGGATGTTGGACATTACATCCTGTACTCATAAATGCTTTTGCAAATCGGCTCATAGTGTTCAAATGCTGTAACTTTTTTGCAGTTGCACACTCTATTATCTATATCTTCTATCTTCTATCTTTATATTTTCCTGGTTCCATAGAAAAAACAATTTCAACCTCTTAACTTCAATCCATGAGTCATATTTGCTACAAAAAGAGACATTGCCTTCCAACCATGTCATTTCAGTTGTTAGACAGTACACCTTTCTTCATTAACAAAATGGTTCAGGTTCCATACCTCTTTTTAAGATCCTCATGCACGCCTACAAAGCCCTACACAATCAAGGACCAGCTTCCATCAACCACAGACTGAACTTCCATCAGCCCACCAGACACCTGCACTCCACCTCACTAGCCTCGCGCACCCGCCCTGCATCTGTTGCAGCCACAGCGGTGGCCGTTCCTTCTCCTACATCGCCGCTAAGACCTGGAACGACCTGCCCCTCCACCTTCGAACAGCACCCTCCCCTGTGGACTTCAGAAAAAAACTCAAGACCTGGCTTTTTGACAGAGACCTCGCACCCCAGGGTGACAGTATTGCACTCTACAAATGCTGATTGATTGATTGATGTGTGTGAAAGAGCAAGAGCAGAAATGTTTTTCAACAATATTTTCAACGATATTGAGCATTCCTGCTCTTCTCCCTGCGCTGGAGCACTGTGTGCTGCTAAAGACAATGCAGGCACCCTTGCACCACACTGCAAAGGTGCCTGCGTTACAGGAAGGATTTGTTTTGCGCAGGAATGTATCCAGCACGGTATTCCTTCCTGCACAAAAACAATCCAAAGAGGAAGTAATGGGGAGAAATCAAGGTATCCTCGTTTGGCCTCTCATGGGTAGGTGCACCATTTTGGCGCAAGCCTGGGTTTGCAAGTCTTTGTAAGTCTGGATTTGCTTCAAAATACATGGATGGATGCGTGGGAAGGCTCATGCTCCAATCATGTAATGCCTACCCGTCGCAAAGTAACACAAGGCAGCGTTATGCACTGCCTTGTGTTACTTTTTATTTACTAAACCACGCAAAGCAATGCAAAGTGGCTTTGCATGGCTTAGTAAATGCTATAAAGGATTTTGCATCTGGGCCGCTCCACAAAAGTGACACAACCATGACAGAAAATCATACTAAACCTAGGCCACAGATAATAATGCACAATTCCCCAGGCAAGGTCTGACCTTTTCCTGAATATATCTTGTTCTGCATTTTAGAGGTGATACAGACAGAAGACAGATGTGAAGGGGGATGATGCATGGATCTGTAATGAGAGGTTCTCATTTTATTTTTCTCAGAGGATGGAGTGCTCCTAGGACAAAAATACATTTTGAGCAAACAGGGTAAGGTACAGAAATGTGTTCCAAACTCAGATTTGCTATAGATTTTCCCTTGGTGTCATAAGTACAAATTCAGCAGTTTTGTGTCCCAACCAAGCCCTACTTGTGGTTGGTTGTGACAGTGCTGTGATGGCTTTGCCTTGCGTGGAGCCTCTGATTGCATTTGGCAGATTAGATGATGAAAACACTGTGGGCATATTTACAAGGAAATGGCAGGGAGTGGTGCAGCAAAATGTGTTATTTCCAAAACGCAGGGATGCGCCGCATTTACAACAATACGGCTCAACCCTGTGTTTTCCCTAGTGCTGGTGCTAAAAATAGCTGCCTAGCGCAAACACAGACACCTTTGCGCCATAGTGCAAGAGTCCCTGCAGCATGTACCTGTGTGAAGGGGTACAATATTTACAAGGCATCGTTAAGCCACAAAAAGTGGCTCAACGCCACTTTGAAAATATGGTGCAGGCCTTTGCGCAACCAGAACGTTGGTAAAAGTGATGTTCCGGTGGCATAGTCCCCTTGTAAATATGTTTCTGTGTGAGGTGAATGACTGGCACTGGTCACACACCGCAATAGAAGGAATCATGCACGACTGCCAATTCCTCTGGTTATCTGGGGGCATATTATCAAGAACGGCGTTAAAATTATCGCCGGTTTAGCGGCAGAAAACTGCCGCTAAAGCGGCGATAATGGGCTTGATAATATGCCCTGGAGAATTCCAATAGAAGCCCATGTTCACACCAGAACATGGACTTCTATTGGAATTCTCAAGGGCATATTATCAAGCCCATTATCGCCGCTTTAGCAGCAGTTTTCTGCCGCTAAACCGGTGATAATTTTTAACGCCGCTCTTGATAATATGCCCCTAGGTCTCATTTGGCTAACAAATGACAGATAGTAGTAAAACACTGCTGCCAACAATTTGGCCCCATTAGGATGAATCAAAGGACAAAGCACAATGGCAAATTAGTTAAGAGGGTTCTAATGGGGTTTAGGGAGCAGATGAAAGAATTAAACATTCAATAGTGGCCAGAAAGAATTGGGGGCAGAGGGCTCTATTTGTGGCAGAAGTAACAATGTAATCTTTGGCCTCCTATCCAGCTAGCATACTTAGCTTTTACAAGACAGTTGACCAGAATATGTGAATATGTTTTTATCCCATAACGATATGCAGACATGCTATGTTTTCTTTTCACCCAGTTAACCTTTGTGTTACAACTACTGTAAGAAGAGAAAAACCATCCATGATCAGCAGGCTCTCACTAAACGGTCAGCTATGCAGACATATTTTTTTCTGCCTGCCTTAATTTACATGAGGAAACGTCAAACTGGAAATTCTGTCAGACCTGGATTCCTGTTTCCTTGACCCTTGCCTCCTAGCAGTAAACCAGTGAATGTGGTGCAACCACTTTAAGCATAACTCTGCCAAAACTGAGATTTTCGCATGTGGAAACTGGAACCATTACCTGCCCCCAGGAACACAGACCACCACTGAACACCACCTGGAAAGCTAGAACCAAAGAGTGATCAAATTCAGCAACCTCAACTTTGTTCCACGTGGAAAACAAGTCACCACATTCACCGTCTTCAACAGGAGGTCATGCCATCACTGTTTTTCCTCACCTTGAGTTCACTCACAGGTTATAGGCCCCATCACCTCGATTCTTTCCTATCTAGACTGTGCACTAGACTACAAGGGGGAACCCCTATCTCTCCTCTCTGCAGGTTCCAGTGAGTCCAGAACATGGCCTCCTGACAAATTCTGCTCTTCATAATCTATGATCACATCACCTATGAGCTGGCAGCCCAGTGGCATTCCCTTCGAGAACCTCTACATTGACACAGGACCACCCACAGCCTGATAGTATTACAAAACATACTCTGCACCTACCTAATATGAAGAACCCTCAAACTAGACTACCGCCCCTTGTGACCACTCCTAGGTTCAGAGCATTCTGGGGCATATCATCAAGGGCATTATCGCCGCTTTAGCTGCACTTTTTGCCGCTAAAGCCGCGATATTCCTATCGCCCTTTAAACAAGGCGGCGCTAACATGCATTAGCGCATGTTAGCTGCCGAATTCCCAACGCCTGGCATCTCAGCGATAAACATCGCTAATGAGATGCAAAGTAGGCGTGGCTGGGAAAACTACATGGGAAATTATCGCTAAGGCAGCTTCGCGATATTAGCAAAGAGCCTTAGCGTTAATAATCATCGTGCTAACTCTCCCTTAACGCAGGAATTTAACGTCTGTTAAATTCCTGACTAAGGCATTCCTAACATGGGAGGTGGATTATGGTGATACGACTCACAGGGTCGTATCACCAAGGCTATCGCCGTTTGAGTGCAACATCGCTGGTTTTCCAGCGATGTTGGCCCATTTCCCTGGTTAGCGCTGGAATTTTATCGGCCTGGAGTAACGCGTTGTTGATAACACGCTAACCGGGCGATAAATTCCAGCGATAGACGGCGATAAATATAAAAGCGTTAACCGTGCTTTGCGATATTTATCGTCGTCTGTTGTTCATATGCCCCTCTGTTTTTCTCCTTTTCTTTACAAAGAGCCAATCTTTGGAGTTCTCGCCATCATGAAGAGGATGCATTCACAGCCAACTCGATTTTAATAGAACTTTGAAGACGTGTCTGTTCCCAATCACTTGACCCAGACTTCTATCCAAGATCGTCGTAACACAGGTTTACCCTAAACACAATGCCGACTACATGTATATTCTTCTCTACTTAACAGTTCTTAAGCCTAAACGAAAAACATGTTAGTTTCACTTCTCCTGGAACTACGCTGGACTTCCACTTAGCTATTTAATGCTAAGACTGTTGCTAATTTCTACTTGTTGGTTCAGCTAACCACATATAACAGAGCTAGAAAAGTCATATTCAAAATAATATATCCTTTTAATAAGTATGTTGACAAAGCTGAGCCGTCCCAGGTCGCAAAGTTTGCAAACCTGTTTATTTTGAAGGATTATCTGGAGCATCTCTGTCCTTACTGTTACTTGCACACGCTCTTTCATTTTTTATACTTTTAATTTGGTTGGGCACCTCATGTGGAAGCAAAAAACATGTGTGTGTTTTACAAAGCTGTGTATCAGCAGGCTGTCTTCCATAATTTTTCCTACCCATTTCTTGCCTGATATGCTGTATACCTCAGAAGCTTTCACGTGCCAGCTACCACTGAGTGAACACACTATGCGCCATATTATCAAGAACGGCGATAACATTATCGCCGCTTTAGCGGCAGGAGAATTCCAATAGAAGCCCAGGTTTGATGTCCTTGATAATATGCCCTATAGAATTCCAATAGAAGCCCAGGTTTGATGTCCTTCACACCAGAACCTGGGCTTCTATTGGAATTCTATAGGGCATATTATCAAGCTCCTTAACGCCGCTTTAGCGGCAGTTTCCTGCCGCTAAAGCGGCGATAATGTTATCGCCGTTCTTGATAATATGGCCCTGTGATGTCTACTATGCATACTCATAGACAAGTCTTGCTCTGAAAAGCAGAGGGAAAAATGTCAGAGGACAGATGGGGGGGGGGTGAAAGCTGGCTCGACAATTAGATCTCATGTCTCACAAACAGCAGTGAGGGTCTTAGGGAATATTCAGATGAATGCCTCAGATTTTATTGAACAGCTATGTGTCACAGGCCAGCCTAAGCCAACTCACTATTTTCACTAATGTGTCAGTGGGACAAAGCCATAAGCTTTTATAACGGTCCTTGCTGATATCGCTAACACAACACTAATGATATGTGGTCTTTCCCTGTTAACAGTTGGCAAAAGCCAAAAACCACAAAGACATGTAGGCAAAGTCTTGGCTTTAGCATGAGGAAGCAAAAGACAAAACACAAAGGAAAAATACTTGAGAGGGCTGAAATGGAGGAGAGTAAACAGCACAGTAATTAAAGGTAGTATAATACTGATGGGATGGAAAAGTGCTCTGCATGGTAATGGACGTGCACCCCTGTCCGGAGTGCACCAACTGCATTGATGTCTGGATCCCTGATGCCAAGTTTTGTTGTCATAGGCAAATACAGATCATGAGTGTGCATCATGACACAGGCCTGTCTCACGGATTGCGGTCTTGTTGGACAGGGAGAAGTGCCCAAAGTGATACCCTCATCGTGGTGGAAGACTAATGCCTTCTCCAGAAGGTAAGCAGCACAAGCGTGGTGGTGGAAGCATACTGTGTAGTGACCGGCAGGAGTCAGCAAGTCCTCTTTGTGAGAAGTTGGCCTGGCATATGCTGTCCACTAATTATAGTGGGCACCTTGCACCAGTCCAAATCGACTCTTATGGTAGGTAGGTTAAAGACAACCTTATTGAAAGCTATCCTAGTGGTAGCTATGGAGAGCAGCCTTCAGGCTAAGTCTTGAAGGAATGTAAAGCAGCTTGTTTTACCAGTCTATAATCTCTTGAGTGATCAAATGAAAGAGCACCACACCAGGTATATATTCAAAATATATGTATTTATTACTAAACACACCCCTCTAGTCTCTTTATGAGGCTAGAGTTCAAGTACATAGGTTATAAGATCTTAAATCACAGTAATAGCACAAATACACGTTTGGGCCCTAGGGGCGTACCAAACCATATACCAATAAAGTGGTATGCGAACCACGACTGAACTAGACACTAGGCCTAGAGCCTCTAGAAGTGCTTGGACCACAAGGAACCACCCAAGGTAGTGACACAGGGGACCCACGGGAGACGCGTGCAGTGTAAATACACAACCGCGATACGCCGTTTACTTCTATGGAGAAAGTCGGGATCGGGAAAATAGAGGAAAGGGACACTTTAAAAGGACTAGGACAAAACCCTTTGAGATCTAGGACTTTGAAGAGTCTCTACCCACGGGAGCACCGGAGTACTCGTGTTACCTCACCCAGGGAAGCCGGGTGCATAGGTGCCTTTCGGGGTCGGGTTTCGTCGTCGTTTCTTATGGCGATCTGCTGCAAAGTGCTGCTGGCGACCAGGAGAAAAGTGTCCGGGTGGATCCAAGAGTGGATCGGAGTTCTGAAGAACCTGAAAGCAGAGGGGACAGAGTCTGGGTCACTAGCCAGTGACCAGGAGGGCGATGGACAGATGCCCACCGATGTCGAGTGCTTCAAGTTCGTTGACGGTCGTCTTGACTCTTCAGCCACGAAGTCTGGGAGGCGTTGTCGGCGACCAGGAGCAGGATTCGGGCTGTTGCTTGATGTTTGTCGAGTGCAGAGGTGTCGGCGACCAGATTGGACCCAACAGGCCTTGGCAACGGCAAGTCTCGAGTAAGATGTAGATCGTCGATGTTGCAGACCAGCAAGGTCTGGGGAACTCACCCAGCAAGGGTAAGTGAGGGCAGGCCTGGAGCAACCAGACTGCCAAGTAAAGAAAAGATTGGCCTTCGGTAAGGGCTACTAGCCAACAGGCTAGCGACCGCGAAGGAGCCTCGTGATGCCGCACGTGGAGCTGGCTTACAGGACACTCGTGGAGTGGGGGCCAGTGATCTTCGGTGCCGGTGGTGCTGGAGGCTAGGGCTACTCGGAGCCCAAAGCACGACTTCTTGGGAGACCCAGAAGATGGTGCACTTGCAAATGTGCTCGGTGTCCAGGGGTCACGGTCTCAAGTCACCCACGATAGCCACGGGCCTCAGCTTTGCTGGGGACTCAGGGTAGCCTCGGGGAAGTCTGAGAATCCACCTCTGGTGATGCGATGACTTCGGCGTCCGACAGGAGCTTCAGTGATGCGAACCGGACAGATGCTTCTTTGGTGCCTGCCAAGCAGGGGAGTCACTCCTTGACCCCAAGGGAGATTCTTCAGTCCTCTAATCTTGTCGTAGAGCGTCGAAGGTCCAGGATTCCGTGTCAGAGTTTCGTCCAGGTATAATCTAAAGTCCTAAGGACTGGGTTCCTACCTTTATTCTAAAAATAGGGGATGGACTACTCTGTGGCCCCACCTATGGGTGGGTCAGGGCAGAGGGGTGGCTACACCCCTTTCCTTTGTCCAGTTCGCGCCAAAGCAGGGGCTGCAAGCCCCTGATCCGGTTTGAACTGGGGTATGCACAGGGACACCAAATGTGCCCCCAGTGCAGGACTTCAAAGCACCCGAAAGTGCTCCCGCCCAGCCCCAATACACATTGTCCTGTCTGGGGAGGTGGTCACACCTCCCTGGGACAGGAAACCTATTGTCCAGGCCTCCCCTGCCGGAGTTTCGTCCAGCAGCAGGAGGCCAGACTCGTGTCTGTGGCAGCAGCATCCATTTTGTGATGCCAGGGCTCTGGAAAGAAGTTACCGGACTCGTCAGAGTTAACATGCCTTTCCCTCTAGAAGGGTGGAATGCTACCCCCGCCGCCAGAATTGGCGGGGGGGTAGTATTCCAAGATGTTTGACACCAAACACGACATGTTTCGGTGCAGCCATTCCATAGTTAGCATTTTACCGCGAGGATATAATGCGTTTAAGAGTATATGGTCAGGCTGCCCTACAAACAGCATCAGAGATGGTCTCCGAACGCTGCAGAGGGGCCCTGCTCATGCAGGGGCACCCTCTCACATAGGAACCATGCACTCTGCCTTTAGGATTGATAAGGCCTGCCTTAGGAGTGACTTATAGGTTTATATGTGTGTATGCATTTAGTGATATAGGTAACCTATACCACAGCAAGGGGTGCATGCACCACCTTACCCAGGCTGCTGTAGCAGACCTGTGGTGTCAGTTTGGATGGCCTACCAGGGGTGGCATAATATATGCTGCAGCCCCTGGCAGGCCTCGGAGGTACCTATGCCCTTGGTACATAGTATACCATATACTAGGGACTTACAAGGGCACTCCAGATCCCAATCAGAGATGTGCCTAAGGCACATGGAGACCCTTTTAAAGAGGAAACAGCTAGGCTGGGGTTCTGAATAGCAGGGCCCCAGCCAGACTAATGTCGAAAACCAGTGAAGTATCAGCAAAAAGTGGGGGTACCCCTGTGAAGCAGATCCTACTCTCCTACACAACCCCCCAAACGTAGGGACATTAAACTAACCTTGCCCAGTTAAGTCTTCATGTTCTAAGTGGAAATACCTAGAGAGTCCATCTGCATTCGCATGGTTACTCCCAGGCCTATGTTCCACTGTAAAGTCCATCCCCTGTAGGGAAATGGACCACCTAAGCAGTTTGGGGTTTTCACCCTTCATTTGTTTTAGCCATAAGAGGGGCTTATGGTCTGTCTGAACCAGGAAGTGTGTACCAAACAAGTATGGCCTCAACTTCTTCAGAGCCCAGACCACAGCAAAGGCCTCCCTCTCTATGGCTGACCAACGTTTCTCTCTAGGGGTCAGCCTTCTGCTAATAAAAGCTACTGGCTGATCCTGACCTTCTTCATTCAATTGTGACAGTACAGCCCCTACCCCCAATTCAGATGCATCTGTTTGGACAATGAACTTCTTGGAGTAATCAGGACTCTGCAGAATTGGAGCAGTGCACATGGCCTGCTTGAGGTCATCAAATGCCTTTTGACAGCTAACTGTCCACTGAACCTTTTTGGGCATTTTCTTAGAAGTTAAGTCATTCAAGGGTGTCACTATTGATCCATACCCCTTGACAAATCTCCTATAGTACCCAGTCAGGCCTAAGAAGGCTCTCACCTGAGTCTGGGTAGTTGGAGCAGTCCAGTCCATGATGGTCTGGATCTTGCTCTGCAAAGGTTGAACCTGGCCTCCACCCACAAGGTGGCCCAGGTACACAACCTGACTCTGCCCTATCTGGCACTTAGTGGCCTTGATAGTCAGGCCTGCCTTTGCAGGGCCTGTAAAACATTCCTGAGGTGGACCAGGTGATCCTCCCAGGTGGAGCTAAAGACAGCAATATCATCTAGATAAGCTGCACTATAGGCCTCCAGTCCTGTGAGAACTGTGTTCACCAACCTCTGGAAAGTGGCAGGTGCATTTTTCAGACCAAAGGGCATCACCACAAATTGATAATGCCCACTAGGGGTTGAAAATGCTGTTTTGGGCTTTGCAGCATCAGCTAGTCTGATATGCCAGTAGCCAGCTGTTAGGTCAAATGTGCTGAGATATTTGGCAGAGGCCAAAGTATCTATGAGCTCATCTGCCCTGGGTATTGGATGGGCATCAGTCCTAGTGACTGCATTGAGGCCCCTGTAGTCTACACAAAACCTCATCTCTCTTTTCCCACCACTGGTGTGAGGTTTAGGTACTAGGACTACTGGACTAGCCCAAGGGCTATCTGAGGGCTCAATCACTCCCAATTCCAACATCTTCTGGACTTCAGTCCTGATACAGTCCCTGACATGGTCAGGTTGCCTATAAATCTTGTTTTTAATAGGCAGACTGTCCCCAGTGTCCACTTCATGAGTGCACCAGGTGGTCTGACTGGGTGTCAGAGAAAACATATGTCTAAACTGATTGAGGACTTGCCTGCAATCAGTTTGTTGCTGGGTAGTGAGGCTGCCTGCCAAGGCTACACCATCAACTGACCCATCGTCAGGGTTCTGTGAGAGCAGGTCAGGGAGTGGGTCACTCTCTTCCTCCTGCCCTTCATCAGTAGCCATGAGCAAGCCCATGTCTGCCCTGTCCACATATGGCTTAAGTCTGTTGACATGGAGAACCCTGTGGGGACTCCTGGGTGTTCCCAGGTCTACTAAGTAAGTGACCTCACCCTTCTGCTCAACAATAGTGTGGGGTCCACTCCATTTGTCTTGGAGAGCTGCTGGGGCCACTGGCTCCAACACCCACACCTTCTGTCCTGGCTGGTAAACAGTTAGGACAGCCTTTGGTCATGCCAGGCCTTTTGAAGTTCCTGGCTAGCCTCAAGGTTTTTGGTTGCCTTTTTCATGTACTCAGCCATCCTGGAGCGGAGACCAAGTACATAGTCCACTATATCTTGCTTTGGGGGCTTGAGAGGTAACTCCCATCCTTCCTTCACCAAGCACAGTGGACCCCTCACAGGGTGGCCAAACAGAAGTTCAAAAGGGCTGTAACCAACCCCCTTCTGAGGCACCTCCCTATATGCGAATAAAAGGCAGGGCAAGAGTATGTCCCATCTACGCCTAAGCTTTTCTGGGAGCCCTTTAATCATGCCCTTTAAGGTTTTGTTGAATCTCTCAACTAAACCATTGCATTGTGGGTGATAGGGTGTGGTGAACTTATAAGTAACTCCACACTCCTTCCACATTGCCTTTAAGTACCCAGACATGAAGTTTGCACCCCTGTCTGATACCACCTCCTTAGGAAAGCCCACTCTTGAGAAAATTCCCAGGAGGGCCCTTGCCACCACAGGTGCTGTAGTGGTCCTAAGGGGTATAGCCTCTGGATACCTGGTGGCATGATCCACTACCACCAGTATAAATCTGTGCCCAGATGCTGTTTGGGGATCCATGGGACCAACAATGTCAATCCCCACCCTCTCAAAGGGCACCCCCACCACAGGTAGTGGTATCAGGGGGCCTTTGTAGTGCCACCTGCTTTGCCACTGGCTTGGCAGGTTACACAGGAGCGACAAAACTCCTTACTGTCTTCAGACATGTGGGGCCAGTGAAAGTGAGGGACAATTCTGTCCCAAGTCTTGTTCTGGCCCAGGTGTCCTGCTAAGGGAATATCATGGGCTAGGGTCAATAGGAAGCCCCTGAACTTCAAAGGTATTACCAACCTCTGAGTACAGGAGTCCATCATCCCAATACACTGTATGGGGACCACTAGCTTTCCCAGCAGCCTCAGCAGCAGCTTGCTGTCTGAGGGGTTCAAGGGAGGGGCAGCTCTGCTGCTCCTGGCTCAGATCTGCCCTAGAAGGTCCCCCTGTCCCCAAGAACTCAACCTGGTCAGGCTCAAGCTCCTCTGGGACAGTTCCTTCTTCAGGGCTGAGATCATCCCCCTCAAGGGACTGATCTTCCTCCTGAGCCAAGGGGGAAGGCACTGCCTTAACCCTACTACTCCTCATCTTGGAAGGCACTTGGTCCATTCTTCCAGAATCCAAGGCCTGTTCAGTTTTAGACAGTTTAGCTTGTGACCTGGTCACAGCAAACACATCTGCAGGGATCCCCATCATTTCTGCATGGGTCCTGAGCTCCACTTCTGCCCAAGCAGAAGTCTCTAAGTCATTGCCAAGCAAGCATTCGACTGGTAGGTTTGCACTTACCACAACCTTCTTAAGGCCAGTTACCCCTCCCCAGGAGAAGTTAACAACTGCCCCCACCCACCCAACCTCTGGGTTGCTTTTGCTACCAGCCATTTCCCCTTTGCTTTCGTGTCTCCTCAAACCCCCCTCTTGTTTTCGCATACCCTCCTGTGTTGCTTTGGCCTCCAACCCACCATTTCCCTGTTGCTTTGCTGTCCCCCTCCTTTCACCCTCCATATTGCTTCTGTTTCCCATGCCCTCATGCAGTAGCGTAGCTAGGAGAGGCGGAGGGGGGGGGGGGTAACGCCGGGCGGCACTGTTTTTGGGGCGGCATAGAGCATACGTTTTCTTTCTTTTTTATTCTCCCTCGTCGTCTGTCACCTCTCCCTGCTCGTCATCTATTGCCAGCACCCGCCCTCCCCCTCTTACCTGCTCTAGCCATCACTGGGCGGCAAACACAGGGATCACCCTGGATGGCAAAAGCTCTAGCTACGCCACTGCCCTCATGCCTTTAAAAAAACACCCGTGCATGTATTATTTTTTCATTTTAGGTACCGATCCAACTTGTCTTGGTAAGTAAAAAGAAAAAAAATCGTCCTCGTCATTTTTGTAGGCACTAATGTGTGGTGTGCGTGCCTACAAAATGACGCAGGCGGACATGTCAATGGCTTTTGATTTCTTTTTTTAAACTTTAGCCACACTGCAGAGCATCATGGACACTGTGCAGTGTGTCTAAAAACCATTGTCTAAACAAACAGGTCACAAAGGCGGGACCTATTGGCTTGGCACTACTTGCTTTCCTTTTGTAAATGAAGGTATTTAAATTGTTGAGGATTACATTTTTACTTTAACCTCGAAGTAGAGGATGAAGTCAAAATGTATATGCTAGTGCACTTTAGGACTTGTCGAAACTGGATCTGCTAAAATAAGAGAAAAACAACTGACGGCAAACCAGAGAGCGTGCAGTATTGTCCCTTGGAGCACAATTAGAATGCTTCTGTCAACCTTAGAATAAATGACCGAAAACTAAACAGTGATGCAGATATTCTAAGAATGTATAGCAGGAATGCATTAGACAGTTCACATCAACTTGTGAAGAAATAACAGAGCGTGTTGGGTAAGACGTCACTTCCACGTTGGTTTACTGTGCCTGTGCTTTGCATTAGAGCTTTGCAGCTCTAATGTATACACAATCGTTTGTCACTCGTAAAATGCCCTTAACTGTCCTTAATTATAAAGATTAATTTTTTTATCATGTTCCTGAAAGTGTATCATTAAACAGTTTAGTCACCTTGTTTTGTGCTATCCATTGAAGGCCTGGTCTGCTGATACTTCTGTGAGATCAAGAAAGTTATGATGGAAAGGTATTTCTGTGCTCTGCTAATGGTTGTCTATGTTGCACCAAATTCCCTCCCACTGAGCATGGTGCTTTGCTTTAGGCTGTCTCTTTTGGAGGACCTTTTAACAGGCGACTCTGACTAAGGTGCTGCCTAGCCATCTAAATGCCTTTGGTCCTACCAGTTAACTTTATTTGTACATTCTGCAGAACCATATCGCAACATGGAAATCTAACCCTGGAAAACATCCCTAAGAGAGCCCTAACTACCATCTCTCCACTCATGCTCCTCAGAGGTACTGCCTCAGAATACCTGGTGGCAGGACCACCGCACTCAAGATGCATTTGTTGCATTATGATGAGGGGTCAAACATCCCAACTATGGCTATTCCCACATGCTAAAATGGCATAACTAAAAGTGTCAGAGGCAAGAATGGTGCCTTGGCCTTACCTACTGATGTACCACTCAATTGGCAACTGGGAAAGGTTCTATAGAATCTATCTCTGTCCCTGCTCACCCTGGGCCAGCAGAACAGGGGGTCTAACTTGTCCAGGGTCTTTCTAATGCCTAAATGTCCTGCTAAGGCCACTTTGTTGGGCAGTACCAACAGTATGTTCCTGTGCACTAGTGGAACCACAAGCCTCTGACATGATCCAGGCTCTGGATTCACAGGCTCCCTCCTTCGCTGACCTTGCGAAGCCTCACAAGCATAGGGCACTCAACTTGTGAATTGCAGAATTCTTCCTGTGTATGTCCTCCAACAGCTAACAAGATGTGCAGCTCTGGCAGTACACCAGACTTCAACACATAGTCCTCTTTGGGCATCTCATCCTCATCTCCGTCTGGAGGAGGGGCAAAGGATGCTGTGGCCAGTGCCTTTTCAGAGCCTGCCCGGATCTCCTTACTACCCTGTTCTGTTCTAGGCAAACCTGGAATGGGTAAAGTCTCTTCTTCCTCCTCCAGTCTGCCTCTGTTCTGGTTAACACAGCTGACATGTTTCAAGCCATGTAGGCTTTTGGTCCTGATATTAAATCAGAGGCAATCGTATCTTTGCTCAAGAGACATCAGCACCTTGCTTCTCTCCCACCCTTACACCAATGATGGTTGACTCTGCATTCATTCCTACCTCAATTCCAGCAACCAGATACTCCATGTCTGCCCTACTGGCTACCAAACCTGTGCCACTGGCACCGGGGAGAATCTCCTTGAGTTTGAGATACTTCGTCTCAACCATAGTTCTATAAGCCCTCTTACCTCTCAGAGCAGTAGCCTTCCTCTCATTAATATTAGCTTCCAACACAATCAGCAGTTAAGAGTTCATCGGTTGCAATGTAGTACTCCCTCTCTTTCAATGAATGCTTCCAATAATCCATGTAAAAAAAGAGGTGGAATAGCGAATAGATCAGGTCTTGGCAAGTGTAAAAATTGTAATTTTTCCAAACATATACAATATGCTTATGCAGCACAAATCTCAAAAATATATTAAAAAAGAGTGGCTCAGCAGTCCAGGTATGCCATCACTGGAGTGAACTCCTTTTCAGGCTGCTGTGCATATGTGATCAGGAAAAGATGTAGTAACCTTCAGTGTAATAAAGTTAATGAATGAAGTGGGAATACCCATTGCCCCAAGTTGTATGTTGTGTTGGGAACAAGACAAATGTGAATAACACTTCAATAGACTAATGAATGAAGAAAACTAATCGAAAGATATATATTAAGAGCTCTGTTAGAAATGGCGGTCTCTAGTTGGCAATGGCTTGCACCCTGTCCAAGTAGGGACCTTTCCTTCTAGTCAGGGTAAGAGAGTTACACACCCAAGATAACCCCTGCTCACCCCCTTGGTAGCTTGACACGAGCAATCAGGCTTATCTCAGAGGCAATGTGTAAAGCATTTGTACATAAACACACAGTAACACAGTGAAAACACTACAAATGGGCACTACACCAGTTTAGAAGAATAACCAATCTTTATCTAAACCAAACAAGACCAAATCAACAAAAATCCAACATACACAAATCAAGACATCACTTATAAAAGGTTTAAAACAGTTCAGTCCATATAAAAGTATGGATGCGTTTTTTTTAGCACAAAGTACCTGGGATGCGTTAAAATCAAATATGAAAACAGGCGGCGAGGAGGTGAGTTGCTGGATGGCAAAGCGATGCGTCGGTTCCTTACACGCAGGGAAGGTGATGCGTCAGTTCCTTACAAGCAGTGAAGGTGATGCGTCGGTTCCTTGCTCCCAGGGAGGTGATGCTTCAGTTCCTTACTGCCATGTAGGGGAGGTGATGCATTGGTTCCTTACTGGGAGAGGAGGTGATGCATCAGTTTCTTATTGCACCCAGAGGTGATGCGTCGGACTCTTACTGTGCGGGGAGGTGATGCGTTGTGTACCCGGACACACGGCCTCGGTTCCTAACTTAAGCCCAGGGTCAATGTTGACTTGGCACACAGGTGCAATGCGTGGAAAATCCGGACGTGCTGGGGTTAATGCGGCGGCAGTGAAACAGGTGCTGCATCAATTCTCCCAACTGCGAACAGATGCTGCATCGATCCTTGAGCCGCAGCGATGCATTGGTTTTTCGAATGCACGACAAGCTTGCTATGGGAAAAACAGGTGCTGAAGGTCACTGTGTGGATTTTCCTCTTCTTTCTGCAGCAAAGCCACCTCCAAGGGCCCAGAACAGGAATTGGCACCTCTTGGCAGGTCAGAACTCTTAGCAGGGCAGTCCAGCGGCTTCAGATGAAGTCTTTGATGGCCCTGAGACTTCCAACAGGAGGCAAGCACACACAAGCCCTTCGAGAACCTTGATAAGCAGAATACAAAAGCAAAGCCCAGTCCTTGTACTTCTCCAAGATAGAAGCAGCAAGCAGTAGGCCAACACAACACAGCAACAAGCAGAGTGGCAGTTTCCCTCCTACAGCTTCTCCATGTCTTCTTCTTGGCAGAATCTCCTCTTAGTCCAGAAGTGTTCAAAAATGTGGGTCCAATATTTATACCCCTTTGGGTGTTTGAAGTAGGCATACTTAAAAGGACAGTCTTTGTAGTGCACAGATCCTGCCTTGCCCTGCCCTGGCTCCAGACACACTACAGGGGGGTGGAGACACCATTTTGAAAGAACAGACACAGCCCTATTCAGGTGTCAGTTACAATTCCTCCCACCACTCTAGCTTAGGAAGGCCATAAGCCTGGTGAAAGGCAATCAGGATATGCAGGCCACACCTCAGCTCCCTTTCTGTGACTGTCTAGAGTGAATGCACAAATAGCCCAACTGTCAGTCTAAACCAGACGTTGATTCTACAGGCAGGCAGAGGCACAGAATGGTAAAGCAAGAAAATGCCCACTTTCTAAAAGTGGCATTTTTAAACACACAATTTAAAAACCACCTTCATAGAAAGATGTGTTTTTAAATCCTGAGTTCAGGGTACCCAAACTCCAAATCTCAATCTCTTCCCAATTGAAAGTGACACTTGTAAGATGTTACAAGGCAGCTCCAATGGTAACCTATGGGAGAGATAGTCCTTGCAATAGTGAATAACGGAATTGGCAGTATTTCACTATCAGGACATGTAAAACACACCACTACATGTCCTACCTTTCACGTACACTACATCAATCAATCAATCAATCAATCAATCAGGGAATTGTAAGCGCGCTACTCACCCGTGAGGGTCTCAAGGCGCTAAGGGGGGTCCGCAGATCTGTTTAGCCGAAGAGCCAGGTCTTGAGGGTCTTCCTGAAGGTGTTCAGGGAGGGGGCGCGTCTGATGTCTGCCGGGTAGCTCGTTCCAGGTCTTGGCTGCAATGTGAGAGAAGGATCTTCCGCCTGCTCTGGCTCTGTGGATGCGCGGGGTTTCGGCCAGTGCGAGGTTGGAAGATCGGAGGTTTCTTTTGGGTACGTGGAAGTTGATTCTGTCGTTGAGGTATTTGGGTCCGTTGTTGTGTAGGTATTTGTAGGCGTGAGTGAGGATTTTGAAAGTGACTCTTTTCTCCACGGGGAGCCAGTGGAGACTTCGTAGGTGTTGGCTGATGTGTTCGTGTCGGGGGATGCCGAGGACGAGTCTGGCGGCGGTGTTCTGTACTGTCTGGAGTTTGTGGAGTAGGGACTTGTTGATGCCGGCGTAGAGTGCGTTTCCATAGTCACCCTGTCCATTGATCTACCTTGGGCCTACATTAGGGGTGTCTTACATGTAGAAAAAGAGAAAGCTTGGGCCTGACAAGTGGGTGCACTTGTCAGGTCGACATGGCAGTTTAGAACTGCATTTGGACACTGCAATGGCAGGCCTGAAACAGGTTTACAGAGCTACTCCTGTGGGTGTCACAACCAGTGCTGCAGGCCCACTAGCAGCATATGATTTACAGGCCCTGGGCACACACAGTGCGCTTTACTAGGGGCTTACCAGTAAATCAAATCTGCCAATCATGGATAACCAGTCATAATCACAATTTACACAGGGAACACTTGCACCTTAGCACTGATCAGCAGTGGTAAAGTGCCCAGAGTACAAATACCAGCAAAACCGAAGTCTAGCATTCAGTCAAAAATACAGGAGGAAGGGGCAAAAAGACAGGGGAAACCACGCCAAGGATGCCAGGTCTAACAAGCTCCATTTCCAAAGGATGGAAAAATCAGCGGTCAAAAACAAGGTCGCTTCTGTTCCTCTACAGCTACCTGTATTTTCCATTGTTTGATTCCAAGACGCTTTGGTCCTCTTTGGGTATCAGATTTTTCAGGGCATACCATGCCCCTCCGGCACTTTTACGCCGCCAGAGCGTCACTTTTGTGACATTCCAGCGGCGCAGTGTGCCGGCCCATATTTACAAGGCCATGCAAAGCCACCTGCGTGGCTTTTCATGTCCTTGTAAATATGGATTGAGGCAATGCCTTATTCTGTCTGGAAGGGGCATTCCATGGGTGTTGCTGTGGGTGTTCCCACGCAACACCCATTATTTTTTACACTGCCCCAGATTTACAACATAGCGGCAGCGCCAAAATTAAAGTTATATTTAAATTTCTCCTAGTTTCTCATAGGTTTTTCATCTTTCTACGTGTGCTGCATTCTGCAGCTCAAATTGTACGAGGAAAACACCTCCTTTCATTGTTTTTGTGCAGGAAGGTGTCCTTTCCTGCACAAAAACAATCATGCCACTGACACAGACACCCTTGCACCTGGTGCTTGTGTTGGCGCTCAGCTGCGTTGGCAAAAAGGACAGGAATGCGCTGTATCTTGTAGACACAGTGCATTCCTGCCCTTTTCTTTTGACGTAGGGCCACGCAGCTCTACACCAAAATATTGTAAATATGCCCCTTAGTTTCATATAAATTTGTAACTGTTAAGCAACACAACATGACCTAGATTACAAGTACCTACATTTACCACCTGCACTGAGCCAAAAGGAAAATCAGATATGGTTCTCTCACACCCAGAATAAACGGGTGGGGGAAAAAATCCACCCACTTTGAACCAGGTGGAGTGAAATTTGGTGCAGTAGCTTCGATGTGCTTCAATCAAAATCATGGCAGGTGCACTTGCTGTTTCTAATTCATGGTTCAATGGTGACCTCTTAAGGTTATTATGTGTTATTGCACTAGTAATTAATATAACTGCTTGAAGAAAATGATAAAAACAGCTAATCAAAAAAGCATTAACAAAGCCAATAGATTGGGCTTTAATGTCTCAACACATGTAAACATAGGCGTTCACAAATTAGGTTTACATATGTTGCATGCACAAATACTGTTTAACACATTGGAGCCTGCAATACTGGCTATGCCAATGCTAGGACAAAGTAGCGAAAAAGGATTGCTTTCTGTATAGAATGCATAGAGGAGAGAAAGAATTTAATATGACAGACATCGCAATCATTGAGCGTACTTTTTGAGCATAAATAATTACCCTTGCAACACAGGCATCCTTGCACCATGGCGCAAGGGTGTCTGCGTTGGCGCACAGCTGCTGTTTGTGCACTGGTGCAGGGGAGAAGGACAGGAATGTGCCCTATCTTGTAGCTACGACGCATTCCTGCCCTTTTATTTTGACACACAGCAGTGCAGCAGGAAGCCTTGTTGCGCCACCATGCATCAAAATATAGTAAATAAGGCCTTCAGTATCTTATGCCATAGGGTCCTCTTATGTGGATTGCTATTTAGAAATAAAAGGTCAAATGTACAAATTGATTTTATGGTCACAAACCCTCAGATTTGCAAAATTACAGAATTTGAGATCATAAAATCTCTTTTTCTTATTTACTTGGATCCATTTTAGGAGTTGCTAATGTTTTACTGACTCGTAAAATGGGTTTAGAACGATTACCAATTTTCAATGTAGAAGGGGCATGCTTTGGGCATTCCATCCAAATTGCAAATTGAAACCATATATATTAATGGTTTGCAACTGTAATTCGGTTGTAAACCATTGAACAGTTGGGGTGGTAACTGATTTGCAGATTTCAAAAAGTCTGGTTGCAATTTTCAATTACTCTTTGCGAATAGTACCTTACAACATTTGGTCCAAAATTGGCCATGGGCAAAACTGCAAATGTTTTTGCATGCAAAATACATGTAATTTTCATGAAAATTATGCATGTTACATGAAAAATGCTTGGGCAGCCGTCCACATAAAACCTTTATGCAAGGTTTGCCATTGCATACAAAAGTAATGTGAGAAATGTGTTCAATGTAATTTCCTTACAGTTTCTCAAATTAATTAAGTGGGTAACATTACTCATGCAGAAAATGCTGTAGTATCTTGACATTTTCACAGTTCGCACAAGATATTTTCTTCTTGAAATTAAAATTACAAAAAAGCATAAGAAGGAGGAAATAAAAAATACACCAACCATTTTAATGGAATTTATGCAAGGTTATACTTGTGATAGCTTGGACTGTGCCCTAAAATCTTAAGCAGTAGTATCTCTAATTTACCTTCCTACAGGGTTAAGCTGTGTTTTCCATGCTAAATCCTTCTCCTTCTCAGTGATGGACCTTGGAATGTTGTATTAGGAGTCAAGGAGTAAAACAGACATCTCAATGCTAAATTTCATTAACAGTTTAGTTAAGTCAATGATGAGAGTTGTATTGTATTTTCAAAGCTTTATTCTCATTATTGTTCTCTTTATTTAAGTTAGTCCATAAATCAAATAGATTTACAGAAATCTCATCAAAGAAAAATGGTTAGAATAAAGTATTAAAGTATAAATTGGATAAAGCACGCTCCATAAAGGAATATGGGGCATATTACCAAGGATTTGCGATAATTATCGCAAAGCGCGCTTAGCGCTGTTTTTTTTATCGCCGGCTATCGCTGGATTTCATTGCAGAGATAACGCGTTTTTATCAACGCTTATCTCCAAGGCGATAAAAAATCCAGCAATAGCGGCGAAACCCAGCAATAGCGCGAGAAATCCAGCGATAAATTCACTGCGCTAATGGAAAGCTTGCTAATAGGCAGGTGAGGACTTAACCTTACAATCCACCTCCCATTGACAAGATGGTTAAGTCAAGTTTTTATCAGGTGTTAAATTCCAGCGATAATCGCGGTTAGCGCGACTTTTTTTATCGCTTCGCGGGCATTGATAATAGGGGGAAGTTGTGTTTGCGACTGTTTGCAGTTGCTTTTAGTTGGGAACGCCTACTTTGCATGTCATTAGCGATAATTATCGCTGACATGCAAAGCGGCACCAAAACGGTCGCTATCGCCATAAAGCTGTCGCTAACAGCTGTTAGCGACAGCTTGCTAATAGGGCGATAGAAATATCGCCGCTTTAGCGGCAAAAAGTGCCGCTAAAGCGGCGCTACCGCCCTTGCTAATATGCCCCTATGTTCCCTGTTCTATAGATCAAGATCAGAACTTTAGATTTCAAGAAACCCTGAAGAGTTCAAATTCAAGGAAAAGAGTGAAATCCAAGGAGCATAAAGCTTCAAAGCCAAGTTAATGTAGCAGAATTTCCGATGAAGAGTAGTTCATAAGACTCGGCCGAATCTCAATAAATTCAATTAGATCAGCATACAGTGGCAGTAGCAACCTGTCAAGTCAAATAGCAAAGTAAGGCAGAGAGGTAAAACAGTAGCAGCAGTAGCCACAACCATCAAGTGCCGGGTCTGGGGAAATCCTCCAAAGAATCTAACTTAACTATCTAGGGACACACACTAATATAAAAGTCAGGAAAAAATGTCAAACATATTGTAACAGCCTCCCTTCTTCATGGACCACTCAGGTAGCTGGGTTCTTTGTTAAGCAGGTTCAGCTCCTCCATTCTCATGGATATCCATGAGGCTTATACTTTTTATCAAAAGGTCAGCTACAGATAGTTTTGCGTAGTTATATTCTGGCTTTGTTCCCATAGTCCTTAAACACCAATCGACCTTCCACATCTCAACTTGTTTCACTGTGAGAACAATGAACTACTGACTAAAAGGCAGAATCACTGTTAGGTAATGCATTCTTCCTAATGCATATCAAAAATTATTGTTCAAAATGCACAAGTTATTATATTCAGTGTTATATAAAACATAAGAAAATAGGAAGTTCATGGCATTCAAGAATAAAGTAATACATCTGTTAAAACAGAATATTCTGCAGTTATGACAACATTTCTCAGCATGTCATTTTTAGGTCAAGCTCCTAAACCATCTTGTACACATTTGAGTACTAATAAATTTGTGTCTAGTTAAGGAAAGCTTGCTTCACGGCCTTTCTGTGGCTTACAGGGGTAACTACGACTGCCTTCTGTGAATCAACACATTTCAAATGTGTGTCAGTTTAACGTTAGGTTTTACACTCTTCATTGTAAATTTAGCTTTCTAAGTTAATTCATTTATAGTTTTAATTAATGGACTCTTTTACTTAAATAATAGCATTTACCTCCAAGCCTATATAAAAGCATCAAAGCCTGGAGCATCATCGAAGGTTACCATATGGCAAGTACTGGTTGCCACACATAAATGCCTGGAGCCCCTAAAACATGTGAGAGATAAAAGGACCAAATGAAAAGTTAAGCATGGCTCTAGTTCATATGTCTTTGATTCCCTTTTGAAAGATAATCACATTTTCAGTACGGCTATATTGCATAGGAGCCCTCAGGGCACAAGCTTTCTTCTTAAAAGGTTGGAAATTAAGTGTGCAAGTTGAATGAATGAAAATAATTAAAAGGGGTTTTACTTATTCTTTTGACAAACCCAATAGCCTGTCAAATTGTGACTTTAGAGTAAATTCCCTAAATGTTTTGGTCGAGCCTGGGCAGCGCATGCGCTGCTCTGTGAGGCTTGCTGTATTCGAGTATGGACTTGAAGCTCCGCCCACTCTCCACCCATATTTTTCATTGGCTTGTGTCATTGTCCTTTGCAAATGATGGCTTCTGATTCGTGATAGGCTTGTTAGACCCTCCTAAGTACTGCCATGTCTTCATTTGTAACCTCCCATGATGACTCGCCCTTTTACTTCTGTTGTTACACGGTATGTCTTATTTAGACTGTACACAACAACACACATGCCAGTACTGATTTTTAGTTGATCAATATTTCATTAGTGCACATATGACAACTCAATGTGACCCAAAAATATCTGTTTTTATTTCTTTTCTTTCATTTTGAGGGTTCATTTTTTCAAGAAGGTAACTCAATTATTCAAAAATTTACATTGGTTTTCACAAGAACAACATATAAACTAATACATCAACAGACCACAAACCCAGTTTTGACACAAATAATACAAAAAATTGATCATCACAAATTATATCTTTGGACAAGCCCTGGACATGACATAAACAACAAATTAGACATACAAATGAATAGGCTCGAGTACAATGCTTTAAAAAAAGAGAATGAACACATTCAATAACAGAAAAAGAAATAAGTGAACACATAGGAGAAACAAAAAATACAATAAAGCCCAAACAGGTTGAGATTTATGTGACTGAGTTTTTTCACAACCTTGTTCAGGGCAGCGTCCAAATTGTGCACTATTCAGGGTCCCCAGTGCATTTAAAAAGATTGGTTATTTCAAACAACAGGGGGTATTGCCTGATAATGTGCTTTCTCACACTTGTTTGGTCACTTAGCGGTCAACGCGTTTCGAACCCAAATATGAATTCGTAGGGTTCTCCTCAGGACCTAAAACTCATAAAGAGCTGAAAATACAAAAAGAAAAAAGTGCTCATGTTACCACATGCGTCACACCATTTTTTCAAGCTTTACCTTCCATACATAATAAGGTTTAAAAGGTTACCTATTTTAGAGATCAACCGATCTCATCTGTTCTGATGAATCAGAAAGCAGCCATACTATTCTAGTCCAGATGCTATAGTAAAAACGAGAGGAAAAGAGAAGAAGCAAAAATCAGTCGTACGTCCAGTAACACCAAGCAGGTGGCTGTGAACGGCCCGGATGTGTGTCGCTTAAATTTCCTTAGGCAGGCAAGGTACTGTGTTTGCGGGATCAAAAAACCACTTACATGTGTTTTGAAATGGTGTCGATTTTTCAGGTGGTGTGCAGCTTTTTCAGTGTGATCATACGTGGACTGTGAGGGGGGAAGGCATGGGGCCCACTGTTAGTCCATAGCATGTATATAAATTTATGAAGATCGTGAAGAAAGGACGTTCGGTGACATACCTTTGGAGTAGTTAAAATGAAAGAGAAAAAATAAAAACTGATGTTTTTGGGTCACATTGAGTTGTCATGTGTGCTCTAATGGTATATTGATCAACTAAAAATCAGTACTGGCATGTGTGTTGCTGTGTGCTTGTTAATAATTGGCCTAGCCTTACTGATTATGGGCCAAAACCCTCTTTAGTTAATTTATTTAGACTGTAAGCACTATTTTCTTCAATGAGTTTCTCCTACTGCCGGCACGACATGTTTTCCTGCAACATTCAGTGCACCATGCGTGCTTTCACTTTCCAAACAGCCCGGGACAATGGCGGCCATTTCTTTGAAATTAAATAAGTCTCGCATTCACAAGAGTTTGAGCTATTGGCAGTGTAAATGATAATGCATTTTATTTATGTGTTGATTATCAAACAGATAGATGAAAGGCATTGTCATTTACAATCAGTGGCGGCCAGCATGACTCGTGGGTGGCAGGGCACGTATGGGCACGGGGTGGTGATGGGGGCACGGGGGTGCAAGGTTGTGCAATGGAAGAAAAAAAATTATACACTTACCTTGCCGCCGCTCCTGCGTCTTTGCTCCTTGCTCCTGCTCTCCTCATGGGACAGGAAGCCAGGAAGAACGGCCAAGCTCCCCTGACCAATCACAATGCTGCAATGCTGGTTTGTGATTGGTTTTGAACATCCTGGTTCGCCGCTCAAACAGGGAATGGGGTCCTGGGCTTGTTCTCCACGCAGGCTGGGTCACTTCCACTCTGATCAGCAGAACTATATAGACACACGCTGACGAAATAAAAGTGCAAATCAAAAAGTACTTCCAACCAGTAGCGGCATTGCAAAAGGGACTCAGATGGATCCTGAAAAATATAGATTAATGGGCAAGCTTTAATAATAACAGCTTCTTTTGTTCTTTTGTGTTTCCACATGCAGAGCTCAGTCAAGGTGAAAAGGACCAGACCTTGCATATAACAGTACTGATTGGCCGATACCAGTCCTTATGCTTCTGGAAAACTGAGCTGTCATGCTTTGATCTGGTGTGGGAGCCCAGCTCTGGACTGTGGATCTTACCATCTCTCTGATTTTTTCATAACTTAAAAAATTAATGCAGAAAGATACATGTCTGAAAGTCAGTGATAGTTAACCAAAATGATATACAGTTTTAGATACTGATTGCATTTTTGTAGTAAGCTTTGCATGCCAAGGGAACTGTTGAGCTGCTTACCCACTATAAGTTATTTCTCCTTACACCAGGTGGAACAGTACACATTGGCTAACTGGGTGAAAAGGTACAAAAAGTTTGTGCATTGATCAATGGTCTGACCCTTCAGAGTGGAGTTGTACCTTTAAACCTATGGGTGCTTGATTGTGGTTTACAGCTTAATAGGTATTAAAAGTAGTCTTTGGTATTATCTTTTTCTTACACCTACAAGAACACAATTCATAAATTATTTATGTTTTGTAGAAAGCCAGACACCTTTTCTTGAACTTTGTGAATGCTGGTATTTGTCATAACCCCTTTCAGAGGGCCACTGGTCAAGCAGGGGTAACTTGGCCCAACTGTGGGCGATGAGGCCTTTTACTTCTGCTGTCTCGGGCCCGACCTCCTATGGATTCTGAGCAACTGGGCTAAGTACTCCATGAGCACTTGACTCTCTGGAATAGTGTGGTTCAAACAGTTCAAGGCTCCCTCAGTGGGGGTAGGAGGTTGAGGGGGGAGATGGATAAAGGGGGTGAACACGGGATAGCAACTCAGCATGCATGCTGCAGGACAATAAATAATTGTCCAGACAAATACTTACTTTTGTGATAAAAGAAATATGTTATTTTAACACTGCTAACAGAAAGAAAAATATGAGATTCACACAAAATATACAGTCCCCTTGAGGACAGGGCTCTAGTGTATCTTTAGGCAGCTCCCTGTGACCCACTCCCTCCTCGCTCCTAGCGATGATGGTTATTCTCCATACACTAAAGACAACTTCCAGGGTAAGCCCCACTAGTAGCCCTAGTCCCAAGAATCACTCTAATTCTATATAAAAGTCAACAGTGTTCCAGCGATGCAGCGCTGTCTAGCAAGCAGTTTCTCCTAGGGTCGACTGGCCCGTAATCAGTCTTACCTGCACCTGTACGATCAGAGCGGCAGGAGTTCCTAACAGCACCCCTTCGGTGGGTGCTGGAGTGGCAGCCCCTTAAGTCAGAAGAGTTTCCTGCACGTGGACCAAGCAGACTGCACTCTGTGTTCATAGTGTTCCTCAAACGTGGTTGCACCACCGCAGTGACCCGGAGGTTCTGTGCAGCTTCTCCATGCGGGGTAAGTCTCTGGTCCATCCCACTGTGGGGGTGGGGTGGGGGGGTGCAAAGTTCCTGGTGCAAATTCTTTGCCCCGCTGCAGATTTTCAGGGGTCCCCATGGCAACCTTACTTCTCTGGCAACAACTCCAACTAGATCACGTCTTGCTGGTTCCAGTGACCCTCGCTGGGATAAAGTGTCACCATAGCCTCACAGTATACAGGCTCAGGCTCAATCGGCACAGCAAAGTATTCGCCGGCAGCCCCTACTGGCATACGAAGTCGCTGTTTGCCACCGCACAAGGGCTATGGCCTTCACAGCATGGCAATCTTCTCATGGCTTCTCCTTCTGGCATTCAGGGTCACTGGCTCCTCACTATTGATTAGAGTTCACATCGGTATGTCAGCCACATTCATATGTGTATCAAAAGCCCTACTTTTATGATTCCCTTATCTTCCCCATCTCCTTCCTGATATGTGCCCAGGCCTCTTCCTTGTGACCTCTCTCTGAATCCAAGAGCATCCTATGAAGTGTACAGGGGAAGCCTGGCTCTCCCCTCTTCAGTATGTCCCACCTAACTTACAGGAATGCAGCAATACACAAATCTGTCTGGGTTGGATTCCTCTACCTCCTCTGTTTCACCATGCAGGCCTGGGTTTTCCAAAATGAAACCCATAGTCTGCCATCTATTGTACCACTCAGAGGCACACATACACCCAGCAAATGCATTTAACATGACACACACTGCACAGCACTGTATCTTTTATGTACTGTACCACTCACAGGCACACATACACCCATTACATACATTTAACATACACGCACAGCACTATATCCGTCATGAACTTTACCACTAAGAGGCATACATACACCCAGTACACGCATTCAACATGCATGCACTGCACAGCACTACATTCTTCATGTATTGTACCACTCACAGGCACACATAATTCCAGCACATACATTCTACATGCAGGCACTGCAAAGTGCTGCATTATCCCTGTATTGCATCCTTCCCAGGCACACATACACTCAGTTAAACAAACAGCAGTGGAACTTTGAATGAGTGAGCCTGTAGACCTCACTTCAGTGACACAGGTTAAAGAGTGTAGGAGAGTAGGATCTGCTTCACAGGGGTACCCCCACTTTTTGCTGATACTTCACTGGTTTTCGACATTAGTCTGGCTGGGGCCCTGCTATTCAGAACCCCAGCCTAGCTGTTTCCTCTTTAAAAGGGTCTCCATGTGCCTTAGGCACATCTCTGATTGGGATCTGGAGTGCCCTTGTAAGTCCCTAGTATATGGTATACTATGTACCAAGGGCATAGGTACCTCAGAGGCCTGCCAGGGGCTGCAGCATATATTATGCCACCCCTGGTAGGCCATCCAAACTGACACCACAGGTCTGCTACAGCAGCCTGGGTAAGGTGGTGCATGCACCCCTTGCTGTGGTATAGGTTACCTATATCACTAAATGCATACACACATATAAACCTATAAGTCACTCCTAAGGCAGGCCTTATCAATCCTAAAGGCAGAGTGCATGGTTCCTATGTGAGAGGGTGCCCCTGCATGAGCAGGGCCCCTCTGCAGCGTTCGGAGACCATCTCTGATGCTGTTTGTAGGGCAGCCTGACCATATACTCTTAAACGCATTATATCCTCGCGGTAAAATGCTAACTATGGAATGGCTGCACCGAAACATGTCGTGTTTGGTGTCAAACATCTTGGAATACTACCCCCCGCCAATTCTGGCGGCGGGGTAGCATTCCACCCTTCTAGAGGGAAAGGCATGTTAACTCTGACGAGTCCGGTAACTTCTTTCCAGAGCCCTGGCATCACAAAATGGATGCTGCTGCCACAGACACGAGTCTGGCCTCCTGCTGCTGGACGAAACTCCGGCAGGGGAGGCCTGGACAATAGGTTTCCTGTCCCAGGGAGGTGTGACCACCTCCCCAGACAGGACAATGTGTATTGGGGCTGGGCGGGAGCACTTTCAGGTGCTTTGAAGTCCTGCACTGGGGGCACATTTGGTGTCCCTGTGCATACCCCAGTTCAAACCGGATCAGGGGCTTGCAGCCCCTGCTTTGGCGCGAACTGGACAAAGGGAAAGGGGTGTAGCCACCCCTCTGCCCTGACCCACCCATAGGTGGGGCCACAGAGTAGTCCATCCCCTATTTTTAGAATAAAGGTAGGAACCCAGTCCTTAGGACTTTAGATTATACCTGGACGAAACTCTGACACGGAATCCTGGACCTTCGACGCTCTACGACAAGATTAGAGGACTGAAGAATCTCCCTTGGGGTCAAGGAGTGACTCCCCTGCTTGGCAGGCACCAAAGAAGCATCTGTCCGGTTCGCATCACTGAAGCTCCCGTCGGACGCCGAAGTCATCGCATCACCAGAGGTGGATTCTCAGACTTCCCCGAGGCTACCCTGAGTCCCCAGCAAAGCTGAGGCCCGTGGCTATCGTGGGTGACTTGAGACCGTGACCCCTGGACACCGAGCACATTTGCAAGTGCACCATCTTCTGGGTCTCCCAAGAAGTCGTGCTTTGAGCTCCGAGTAGCCCTAGCCTCCAGCACCACCGGCACCGAAGATCACTGGCCCCCACTCCACGAGTGTCCTGTAAGCCAGCTCCACGTGCGGCGTCACGAGGCTCCTTCGCGGTCGCTAGCCCTTTGGCTAGTAGCCCTTACCGAAGGCCAATCTTTTCTTTACTTGGCAGTCTGGTTGCTCCAGGCCTGCCCTCACTTACCCTTGCTGGGTGAGTTCCCCAGACCTTGCTGGTCTGCAACATCGACGATCTACATCTTACTCGAGACTTGCCGTTGCCAAGGCCTGTTGGGTCCAATCTGGTCGCCAACACCTCTGCACTCGACAGACATCGAGCAACAGCCCGAATCCTGCTCCTGGTTGCCGACAACGCCTCCCGGACTTCGTGGCTGAAGAGTCAAGACGACCGTCAACGAACTTGAAGCACTCGACATCGGTGGGCATCTGTCCATCGCCCTCCTGGTCACTGGCTAGTGACCCAGACTCTGTCCCCTCTGCTTTCAGGTTCTTCAGAACTCCGATCCACTCTTGGATCCACCCGGACACTTTTCTCCTGGTCGCCAGCAGCACTTTGCAGCAGATCGCCATAAGAAACGACGACGAAACCCGACCCCGAAAGGCACCTATGCACCCGGCTTCCTGGGTGAGGTAACACGAGTACTCCGGTGCTCCCGTGGGTAGAGACTCTTCAAAGTCCTAGATCTCAAAGGGTTTTGTCCTAGTCCTTTTAAAGTGTCCCTTTCCTCTATTTTCCCGATCCCGACTTTCTCCATAGAAGTAAACGGCGTATCGCGGTTGTGTATTTACACTGCACGCGTCTCCCGTGGGTCCCCTGTGTCACTACCTTGGGTGGTTCCTTGTGGTCCAAGCACTTCTAGAGGCTCTAGGCCTAGTGTCTAGTTCAGTCGTGGTTCGCATACCACTTTATTGGTATATGGTTTGGTACGCCCCTAGGGCCCAAACGTGTATTTGTGCTATTACTGTGATTTAAGATCTTATAACCTATGTACTTGAACTCTAGCCTCATAAAGAGACTAGAGGGGTGTGTTTAGTAATAAATACATATATTTTGAATATATACCTGGTGTGGTGCTCTTTCATTTGATCACTCAAGAGATTATAGACTGGTAAAACAAGCTGCTTTACATTCCTTCAAGACTTAGCCTGAAGGCTGCTCTCCATAGCTACCACTAGGATAGCTTTCAATAAGGTTGTCTTTAACCTACCTACCATAAGAGTCGATTTGGACTGGTGCAAGGTGCCCACTATAATTAGTGGACAGCATATGCCAGGCCAACTTCTCACATTGGTGTGCAGCGTGTGGGATTCCAGCTTGCTATTGTTTTACCAGATAATCTCAATTGAATTGATCAACTGAAAACCACTAAAGGTACCTAAGGTACATATAATTTAAGCTTAGAATATCAGTAAGTTCTACTGAACTTAGAGTTGTGTGTTAAGGGATAGCACAACCCTTTCTACAACTCAAGAGAGTTTAGTAGGCCACACTAGAGTAGGTAGTGCATACACCACACCACACTAGTAATGTCTTTAAAAGCAGGATCTAGAGATGCCCTGCAGGAAGCCATTGAGCTTCCCCTCCAAGTATGACACACTCCCATTCTTGGAACTGAGAGCTTTGTGTAACGTGAGGAAATTAAGGACAGGCCAAAGTCCCACCACCCAACACCTCCAGGAGATGTTGGTGGCTTATGATCTTAGTAAGTCCTCAGAGACTGAAGGGGCAGGAGCAGAGGGTGGGCCAGCAGATGAGGAAGGGGCCAGGGGTACTACTACCCCCAGCCCCCTCTGAAACTGACCAGGAGGGTGACAATGACCCTGACCTGGAAAACCCAATCCCTTCTGGGGAAGATGAAGATGAGGATCTAGAGAACCACACCTTTGTCCCCCAGGAAGGATTATGAGTGTGCTCAGAAAGTCTAGGTCTCCTTCTCAGGAGTCTAACCACTCTGGCACCTCAATAGGGAGCTCTGTTTCTTCTCACAGGAGGGAATCCTCTCATGAGAGAAGAAAGAGACTGGTCCAGTATGAGGAAACTCAACTGGAGATCAGGAAGAAGCAATTGGCTTTAGATAGAGAATCCCTAGATCTCCTTAGAGAGAGAAGAAAGTTGGGACTAGAGTCCCATGGTGGCAGCCATATCCCTAGAGATAGGGAAAGGTCCTATGACCATAGGAACCTGAGCAAGATTGTCCCTCCCTACCAGAGTGGGGATGATATCCACAAATGGATAACTGCTTTAGAGAGGGCCTGTAAAGTACAGAAGGTCCCTCAGGAGCAGTGGGCAGCAATCTTGTGGCTCTCCTTTGCTGACAAAGGTAGAGACAAGCTCCTCACTGTTAGAGAGGAGGATGCTGACAATTACAAGGTCTTGAAGAGTGCTCTTATTGATGGGTTTGGCCTAACCACTGAACAGTACAGGTTGAAGTTCAGAGACACCCAAAAAGCACAGACTCAAGACTGGGTAGACTATGTGGATTGTTCTGCCAAGGCTCTGGAAGGCTGGTTGATGGGCAGTAAGGTGTGTGACTTCTCAGGATTGTATAATCTGATAATGAGGGAGCAGATTCTTAATAACTGTCAAAACCAGCTGTTGCATCAGTACCTGGTTGACTCTGATCTGACCTCTCCCCAAGAATTGGGAAAGAAGGCAGACAAATGGGTCAGAACCAGGGTGAAGCAGAAGGTACAGAACCAAGGTGGGGAAACCAAGAAGCAAGATGCTAAGAACTCTGACAAGGGTGGGGAGAAGGGTAAAGATCAAAAGTCTTCATCAGGCCCCCAAAAATCTTCTTCTGGTGGGGATTCCCAGTCTACCAAGGGTAAAGGCCAAAGAAAACCATGGTGCAAGGTCTGTAAGCAAAAGACCCACTGGACCAGTGATTGCACCAAGTCCAAAGACTCCAGTCCAGCATCCACCAATGCCCCTAAGGCACCTGTTCCCCCTAGTACAGTTGGTGGAAGTGCTCCAGCAAAGGGTTTAGTAGGGTTCACCCTGGGAACTGAGTTGGGCTCTGACTTAGTCAGGGAGCTGACTCAGGCTGTGTTAGTCTGTGATGGAGGCATGGATGTGACCTCCACTGTGAGTCCCAGTAATCTGGGCAAGTACAGACAACAGCCTTTAATCAATGGACGAGAGGCTTTGGCATTTAGGGACACAGGGGCAAGTGTCACAATGGTGACACAAGACCTTGTGCTACCTGGGCAAGTTATACTTGGTGAAATGTACAAAGTGACCAATGCTAGCAATGTCAGAACAGACCATACTGCATACCATACAGAGTGCATGGAGTAAGACATACATGACGAAGACGCCTTGAAAACACACACACTCTAATGGACACCTTAACATAGATGAAAAAGTAGAGTTTGAAAAGCAAACAGTAGAAGGAGCCATGCCAGCCAATTAAAAAGATTGCAAGGAGGCAATGCTCCATGGGAGGGACAAACACAAGATTGACAAGCTGGGACATGACTAAGAAACAGGCAAATGAGTGTGACATAGGAAGCCAACCAATGGTAAGCAATGTACGGACTCCACACCCCTCTATGCTCTTGGTAAGCCACAATTTGCCCCACAACAGAGCATGCACTGTCTAGCTGACTCGACCTAAAACATCATTGCCAAGGGAACTTAAATAAGAGCATTCAATGACCACTGAGAAATTCCACATAAAAAGAAGAAGAGATGCTAATGAAACAATATTTTTGTCTCTTGAAAAGAAATGATTTTAAAATACAGCTTGACTTGAAGAGTCCTCCAGCCAACTTTACTCTACTCAGCAGGCTGCCCATAATGTGGAAAAAGCACACACAAAAACAGGTCACTGCTCACAAGCAACAACCAGTCTAAAGGGTGCATACAACCCACCACACATATAAAAGCACAGAAAAGAGCACATCGGTCCATCAATATCCAACTCAGAACATTCAGGACAACCACACATCACAGCAACCACATGCACATCACCTCCTCCAAAGATTAAGCTTCCAAACCTAACACACAATCATCTACCAAAATATAACGCATCAAGCTCATACCACAAACACACCCACATACAAGTACCTCAATGTCCACACATACAGCCCAATATATAATCTAGTGACTATAAACACACAAAGTCCTCATACACCAAGAAGGACCTAACCAAGATCTGCACTTGACAAGAACAAATAAATACATACCTTGTTGCAACACTCTCATCAGAACAGCATACCAATGTACACCACACATCTCACCACATCCTCAACTAGTCAACAATGATTCCATTTACATTCCCATCTCACTACACACCTACCTTATATTAAAAACCACAACTCTCAGTCGCCTACCCATATTAGTACCTCCACTCATACATGCAATCAGTCAGCCTAGCTCCATCACTAGAACATTGCAATGGTCACTAACCATTCTCCACATCAGATCAACAGAACAACACCAGATCCAACAGACATTCCAACTGCACACCCCACTGACCACAACCAACACATATGTTTCAGACACAAAATTCACACTGGGTCTTTCAGTCCTATTGGCATCTTTATTACCGCCATGCACCCTTACATAAGCATCATGACTTAAGACTCACAACCACATCTTACACCAAAATCAAAACTGCATGATAATCCCAAGGTGGCACATATACAATCCATCTCAAAGTCATTCACATGCAAACCATATCTCCCCAATGCCTAATTAAGCTGAAAACCAAACGTACTGGCACATGCACATACAACTTTGGGATAATTCTGACTTGTCCAACCTGTCAAGTTACGAGAAGGGATTTTTAAAATGTTTATTGAAATGACCCCTTAGCACCCCTATAGTAACTTTGTTCTTGAAGAGTGGGCTTATAAATATCTCCTCTATCGTCAAATTAAGACCTGTCTTACATTGGGTCTGAGTGTGGGGAAACACACGAGTTATGCCACCACAGGGAGGGGCTACAAGAAATTCTACGCCTTACAGTGACTCGATCACTGGAATGGTTTAGACACACCAGTGAGTTGTTGGGAAACATAAGCATACCAGAGCTTTGGTCATCACCAGAGTCTATCACACCTGGACTGGCAATCAAGGTCCAATCAGAGTATAAAAACTGGTTTGGTGGGTTGACATTTGCAAACCCAACCAAGAGACTTTTAAGTGAGGACTTTCATACCAGGAAGCACGGGCCCAAGTACAAGTCTTATTTAGGGCCAACGTCTTGTACCTAAAATTAAGGTTGATTATTTACAATTAAACTGCTTTACTTACAATTGGAGTGTCACTCATACATGATCATGATCATGTCACAATTGACTGGAGCAGATTGAGGACAAAACATATGTTTTCCCTCTTTGTCCGATGTATGCTTGTACAAGGGCTAAATAGCCCAAGCAATTGCTGAAAAAAGGGTATCTGGAGGCTTAAACTCACAATGTACTTATTTAAAGCATTTACTTCATGAGTGAAAACCTGTGGTCTTTGTGGTCTCATGTTTTTTGTATCCCGCATGGAAACTCAGGGAATATGCAGTCCCAGAATAATTATGACTTGCTCCTCTCTATGTAAAGTATGAGGCGTTATGGCTGGAGCTGGCGTCTTTGGATTGGGATACCAAATTCGAGTCGCAACGTCCGCTCAACATCCTGTGATTCTAGGTCAATAACCTATCCTCTAAGTGCCTAAAAAATGAATGTGACCTTGTGTAATGCGATGAGAACTCCATTCAAAACTGCTTGCAGCACTCATAACCCACTTCATTCCTCTTCACTCTCCCACCTAACTGAGAAACTGAAAACTTCGGGCACCAAGAGGGCCTCAAGAACCACTCAATCCCTTGTCCTTGAACCCCCCACCTAAAATTGGCAGTGTTGAAAGAAATAATCCCTCTCTGGATGAGCCACAAGAATTTGCAATGCCATCCCGTCGGCCCTCTGCCTGACCATATCATGACATCTTTAAATAAGTTCTTCTCTTGGAAAGACACTTAGGGGCATATTTATAAACCCCTATCACCAACACAACGTCACTAAAAGTGACGTTGTGTTGGTGATAGGGGCTTTCGCCTTATTTACAAGGCAGCGTTAAGCCACTTAACATAGCTTAACACTGTCTTGTAAATAAGGCACCCTTTCATGCTGTACTTAGCGTGAAAGGGGAGGGCAATAGGTGTTGCAGTGGGCGTTCCACCGCAACACCCATTGATTTTGATGCTGCACCCTATTTACAAGGGTGGCGTAAATAGGAGGCAGTGCCAAAATTAGGACCAGGGAAAACCTGGTCTTAAACAGGAGAAACAAGGAGAAATGCTTTATTTCTCCTTGTTTTTGCTGTTTCCATGTGTGCTGCCTTGTGCAGCACACATAGAAACAGCAAATTGCCTATGATTGTTTATGTGCAGGAAGGTGACGCTTTCTGCACATAAAAAATCCCCCAAAAATGACGTATTGCAAATTCTATGTGTGCTGCATTAAGCAGAACACATACGGCACATCCCTGCGTTTTCAGAATGGAGAAGCGTGTCGGGGTAGCAATGCTTGCTTGACGCCACGCTTCTCCATTCTGTTGTAAATATGCCCCTTAGGTAACTTCTCTCAGTCGCTGAAGATGCATCTCAAATACCCTCTGCATGAACTGTTGATGAACTCCAATCTGTATGTCACCCTTCTCATTTACTTATTTTGCCTGCTTTCCATTCTTCCCACCTAGCATCTTTGTGTTACCCATAAAATGATAGAAATGTGTTTTGGTTCTGTTGTAAAGCGCTCTGATGCCTCTGGGCCAAGTCCGCTCGATATAACATCACAAAAATAAATTAATGGACACTCATGCACGCACGCACACACACAAAAACACACACACACGCACGCACCCACACAAACACACACACATACACACACACGCACACACGCACACACACATTCAGCAGGCTAAAATAACTGAGTCACCCATTCACACCAAGGGGCAGATTTACAAGCCCCTTGCGCCACTTTTACGTCATTTTTGATATGGGAAAAATGACGCAAAAGTGGCGCAAGGGGCTTGTAAATCTGCCCCCAAGAGTGTTGCAAACTCCACCTGACATACTAGCGGAACTGTCATAAACGGCCCAATATGAGCACACAGCAATGTGGGCTTTCTACAAAAGCAAGTACGGATGAATGAACAGAGGGATATACGGTAAGTTTGGTGGCCCTTACTCACCGTGGCTAATTGTCATTCTTTTGTAAGTGTACATTTTTAAGGTTGCTTTGAGGGTTTCGTCTTTGAAGGATTGTCTCTGACGAATACATTTTATCAAGACGCTCATGTATGAAGACTAAGCAGAATACACAGAAACAGGCCTGCACAAAGGCATTGCAGTTCTACAAAAGGTATGTGAGCTGTAATGCAGAGTCGCTTCTCTGTAATTACACTGCCACTCCCTGGCCCTCACCTTTTCCCGGCTCTGCTCTCTTACTGACGTCTCTCTCTCCGCCCCTCTTTCATCTTCGCTGCTTCTTGTCTCGTATCCTCCACTCCTCACTTCCTACCCACTCTCGCTGACCTTTGTGCCGCCCACTCTCCCAGTCCCGCCCGTTTCTCTGCTTGTTCAGCACACCTGCCTGTTCGCCAAAGAACGGAAGGCAATTTATATGCTATGTAGACAATTCGTGGGAACTGTCTGAGTGCATCATGCACAGAGATCAAAGCATGTAAACAAGAATGTGTGTGGGCTTAAAAGTTGTAAAAAAGATGATTAGCTTGATTTATGTTAATTTGTGTGATAGTATTCTTTTGCAGCAATTTCATCATGCTTCTTCGTCACATTTTGAAGCTGTCATTTTAATGATGCGCCATAAACACGCATGGAGAAAAACATTAAGGGGCAGATTTACAAGGACTGGCGCATCTCTGCAAATCAGCAGGGATGCGCCAGAATAGATGCGACACGCAATTCTCCCCTTGCGCCACCACGGATGCATCGCATTTACAATGCGGCGCACCGTGGTGCAAGAATAGGCAGATGCGTGTCACATCTTGTGGCGTAAGGGCGGCGCATTGCTGGAGTCGTGTCGCAAGCGTGACGCAACTCCAGCAATGCTCAGGGGCCGCCAATACTTAACATGGTCCGTCACTCCTTATGCCTGCTTCAAGCAGGCGTAAGGGTTTGACGCAGCGGCGTCGTAAAACTGACTCAGTGAAATCTTGTAGATTTCACTGCGTCACTTTTACGAGGCTTTCCTGCGACGGAACGCCCACCCTGCGACGGAACGCCCACATTAAACCTGATGCAGGTTTCATGTGGTGCAGGGATTTACAACGTGACGCATCTCCCTAGATGCGTCACGTTGTAAATAAGTCGCAACGTGGCGCATGGTTTACGCCGCCGCTGCGTCACAGAAGTGACGCAACGGCAGCGCAAATGTGTCGCAAGGGGCTTGTAAATCTGCCCCGCTGGGGCTTATTTATGAGACTCCTTGCGCCTCCGGAACGTCACTTTTTGTGATATTTATCAGGCAGCACTAAGCCACTTTTTTTGGCTTAATGCTGCCTGATAAATATCAGTCCCTTTAACTCAGTGTTCTGCGTTAAAGGGGCGTGCAATGGGTGTTGCTGGGGGCGTTCCCAGCAACATCCATGGCCTTTTGACACTGCCCCAGATTTACGAGAAATCGTAAATCTGAGGCAGTGCCAAAAGCTTACGCCTCCCCAGGGGAGGCGTAAGGGAGGCACAACGAAGAGAAATATCTTTATTTCTCCTCGTTTTTCCTTTTTCTATGTGTGCTGCATTCTGCGGCACCCATAGAAAGAGGAAAAAGCCTCTTTTTTTTTGTTGTCCTCATTCGCCTCTTTAATAGGAAGAAATATCGCTCTTCCTCTTTCACATCTGCACATTTGGATGGGTGGGGTGACCTGACCTCATGTGCAGGTAGCAGGAAGGAAAGAATTGGAGATCACATTCTGTACCACCCTCGGGTTTGGCCTCCATCTTCCATATTTTACTTTTTGTCTCTCTCTGCCCTCTCACTTTCCAGCAGAGAGACAAAGATACCAGTTGAGGCTGAGAAGGCTTAATCATCAGACCCCTGATTTTGTTTACTAGCACTTATATGTCACACCATTCAAGCATCGGGAGCCAAAAAATGTGGTTTCTAAAACCCTTCATATACAGAGCGGCTGTATACTTAAAAGAGCGCACCCAGTCGTCAAAACTGGGAGGGGCTACTGCCAACCACTGTTTGCATATCTCTCTACGTGCCAATAGCACACAATAAAAGATCAACCTTGCCTGATTTTTTGTAATTTTAACCAAAGATTCCACAAGTCCAAAAATAACAAGCATAACGCTTACCTCGATATTAGTCTTCAGCATTTCAGACAAAGGCTTACTCACATCTCTCCAGAATATCTGTATTTCTGGGCAAGCCACAAACATGTGAACATCATCCTCTTTCATACTACCACACTTCGGGCAGGCGACTTCACCTCCTCTCCCAAAATTTGACAATCTCTGGGGGGACCAGTAAGCTCTGTGGATGGAAAAGAGATGATTTCTTCTCAGGTATGCAGGCTTAACTACTTTAAATAGCATAATCATAGATACTTGCCATTGATGTTCCAGCGATGCCTCAGGCAAGTATTTTCCCCACAGTTCCGTTGGCAAGGTAAAACTACCATCTTCCAGATCGATCATCAGCCAGTAGATAGCCGCCAGCTCCTTCTTGTGTACTGTCTCTTGCATCAGATGGGCTTCCAGATCATTTTGTTTCCCAATTCTTATTTCAGGGTCTTGATACCAGCTCCACATTTGAAGATATTTGAATCTGGATAACTGGTGGTCAACTTGTTGGTTACACATTTCCCATGTGATAAGTTTACCGTCTGTGATTATGTGCTCCCATCGTATAAAACCCGCCTTTAATAGTGGTCTTGCAAGGGCATCTATCGTCCATTCCGGAGAACCCGGTGAGTCCCAGATAGGAGCCATTAGGCTATAGTATGGGTTTTTCAAACATTTTCTGATCTTATACCACGTCTCAGCTAGCCCCTTCAGTATCTTTAACCTAACTTTTTTTAAGTACTTTGGGTCCGCAAATTTGAACAGAAAACCCTGTTTGCCTCCTGACTCCAGACTTGACTTGGGGGCGTTCCCAGCAACATCCATGGCCTTTTGACACTGCCCCAGATTTACGAGAAATCGTAAATCTGAGGCAGCGCCAAAAGCTTACGCCTCCCCAGGGGTGGCGTAAGGGAGGCACAACAGAGAAATATCTTTATTTCTCCTCGTTTTTCCTTTTTCTACGTGTGCTGCATTCTGCAGCACCCATAGAAAGAGGAAAAAGCCTCTTGTGATTATTTTTGTACAGAAAGGTTTCCTTTCCTGTACAAAAATAATCATCCTCGCAACGCAGGCAACCTTGCACCATGGTGCAAAGGTGCCTGCGTTGGCGCACAACAGCTCATTGTGCGCCAGCGCAGGGGAAAAGGACAGGAATGCGCCGTATCTTATAGATACGGCGCATTCCCTACGGCAAAACCTCATAAATGAGGCCCTAAAAGTTCATCAATAACGGCAGCTGTCTTCCTTCCCCGGGTGCTGCGTGAACACCGAGAAGTCGTGGTGTGGCCAGGGGGTACTCCACCACGGATGGACTGGGACAGAAAATATACCTGAACACCAACATAATATGTGTTCTCCATTGGTGAATCTGATAGCTAAAAAAGTAGCCCACATTTGCAAATCGGTGCAGTTTTAAACTTGTTAAGACACACTGCATAGATGTTTTGCAAGTTATGGGAGTGATGCACCACAAAAGTTGATCATGCCTTTGAAGAGACATAATCTGGAAATAGGGAATGAAGAAACGCTGAGAAAAAACACTGAAACAGAAAAAGATTTAGGTGCCAGCACCGTAAAAGAGTGCTTGGTTTGGTAGGAATTGTGGACCTAGTCATATGGGTGTATTTAATTTATTTAGACAATTAAGTCCATTAAAATACCTGATACAAAGCGGTAGTGCGAACATAGGTAAATCAAACTTAAAAATCTGTACAAATAAATAACATATGTCATGTTATGTTCATGTTATGTTACAAATACACATCTCATTATATAAATCATTCAAGAGCTGTGCTAGATAATGCCAGAGTGATATGTGCAAATTTAGCTGGCTTAAAATAAAAACTTGTGCAAATGAGCAAATTAAACGAGCTGTCCTAGCCTGGATTTCATTGTAAGTTCAGTCCATGTTGTACTACATGAATGAAAGCAAGTGGAATCATATCGTGCTGAGGTTGAGGTGCAGTAAACTAGTCTAGTATTTTGTCTGCTTACATGATCTTAGCTAGACCGGACTGCACCTGTGTAAGATGATTACATTAAAATGAATAAAACTGTACTTCGGAAAATACAAATAAAGAACACCTTAACATTTTTAAGAAATAGTAGTTGTCCCCTAACGGGCAGCCCTCGTTTTTTGTCCAACATTTCGTAGAAGCCAGCTGGTTTCTGCGAAGAATTTGGCAAGCTGTGCTTATTCCTATGTATATAGTGATACTCATTGATTACTTTATGCTTTAACAACTAATAACAAGTTCGTTATAAAATACCTATCTTAGGTTTAACGTTCCTATTGATCCTATTACAACTCGTGATACCTGAAACTCGTAATTGGTGCAAACCCTTCACCAAAGGTGCTGGATGCTCGAAACTTTCAGTACACATGCTTAAGAATATTAGGAACTTATATTTAGTGAAACGATTTTAATATAATGACTTTTAGAAATAATTTACTTGCTGGTACTTTGAAAGTTGTGGTAGAAGGCCACAATTAGAATTGAACGTTTCTATGTAATAAACGCTGACAAGTTAACAAGTATATGATAAGTATGAAGTATTTCATTTTGTTTTTAATCTAATTGAGTTTATTTAGTATATTAATCCAGAAATGTAAAAGTGTATATTTTACTTGGGATGTCCTTATTTCCCTGAGACTGTAGTATTTTATTTCTTATTAATTGGTTCTTGTTGCACATTCTAAAAGTTGCTTTATTTGTTCCATTCATGCGACATTCCTTTCTCACTGAATTGACTTTTTCCTTATTACTTCATTGTGCGTTTTGTTGAGAAGTTCACCCTTGCTCTATATTCATAAACAATTACAATAGTGTTAGAACTGGGGGTCTCTAGTTGGCAGAGGTAGGTACCTTTGTCCAAATAGGGACCCTTGCTTCTAGTCAGGTAAGGGGGTACACTCCTGAAATAACCCCTGCTCACCCTCTTGGTAGCTTGGCACGAGCAGACAGGCTTAGTTCAGAGGCAGTGTGTAAAGCATTTGTGAACACATACAGTAATCCAGTGACAACACTACAAATGGACACCACACAGGTTGTATTATAAAAATAAGTATCTTTTATATAGATTTACCACAAGACCATAAATGACATAAATAATCCACAATACTGTACTTTAAGGATGGTAGAATTAGCTTGAGTCTCTTAAAATGAAAATGCGACACTTTGAGTTCAATGTACCTTAAGATGCGTAACGCAGGGCAACGGAAAGTGTTGCAGGGAAGGTGATGCGATAGTCCCTTACACGCAAGGACAGTGATGCGTTGAAGATCTGGTGCAAAAGAAACAAAGTGGCGTCTTCTTGAGGTTGCGACAACGAAGAGGTGATGCGTGCACGCCCGATGGCCGTGCGGCGATTGCGATGAGTCTTTGGAGCCGCGACAGGCCCTGCGACACGCTTCCCTGGCGATGCGACGGTGTCTGATGCGAAGTCGACGATCTTCTCCTGGGATGCGGGGCGCGCCTCGTGTTGCGATGCGTCGGCGTCTGATGCGAGGTCGATGCTCTGCCCCGGGGATGCGACGGCGTCTGATGCGACGGCGACACTCTTCTCCGGTGCTGCGAGGCGCTTCGAAGGATGCGGCGCGCTTCTTCGGGGTGCGCCGGCGTCTGCTGCGACGTCGACACTCTTCTCCGGCGATGCGATACTCAGCGGCTGCGGCAACACGCTTCTTCGTGTTGAGTCGCGCTTCCAGCTCCCAGAGACACGCAAGTGTGTCAGAAGGTCCAATTTCCCAGCAAGGGAACACAGGGGGAGCTGGTGGGTGAAGTCTGTTGTCCCTGAGACTTCAGCAGGAGGCAAGCTCTAAAATCAAGCCCTTGGAGATCCTTCACAAGTTGATGAAAGTCACAGCAAAGCAAAAGTTCCTTTCTCCTTTCTTTGGCAGTCAGGCAAACCACTGCAGGCCAATCCCCCAAGCAGCACTTCAGGCTTAGGGATAGTCTCTCCTCAGTTTCTTCTTGGTTCCGCTCCTCAGCAAAGGTTTCTTCTTGTTTCCCAAAAGTGATCTAATCCTAGGGGTCTGGGTCCCCTTTTTATACACCTTTTCTCTTTGTTCTCTGGAGGCAGAGAGGCCTCTGCCTAGCCCAAAACCAGTTCTGGTCAGTCCTGGAGCACTTTGTTTTTCTGACTCCTTCTTTCCTTTCAGAATGTGGGGCAGAGTGCTCAGCCGCCCGGCAGGAGGTGGAGCCAGCATTGTGGAAGGCAGGCACAGCCCTATTCAGACCCAGGTGCAACTCCTCCCTCCACTCTGGATGCAGATCTTTCTATTCAGCCCTGTGCTGACTCACCCTGTCTCCTGTAGCCACCCCCAGCCCCTGTCACTCAATCTCCAGACAAGGAATACACAACCTAGCAGAGGCAGGCTTGGAAGTTTAGGCAAGAAAATACCCACTTTCTAAAAGTGGTATTTTCCAACACAGAATGTTAAAACCAACTTCACTAAAAGATGTATTTTATCATTCTGAGTTCAGGCATACTAAATTCGTTTTTCTACCATGTTCCCTGGGTCAGTTCTGACTATAAGGTGTAATAGTCAGTCTGCCCATTCTGGCCTATGGGGAGCAGGTAGCCTTGCAATAGTGAAAAACGAAAATGGCTGTAATTCACTATTAGGACATGCCACACACACCAGGGCATGTCCCACCTTGTACTTACAATGCACCCTGCCCTAGGGCCTACTTTAGGGGTGACCAACATGCAGTAAAGGGAAGGTTTAGGGACTGGTAAGTGGGTGCACTCACCAAGTCGACATGGCAGCCCTAGGCTGCACACAGGCTCTGCAATGGCAGGCCTGAGACACACTTTACAAGCTGCTTCTGTGGGTGGCACAACTAGTGCTGCAAGCCCACCAGCAGCATTGGATTTACAAGCCCTGGGCACACTCAGTGCTCTGTACTAGGGACTGACAAGTAAACCAATCATCCAATCATGGAGCCACTAATACATACATCAATTTACAATAGGGAGCACTTGCACTGTGGCCCTGAATAGCAGTGGCACAGTGCCCAAAGCATCTAAACCAGCAAAAACAGATCAATAACATTGGAGGCATCATAGGAAAATGGAAGGGAGACCCACGCCAAGGATGCCAGGTCTAACACGTGTCCCCTCCAGCTGAAATGTGGGGAGAACTATCCTTCCTCTGGGGAGTTCTCTTCACTAAGGCGGAAAAATCTGGACAGACCATCAGCATTGGCGTGTTCTGTACCAGGGCGGTATTCCACCGTGAAGTCCATCCCCTGTAGGGAAATGGACCACCTCAACAGCTTTGGATTCTCACCCCTCATCTGCATCAACCATCTGAGGGGCCTGTGGTCTGTCTGAACCCGGAAGTGAGCCCCAAACAGGTATGGTCTCAGTTTCTTCAGCGCCCAGACCACAGCAAATGCCTCACGCTCAATAGCACTCCACCTCTGTTCTTGTGGAAGTAACCTCCTGCTAAGGAAGGCTACGGGTTGGTCTAGGCCCTCCTCATTCATCTGTGACAAAACAGCCCCCACACCATGCTCTGAAGCGTCTGTCTGAACGATAAACTCTTTGGAGAAGTTGGGGGTCAGGAGCACGGGCGCCGTGCACATGGCTGTCTTCAAGGTGTCAAAAGCTTGTTGACAGGTGTCAGTCCAAATCACTCTCTTGGGCTGCTTCCTGGAAGTCAGCTCTGTCAAGGGTGCAACCATGCTGCCATACCCCTTGACAAATCTCCTGTAATACCCGGTGAGTCCTAGGAAGGCTCTCACCGCTGTCTGGGTCTTGGGGGCTCCCAAGCCAGAATGGTATCTATCTTGGGCTGTAGGGGCGCCACCTGGCCGCTCCCAACCTGGTGTCCCAAGTACACCACAGAACCCTGCCCGATCTGGCACTTACTCACCTTGATCGTGAGGCCTGCCCTCCACAGCGCCATCAACACTTCCCAGAGGTGGCGCAGATGTTCTTCCCAACTGGTGCTGAACACTGCGATGTCATCCAGGTAGGCGGCACTGAACTCTTCCAGTCCAACCAACACCTGGTTGACCAACCTCTGAAAGGTGGCAGGGGCATTCTTCATCCCAAAGGGCATCACCCGGAATTGGTAGTGCCCATCTGGTGTGGAGAATGCTGACCTCTCCTTTGCCCCATCAGTCAAGGTGATCTGCCAGTACCCAGACGTTAGGTCAAATGTACTGAGGTACCGGGCAGCCCCTAACCGATCTATGAGCTCATCAGCTCTGGGGATGGGGTGTGCGTCAGGCCTGGTGACGGAATTGAGTCCTCGGTAGTCCACACAGAACCGGAGTTCGGGTGTGGCACCAGGCGCGGCAGCCTTTGGGACCAAGACCACTGGGCTGGCCCAAGGGCTGTGAGAGGACTCAATTACCCCCAATGCAAACATCTTGGAGACCTCCTCCTTGATGCAAGCTCTCACCCTGTCAGTCACCCTGTAAGCCTTGTGCTTGACAGGAAGACTGTCCCCAGTGTCCACATCATGGACACACCAGTCAGTGACACTAGGAACCAGGGAGAACAGGTCAGGAAACTGCCCCAACAGTTGGCGACAGTCACCTTGCTGCCCAGGTGTCAGGGAGGTAGAGAGGTTCACACCCTCCACTGATCCATCTTGCTCTTGGGCTGACAGGAGGTCAGGAAGAGGCTCAGTCTCCTCCTCCAACCCAGCATCTGTAGCTAAGAGCATGCCCACTTGGGACCTCTCCAAGTGGGGCTTCAGGCGGTTGATGTGCAGGACCCGCAAGGGGTTCCTGGGAGACCGCATGTCCACCAAGTAGGTAACAGGACTCTTGCGCTCCACCACCTCAAAGGGTCCGGTCCACTTATCCTGGAGCGCACAGGGCTCCACTGGGGCCATGACCCAAACTTTCTGACCAGGTTGAAGCTCAACCAGAGTGGCATTCTGGTCGTACCACCGCTTCATTTCCTCCTGGCTGGCTTCCAGATTTGCCTCAGCAAGTTGCCTGAAACGCCTAGTTTGGTTCCTGAAGGCCAGCATGTAGCTATATACATCCTGGGGAGGTTTCCTGGGAGATTGCTCCCAGCCTTCCTTGACCAAACTCAGAGGTCCTCTCACTGGGTGACCATACAGAAGCTCAAAGGGGCTGAACCCTAGAGACTTCTGTGGCACCTCCCGGTATGCAAAAAGAAGGCATGGCAAGAGGACGTCCCACTTACGCCTCATGGGTTCTTCCAGACCCATAATCATGCCCTTCAGGGTCCGGTTGAATCTCTCAACCAACCCATTTCCTTGGGGATGGTAAGGAGTGGTGAACTTGTACGTTACACCGCACTCCTGCCACAGGGACTTCAAAGACTTGGATATAAAGTTAGTACCTCTGTCAGACACCACCTCTTGAGGGAACCCCACACGGGAGAAAATTCCCATCAGTGCCCGTCCCACCACGGGGGCCGTCACTGTCCTCAGAGGGATGGCTTCAGGGTACCGGGTGGCATGGTCCACCAAGACCAGGATGAACCTGTTGCCCATGGCTGTCTTGGGGTCCAGTGGCCCCACAATGTCAATACCCACCCGTTCAAAGGGGGTGCTGACCACAGGGAATGGCTGGAGAGGAGCCTTGTGCTTCCTCTCACTCTTTCCAGTTGCCTGGCAAGTCTGACAAGTCCTGCAGTGAGTGGCGGCACTCCTGCGCATCTGGGGCCAAAAGAAATGGGTGACTAGCCTTTCAAAGGTCTTGTCCTGCCCCAGATGTCCTGCTAAAGGCACATCATGAGCCAAACCCAGTAGGAAGGCTCTGAAGCGCTGGGGTACCACCAGCACACGGGCTGACCCAGGCTCAGCAACCTTAGGCTCGCTATACAGGAGACCATTCTCCCAGTAGATCCAATGTGATCCAGACTGATCACCTGCTGCCTGGTCTGTGGCCTGTTGCCTCAGACCCACGAGAGAAGGGCACTTGTTCTGCTCCTCGCAGAACTCCTCCCTGGAGGGTCCTCCATCTTGCTGCCAATGGGTCAGCTCAGGCAGGTCCCCCAGTTCAGCTACCTGTTCCCCTGTATGCTCCAGGGCATCCCCCTCAGGGTCTGCCTCCTCCTGGACCGTGGGAACTTCGGGGGCCGGTTTCCCACACCCCCTGCCTCTTCTCTCTCCGGCAGGCACCTGGGCCTCCCTCTCAGGCTCCAGGTCCTCTTGAACACCTCTGGCTGCCATGGACCGGGTGGTCACACACGCCCAATCAGGCAAGCCCAACATCTCCAAATGAGCACTCCGCTCCACCTTAGCCCAAGGGGAACTCTCCAAATCATTCCCTAACAAACAGTCAACAGGCATGGCTGGCCTCACAGCTACTTGAAGAGTACCAGAGACCCCCCCACTCAAAGGGAACCTGAGCCACCTTGCAGTGGCTCTCTGTGTTGTCAGCGGCAACAACTGGATAGAATGCATCAGGGACCACCTGCTCTTTAGACACCAGGTGACATTCGACAGCTGTCACACTGGCTCCTGTGTCTCTCAGAGCCTCCACCCTTTGGCCATTGATGGTCACCCACTGTCTGTATTTCTTAGTGTTCTCAGGCAGTTGGGTCCTAGGGACCATCTCAGAGTCTCCTAAAGAGACAAGGGACAATACTACAGGATCCCACCCATCTTGGGCACCCACCTCCTCCCCCAGGGCTACACTAGCCAACTGCCGGGGGACTGCACCAGGTGGTGCTGGCTTTCCAAACAAAGGGCAATGGGGATCATTGGCCTTGTGGCCTAGGGCGCCACACTTGTAGCACATCAGGGGTCCCCTATGAACAGGTGGACCTGTCGGGCCCCCGTGCTTATTATCAGGGGGAGGCTGGGAACCTTTCCCTTGGTTACTTCGGGGCCCTCTCTGGAACTCCCTCTGTTTACCCTTGTCCCCCCCACTCTTCTGCTGGGGACCCTGCCCACCCTTGGCGGAGTCTCCCACGTGACCCTTGTGGACCCGGGTGCTCACCCAGCGGTCCGCCTCCTCAGCAAGCTGCCTAGGGTTAGTCAGCCTACTGTCAATCAAGTGCTGGCGTAGCTCAGGAAAACAATTACTGGACAAGTGCTCCCATGCAATCAAATCAAGGAGCGCCTGAAAATCATTTGCTTTGCTACCCTTTACCCAACCATCCAAGGCTCTGCAAAAAAAGGTCACATATTCAACCCAGGTACTGTTTTCAATCTTCTTACAGTTCCTGAACCTCTGCCTATAGAGTTCAGGAGTCAACCCATACCTGGTCATCAATGCATTTTTCATGTGGCTGTAGGAATTATAGACTTCAGAGGGCAAGTCCAACAAGGTATCCCGTCCCTCACTAAGGAACCGACCCCACAACCCCGCTCCCCAATCCTTCTCAGGGACCCGGTGGGAAGTCATGGCTACCTCATAGGCCTTGAACCATTGCCCAATATCATCATTTTTAAAAAACTCCTTAACCACATCCTTAGGAATATACACCCTAGCCTCAACAGGCATTGACGGTGTGCTGCCACCAGAGGGAGTAATCTCTAACTTCTTGGCTCTAAACTCCATCTCCCTCAAACTTTTTCATGCTCATGATCCATTCTTTTCTCTTCTAAGGCCAACTTTCTAGATTGCAATTCAAATTCCAACTGCCCCTTGAACTTGAGCTTGGTCAGCTCCATTTCATGCATCCTACTCTTTTCTCTGTCCTCCAGCTCTTCTGGGGACAGACCTCTGGAGGAAACACTGCTACCCACGGGGGAAGATTCTCTCCTCTCCCCTGGACCCACTGGCCCATCCAGCTGCTCATTTGCATTCTCAGCCCCTCCTCATTTTCAGGGGTATTCCTTGCTTCGACCCAGGCCCTCAGCTCCTTTTGGATCTCATCCTTCTTGGAGAGACCGGTCATTGAAACTTTGAATCTTCTGCAGAAATGCTTGAGCTGTTTCAAGTTGTAGCATTCTAGTTTCTCCTCTTCCCAATCATTATCAACAGATGCTATGGATGCTGCTGTATCCATGGTGATTAAACTTGGCAGTTTTTAGCAAAAATAGAAAGTCCCAGAAAAGAATATCTACCAAAAGTATGTGGTTGCATTATGGTCTGCACTCAGTAGGTAGTGTTCACCAATCACTGTAGATGAGTCACAAATGCAAGTCCAGAATCCTCACCGCTGACCACCAATGTTAGAACTGGGGGTCTCTAGTTGGCAGAGGTAGGTACCTTTATCCAAATAGGAACCCTTGCTTCTAGTCAGGGTAAGGGGGTACACTCCTGAAATAACCCCTGCTCACCCTCTTGGTAGCTTGGCACGAGCAGACAGGCTTAGTTCAGAGGCAGTGTGTAAAGCATTTGTGAACACATACATTAATCCAGTGACAACACTACAAATGGACACCACACAGGTTGTATTATAAAAATAAGTATCTTTTATATAGATTTACCACAAGACCATAAATGACATAAATAATCCACAATACTGTACTTTAAGGATAGTAGAATTAGCTTGAGTCTCTTAAAATGAAAATACGACACTTTGAGTTCAATGTACCTTAAGATGCGTAACGCAGGGCAACGGAAAGTGTTGCAGGGAAGGTGATGCGATAGTCCCTTACACGCAAGGACAGTGATGCGTTGAAGATCTGGTGCAAAAGAAACAAAGTGGCGTCTTCTTGAGGTTGCGACAACGAAGAGGTGATGCGTGCACGCCCGATGGCCGTGCGGCGATTGCGATGAGTCTTTAGAGCTGTGACAGGCCCTGCGACACGCTTCCCTGGCGATGCGACGGCGTCTGATGCGAAGTCGACGATCTTCTCCTGGGATGCGGGGCGCGCCTCGTGTTGCGATGCGTCGGCATCTGATGCGAGGTCGATGCTCTGCCCCGGGGATGAGACGGCGTCTGATGCGACGGCGACACTCTTCTCCGGTGCTGCGAGGCGCTTCGAAGGATGCGGCGCGCTTCTTCGGGGGTGCGCCGGCGTCTGCTGCGACGTCGACACTCTTCTCCGGCGATGCGATACTCAGCGGCTGCGGTGACACGCTTCTTCGTGTTGAGTCGCGCTTCCAGCTCCCAGAGACACGCAAGTGTGTCAGAAGGTCCAATTTCCCAGCAAGGGAACACAGGGGGAGCTGGTGGGTGAAGTCTGTTGTCCCTGAGACTTCAGCAGGAGGCAAGCTCTAAAATCAAGCCCTTGGAGATCCTTCACAAGTTGATGAAAGTCACAGCAAAGCAAAAGTTCCTTTCTCCTTTCTTTGGCAGTCAGGCAAACCACTGCAGGCCAATCCCCCAAGCAGCACTTCAGGCTTAGGGATAGTCTCTCCTCAGTTTCTTCTTGGTTCCGCTCCTCAGCAAAGGTTTCTTCTTGTTTCCCAAAAGTGATCTAATCCTAGGGGTCTGGGTCCCCTTTTTATACACCTTTTCTCTTTGTTCTCTGGAGGCAGAGAGGCCTCTGCCTAGCCCAAAACCAGTTCTGGTCAGTCCTGGAGCACTTTGTTTTTCTGACTCCTTCTTTCCTTTCAGAATGTGGGGCAGAGTGCTCAGCCGCCCGGCAGGAGGTGGAGCCAGCATTGTGGAAGGCAGGCACAGCCCTATTCAGACCCAGGTGCAACTCCTCCCTCCACTCTGGATGCAGATCTTTCTATTCAGCCCTGTGCTGACTCACCCTGTCTCCTGTAGCCACCCCCAGCCCCTGTCACTCAATCTCCAGACAAGGAATACACAACCTAGCAGAGGCAGGCTTGGAAGTTTAGGCAAGAAAATACCCACTTTCTAAAAGAGGTATTTTCCAACACAGAATGTTAAAACCAACTTCACTAAAAGATGTATTTTATCATTCTGAGTTCAGGCATACTAAATTCGTTTTTCTACCATGTTCCCTGGGGCAGTTCTGACTACAAGGTGTAATAGTCAGTCTGCCCATTCTGGCCTATGGGGAGCAGGTAGCCTTGCAATAGTGAAAAACGAAAATGGCTGTAATTCACTATTAGGACATGCCACACACACCAGGGCATGTCCCACCTTGTACTTACAATGCACCCTGCCTTAGGGCCTACTTTAGGGGTGACCAACATGCAGTAAAGGGAAGGTTTAGGGACTGGTAAGTGGGTGTACTCACCAAGTCGACATGGCAGCCCTAGGCTGCACACAGGCTCTGCAATGGCAGGCCTGAGACACACTTTACAAGCTGCTTCTGTGGGTGGCACAACCAGTGCTGCAAGCCCACCAGCAGCATTGGATTTACAAGCCCTGGGCACACTCAGTGCTCTGTACTAGGGACTGACAAGTAAACCAATCATCCAATCATGGAGCCACTAATACATACATCAATTTACAATAGGGATCACTTGCACTGTGGCACTGAATAGCAGTGGCACAGTGCCCAAAGCATCTAAACCAGCAAAAACAGATCAATAACATTGGAGGCATCATAGAAAAATGGAAGGGAGACCCACGCCAAGGATGCCAGGTCTAACAAATAGTAAAAGTCCCTCACATACTAACCTGTGGAACCCAAATGGACTGATGTTTCTCATGACTCTCAAAGAACACTGCTGTTGAAAACTTTTGCCTGACTAAATGGATGGAATGGTCATATGATGATTGGACCACAGTGGACTGACTACGAATGACATCTTTATTATCTCTCAAAAGTATATTACCGACACCCTGGAAGGAGACGTGGGCTTATTCTCTTGAACATTTCCTTGGGAGCTGTTGCTGTGGCTGCACCTCTTTTACGGACTTTGCAGAGACTCTTGCAAATTTGCTGGGAGCAGATGCGCTGAGTCTGTTTCTTCTCTCCTTGCCTCCAGCTTGCCTGCCGAACTATATTTTTAATGCCCTTGTCTTTTTACCTTTGCTAATTATCTTACGTCAATCAATCAATCAATAAAGTCTTTATTCGGTTTAAGCATTTTAAACCATAAAAGTACATGATAAAAAATAGAATAAAATGTATGATAAAACAGCACGATATGCATTATACACTTTAGAAACTGATCCGCCGTTATCATAAAAAAAATAAACTTAAAAAGATACATATCAAACAGATTTTAAAATACAGATATAGACTCATGGACAAGCTAAAATTCTAATGCAGACATTGACTTACGTGCCAAACACTGCGACTTTCAGAAACAAGGTGACACAATTAATAATGGCCTCATCATCCAATCAAAGTAGTGCATCATTAGATTCTCTGAAAATACTAAAATGTTGCTTCTTGATCAGAGGGAGAAGGATAGTTTTAGTGTATATAAGATAAAAACTACAAAAAAATAAAAAATGCAGCATCGATTGGCCGGATTTCCCGTCACATGGGCAGGGACGGGTGTCTAAGTTAGCTTGGAAGCCTAATGGGAAGTTCAGTAAATATTTTATAGTGCCTTTCCTAAAACGGAAGAGTAAACTGCGCTCCCAATCACTCGTATTGCCAATCAAGTTGCTTTGAGGTGAGCCAATCCGTCCCTGATTCCTACTTAGATATTTATATTATCTTACTTATTGGACAATTTTGAGCAGTTTGGTGAGAAGCCAGACATGAACTTTTCTGATTTATGCTCCATTCCCTTATTCATGCTTATGTACTCTTTCCCTAGTGAACTTTAACTTGACCCTTTGTCCATGCTAGGCGACCCTTTGTGAACCATCCTTTTGTCTGCCGATAGTAGAAATCTTTAGGATTTAGGAACCATCCTTTATGGGTGTTTTTATTTAGAGATTGATGTATTCTGTCTAAATGTCTGGTTTTGTATTTCAAAGTGTGAAGTTTATGACCGAACGTCTTAAAATGTTACTTGTATGCATTGATTTTGGATCATTATTATAATAACTAAATAATTCTAAACTTGACTTAGACTCTTATTGTGTCTTGATGTTCTTTCTACAGAAACTGTGCATCGATTATTGGTTCCTAGATGCCTTGTAGGGAAGGTCGTAAACTATTTTCAGAACACCAGGGGGCATATTAGCAACGTGATTATCGCCGCTTTAGCGGGACTTTTTCCCGCTAAAGCGGCGATAATTCAATCGCCCTATTAGCAAGCTGTCGCTAACTGCTGTTAGCGACAGCTTTTAGGCGATAGCGACCGGGTTGGGTGCCACTTTGCATGCCAGCGATATTTATCGCTAATGGCATGCAAAGTAGGCGTTCCCAACCTAAAAGCAACTGGAAACAGTCGCTAAGGTCGCTATCGCCTATTAGCGAGGCAGGGGAGGTGATTAACGAACCAGCCTGTTAACGCCTGGTCCAAACCTGACTTAGCCATGTAATCCAATGGGAGGTGGATTACATGGATAAATCCCCCTCGCCCTATTACCAAGCTAACACTGGTCACAGTGCGAATATCGCTTGTTTTCAAGCGATATTCACACTGTTCTCCAGGGTTTCTATCGCTTTGGAGATAAGCGTTGCTGATTGCACGCTATCTCCGCGATAGAAACCTGCGATAGCCGGCGATAATTATCCTATCGCTAACTGCGCTTAGCGATAATTATCGCCGGTTATTGCTAATAGGCCCCCAGATTCTTTTGCTCTTATTCTGTATAGCTACAGCCGAGCTCTTAGTGTGCATAACAGTAGTGAAACTGAACTTCTTCAGGAGGTTGAGTCTCCCTGCTGCCATACTCTATTTTTATAGTATGGTCCTTAGAGTGGTGTATCTGAATCTGATTTCCAATTTGTAAGTCAGCTATAAATAAATATTCCTCATAGGGCAGCTGACAGTGAGACATCCTGATTGCTCTTGACCCTCACTACAACTGTAAAAGATTAATCGGAGGACTATTGCCTCTGAGGATAGAGCAAAGGAAAATTAAATGTGGGCCCAGTTTGAGTAAAACAATGCCTCCACTGCAACAGGAGACTGTATGCATTTGTGCTTGCTGCAGGCAATTTCTGTGGTAATTGTAGAGAAGTCTCCAGACCATTAAACAGGCCCACAAAAAGCCAAAAAAACAGCCCACACACTGACCTCCCAGACCAGCCCTTCTGGTACTCCCAGAGTTCCCTATAGGCCAGTTCAACCCTAGACTCAAATATCATTAGGCCACATTTTCTGTTTGGCTACCCATCTTCAAATGGCAGCCTTGGCATCCAATGTAATTTATCTGTGTGCTTGTGACTCAAAAGTCATACGCTGGGTGTCTGTGCCAGGGAAGGCACCACTGGTTAGTATGTCTGTGCAGGAAGGACAGCTACTTATTATATTCTATTGACCTTTTTCAGTTTTGTGTGTTATGGACATGATCCCAGGGTATGTTCGAGCACTTTAGGTATGACACCTAGAAGGAGGATAAATTCTATATCAAAAAGACACACCGTGCATTAGTAGCGTAAAAAAACTCCTTAACATTAGTAAAGAACATCATTCTTTGGAATCAAGAAACAGGTACTATAGTTTAAAAATACACAATGGGTTTGACAGTGATAGAGCAGAAGCTTTTAGACTAGATAAATGCCATATTTTATACTAGACATTAACACGAAAATGCTTGATAGAATGAAACTGTGCAAAGCTAGTGTGTAGCAGTATGTTTTTGCAGTAAGCCCTCATTTATATAATAATTTCACTGCTAGGCCAGAATAGGCCTCTTCCACTTTCTACCTTTCAGTTAATTTTCATCTTTAATATATAAATGCTTTTAGGGAATGCTGAACGATGCAATATTATTTGATAAATAATTCACATTCGACTTGCTTAAATGTGTCATCTCTGTAGAATGTGCTGTATTTAAAACATATTCCTTCTTTCCATAAGCTACATGTTCTCATCATATTTAGATAGTTGTCTAGCTGACACATATTCACAATGCTGAATGCTGAATAGTATATTAAAACAATATTGCTTACATGAAGACGTGAATCTCATGACTTAATCTCATAGGTTACAATGAGAAGGTTTCTTCTTTAGAATAGGTCATTGTCACGCAGTGGAATACTGAATAGCTGGTAGTTTAGACTGCAGGGTTCTCGAGTGAAGCTAATGCACATGAATATTTTGCAACTAAGTTGACACTTGTATAAAGGACCTTGTCAACTTCGTTCACTTACTGTGGGAATGAAGGAAGAAGCAGCAGACCATCTGACAATCATTCCTCATTGGCTTAAGATGACCTAACAGCAGTATGAATTGTTACATGTGTTTTGTGATTTATAATATATGTGTTCCTAGTTAGAGTTAAGGCAGTCCTGGCCAGGCTATTCTTCTCTGACAATTTCTTTTTTCCTTAGCACTTTTTGCCCTATTCGCTGTGAGCTACTGCTGACGGTGATTTTTGTCGCCTACTACTTTGTGGGTGACCTTTCTTTATTGATTATGGCTACTGCTGTGACTATTTTCTCTGCTTAATTTGAACAGCTGTTACTGCAACTGTTTGGTGATGCTGATTTGAGAGAAGAGAGTTTTTGGAACTACTCTTTATGAGGATTTTTACTTCAGATTGATTCTATTTCAATGATCCTTTAAATCTTTCACTTTTCCAAGAAGGACTCTTTATTGGTTCTGGTAGGTGAATTACTAATTTGAACAAAAAGATAAAAACTAAATACTAATCTCTTATTGATAAATAAAGGTTTTTGAACTGATCCAAAACTCTCATTGTTGACTGAACTAAATGACTAAATTGATGGTATTGGGATGATTTCAATTGATGCTCCATTCTAAAATTGTGGCAAGGATCCATTGCAGAGAAGAAGATTTTGGTGCAGAGCTGGAGCTCCCTATTGTAAGTCAAAGATTGAACTGAACTAAATGAAAAGAAAAACACTTCGGCACCAGCAGTTTCTGTTAGCAGAGCATGGTTGGTTGATGTGCTTTCGTACAGGGATTGGTTGGTGACGTCATGGTATCGTGCTGGGATTGGGTTACAAAAAAGTTAATAACATATTTGTAATTGACAACAAGAATTGGAAAACTAGTAGTCTTAATTGGATTGGTTATTTTGAATCTAATGAATACGGAACAAAACAATAACATTTGAGTGAAACTTGCCTTCTATTTTGTTGCATTGCAAAAATTAAATGTTTTAAATAATTTAAGAGTTTAGTAAGAGGGCATGTTACAATTCTGGTACTGAAAGTTGAAGAGGCACCTCCGAAGGTACTCCTCCACATTTTATGACAAGTGAGCATGGGTTACACACTTGTTCTTGGCTTCGCCAATGGAGTAGAGTCACTGAGAAAGAAGGTGCATTGAGCTTTCCTAGTTACAGGACATTTAATACCAGAACTCCTGATAATTTGTAAGGAAAATTGTGCGAGATGAAGCCACCACCTAGACCCGCCCAATATGAAGCCTGGAGTGTATGGGAGAACATTGCAAGGGAGAAAGAAAGGCAAAAATACAAGAGTAGGACAAAACGAGTGGTGTGAAATTATACAGATGCTCGATGGGATGAAGAACAGAGCAGGTGGAGAAAGGCTATCATAGAGGGAACCAGATTATATCATGCTATTACTATGGAAGCAGCTAAGAAAGGGTGTGAAAACTATCACCAAAAGAAAGATGGGGATGAGATGGATACTGATTCAGGAGATGAGACTGTAGAGCAGATGCTAGCTTCAAGACCTCCGCCATATACAACTCCTTCTGATTCAAGTGAACCAAGTGCTGGTACAGGTGCCACAGTGGCGACTGCTCCTGTAGATCCAGATTTAGAACAGATTGAAGACCTTATTCAAATACTCCAAATTGTCCCACCAGTTGTGGCTCATCCACAAGTTGCAGCGCCAACTGTGGCTAATGTGACTGGGGTGCATACCACAGCCCAAATAACTCCTGCAAATGCTCCGACAGTGTCCAGAATTATCAGGAACAGTCCCCCAAATGTGGATTTAAGGCCAGAAATTCATCAAGCCGCTGGAGGTGCACATACCACAGGGTTTGTTCCGACTTCACAAAATTATCAGATTGTCGCGTGGAGACCCCCCAGACAGTACAAAGACTAACAGATGGAGGGAGATTAATCCTCACAGCTCCTATTACTCCCAGTAATGTAAATGCTACTGAAGAGGGCTATTTGCAGCTTGGTTAGAAGAAGCAGTCGGGAATTAGAAAGACAGAAAGTACAGAAGTTCAGGAGAACACAGACACAGAGAGAGAAAAGCCTTTAAATGTTACTCAATTGAAGGTGGAATTAGAAGAAATAATCAGGGGTGTTTGGAATTTGAACATATCGAGCAATGCCAAAGAAAGGATCTAATCTACCCGTGTAAGGAAAGCAAACCAGAAATAGTGGCTGGTAATATAGGCGCACACAACATATTCTATATGAGAAGTGGAAACAAATGAGGGTCTGTATAGTAGGTGTCCATATGTCATTTGGTGCTCTGGAAGGGGAAGAGCCACCTGATCGTCCTCTACTGGAAGGAATTCCAAAAGGAATTAAGAAAGTTATCAGAGCACTCAAAAAAAGTTCTGACATTGAGGTCATGGTATCAACAGTTCTTTATTCAAATATCCAATTTTGCCCTTACGCTTGGACTTGCCACTTGCAAGCACATGTTTCATCTTTTGGTGTAAACGTAACAGCAGACTTCACCAGGGCCTGTTCTGTATATGTTCAGCTTCGTCCTCTTAGAGAAAGTAAGGAATCTGTACAGTACATTCAGTCAAATAAATCATCAGAAAGTGCATAATATGCTCTTATTATGCCCCAAAGTCTTATGCGGAAACTTGGGCCAGTGTGTAATAAAGGTTGAAATCAACTAGGAAAACGGTCCTGCAGAGCATCAGGTCTTGAAGAAAGGTTCATAAAGATTTCAAAGGTGTTGTGTACTGATTTAAATATGTTTTTTGACATTGTAGTACCAGCTGATTTATGGTCTGAATGTAAGACTGTGGAACAATGGCCAAAAGAGGAACCTGTGAGGGAGACTAGGACAAATACATCATCTCCTATATTGATGGAGAAATATGAGGCAGTGATTACTTTCCTGATAGGCAGAGTGCCACCAGGAAATTTAGATTGGATTCAAATCAAAAGAACTACCCAAGAGCTGAAAGAAACAGTGCATGAGTATTATGAAAGGTTGTTGCAGGTGTTTCAGCAGCACAGTGGTAGAGAGTATCCTGAAGAAAATGATATGGGGATTTTTGTGTCACAGTTTGTGTTAGGACTGAAACTAGAGATCTTTACACACATAACTCAAACCGCTATCTGTTGGCAGAACAAGTCGCTCGATTAAATCTTGGGATATGCCAAGTACAGTAGTGATCAGTTAGATATGAATCAAAAGATGATTAAAGAGAAGTTCATGTTGCCACAAATGAGGTTGGCTCAGAAAGGTTTTCAGAATTCTTCTTTTGCTGGATATCAAGGGAATATGCAAGGAGTCAGTTTCACAGGGCGGTTTTCAGGGAAATCAAGGTGGATTTAGCGTGTCTCAAGGTAGAGGTGTTCCTGTGGGTACAAGTTCTGAAGCAGATGTTGCTGCTATGAAAAATATTACTCTCAGTCACATCTCTCATCAAATTGGACACTAGGAAAGGGAATGTAGATATAAATAATCCTAATAATGTTGGTGGAAATGTACAGATGCAGAAAGGAATGGAAACGTAAAAAGTGTCTACACAGCAAATGCAAATGCCTGTGCAAGGTCAGTTCCCAATAATGCCCGCCCCACCGGTCAAAATGAATTCCCAAAATATGTGAAACGCTTGGTTAAATTTAAATCAAATGCCAAAAGTGAATGCAAACTCTTTCCAATATTCCATGTCACAATTTCAAAATCCGAATCCGAATGTTTTGCAGCAATATTCCTTTTTCGAAATCGATGGTTCAGGATCTGATAATTCCCAATGAAGGTGTCTGAGAAGGGAGGAAGATTGTTTACTTGGCGCAGTCTTAGAGGTAGACCACAGTGGTCCATATGTGGATGCCGGAGGATATGGCCACCCTGTATTATTTTTGAACGATACAGGCGCTTGCAGATCCACAGTTAGAACAGTGGAAGTTTCAGAACAACCTCTCACGGGGAAAACTATCCAAGTTGTAGGAGTTACAAATAAACAGTTCAAGAATACCAGTTTAGAAAAGGTCACGGTAAAGATAGGTTCATTTGAAGAAAAACACCTTCACGTTGTCTGTGTACCCACAACCCTGTAAAGCTATTAGGGAGATATTTGCTGTGCAAGTTAAATTGCACTATTTACTGCACACCAGATGGTGTTGCTTTTCAGACCCATGATGAGGATGTCGATTTTAAACTGATCAGACAGTAAAACGAGACAGGAATGTTCCCTTTGTTTACGATTGAAGAATTTCCTGGTGATTTGAAAGAAAAAGTAAATGCCGAAGTTTGGGATCTCACAGGTAAGGATATTGGACTTATAAAAGGTGTAGAACAAGAACGAATTACTGTAAAGGCAAACACAGTGTTTCCCAGACACCCCCATACCATTTGACACCAGAGGCTATTGCAGGAATAACACCAGTCATAAAAGGCATGTTACAGCAAATAATTTTGAGGGAATTGATCAAAAGCCCATGTAACTCTCCAAATATGGGTTTGCAGAAGCCCAATGTAAAGTACAGAATAGTGTAGGACCTGAGGAAGATTAACAAGATTGTTGTTCTCTGTTGTCCCATGGTACTGAATCCAGCCACAATATTGTTTCAGATCCCATTTACTGCAGAGTGGTTTACCGTCAAGCTTTCATCTCAGCACCATTGCAAAAAGAAAGTCAATATATATTTTTCCTTCATGTTCCAACATAAAGTATTAGCATGGTGTCATGTCCCACAAGGGTATACAGAGAGTCCATCCATTTTCAACCAGATTCTGAAAAAAAATGTGGAGACCTTACAATTGTCAAGCAAATCGACCCTGATGCAATACATTGATGGCTTGCTAGTGGCATCAGAAACACGAGAAACTTGTACCCAAGATACCATTCCTTTTCTGAATCACCTGGCTCAGAATAGGCACAAAGTGTCTTAAGGGAAGCTGGAGTACTGTCAGAAAGAAGTTCAATATCTGGGACACTTCATTGTAAAAGGAGCTAGAAAGGTGTCACCAGAGAGAGTGGAAGCAATCTTACAGATGAATCCTCCAAGAACTCAAAAGAAAGTCAGGATGTTTTTGGGAATGTTGGCTACTGTAGACAGTGGATACCAAACGTTTCCATAATGGCCAAACCTTTATTGAGGTTGACACGCAGGGACGTGTCAGATCCAATTCCATGGGACAACAACTGCTCAAAAAGCATTCCTAGAGTTGAAAGACAAATTGTGTCATGCCCAAGCACTAGGAATGCCTGATTATTCAAAAGAATTCACACTATTCTGCAGCGAGAGAGATGTGTGCACTCTCTCAGTGCTGACACAGATGCACAGAGATGCTGAAATCTAGTGGCATACTTCTCTACCACACTTGTTCCCATAGCTACAGGTCTTCCCAGTTGCCTTAAAAGTGTTTGCTGCGGTGAGTACACTCCGTGTAGCTACTGTTGACAAGAACGAAAACACAGTACCTAACCCATAATCGCTTGACAAGATACTAGCAAACCATTCTGTAATGTGACAGTGTAATTCTCAAAAGGTGACATGTGCTTAATCCTTCAACTTTGTTACCTGTAAATGATGTTGATTGTGATGAAACTGAAAATGATTGCCTAAAGGTCACGGATTTATGCAACAAATGAAGACCAGATATTAAGGATGAACCCCTAATTGAGCCCAAACATGTACTCTTCGTAGACGGTTCAGGTCTAAGAGGTAACGATGCCACACTAAGAGTAGCATATGCAGTGTGCACAATAAATGAAGTTATCAAACCTTCTTGGCTTCAACGAGTTACATCAGCAACAGTTGCTGAATTGATTGCCCTTACAAGAACCTGCAGCTTAATTGCAAATATGAAAGTGACCATTGTCACAGATAGCCAGTATGGTTTTGGTGTTGTCCACAGCTTTGGGCAATTGTAGTCATAGCGAGGCTTTTTGACTTCTTCAGATACCCTGATCCGGAACAGAATCCACATCAAGAATCTGTTGGAGGCTTCACATTTGCCCAGGGAAAATGCAGTGGTTAAATATGCAGCTCATCAAAGTGGCAATGGGTATGTTGCCATGGGTAACAGAGATGTGGATTCGGTTGCATGGTATTGTGCTTTGTTGGCCTGCACATTTAATGAAAGTTTCACATGTGAGTACAAAAAAGAGAGTTTATTTACTATATTTATGAAAGTCACAGACACTTGGGATGAATTAAAGAGAGTGCAGGAACATGCTTCAGAGGCAGAACAGAGCAGTTGAATAAAAGCAGGTTTTGAGAAAAATGTAAACGACATTCATCTGCTGTGGGAGACCAGTGTTGTCTGATAGCTTGGTATTTCCGATGACACTGTATTATCATGGATACACACCTTTAGTAAGGGATGCCACGGTGTGACTCATTAGTTAAAGCTGGTACAATCCCAGATTTCGAAGGCTGGCTGAAGAAATTTGCCACAGATGTATAATATGTCAACAACAGAATGCAGGAAAGAGAGCACACATTACATTGACACACATAGGGAGACCAGGTGGTCAACAGGATGCAAAAGGACTTTATCGAGATACCGGTTTACAACGGGCTGAGATACATCCTGGTCATTGTGTGCATTTTCTTGAGATGGCTGGAAGCCTACCGAGCCCGGAGAAATGACAGCCTCACTGTAGCAAAACTTTTATTGCATGAGTTGATACCCAGGTATGAAATACCGATTTCTCTTGAGTCAGATAGAGGAACTCATTTTAATAATGAAGTTCTGAAAATGATCTGCACAGCCTTACAGATTGAGCAAAGATTGCACTGCAGTTACAGACCTGAAGTTTCTGGAATAGTTGAACAGGTAAGCACGATTATCAAGTCTCGATTTGTTGTAATTTGGCAGCATTTAAGTTAAGCATTAACTGAAGACAGCCTGTATTTAGAGGCTAAATTGTCCGCTTTGTGGAATCCATTTTGTATTTCTGTCAGCCATTTTGGCTGCCATGTGCTACCATGTGCTCGCCATGTGCTCTGTCCTACCTTCCTGTCAACTGCTCTTGAAATCTGCCTAGAGACAAGTTATATTTAGTTCCTCTTGCTTTGCACATGCTCAGTTGAGCTTGCAGTTGTTCCGAGTTTATAAATGTCAGGATGTGTCTACTAAAAGTAGAAACTGTTAGCTCCACCCACTTGTCGACTGTGCATTCTCTGTATGACCTTATATGTACCTAAAACCAGCATTTGTGTTAGTACCGCCTTCATTTGAGCCCCTGTGTGGGTATAAAAGGACCAGGATCCTTCCATTCAGTGTGCTACTTCATGCATTACTGAAGGGTGATGTGCGAATGTTAGCTCCACCTCATGAGGTTTAATAAACTCTGTATTTTCTATTTCCAGTTTCTGTGCCAACTTCTTCCTAAGTGTCTGAGGACTCTGTGCAGAGAAGGGAGAACCCCTAAGCACTGGTAGGCCTTGCTGAGGCTCACTACAACAAATTGGCGCTTCCAACGTGGGACTCATCAGCGACTCGGATGCCCGAAGGACTGGTCGCGACGAAGGATTGGAATCTCGCTTTGGACGCGATCGCTGCCTGAGGAGACCAGAGTCTTGGCACCCACGGCGTTTTTCCTTTCTTTCTGATCTGACCATCCCGGCGGCGCCGGTCCTTGACTGAGATCTCTTCTGTTGATTCGCCGTGCAGTGACCATTTGGTCGATTTGAGAACTTGGCAGTTGGAACCTGGACACCATTTGATTGGTAAGAGCCGTTTTGCGGCACTTGCTGTTGGTTTGATGCCTTTGATTGGTAAGGTAGTTTTAGTAACACTTACTGTGGCTTTGTTTGTATGATTGGCCAATTTTGGAATCTGTTTTGTAATTATATATGTATTGCAATACATATAGGCAGGTAATGAGGAGAATTTTCTCTATTTAAAATTGTTTGAACAGCGCAACGTACGAAAAGTACCTTAAGCGCTACTTTGATTATAATACTGCATATTTTGCACTATTTTTTGGCATGCCTGTTTTCAGCACACTTCGTAGGATGTGTTGCTTTTGTAGTGGTACCAATTTGAGACTTGACGAAGCACAACCAGCCCCCGGAGGGACGCCTAATAGGGATATGTATATTAAGTATGGTATTTCTTCTATAATGTACTGCACGTTATGGAACAAATATACTAGTAAAGATCCTGAGTTGCGTTGGCCTATGTATGGGTCATTTGATTTGCGAAAAATTCAGTATGTGGAACAATGTATGTTTAAACACAAGACTAGGCAAGATATGTTTGATTGTGTGCGAATGTGGGAGAAAGAAGTGCGTGAGCGGAATGAAGCGTGAGCAAGCCTTGATTGACAAAGAACAGCGAAAGACCATTTATGCGAAAGCATTAGAGTTAAAAAACAAGGAGATGAGAGAAATTAAAGAGAGGGAAGATAGGGAACGCCATTTACAGGTAACTGGCCAATATGCTGTTAGGCAGCCCCTTTATCCTATCCTTAATAAACCGCAAGATGATTTCCTGTTATTAGATCGTTCTCCACCTCCGTATATTTTTTCTTCTGCTCCTCATGAGTCAGATGAGGACTCTTTTTCAGACCAGGACAAAGCTCGAGAAACTCGTTCCATGTTATCTGCTGAGCGTGCATCTGACATTAGATCTACTGCGCGTAAAGCCGTTCGTAGTACTACCACTGCCTCTGAACTTTTAGATAGTATAAAAGGATGGCAGGAAAGGGAGCAAATATATTTTACCGATACATTTGCTGCAGAGGTTATTGAACGATTTAGGAAGTATTCGGTAAAAGTGGAGCCCGATGATGTAGCAACTAACTGTAAACAATTACGTGACGGTCTTTTTGTCTTCTCCCAGGTGGCTGACACGATCAGACGCTTGGTTAAACTGCGTGTTGAAGCAGCCCTTTTGCAAGAGGAGAAAAAGGCAGCAGAAGCAGCTGCACTAGCATCTCAGATCAGCATGGCACGAACTTCTACTCCTGAAACAGATAAGAATGTTGTAATTCATGTGAAACCCATGCGGGAAGCCGCGCCTTTATATGTTCCTCCTAAAGGAACGGGTACAGAGGATGATAAGACTTCTCTTAATGCGAAAGGGTACTTTATTTATAATTGGGTTTACACTCCTTGGAATAGAGCAGATGTTATGGCCCTTAAAAATGCATTGCCTGACCCGCGAAAGAATCCAGCAGCCTTTTATGAGGAAGTTGAGGGTGCAATCAGCTCTTGTACTATGACTCTGTCTGATATTGATTTGTTTTTTGGATTAATATTACCACCTGATATGTGGAGAACTGTGCGCAAAATAGATGATAATGCGACATTTGGAGCATTGTGGAAAGATTTAGAGCGGTTAGATGAAGATAGAGAACCTGCACAGAAACCGTGTCAGTTAATTTTAAATCTTCCGGCAGCTATATTAGTTAAGTTAAAGACGATCATTCCCCCTAAAAAGATAGATTGGACAGTGCTAGCGTCTTGCAAGCAAAAGGTAGATGAATCAGTTTCTGACTTCTTCACACGCTTTGAAGAAGCATTTCACGATTTTAGTGGCCAGTCATTGACAGATGACACAGGTAGGCATCTGTTTGTCGATAAATATGTCGCAAACCTTTTGCCAGGAATAGCTAGTCGCTTAAAGGCCAGTGAGAGTTCATGGACTACATCTTCTCCGGTTTCTCTTTTAACTATGGCCCAGTATTATGAGCGGCAAGAATTAGAAGCCAAAGGTAATGAGGACAAAAAGTCTAAAGAGTTGAAAACAAAGGTTATGTTGGCTCAAGCTTATGGTCCGCCTTCTAGAGATAATGATAGAGGTGGACGTGGATCTTATGGTTCGTCCTTTCCTTCCTCTGCCCGTTCGAATTTGTCTGTTGATCAGTGTGCGTACTGCAAAAAATTTGGACATTGGCTTTCTGATTGTCCAGTGCTGCGTGCTCAGCAGAATCTACGTGGTCGGGGACAAATGAGAAATCGTTCAGGATATCAAGGGCCTAGAGGAAGCGCGAATGATCGTGCTCGGTTTGATGCTAATACACGTGGGCAGAATGGGTTTAACACTTTTGATAGAAGGAACCAATATCAAATGTCTGACTATGTGCCCTCTGATTTTCAAGATTCTGCTTATGCATAGGATTGCCTAGGATGGGGTAAGGAATCAGTTGAAGTTCCAGTAGATCAGAGGGGTCCCTATGTTACAGCACATGTTTTGGGTTCTACTGATCAGTTTCTGGTTGATACAGGAGCTACTCGTAGCGCCTTGTCTAAACAATTGGTTCCAAGGGCTCCCTGTCTGGCTTAACCATTACATCGATAGGTTTCGATGGAACACCTTCCCTTAGCCCATTGTCACAACCACTTGCATTTGATATTGATAAGTTTACTGCTCCATGTCCGTTTTTGCTTTCTCCAAACACACCAGACAATATTGTGGGTCTTGATATGCTTAAATATTTTAGGGCTACGATACGGTGTTCTCCGGAAGGAGTACGGGTTATTTTGAATGACAACTACCCTATGATTGAGAGATCTTGTATTGTTAAAGAGGACATTGCACTAGCCTCACTCTCTAGTACTTTGTGGGCTTCTTCGGATACTGATGTAGGGCAAATGGTTATTCCACCAGTACATATTAGTGTCAAGGAGGGCGCTTTATTGCCAAGACTGCCTCAGTATAAAATTTCTCGAGAAGGAGAAGAAGCACTCACACGTATTGTACATGACTTAATTAAGGTGGGGGTTGTGGAAGAAGTTCCTTACAATATTTGCAATAGTCCGATTCTTCCCATTTTGAAAAGAGATACTGACACTAGGATTTATAGATTTATTATCGATTTGAGAGAAGTCAACAAGATTGTAGTACCACAGTACCCTGTAGTCTCTGACATAACGACATTGCTTACCCTGGTCCCTCCAACAGCAACTACATTTTCTGTAATTGATCTGAAGAACGCTTTCTTCTCGATTCCTATTCATCCTGATAGCCGATATTTGTTCGGTTTCACTTTGAATAATAGATCATACAGATTTTGTAGAGTTCCTCAAGGCTATACTGAGAGTCCTAGTATTTACAGTCAAGCATTGAAGAGACAGCTTGATTCCTTTACCTTGCCTAAAGGAGTGGCTCTCATACAATATGTCGATGACATCTTGTTGGCAGCCGATACACCTGAGCAGTGTGAGAAATGCACTTTGTCTTTGCTTTCTTTTCTTGCTACACACCACCATAAAGTATCACGAAAGAAATTGCAATATTGTAGACCGAAGGTGACCTATTTAGGACACCTTCTGTCTAAGGAGGGCCGTGCACTGACACCAGATCGCATTCAAGCAATTTTAGACACCCCAGTACCTTCCACGCAGAAAGATGTCCGTGCATTCATTGGTCTGACTTCGTTTTGCAGGCAATGGATATTGGGTTTTTCACACATTGTTAAACCCTTGCTAGCACTTTTGACTAAAAACACACCGATCCCCCTTCCATGGACAGATGAATGTCAAAATGCTTTTTGTCAGTTGAGACAAGCTCTTTGCTCTGCACCAGTGTTAGGCACACCAGATTACACGAAGGCTTTTACACTCTATGTACATGAGAAAGAAGGATGTGCATTGTCAGTTTTAGTACAGACACACGGGGACAAACAGCGTCCTTGTGCATACCTTTCTGCAGTTCTTGACCCTGTTGCTCGTGCATTACCTGGGTGCTTCCGTTCAGTTGCAGCGACGGCTGTGTCCATACGTCAGAGTGAAGGGATAGTTTTCTCACACAAACTGTTGGTGCTAGTACCCCATGCAGTAGATGCCCTTTTGAATCAGACTAAGACTCAGCACTTAACTAGTGCTCGTTTGACAGGATACGAATTGACACTGCTAGCACCTCATATTACCTTGAAAAGATGTGCGACACTGAACCCAGCCACTTTGTTGCCATATCCTGCGACTCAGTCTCAGTCAAAGGAGCCTCATGATTGTATATTCCTTACTGAGGAACAGACAAAGGGTCGCATCGATTTGCAAGATACGCCCCTTCCAGATGTAGATGGGGAACTGTGGGTTGATGGGTCCTGTTTGAAGTTACCAGATGGCACGACTTCAGCTGCTTATGCAATTACCACGCTTGAGACAGTAGTGGAAACAGCTCGCATACCTCAGAAGTCAGCTCAAGCAGCTGAACTAATAGCTTTGACACGAGCGTGTGAGCTTAGCACTGACTTGTGTGTGAACATTTACACGGATAGTCGCTATGCTTTTGGAGTGGTTCATGATTTTGGCCTACTCTGGAAGGAAAGAGGCTTTCTTACATCCCATGGGATGCAGATAATGCACGGAGAGTTAGTGCATAATCTCTTGACTGCACTTACATACCCAAAGAAAGTTGCTATTATGAAGTGTAGCGCACACAAGAAAGTGACTGACAAAATAGGACAAGGCAATGCCTTTGCAGACCGCGTAGCCCGTGAGACTGCGATGCAGCGAAGCACTACACCCATGTACGTAGTGAAATCACAAGCTGAGCGTTGGCATGATGCTAGAGAGGAAGTATTGGATATACAGAGATCTGCTTCTGTGGAAGAGCTTGAGCAATGGTCTAAAGAAGGAATATTAGATGATGAGGGTTGTTGGCGTAACAAAGACATGAATAAATGGAAATTGCCTGCGGCCTATTTACAACCTATGGTTCAAATGGCACATGGGCTGGCACATGTTGGAGCTCTAGCAATAACTACATTGCTTACACAAGTTTGGGAGCATCCTGAAATTGCTAGCACAGCCAAAAGGGTAGTACAGTCCTGTTTGATCTGTTGGCAGTATAATCCTGGAAAAGGGACACAAACTCCTACAGGAGGGTTTGCTACACCAACTGCACCTTTTGAAGTTTTGCAGATGGATTACATCCAACTCGAACGCTGCAATAATTTGAAATATGTCCTAGTGGTGGTATGTGCCTTTAGCAAATGGATAGAGGCATACCCTACGAAGGATAATACTGCTGTCACCACAGCAAAGGTGCTTCTAAAGGAGTTTTTCCCTAGATACGGTGTTTGTAAACTTTTGTGGAGTGACAATGGACCTCATTTTATTGGGCAAGTTGTTGAGCATGTCCTGAAAGGATTAGGGATCAAACAGAAATTCCATACAGTTTTCCACCCGCAATCAGCAGGATTGGTGGAAAGGTATAACGCTACTCTAAAAACAAAGTTGGCGAAAATACTGGCTTCCACGTCTCTAAAGTGGCCAGATGCCCTACCTTTGGCATTGTTGTCCATAAGATCGGTGCCACATTCACGATCAGGTCTTACCCCCTATGAGGTGGTGTTTGGGAGACCAATGAACATTTGGGGAATTCCTAAGCCACGCCCCATACATGATGTTCCTTGTGTTCTGATGAATGATTATTTGGCACAGTTAACTGACAGTTTGATTTCTATTCATCAACAGGTTCGAGAAGCTCTTCCTGACAGATCTACAGGTGAGGCCCACGAACTCCGTCCTGGTGACCATGTAATGGTCAAGGTCTTTGACAGATCGAACAGCTTGGAGCCAAGGTGGCGAGGACCAGAGCAGGTGCTCCTTGCGACAAGGACAGCAGTTCGAGTGACAAACAGAAAGAATTGGATCCACAGCACACACTGCAAACGCGTGTCGCCTGCCTTGGTGGAACCTGCTGTGTTGACCGACCATCGAGAGATTCTGGAGACGGAGAAAGGCCAAGCTATCTCACCTGACGAATCTGCGGAAGTCTTCCCGGACCACACGATCACTGGAGTATCCAGATATCAATTGAGACCGAGGAAAGGATCTGCAGTTTTGAAAAGACTGGTTGAGCTACCACCCTGGGTTAGTGAAACGGAGAGCCATTGTGGCAAGGGGAGGGGATCAGCCCTGTATTAGTGTAGTGACACCTACTTTGGCCCATGGTGAAGAAATCAGCGGCTGCCCAGGGAGAAGAGCTCCAACGACTGTTTTCAACAAGTTTTCAGAAAGATCAATCATTACTGCTGCTAAAATGAAAAAACAAATCATTTGTGCTGTAGGGTTTGTTGTTGCTATGGTGGCTATGGCAGCAATTACATGGTACATCGAGAAGGTGGCTCCTGTTCGACAGCTTTTTGTTGCCACTACGCCAGTACCCGTGGAACACCACTACTTTACTCTTCCTTACCATGAGCAAAAGCATCGACAATCTTACCTGAACAATACTTTTATCCAGATGTTGCACCATACTCACAATGCTACGAATACTACCAACTGTTGGGTGTGTGGGATGATACCTGCACATCAAAAGAAAGGAGGAACACCTTTTATTCCTCTTCCATTTTCTCACAATGGTTCTTGTCAAGCTTGGTATGCGCTTTTGTTTGCATATGGAAAGCCTTCAGTAGGTGGGATTATTTTTCAACTTAATAAAGTGTGTTATCAAAATAAAGAAGGTTATCCACAAGCCAAAGGGACTAAATGGGAATGGGAAGAGTATCAACCGGACAATATTTCAACACCATATGTTTTCACAAATGTGAGAATAATAAAGAACATTGGACCTTTTGTGATTTCTGTGACAAAAGCTAAAGCAGACTTGTGTATTTGTAGTGTTGGAAGAATTCCAGTGGGGAGGAGCGAGTGTACTGTAATCCTGACCATTGAAGGTGCCAATAAGAGCACTTTCACAGCCTCGCATAATACGTATTTTGTGTGTGGAAATAACGGATATTATCAATTACCTGTTGGGTGGTCATGAATCTGTTATGTATCTTTTCTGTTGCCCCCTGTGTTTCTGGCACCTGCATTGTATCACCGTGATTTTAAACTGTACAATGACATTTCCAAAAACAGAAATAAGAGGACAATAAGTATGGATGAAGTTGACCAAACCGACACTACCCTACAACAATATGTTGATTTCAACTTGGGCTTATTTTTCTTTGTGGGTGCTGCATTAAACAGCAGGAAAATCCGACAACTGACTCGTGTTGTGGAAGCTGTTACTAATCAGACAGCTATGGCACTTGGGAACATTACAGAGGAACTACAGATTGCAAGGATTGTAGCACTCCAGAATAGGATGGTGCTAGACGTGATTTTGGCTGATCGAGGTGGTGCATGTCGCATCATCGGTAGCAGCTGTTGTGTATTCATACCAGATCACTCACCTTCAGTATATGACGCAATATCAAAATTGCATAAGATTGCTGCAGAAATTCATCCAGAGACTGGAACTTGGACTTTTGCTGGATGGTTTTGGACTCTTGTTTCTGCTTGGGGCTGGAAGCTACTGACTATCCTGTGTGTAATAATTATAATATTTTTTACATGCTGTGTATGTATCCAATGTGGTCCAATGCTTTGCTCCATTTGCATTTCTGCTTGTATACCTGCCAGAGGGAACATTGCTGAAACAAAGGCCCAACAAATGTTGAATAAAGAGGTGGCCGAAATAATGTTAATAGATGTACGGGATGAATATCTAGATTACCCCAGATAAACGAATGTCTTCAGCCAATGCTGAAAGGGTCGTCTGTTGTAATTTGGCAGCATTTAAGTTAAGCATTAACTGAAGACAGCCTGTATTTAGAGGCTATATTGTCCGCTTTGTGGAATCCATTTTGTATTTCTGTCAGCCATTTTGGCTGCCATGTGCTACCATGTGCTCGCCATGTGCTCTGTCCTACCTTCCTGTCAACTGCTCTTGAAATCTGCCTAGAGACAAGTTATATTTAGTTCCTCTTGCTTTGCACATGCTCAGTTGAGCTTGCAGCTGTTCCGAGTTTATAAATGTCAGGATGTGTCTACTAAAAGTAGAAACTGTTAGCTCCACCCACTTGTCGACTGTGCATTCTCTGTATGACCTTATATGTACCTAAAACCAGCATTTGTGTTAGTACCGCCTTCATTTGAGCCCCTGTGTGGGTATAAAAGGACCAGGATCCTTCCATTCAGTGTGCTACTTCATGCATTACTGAAGGGTGATGTGCGAATGTTAGCTCCACCTCATGAGGTTTAATAAACTCTGTCTTTTCTATTTCCAGTTTCTGTGCCAACTTCTTCCTAAGTGTCTGAGGACTCTGTGCAGAGAAGGGAGAACCCCTAAGCACTGGTAGGCCTTGCTGAGGCTCACTACAACAGATTGGCAAAAGTTTGTGCTTCAACTTCCTTGAAATGGCCAGATGCACTACCCTTGGTGTTAATGAGCATTTGAGGTACTCCAGACAGGAAGACGGGTTTTTGCCACACGAAAGTCCCATGGGCAGGGCCATGAGATAGCCAGCTGTTCCCGAAAATAATCCCTTGAATATCACTGATGATATTATTTTGGATTACTGCAAAGGATTGGCTGATGTGGTCCATTCTATTTCTTATCAGGTTTCGGTGACAACACAAGATCCACGCCAAGAACAATGACATGACCTCAGCCCTGGTGATTGGGTCGTGATCAAGAAGCACGTTCGGAATACTTCTCTAGAGCCCAGATGGAAAGGCCCCTTCCAGGTTATCTTGATGACAAATACTGCTGCTAAGTGTGCTGGTATTCCAAACTGGATTCATGCCTCACACACCAAGAAAGTGAGAAATCCAGAGGAAGCAACTGTGGTATATGATTCTGAACGAAGAGCATTGATGACTGCACCACCACCCGAGAGACCACCCACACCAGCTGAACCGTTGTCTGAGCAGCAGCCAGAGGAAGAGAGGGGTGAAGATCAACATACTGAATGAGAAATTCAAGTGTCTGAAGTTACACAAAGTGGAATCGAAGTCTCTAACGAAAAAGAAGCAGAGACTGATCCTCCGAACGGAAGTGCCACTGAAATTGTGTTTGCAAAGACAGAAGATCTAGGTGAAGGAACAAGTACTGGATCAAGGAGAGTAAATAGACAAGCTGAATGGCCACAAAGCTATGACCACAGAAACCTGAGAAGAGGTTCGTCAATAGCTCGAATACCAGAGACTATACCTGACGAAACTGAGTAATTGATGAAAGTTGTATAGAACCAAGTCAACAAACTCTGATCCAAAAGAGCAAGGGTGCCTTGTCGCAGATACTCAGCACCTGAGTGGTCATACTACACAAACAGTGCATTTAATGTCACCTGGGAAGATTTGTGCAAAGTGAATCCAGAACTACTATAACCTCCTTGAGAACAATCTGAAAACTTGAGTGTAAAGAATTGAAAGAATGAAAATAAAAGAAACACTGAAAGAACTGATTCACAAAATAAATTGTGCTGTTAGACCATGGTTATTTTAGTATTTGATTTTACAGAAGATTAACCTAGGCCCGAGTGAGCATTAGAAGAGTAGGGATAACATTTTAGAAAAACACTGAGTAGTGTTAAGGATTGTCTAATTAGTAACTGAGAGAAAAAAAGTGACTATCATTGTCAAAATTAACCTGAAGGAAAAAGAGAACGGCCGGATTCAAGAAGCACTGGAACTGACTCAAAGAGAAATGTGTTGCATTAGAAATAAGTGTAAATATATCATGTATTCAATTTTCGTAAAAATGATTTCTATAGTACTAACAGGATGTTACTTAACACCAGAGACAGAACCCAAAGCAAAGAACTTTACCAAACCACATACATTCTTTAGCGAGGAAGATCAATTTACATATTCTTTCGTTAGCTATAAGAAAGATGATTTCTCTTCTAATGTTTACTCTAGATTAGTACAAGAATAAACTAATGCTATGGACACAAAGGACTGTTATGTCTGTGCACACTTACCAATGTCTGTTTTAGAAGAAGTAACATACTACCACATGCCTTTATCCTAAGCTATTTCATGCAGCATCTTACTATCATTATTTTATAGACAAGGTCATTTTGAATATTTCTTTTCTAACTCTGACCTAATACTTTCTTTGGTTCGTTTGGTAGAAAACATTAATTTACACCAGCAAGTAAAAGGAATTACTATAGCCTGGCAATATTTCTTTCCACACAATCCTATAGATAGAGTTAAGGTCTAGAAGAACACTCTAACATGCTTGATGCGACTAATGGAGAAGATATATATATTGGCTTTAGAGGAAAGGTACACTAACATAATGTAAACTAGTGAATTCAGAAAGAAAATAGTTTACCCTAAATTAAGATTAGAAAGCCAACACAAAGGGAACATTTGCGCTTACAGAAGAAAGACACTCAAAGGAAACAGACGTCTAGGAATTAGTAGTTGTGAACACACATTTGAATTTGGCAGGAGGACATTTTGCAGGGAGAAGAGAATACGATTCCTGGAGTTTATTATATTTGTAGACTAAAAGCTTATTTCTTGTTGCCAGCTGATTGGGGGTGTATTTGTTATTTAGGCATACTAATCCCTAAGAGGTATCATGTGCAAAGCTTAGACACACTTACAATGAGACCATCACATAGACAGAAATGAGATGCTGAAACTGTGACAGGTTTAGTGGGAGACATATTTGGAGCAATCATTCCACCTGCATGCATCATTTTAAATGATGAAAATATTAGAAAACTGGCTACTGTTGTTGACAAAATAACAGCAAGCACATCTGAAGCTTTGCTTAAATTAACACTGAATTAATTGCTATACGATCTATGATACTTCAAGACCGACTTGCACTAGACATTTTACTCACAGAGAAGTGCGGAGTCTGCAAAATGCTTAAATTAACTCACTGCTGTTCATACATACCTGATGGAAGTAAGGAAATTGAAGGTTATGCTAAGAACATTTCAGGTTTAGAACCTGAATTACATGAATTGGAAACATCGAATGTTTTTGAAAAATTTGCGAAAGGGTTTTACACAATTGGAAATTGGTTTTCAATGACAGGAAAAGGTATTTTGAAGGCAATTCTAATCCCAATAATAATTATAGGGCTTTGTCTGATATTCCTTTATGCTTTGCTTGTGAGCCTTAAATGCATTTTGCGCAAAAGACAAGAAAAGGTGCAAAGAATGTTATACGAAAAAAATTCAGGTTTGAGGGGAATCATGAATGAGAGTTACATGAGGTCACCGAAATATAGAGGTCAGAAAAGAAAGAGACAGAATTCAACGGATGATGAATGTGCACTCTAAAACAAACTCACATGGGAAATGGATTTCTGTGATGGCTAAGATAACCATCAGATGGGGGATTTGACAGATCAGAGTGTTTTAGCCTAGATAAATGGCATATTTTATACTAGACATTAGCATGAAAATGCTTAATAGAATGAAATGTACGTTAAATGTGTTTTCGTAAATGTGCAAAGTAGCCGTGTAGCATTATTTGTATGCAGGAAGCATTCTTTTCTATCGTAATTTCACTGCTAGGCCAGACTAGGCCTCTTTCCCTTATTACCTTTCAGTTAATTTTCTTCTTTATTAAATAAATGCTTTTAGGAAATGCTGAACGATGCAATATTATTTGATAAATGATTCACATTGTGTATTCCTTTTTCTCTGAGCTACATGTTTGCATCATATTTAAATAGTTTTCTAGCTGCCACATATTCACAATGCTGAATGTAGAATAGTATATTAAAACAATAATGCTTACATGAAGATGTGAATCTCAATCAATCAATCATGAGTTTATATAGCACAGCTACTCACCAGTGAGGGTCTCAAGGTGCTGAGGAGGGGGGGCTGCTGATCTGTCTCGGCATGGAGGTTCAGTTGAAGAGCCAGTTCTTGAGGTCCTTCCTGGGTGACATGGCGTGGAATGGAATGGAGTGGAGTGGCATATCGTACAGTGTCATAGAGTGGAGTACACAGGCGTAAAGTGGAGGGGCATACAGTGGAGTAGAATGTTGTAGAATGGAGTGGTGCACAGAGCAGTGGCATTTCATGGAGTAGAATGGATCGGCGTGTCATAGAGTAAAGTGGTGTGTCATAGAGTGGAGCGGAGCGGAGTGGCATGTTGTAGAATTTTGTAGAGCGGTGTAGAGTGGAGGAGAGTGTTGTAGAGTGGATTGGGATGCCATAGAGTAGACTGGCATGTCATAGAGTGGAGTGAAGTGGTGTGTTGTAGAGTTTCGTAGAGTGTTGTAGAGTGGAAGAGCATAGAGTGGAGTAGAGTGTTGTAGATTAGAGTGGAATAGAGTGGAGTGCTGTGACATAGTGTAGAGTGGAGTGTTGTGGTGTCTCATAGAGTGGTGTGTCATAGAGTGCTTTAGAGGGGAGTGGCATGTCGTATAGTGAAGTGGTGTGTTGTAGAGTGGAGTGCCCCTCGTAGAATTGGAGTGGCGTGTCGTAGAGTGGAGTGGCATTGAGTCTTGTAGAGTGGATTGGAGTGCTGTAGAGTGGATTGGCGTGTCATAGAGTGGAGTGGTGTGCTGTAGAGTGGCATGGCGTGGAGTGGAGTGGCATATCGTACAGTGTCGTAGAGTTGAGTACACAGGCGTAGAGTGGAGGGGCATGCAGTGGAGTAGAATGTTGTAGAGTGGAGTGGTGCACAGTGCAGTGGCGTCTCATAGAGTAGAGTGGAGTGGTATGTCATAGAGTAGAGTGGTGTGCCATAGACTGGAGTGGAGTGGCATATTGTAGAATGTTGGAGAGTGGTGTAAAGTGGAGGAGCATAGAGTGGAGTAGAGTGTTGTTGAGTGGAGTGGAGTGGCGTGTCTTAGAGTAGCATGTCATAGAGTGTGTTAGAGTGCAGGGCCATTGAGTGGAGTGGCACCGAGTGGACTGTCATCAAGTAGAGCAGCATGGAATGAAGTGGTGTGTTGTACAGTGGAGTGTGTCATAGAGTGGGAGTAGTATGTCATAGAGTGGACTGGCTTGTCATAGAGTGGAGTGAAGAGGCATGTTGTAGAGTTTTGTAGAGTGTTGTGGAGTGGAGGGGCATAGAGTTGAGTAGAGTGTTGTAGACTGGAGTGGCGTAGAGTGGAGTGCTGTGTGGTAGAGTGGAGTGGTGTGGTGTGTAATAGAGTGTCTTAGAGGAGAGTGGCATGTTGTATAGTGGAGTGGTGTGTTGTAGAGTGGAGTGGCGTCTTGTAGAATTGGACTTGCATGTCGTAGAGTGGAGTGGAATGGAGTCTTGCAGAGTGGAGTGGCGTGTCATTGTGCTGAGTGGTGTGCTGTAGAGTGGCATAGCATGGGGTGGAGTGGAGTGGCATATCGTACCATGTTGTGGAGTGGAGTACACAGGCATAGAGTGGAGGGGAAGCCAGTGAAGTAGAATGCTGTAGAGTGGAGTGGTGCACAGTGCAGTGGCATCTCGTAGAGTAGAGTGTCATAGACCAGAGTAGTGTGTCATAGAGTGGAGCGGAGTGGAGTGCCATATTGTAAAATGTTGCAGAGTGGGGTAGAGTGGAGGAGCATAGAGTGGAGCAGAGTGTTGTAGAGTGGAGTGGCATGCCATAGAGTGGACTGGCATGTCATAGAGTGGAGTGAAGTGGTGTGTTGTAGAGTTTCGTAGAGTGTTCTAGAGTGGAGGTGCATAAGGTGGAGTGTTGTAGAAAGAGTGACATGTCGTAGAGTTTAGTGGCGTGTCACAGTGCAGTGATGTGTTGTAGAGTGGAGTGACATAGAATGGAGTGGAATGGCGCAGAGTGGAGTGGCTTATTGCAGAGTGAAGTAGCGTGTTGCAGAGTGGAGTTGAGTGGCATATCGTACAATGTCTTTTGTCATAGGTAATTTTTATTTTTATTTCTACATGTACCGCTGTACTTCTTAGATAGTTTCAAAGAAGTACTAAGGTACCCCTCAAATTTAAAAAATATATATAAAACAATAAAATACTTTTGCCTACCCATACAGACTTTTCTAAAGTGCCTCTTTTCTGCCTATGCATTACCAAACCAGTAATACACTATATTTCACGTTCAAATTCAGACCAAAGACAAAGTGTGGTCTAAATAATATGGCTGCCTTTTTATTTTGTAAGGGCTTTCAAAAAATATTATGTTTTGGCATTGCTATGTACACCAGTATACTGCAAAAGGACTGGGGTATACTGTGGCCCAATATATCATGACGATTTTGTCTTTTATAACTTCAAATGCCAAAAAGGATCCTTTTCACACCATAATCTATATTCCTGCCAAATTTCCTGAAAATCCATACAGCCATTTTGCCACTACATCTATCAAATAAGTCTATAGCAAATAAATGTTGTGGAAAAACATGTTTTTTATATATAAATATATACTCTGTAGTAGTAAAAGTACTCTGTAAAAGTATTTTATCATTTATGTGTTTGCAGGTTTTGTAGAGGGTAGCAAATCATTTGCAGTCCAGTCATCTCAAAGCGCTGTGGGTGGAACAAAGATGCAAAATATGGACGCAACGATCAATATTGATCAAGGTAAAATGCGATTAGCGAGAGCAACAAGTATACAATGGTAGTTAAGCCTTAAGGCATAGGCCTATAATTTTCATCAGTCTTTGCCATTAGAATAGTGAGTTAGATAATGATCAATAGGTGAAACCAAACAGGAATAGGCGGAAGTCTCTGAAGTCTGAACTCTATGAGGAGTAGAAGAGGTGTGACTTTAAGCCATGTCTGCACTTGTATTTGTTTTGTATTGTATTTGTAGTTGTAAAGCGCCTGGCTGCCTGAGGGCTTCCCCGCGCTGGTGAGTGCTGTAATATATGCTATGACCATCAGGAACTTAACGGGGGAACAGCCAAGTCATTAGATTTTTCCTAAAAAGAGATTTCATTCGGCAAGGATCTGAGGTCAAGTGGGAGGCTATTCCACAATCTTGGTACCAAATGAGCAAACGATCTTCCTCCCCATCATGCCCTTTTGGCTCCGGTTGTCCTGAGGAGCTGTAATTTAGAGGATCTTAGGTGTCTAGTCGAGGTGTACCTAGGTATCAGTTGTCTGAGCTTTAATGGACCATTTTTGTTTATGGCCCGGTGTGCAATGCAAAGGGATTTAAACTTGTTTCTGGCTCCAATTGGCAACCAATGAAGCTGTTTAAGTGATTCTTTTACTGATATGTGGTTTGGGATTTTTAATAAAACCCTGGCTGCCACATTTTTCACTACCTGGATTCTTTTTGTTACATATTTCGGTGAGCTCACATAGAGCGAGTTGCCATAGCCCAGGCGTGAGACTATAAGGGACTGAATTATGTTTTTTCTTAAATGATCTGGGATCAGTTCAATAACCTTCCTGATCATTTTAAGTAGAGAGAATCATATTCCTGATAATTTCTTGGTTTGATAGTCCATTGTGAGCGTATCTTGCAGCCGAATTCCCGGACTTTTTACGACCGGTTTAGGGGCAGGTGGATTGCACATGTCACTGGGCCATTGAATCAGGGGTTTGTGTATGGCCAGATTTCCCAGTACCATAAGCTCAGTTTTTTCTCCATTTAGCTTCAAGCAACTGTTTAACATCCAGTTTGCCACCTTCTCGAGACAGTGAGTGAGCTGGTGGTTTCCTGAATTAGGGCCATTTGTCAGAGACACAACCAACTGGGTGTCGCCTGCAGAGGACACATCGTGGATATGTCAAACTCCTGCACTATATTGGCGAGCTGTCGCACATAAATGTTAAATAGTGTGGGGCTAAGAGATGAACCCTGTGGGACACCACATGTGATTGGTAGATGGTCTGAGAAACAGTCCTTCTCCATCACTTGATAAGATCTGTTCTCTAGGAAGGAGGTGAGCCCGTCCATAGCTTTGCCCTGGATTCCCACTTCCCTTAGTCTGTCTTTTAAGATGGCGTGATTAACGGTGTCAAAGGCCACGCTAAGATCTAGCAGGAGAATAGCGGACGACCTGCCCTCATCTAATAGCGCCTTCAGCTCCTCTGTAACCACCAGTAATGCTGTCTCTGTGCTATGGAACTTACGAAAGCCCATCTGAGTGGGATGAAGGATGTCATTAGTCTCCAGAAAGCTGGCCAGTGTGTGATTTACATGTTTCTCCAAGAGTTTGCCAAGGAACGGCAAAAGGGAGATAGGACGCAGATTATTAAATATTGTTGGGTCGAGATTAGCCTTCTTTTGTAAGGGTCTGATGACTGCGTGCTTCCACAGTTTAGGAACCACCGCTGTCTCTAATGACAGTTCAAGCAATTCCGTTAGAGATGGCAAAATGACATCCAATGCTTTAGCTAGAATATATGGGGGTGCTGGGTCAAGAGGGGAACCAGATTTAATCGATTTGATTAGGTTGATGACATTCTCTTCCCCCAGCCTAGGGAAATGAGCTAGCTTTGGAAATGAGGATGGTTCTCTAGCCTTAGTTCCTTTATCATGACCGGATTCCCTTCTGCTCGGGAACTGATCATATATGTATGCCACTTTTTTATGAACGAAGGATGCTATATCATTGCATCTTTCTTTAGTAGTGTAAAAGGGGTTATTACTTTAGTGGAGCTGATCAAAGTTTTGACCACTCTGAATAGTTCCTTTAGGAAGTCTTTTCCTCTTTTCCTCTTCAACATTTTTAAAAACCTGAGGGTGCAGTTGAAAGTAGGGTAGAAAATCAAGTGAGAGTACAGATTGCTTCCTCCCATTGAAATAAGATTGATTAAAGACTGGGAAGAAAGGAATGTGAGGGAAACTAGTTTTCAGATGTCTGGAGAAAAATTAAAGAAAACGAGTAAAGAAATTCAACTAAACACAAAGACACTATTGATGTTGATCCATTGGACTTCCAGGCATTTTCTTTATTTGGACATGCTGGAGATGAAATGACAGAAATTAGATAAGTGACCTCATGGTTAAACTAAAAATAAAGACCTAGATCTGATTTACTACAGAGTTTTTACAGGATTACAACTGTTTTATGCCTGGAATACTCTGTAACATTATGTAGCGTAAGGTAAAAAAAATTTAAAAGATGTGGGCGGAATGATGTGTATTGTGTTTCTATAAAATCAATAAAACAGATTTAAATCAAAAGCTGTAAAAACTTGTAAAGTTTCTGAAATCTCAATATGAGTAGCAGCCCAACAAGCAGATTGCATTATTTTTGCTGAAAGGGGTAGCAGGATGCTGCCCCTATATTTTGGGAGGCTCATAGTGGTCAGAGTTCAAAGTTGGTGAAGAAGAATTCACTGGGGGTACAATTGAGTGTATCTGTGTGTTGGCAATGTCTTCAGTGAGACATTGAATGCAGTTTCCTGTCTTGTGCTTGGAATAATTTGATCTCTTTGGCTTTTTTCAGGTTATGTGCAGAACATCTTTCTCTTGCTGGGACGATTAGGAGTGTTGTTCAATTACCAAAGAGAGATAGTATTGAATGTTGGCTAATCACTGCAAATAATATTGCTCAAGTAAGGTAGGGGCATAGTGAAGGCATAGTGACATCCCACTTCTGATACCATCTATAATAGTATAAGAAGTACATTACCTGTTTTATCTAGGCTAATCTGTTCACTTTGTTTATGCTTCTTCCACGGTTCTCACAAAATATTGAAATTCTAAGGTCTTTTACTGGCCCTTTCTTTGTGTCTTTTTCCCATCTTGGGAGATGAGATTGAGTTGCAATACTTAGGTACATTATAGAAGATTGCTACCATATGGACCATTCTCTGGTGGCCAGTGCCTCAGAGAAAGATATAGGTGTTTTAGTTCTGAGTATAATTTAGGTTACCACATACTATTATCTATTTGTGCTGAGAATGTTCTTGTTGAAAACACAACTTGCACAAAAAGTGTTTTCCTGTGTGTTCATAACAAACGTGAATCCTGTGCCTCCTCTATTAAGGAGGTGCTCAGTGTTTAACCTTCTCACTTACTTTGGTGCTTTCTAGAGGACGTTTAGAAAATCATGTTATGGTTTTACCTACTTGTGCCCCATAACCTTCCACAGGGATTTTCCATTAAATAGTTTTCAGGGTTTCAATAAATATTTTTCACAAACCTATGTGGCGGACCACTTTTATCACTACCTACATATCTGCGGTTGTGACTCATCCCATGGGCTGTGGTAGGAGAGGATCAGTACCTGGCTCTTCCCACGAGCTGTGTCATTTCACTACCTGGCAAAGGTTTCTTGATGTTAGGTGTCTTCTCTGTTGCATTACACAGTACACCTGCATCATAGCCATTCACAGATTCTCCTACTTTGGGCCTCATTACGAAGTCAGTCGCAGTTGCCTCCGACCGACACCGTCGCAGTCTCGGGACCAACCGACCTATGGTCGGCGGTTCTGGCACCGCAATTACAATGTGACCGCACCACTCCCATTTGTTAATGGGAGCTTGTGCTACGGCCGTAAACCAGCTGTAGCACAAGCTCCCATAGACAAATGGGAGGATCTGTTCATCCCTGCACTAATGGAAGGCACCACAGGGTGCCTGCCACACGGTGCAGGGATTAACAGGGGGGCACCATAGATCCCCCCTTGGCCCAGCACCGGAGGACACAGTGTGAAGAGGGCCCCGCAAGGGGGCCCTCAATGCCGCTTTCTGACAGGCTTTTCATGTCAGAAAGCCCGACATGGAAAGCCTGTCGGAAACTGACATTGTAATCCTTATGGCGGAAACGCTGTCCATAGGGATTACGGGCCGTCTCCAACTTGCCGACTGGCTCCTTGAGTCCGTCTGAATCAAGCCGGAATGATCGGCCGGTTTGAATGCCGACCTCCATATTCATAATGCGGCGGTCGGAATTCAAACTGCGGATGTAGGTCAGAAAACCTCCGACCTGCGGTCGGAGGCTTTCCAACCCACATCCAAATCGGCCCCTTTGTATTTGGTAAATTGACCCATGGCTTTGTTATACTTTCCTTGTGGGTCTCTTTGGAGTTCACAGCATTCCTCATAATCTGCAGTTGGCATTGGCAATTGATGTCCTCGTCTCCCTTTCTGTGGTCCCTGGTTTCTGGTCTTTTCCAGGTACATGAATATTGGTAATGGACACAGCCTATCACTGCAATATTGGGGACTCTTCCTGCTAGAGGGCCTCCCTAGAGTGCCATCCATTCTGACCTGTATGCTCCGGAAAACATTCTGATACCTGTATTCCAGGAGTGAACATTGTGCCAGGCCTGTTGCTTTGACGTCACATCACACCTTAGATGGAGTACTGAAGGAACTGCTAGTGAGTGGGATGATCAGCAACACATGGGCAGATTACGTACATTTTACCATATTTCCTTTGAAATATGATCGTTGTACAAACGCTAAAATGGACCAATTCTGAAACATCTCTGGCAATCGGCACATGAGAGCTGCCCCTTCAGGATCTGTATCACCCCAGTGTTTCACAATATAGGACCAGATGTACTAAAAACTGTTGGCAAAATACTGGTTGCAATTTGTGACCAGTATTTTTGCAACCAGTGTGGAAATTTGTGAACCAACCTATGTACTAATAGGTTGGTTTGAAAATTACTGATTTCTAGTGGGTCTCAGTTTGACCTACCTTATGGGCCTCATTTACAATATTTTGACGCTTGGCAGAGCAGCAAACCTTCCTGCTGTGCTGCCGTGTGTCAAAAGAAAAGGGCAGGAATGCGCTGCATCTACAAAATACAATGCATTCCTGTCCTTTCCCCCTGCACTGGTGCACAATGTGCTGCCATGTGCCAATGCAGGCACTCTTCCGCCATGGTGCAAGGGTGTCTGCGTTGAAGGGGTGATTGTTTTTGTTCAGGAAGGGACACCTTCCTGCACAAAAACAATCTAGAGAGGTCTTTTCCTCTTTCTATGTGCACTGCAGAATGCAGCACACAGAGAAAAAGGAAAAATGAGGAGAAATAAAGGTATTTCTCCATGCTGTGCCTTCCTTATGCCTCCACTGGGGAGGTGTAGGAAGGAATCTGATGCATTTCCAGGTTTACAAAACCTTGTAATTCTGTGAATGTGGCAGGTTCCATGGATGTTGCCTAGGAATACCCACAACAACACCCATGGAACTCCACTTTCATGCAGAGTAATGCGTGAAAGGGGGCCATATTTACAAGTCCATGAAAAGGCACGCAGGGTGGCTTTATGTGGCCTTGTAAATATGGACAAGCAACTACTCCGCTGGTGTGTCAAAAAAAGTGGCGCACCCACGGCGCAATGGGCTTGTAGATAAGCCCCTATGAATATTAATGAGGTAGGTCGAAATGTGCGGCCCACTAGGAATCTCAGCCATCAGGGTTGGTGGCCTGCTTAGGCAAGCAGACCATCATGTCTGTGATTGCTTTAAAATAAGAATTGAGCTAAACAGTGGAACCATTTAGGCTACAGCACCTGATCCACTATCCCTATGCTGTGTGTATCCTCTGAAACTACCCAGAGATCTGTGTGCACACTGTAACGCACCCACTGTCACAATACGATTCCAAAAAAGGAATATTACAATTTAAACCCAAGCAAAGGTGCACCACCAAACATTTAGACAAGGAAAGAGAAATCTTTAAGTCCGTGTCCACAAATATGGTCTTCAAAGTTCCCCTTTTTATTTTGATGCAAATTTTTAAAATGATCAGGACATTCAAACAACGATACAGCTGACGCGTTTCGTCCTTGTGAAGGACTTCTTCAGGGCACAATAGGTTTGTATACTTGATCCATGCAGTGAGCAGGGACATGAAAGTCACCAAGGGTTATAGTATACCTCTTGTTAATTTGACTATTTTGTAACAACCGACAAAGGGCTCCTCACAGATATAGAATATAAAGACTTGATCCAACACGGTAAATGGACCCAGGGTTGAGGGTGAACAGCTCGATGTTATATGCTCCAGAGCTGCTTAGATGTTTAAAAGATAAGCAAGAAAAATTCCTCATATGTATGGAGCAACGATAATGATCCAAACAGCTGGAAGGATAATACCAATCCCGATAATAAGTGTGCTCAAAGATATCAATAACCTTTGCTTAACGTTAGGTTATCACCATATCTGTCACAGAGAGTAGAGCTTTATGTGGTCACTCCAAACTGGATCAGATGGAGCCCGTATGTTAAGCAAAAGTATTGTGGCCAGCCAGAATCAGGCTGTCTCCAGGTCTATAGCATCCGCTCGTAGTGACCACATAAAGCTCTACTCTCTGTGACAGATATGGTGATAACCTAACGTTAAGCAAAGGTTATTGATATCTTTGAGCACACTTATTATCTGGATTGGTATTTTCCTTCCGGCTGTTTGGATCATTATCGTTGCTCCATACATATGAGGAATTTTTCTTGCTTATCTTTTAAACATCTAAGCAGCTGTGGAGCATATAACATCGAGCTGTTCACCCTCACCCCTGAGTCCATTTACCGTGTTGGATCAATTCTTTATATTCTATATCTGTGAGGAGCCCTTTGTCGGTTGTTACAAAATAGTCAAATTAACAAGAGGTATACTATAACCCTTGGTGACTTTCATCTCCCTGCTCACCGCATGGATCAAGTATACAAACCTAATGTGCCCTGAAGAAGTCCTTCACAAGGACGAAACGCGTCAGCTGTATCGTTGTTTGAATGTCCTGATCATTTTTAAAATTTGCATCAAAATAAAAAGGAGAACTTTGAAGAGCATATTTGTGGACACGGACTTAAAGATTTCTCTTTCCTTGTCTAAATGTTTGGTGGTGCACCTTTGCTTGGGTTTAAATTGCTTTAAAATAAATCAATTTCTTTACATGCATCCTGTTTTCCTTAATGGAAAACGGGGTGCGTTTGAAAACAAAATGAAAACTGTAAGTTTCATATTTTTAAGAGTAGGCAGTGGTCCAAGGGACCACCCATACTCTTGGAATTTTTTTTTTTCAACATTCAAAGAGGGGAGGCGGTGCCTTGGAGACCCCTTTCCATTTTGAATGACTTATCACCTCCTTTGAGGACGTGGTTCAGGGTTATTGGTTTGCTACCAGAATTTGGTCGCAAAACAATACATGCAAATCTGTTTCGGATTTGGAAGGGATGCCCTAAGCACGCCTCTTGCAAATACTGAATTGTATTTGCTCACAAACCTAAATTGCTGATTGGTAACATGTTACTGAATTACAATTTAGATTTGTACATAGAAAAGGCATTTTTGTGGTCACAAATGGCCAAATTCTGCAAATCAGACTCTTTGCATCCAAAAAAAGTCTTCATATATCTGGTTCATAATTTCAAGGAGGATAGGAAGCAAATGAGTAAAATTACCCAGGTGGTATTTCTTCGACTTCTTGGCCATCTGGTTGCCCGAGAACCATGGTACTTTTCACAGTCATGAGGTTCCCAGGGCTCAGAAGACACTGAATGAAGCCCGCAGCTATGGGCTGGGAGAGTCTGTTTTTACTCTCGGGCTCCTGGCTACTTCTTCTCCTCTCCACCACTTCAAAATGGCAATTACCTGCCTATGGGTTTGCAGCTGCCTTTTAAGGTGATGGCGCAGCTGCAGCTAGTCAACTTCAGGTTTTCATTCTCTTTTCTTGTCCCGTTCCTTCATAGCTGTTACTCCCTTGGCTTTTTCCTGACTTTCCCAACCCATTATGTTTATGTGGTGTTTGATGTCATTTCCTTTTCCTGTTCTTTCACTATTTAAAGGCCCCAGTCTGATAGGAGGGTGCATCATAGCAAAGCCAAGTGTCTTCACTTGCTTCCTTGTTCCTTCCATATGCTGATCCTGAATCTCCCCTGGCAGAACTTCCTCGCCTGGATTCCGGGCTCCTGGTTTTCTCCAAACCATTAGAAGACTTCATCAGCAAGAAGACTTTTTATTAAGGGTGGGCGGTAAACTCCTCTCTGCCGGCGGAGTCCACAGAGTTTTTCTCACTCAGCGCTCCGCGTGGAACTAGGAGTTTTGTAAAAAGCCAGCGAAGCGGAGTTTATCTGGCACACACTCTTCCCTAATTTGGGCTCGAGGGTCCATGAGGATACTGAGATGATCCAGAAAAGGGCATCTGGCTAGAGCTTTCGAGACTTTGGCAACCTGTAATCAACAGTGTTAGACGCCATACAGAGAAACACTGTCCTGGGCACATGTAATTGGGATAAACTTATGCTTCAAAAAGTCTCGTATTTTAACAGTATCGGTGGTCCACACTAGTATGCTGATTAAATATTTTTAATGATGCAACAACGAAAAACAACCAGCCAACACGTGTTTCGTCACTTGAGGGAGTTATCCCGTGACTTCTTCAGGGCTGGGGGAGATACAAAACATTGAATGAAAGAAAAATTCTTTACATGTCTCGAGTTGGTCGGTGCCAAACCTAGACAACCTGACCATTATGTTATATTACATCACCGTTAACGCGTGGAAACCCTAAGCAATATGTGAAATTGATGACTTTAATAGTGACATGGTAACAGATTCGTGACTGTGTGGAGAAAACAACGTGAGACTAAAGTGACATGATCCTGGCACGTAGTGAGTACTAATGTGGCAGTGACAACCGGGATAAGTGTACACGTTAAAAAAGAGCTCATTGGATCCTAGATACAAAAACAATAGGCCATGTATTCTCGGTACAACGTGAGGACAAGCTAGATGCCAAGCTAGGGTAGTAGCTGAGATGCAAATAATAATGGAATGCGAGGTGAGGGATAAAAGATACTAGTAGACCTCAAAAGGGAGACTGCCAATCGGTAGTAACCGTCGGTAATCGGGTAAAGATAGTACACGTCACTTGCCAAGAGCGCAAAAGAAGTTAGTGCACTGCGGGGAATGGGGTGATAATGACACATGTAGAACGCCAAGAGCGCAGAATTGCGAAACTAAAATGAAAAGACATGAGAGAGAGGTACCTGTACGGAGCTGCGGAAGGAATGGAAGATTCTAAAAGAGGAGGGAGATGGAAAAGAAAAAGAACCGGAGTGAGTAGGAAAAAACAAAAACAAAAAAAGGGGGGGGAAGGGGCAAAGAAATGAGAGACACACTGTGTGGCGCAGTGTGGGGAAATGTGTACTAGGATGGAGACTCACCGTAAGGCCGGTGATAATTCCAACCTGGCTGGGTAATCTAGAAGGGTCTGGGTAGGAAGAAGGCGGGCGGTGTGGTCCCTGGGCAATGGAGACCTGTGTGCAGATAACGTAGGGAGAGTCATTACTGGCTCCATAAGGACTGACCAGTGAGGAGTGCATGAGAATCTAGCTGCTTACCTAATGTAGGTACGTAAAACGAGATGCGTGTGATGGACGCATCGGTATGATCCAACTTGAAATGAGGGCAGCTGCGGAGGAGGGAGAGTGGAAGGGTAAACAAGGGGAAGAAGATGGAGGGAGGGAGGGGGGTGAGAAGATTAACAGGTCGTGTCTTACCTGTAAATGGTCGATGTGGGAGCCGTCCAGTGTCCGGGGTAGAAAAGGCGGGTACGCCGTGGTAGCGAGGAGGCTAAGGAGAAAGGCTGTGATCAGGGCGGGCTCCCAAATGGCAACACGGAGGGAAGTGGGAAGCGCTGGCGCTCGGTGAGCAGATACTGTTAAAATACGAGACTTTTTTAACCATAAGTTTATCCCAATTACGTGTGCCCAGGACAGTGTTTCTCATTATTATTGTGGGTTTCTGGACTCGCATATTCACGGGGGTTTCAGGGTGTTTTCCCCCGACCTGGCAGCACCGTGCATACACTGAGCATAGCAATACACACGCATACTAGCTTGAGCGCCAATCTTCCTGTTGTCACTAAAAACCTTACATCAATATAGGACTATAGGGTCTCAGGAAGGGCAGCCGCGGCGTTTTACAATACTCACAATACCACAATTCCAGATTAGGTTATGGACTGAGATAGGGTTGCATCAGAATTTTTCGATAACCTATTGAAAGGGATTCCGATTAGCTCTGCATCCTCCAGTGGAAACCCACCACGTAAAGAGGGTCTTAAAGAGAAATTCTTAAGACTTGAGAGATTGAAGAAAACTGAGAATTCCAGGTGGTGGGACAGTGCCACCTTGAAACAATATTTGAGATTGAACAGAGTCCCAAGAGGTCTGCGTTCCCAGATTTTCCCCACATTTGATGATCTGGATGACGATCTACTTGGCAAATGGGAAGAAACTCTGACTTCCAACTCAAACACACTGATCAACATATTGATAGAAAACGCAGAGCGTAAAGTAGCAAAACTTCAAATTGAAATATCTAATTTAGAGAGAGAGATTGCCGATTTAGACCTGAGAGAAGCCACTGAAAAAAATTATGTCATCCTCAATGAGGTCCTGACGAAACACCAGAACGAGATCAAAGACAGAAAGACCAGACAGTTGAGGAGGGACGAAGCAGATTACAAGGAGGGACGTGTGTTCACCTTCGCGAGAAAATATGACCAGTTAGTCCAGACCGCACCACATGGAGATAGAACAACTAGAATAGACACACACTCGGTTTCATCTAGCTCCACCTCTCTCAACACCATTCACTCGAGTGATAGTGAATCTGATAACCAATCAAGCAGTCTTACCAGACCGGGCCAAATCAAATCGTCTTTTTTATGAGAGGTCCAAACAATACGAAGGGAAAACAGAACGCAACAAAGACAAGGAACTCAAGACAGAAAACCCGCAGAGGGAAGAGGGCAGGACTCAGAAAATTACAAAAAGAAACTCAGGTCAGGAGACGGGAAGAACAAATAGACCATCCAGATCTGGGTATACAGGTGGTTAACCTCTCCTCCCAAACCCTTAACGGTGGGAGGATTTCATTACTAAGCAAGGGCTTAAGTTTTAACCCTCACGAACAGGGAGACACATGCAGACACACGATAGACCTCTTTAAATTCATTAGGGGCCTGAAAATCAAGAAACAATTCCAAGGCACCCCACCGACTACTAGGAACATCAAAAAGATTTGTATAGACAATTCATTAGGAGTGCAGAGCATAAAAGACATCCAAGACACGCATCTACTCCTGTCCCTCACGGACTCAGATGATCTTCCTATTAATATGGAGAATCTACTTCATGAACTTGATATAGAGACCGACCTGACCCTTAACAGTGGTCTGAAGACCAAGTCCAAATGGACTCCCACCCTCCCAGGGGGCAACCCTGTCGACATCTTTTATAATCTAGTGATGGCCGACATAGACAAACACGAGCACAAAACTCTTAGGAGCAAACGTAGAACCAAAGACAACCTACGCAGAGAGGAGCGTGCTGCCCTGAAAACTCTAGGTTCTAACCCAGATATTGTAATCAAGGAGGCAGACAAAGGGGGCAATGTCGTGGTAATGAACCGGACTGACTACCACAATGAAGTTTTGTCTCAACTACAGGACACCTCCTGTTATGAGCGTCTCACGTACAATCCTACTGGCACACTGATAACCAAGATCAACAAATACTTATCGGATTGGCATTCACTAGGCCTGAGAGACGATCAAGAATTACTTTATCTAAAAGTACACAGGCCTGCATTCCCCTGGCTCTACACCCTACCCAAAATACACAAGCCAGCACCATTTCCACCTGGTAGACCCATAGTCTCTGGCATTGTCGGTCCTACCGAGAGACTCGCACAGACTTGTTCCTAGGTCCCATGGTCAAGAATTTACCTTCTCACATTCAAGATACTAAACACATCCTGTGTATCTTGGCAGATGTCCAATGGCAACCTGGCATGACTCTAGCCACCTTAGATGTGGTCTCCCTCTATATCACAATTGAACCAGAGTTAGGACTCAAAGCAGTCACCAGCCTGCTACTCAATAGGCCTGCTACGTTATGGCAACACACCAACATGCTCATCACTATGATGGACACCATTCTGAACAACAATTTTTTTATATATGACAATATCTGGTACAAACAAAACAAGGGTGTAGCCATGGGCTCTAAGTTTTCCCCTCATTTGCCAACCTCTACATGGGTGTCTTGGAATCAAATTGGATTTGGAGCACCAAAGGGCGCCTTGGGTTGACTCCATAATTTACTGGGGACGGTACATTGATGATTGTCTATTACTATGGTCGGGGTCCCAGAGTAAACTAGAGGAATTCTGCAGACATTTGAACTCCAATGACATGAACATGAGGTTCACAAGCGAATCTAGCACATCTAGTATCACATTCCTTGATGTGGAACTCTACATCAAATCAGACACTCTGCACAGTCGACTACACAGGAAGGCTACATCATGTAATGCCATTTTACATGCGGAAAGCTCTCACCCGTTCCACCAGATTCAGGCCATCCCATATGGGCAGTTCGTCAGGGCCAGGAGGAACATCAGCGAGGAACCCGAATTTCAGAAATCTATGTCCAACATGAAGCACAGATTCAAAGCCAGAGGTTACAATGCACACACTATCAGTAAAGCAGAGAAAAGAATACACAACATAGAGAGACAGGAAACATTGCATGACAAAAAGAAAACAACCGAACTAGAGCAACCTGTGAGACTAATCACTGACTACAGCGACATGGGTCTAGTCATGAAAAAAAGCCTCAATAGACACTGGGGTATTTTGCTTGTAGACACAACCCTCAAAGGGATTGTTTCCGCGAGGCCGCAAATTACCTACAGACGGGGCAGAACTCTTAGAACAAGATTGAGTCCCAGTGTACCTGGTCCCCTCATCAGTCAAACATGGCTCCCTACCCACACTCTGGAATTCTTTAAATGTGGTTGTTGTGGCATCTGCAGACTAGCCCAGAATGGGGTTAAGAATTTCACAGCCATCAACAAGAAGTACACAATCAAATGCAATATCAACTGCAATACAAGATTTGTTGTTTACATTCTCGAGTGCATGTGCAAGCGATGGTACATCGGAAGCACCATCAGACCGCTGAAAGAACGCATTGGAAAACACGTAAGAGCACTCCTACATCAAGACGCCAGATACCCTATGGCAGTACACGCAACGAATTGCTCCACCCAAGGTGTCAAAAAACGCTTTTCCTTTTTTGGTTTTGATGTTGCAGCTACCAGCGCCAGAGGGGGCAATAGAGAATTGAGGCTCAGGCGTCTGGAAGTTACTTGGATCATGCGCCTACGAACAGTGCAACACGGATTAAACACTGACCACGAGCTTCATTACTTCCTTGGTGAATGAATTTCCAATGCTGAACAATCCTTGTCCTGTCTCTGCTAAGAGAACCGGTTACAGCAGCATATCACACTTGTCCTCTTTACATCAATTCTGCTGCTTTTTCAACCATTGACTATGTTGTCTGTTATGTTACCATGTTCATTTCATGTGAATTTTTATACCCTCGATACCTACACAGTTTTTGCTGACTTGATACCTACTCTTACTGCATGTTTAGTAACTATACACTTGGTCATGCCAACCCCCTCCAGTCAAACGGGGCACGTGTCTATGTAACAGTCAAGCGTTATCATTCCCACACGATCCTAACAATGAGCTTGGGTGTCACATCAGTCAGTTTTGGCACTGCGATGTCAATTTTTATTTGTCCATTTGCCTGTCAGGCTGCGTGCACTACTCCACACCCCCTGGAGACTGCCATGCATCCTACTGTGCTTCCCCATCTACGCAATTCTTTCTGGCCCTGTAATTTTCTCTTGGCAATTGCCACATTACTTCCCTTATGTTCGAATCAACAATCACGTGATTTATTAGGTACCACCACCTTTACGATCCACTGCTTTCTCACGGGACTCCCATATTGCCTTTCTGGAGTGGTTTTCACGTTCTAGTTGTTCCTCACACGGAACGCTTGCTTGTACACCACCTAGTGGTCATTACAGCTTCTGTACCCAGACGTAATGACGTGATTTGACTCTTCCATTCTGACTAACCGGCGTCCATGTGGTTCCTCACGTCTCCTGACAGAGCCAAACACCCGCCTCCATTCTAGTTTTTCGTAACTCGGCCTACTTATATATGGCTCACTAGCGTCTGCTCGTTTCCTAATCCGGACAGCGAGACGGCACCAGTGTCACTCTGACTCCATTGTGTAACTCAAAGTAAGCTCCTTGCTCACTGAGCGCCAGCGCTTCCCACTTCCCTCCCTGTTGCCCATTTGGGAGCCCGCCCTGATCACAGCCTTTCTCCTTAGACTCCTCGCTACCACGGCGTACCCGCCTTTTCCACCCCGGACACTGGATGGCTCCCACATCGACCATTTACGGGTAAGACTCGACCTGTTAATCCTCTCACCCCCCTCCCTCCGTCTTCTTCCCCTTGTTTACCCTTCCACTCTCCCTCCTCCGCAGCTACCCTCATTTCAAGTTGGATCATACCGATGCGTCCATCACACGCATCTCGTTTTACATACCTACATTAGGTAAGCAGCTATATTCTCATGCACTCCTCACTGGTCAGTCCTTATGGAGCCAGTAATGACTCTCCCTACGTTATCTGCACACAGGTCTCCATTGCCCAGGGACCACACCGCCCACCTTCTTCCTACCCAGACCCTTCTAGATTACCCAGCCGGGTTGGAATTATCACCGGCCTTACGGTGAGTCTCCATCCTAGTACACATTTCCCCACACTCCGCCACACAGTGTGGCTCTCATTTCTTTGCCCCTTTCCCCCCCCTTTTTTTATTTTTGTTTTTTCCTACTCACTCCGGTTCTTTTTCTTTTCCATCTCCCTCCTCTTTTAGAATCTTCCATTCATTCCGCAGCTCCGTACAGGTACCTCTCTCTCATGTCTTTTCATTTTAGTTTCGCAATTCTGCGCTCTTGGCGTTCTACATGTGTCATTATCACCCCATTCCCCGCAGTGCACTAACTTCTTTCGCGCTCTTGGCAAGTGATGTGTACTATCTTTACCCGTTAACCCACGGTTACTACTGATTGGCAGTCTCCCTTTTGAGGTCTACTAGTATCTTGTATCCCTCACCTCGCATTCCATTATTATTTGCATCTCAGCTACTCCCCTAGCTTGGCATCTAGCTTGTCCTCACGTTGTACCGAGAATACACGGCCTATTGTTTTTGTATCTAGGATCCAATGAGCTCTTTTTTAACGTGTACACTTATCCTAGTTGTCACTGCCACATTAGTACTCACTACGTGCCAGGATCATGTCACTTTAGTCTCACGTTGTTTTCTCAACACAGTCACGAATCTGTTAATATGTCACTATTAAAGTCATCAGTTTCACATATTGCTTAGGGTTTCCACGCGTTAACGGTGATGTAATATAACATAATGGTCAGGTTGTCTAGGTTTGGCACCGACCAACTCGAGACGTGTAAAGAATTTTTCTTTCATTCAATGTTTTGTATCTCCCCCAGCCCTGAAGAAGTCACGGGATAACTCCCTCAAGTGACGAAACACGTGTTGGCTGGTTGTTTTTCGTTGTTGCATCATTAAAAATATTTAATCAGCATACTGGTGTGGACCACCGATACTGTTAAAATACGAGACTTTTAGAACCATAAGTTTATCCCAATTACGTGTGCCCAGGACAGTGTTTCTCATTATTATTGTGGGTGCTGGACTCGCATATTCACGGGGGTTTCAGGGTGTTTTCCCCCGACCTGGCAGCATCGTGCATACACTGAGCATAGCAATACACACGCATACTAGCTTGAGCGCCAATCTTCCTGTCGTCACTAAAAACCTTACATCAATATAGGACTTTAGACGCCATACATACTGCTCAGACTGTAGCATCTCTTTAAAGTTTAAGATTGCCTCCAACTACCTTGCTCAAACAAGGACATGTCCTGGTATTCTCTGGGTAGAAAGTCGGGTGCGTCTCAAGCCTCACTCTGGAGTGTGCCGACCGACTCTATACTTCCAGTTCCGGCTTGGAGCTGACCCATCCTGTCACTAACTAACAGTCATGGCGTTGCGTTTGGGCTGCCTGAGGGCACTGCTGCTTCAGAGATACCGCAGGGTGGGGCTCCCTCAGCCTCATCCACCTGGCCACACACCATCCTCCAGCTGCCAGGGGAGCGCTAGAGGACGAGGATGAAGATGCATACGAGAAGGTGAGCGAGTGGTTCCGTGACATCACATATTGCTTAGGTCGCAAGTGTGATGTTAATTATCAGATACATGTCTCGTAAGAGTAGGCCCTGTTTGTCATTTCTGCATAACCCAGGCCCTAATGCCTCTTGACAGCCGCGCATCTGATACTCTGCTACCGATCCCTTGTCCGACGTCATCTCTGCATTAGATACATTCGTATTTGTGAAGGGACCTACGACACTTGCCCATGAACCAGTAGCCTCTGTCCCCCGGCCGATACATTTTGCCGGTTTGCATTTGTGACAGAAGCAAGTCATCGAAACGAGGCTGCTGTTGTGCAGATTTTCTCTCTCCGCATCTCACTTCACTTTCAATTACTTACAGCCCTGCGCAGTGAAGAGCACAGAAAGTGCTGAGTTAAGTAGAGGGGAACTCCGCCTGCTCGCGGAACTCCGCAGAATTCCACTGAGTTTTTGGATAACTTTGCAAAATTCCACGGAGTAAAACTCCGCAAGCTCCGCACACCCCTGCTTTTTATGCCGCGGCTGGTTCCTCTTAGGAGGGTGGCAGATTCTTGAGGGCACTCCCCTATTACATATTCCAGTGTGTGCTGACATCGTGGATTCTGAAAACAGTTGCCTTACCTCGGACAGTGGAAGATCCGGATATGGATTAATAGTAAGCGAGCAGGCTTGACCGCCAGCCAGGTCTATGTCTAAGATCATTAATGTTATAACTGCAACCACAACCCCCAGGACACACGTCTTAATCCCAGAGGTCTGCTTAGTCATAATGAAAGTTTGTTCGGCAAGAGATCCCTTAACATTGTAGGAGGTGGCACTTTTCATTCACGTTCAAAGAAAGGCTAAAGCTGCAGGCCATGGCGAACGACTAGTGCGCCTACACAAATGTGACCCAACATTAGTAAAATTGCTAACGCTGTGGTTAAATGGGGACAGTACCTAATACATGGCTTCACTCAGACATGAATTGTTGGGTTAGAGACAAAGGCGCCAAGAGATTTGGTTGACAGCTGCTGATCGATAACAATTATAGACTCATTGTCTGAGACTTAAGGAAAGCTTTCCTTTGAGGTTTTAGACCAGCGGCTACAAGAGAGAGTATAACTCGCCTTCAAGCTGTATTTAGAAAAAGGTGCTCGAATAATTGAACAATGGTACAAACTCCATCTAATAATCATAATACTGTTCAAATGTTTTCTAATTTACAAACTGCCCTTTGTCAAATAAAATATATATTTTTTTGTGACATGTACTTGGGCTTGTAACCAGGACATTCTCATTGCAATCAATCGTTCACAAAAATATAAATTCCCATATGTCTGACATGGTGTTCAGGGGAAAATATCTTGAGTGTTTCCAGGAAAACGTGTCCCCCGCTGTTGCATAGTTGCAGCAACATTTCCCTTCATTTTTATGAATATAATCCCTGACAAACGCTCTGGTCCGTGTTCTCAGTACTCTGGTGTTGGGCTGCCTTTCCCAAGAATGTATCGATACTGTTGGTAACTGCAGGGTGTGAATTATATGGTAGGAAATATTGCACCCAATTCTCCTGGTAATTTCTCAATTCCCTGGAGCTTCCTGCACCTGCTTCCTGCAGCTGAAATGTCCAGTGGAAAGCACCAGGTCAGCGGTGTTTCCGGGAACTTCTAATTCCCATGAGGCTGGTAGGTCATGTCACTGGTGCATCAAAAGCATAGGGGCCCTGAGAGTGGTCCCCAGGAATTAATAGATGCACTTAATAAATTCGAGAAACTGTCTCTGGTGATAAATACAAGGAAAACATGGCATGTAGTAGTTAAACCACGTAAAGCCAGGAAATGTTCTCTGAAAGAGTCACTATCTCTGATTATTAAGATAGCAGATTTGCAGAGCATAATAGGACATAAAATCACTATACAAAAGAAACTTATGTTCTAGCCCAACAATCTTGCTTAACTCCAGTTAACGGTATGCAGAGAGAGGAAGTTCTCTCATGGGCATTTCAGGAACCCACATATCAGCATGTTATGAGATTGTTGCAGGTACTCTTTGAAGAGTCATTTAAATAAGCATTAAAGTCCGTGAAGATAAGGACCATCATACAGCAATGAAGAACGCTTGTAACATCACAATGGCAATCACTATTCTGAAGCAAAAATGTATGTATTTAGGGGCATAATCAACCGTATACAGGAAATGTCAATGACATGCATGGAGGTGCATGCAAGCAAGGAGGACCTGTGATGCAGGGTGGAAATGGTGTTCCACAGGCTAGAGGTTATGACGTCTCTATTGATCCGAGACCTTGGATTGATGTGGCAATGTTAAAGAAATCAAATCCTTGTCATTATTGTTGTAGGTTGGGGCATTGGAAGTGGGAGTGTCATCTCAACTCCAATAGGGGAATGGTCGATAATCTGGTTCAAAATTCAGGGTTTGTGCAGACTCAGGCTGGCAACCCCGTACAGCCCCAGAATGTTCCCACTATGCAAGGTTCTAATTTGCCACAAGCTCCAAAGATGCCAGTACCTCAGGCCCCTATGCCTCCGCAGAATGTAAATAACCCTAGATTTAAAAATCAATCAAGTTCCAAATTTTAACAGGAACTCTTTACAAAATCAAAATCCATTTCAACATTTTCCCATGTTCTATTCATTTGAGAACAACTGCTCTGATCAGTCACAATGACAGTGCCTGAGGGGGGAGGAAGATTGCATACTTGGCGCAATCTTAGAGGTAGACCTGAGCAGCCCATTCATAAAAAGAGCTGTGAATGACCACCCTGTGTCATTTTTGATTGACAAAGGTGCTTCCCGTTCCACTGTTAGAACCGCAGAAGTTTCAAACATAGCCCTCTCTGGAAAAATAAAACAAGTTATAAGAATTGCTAATAAACAAATGACAAACCCGGTTACAAAGGAAGTTCGTATTAGAATAGGATCCTCTGAAGAAAGACATCAGTTTTTTGGTGTGTGATTCTAGACCTGTAAATCTTTTAGGGTGTGACCTGCTGTGTAAACTAATTGTACCATATATTGCACACCGACGGGTGTGGAGTTTCAGACTCATGACGAAGATGTGGATTTCAAACTAGCAAGCCAAGGGGTAGCTGTCAGGTTGTACCCTTTGAAGGCAACTGATGATTTGCCACGGGATCTTAAGGATACAGTGAAGCCTGAAATCTGGGACTTTTCAGGAAAGGACATGGGTCTCAAAAAAGGAGTTTAGCCTGTCCTTATAAATGTAAAACCAAATGCTGAGTATCCAAGCCACCCTATAACATAGTAGTGAATATAATTATTTTTTTTCGCATACATTTTTAAAAATATTTTTTTGTGGATTCGCGCACCCGACGCGAATCTGCAGAAGCATGAATTCAATGTACTACAACACAATACACTTTTGAAGTTTAACTATTATTTTTTAATTTTATATATTTTTAGCAAGTCTATCTATTGTAATCTTGTCATTAACTTTAATCACACTACCTCTTTAAAACAAGTTCACAAATACAACACTACCTTCTAAATTATATACTACTTAATTATTTATTTAAGGTGAATTCACGAATCCAACGCGATGTTACACTGGGGGGGCTGCGCTGGAGTTGAGACTCCAAACTCGAAAGAAAAAAAAACGTCCCACTTCCATTATTCGGTATTCGCACTGGGGACCCCATCCCCGGGGCCTGGCCAGCATTTTTTTATTTTTTATTTTGGAGGGAGGCCGCGTGGCCCCCCTCCTGTGGCCTATAATGGCCCCGGGGACCCCATCCCACGGGGCATTGCCTCGTCTTTATTTTTTTTAAATAAAATAGTAAGGGAGGGGGGCCACATGGCCCCCCTTCCCTTAGCCACTTCTGGCTCCGGGGACCCCATTCCCCGGGGCCTGGCCAGCCTGTTTTTATTTTAGGAGGGGAGGCCACGTGGCCCCTCTCCTAAGGCCAATTATGGCCCGGGGACCTCATCCCCCGGAGACGGCCTTCCGTTTAAAAATAAAATTAATTAAAAGGAATGGGGCCGCTTGGCCCCCCTCCCGGGCCACTTCTGGCCTCAGGGACCCCATCCCCCCATGCAGCTCCCCTTGCCCAAAAACAATTCTGCTTTGCTTCATTGAAGCGAGAGCAGGTTTCCTGCTCTCGCTTCAACGAAGCAAAGCAGAGTTTGCTATGACAGGGCAGGAGCCATGCTCCCGCCTTGTCATTGCAAACGGCAATGTCCCGGGGGTGGGCACCCCGGGACATTGCAGGAGCCGGCCCTGGGGGGTGGCGGTCCCCAGGGCCATCAAGGGCTCCAGGAGGGGGGCCGCGTGGCTCCCTTCCCAACTAATTTAAGCCCCTGGGAGGTGGTGGTCCCTGGGGCCCGGGGGTCTGCAACGGACACCTGCATTTAGATATTCAATGCCCCGGGGAGGTGGTGGTCCCCGGGGCAGTGTGGGGGGGCTAGAGACCCCCACACTTTGCTTTTAAATACAGCCCTGGGGAGGTGGCGGTCCCCGGGGCTGCGGGGGGCCACATGGCCCCTCGCATTTATATCATGTAGACCCGGGAATGTGGTGGTCCCTGGGGCTTGGGGGGCCCTCGAGGCCCCCTACCCAAAATAAGTAAAAGCCCCGGGGAGGTGGCAGTCCCCGGGGCTGCGGGGGGGCTGCATGCCCCCCGCATATAATTATATAAGCCCCGGGAAGGTGGCGGTCCCCTATTCGGCATTGCCCCCAGGACCTGGCCCACCCGGGGCTATTAGGAAACGAAGCACGGGAGCCCGCGCTTCGTTTTTTATTTCCGCCAGATTCGCGCCCCCAGCGTGAATTCGGCTGATTTAAAAAAAAAAAAAAAATGTTTTTTTGGGCCCTGAGCAGGCCTTGGGGGTCAGGGTGTTTCTACCCTGACCCCTTTTCTTGTTTTTCATCTTTTTTTCACTGTTTTCTTGTGACTCGGTTCTACCGAGTCACAAGATGGCTGCCAACACTTCCTGGTTTGGAGTGTTGACAGCCAATCAAAATGAAGCTCGTGCTCGGGAGGAGTCGCGACTCCTCCTCGATGCTCAGATATCGATATTTTTTTTTTTTTAATTTCTCAGCAACTACTGAATGGATTTACATCATTTTTAAAAAAAGGCCACTTTCTGAACCAAGAGCTACCTTTTTGCCAAATTTGGTGTAATTCCGTTCAGCAGTACGGGCTGTAGCCGTTTCTAAAGTTCCTATGGAAATTAACATGGGGAAAACGCGTTTTGGGACCCCCCTTTTTTCTCAGCCCCGCTTCACGAATCACCACGAAAATTTCAAGACAGGAGCTGAACGGAGCGTCCCATTAGTTTTGAAAATTTCCCGAAGATTCGTCAACCGGCGCCAAAGATATTGGCAAATCAAAAAACGCTTTTCCTATGGAAACTAGGTCCTAACTATAACTACCTACTGGCGACCGCCAGCAGGTGATAGATATATATATCAGAGGTGCAACTAGAGCCAAATTTTGGGGGGGCTAAGAAACAATTTCGGGGACAGCTAATTCTTCCAGCAATAGGCAGAGTGGAGATGCAGGGGCTCTAAGAAGAGGTGAAAAAACAACAAAGCCTCATTAACAAGCAAATGGTCTTTTAAAAACCTGTGAAGTACTCGGGTGCAGCTGTGTGTGTGCCCGGGAAGCTGTCTCAGACCGGGCTGCCACACATGACGGGGGGGCTGAAGCCCTTTGAGCCCAAAGGGCGTTGCGCACCTGATATATATATATGTATTCACTGAAAAAAACCATAGGTTTCAGGGGCGTTATAGTTAGTTGGACATTTCACTCGTACAAAACCATAGAAATTCCCCCGTTATAGTTAGTTCAGCTAACTATAACTCGAGTGCCCGCAATGCACTGCTGATGACGTCACATATTACATCACTCATGACATGGTCAGTGACATCACTCATGACATCACTGATGACATCTCAAATGACATCACTGATGACATCATCATTGTGATAGAGTGGCAGACCTCCTCTCACCCTAATATAACCTTTGATACACACACTCAAAAATACAAACTAACATTTTCAAAACAATGGACATACCAATACCAGTTACAACACACCTATTCAGTAATTCCAAGATCTACACACACATCCACTCATTCACCAACAGTCCCTATACAGTCACTCATACATGTACTCACTCATCATATGTACTCATACACCTATACATCCTGTTACACACCGCCACTCATCCATAGAGTTACTCACACACAGTCACACATGCAAACAAAGTATCAAACATCCATTTACTTGCATATACAGTTATACACACACTACCACACTTACTTCTACAGAAACTTACACATACTTACTCTCTTAAACAATCACTTATAGAAACACTTACTTATTTGTACAGGAACTCTTCCAATCTCTCACTCTCACATATACTCACTTATATACACCAATACTCACATATACTAGTTTAAAACATATGTAGTTACTCATAAAGACACTATTGAGACAGTCATTCACTCACTAACACACCCATACACATACTCATCCACCTATACAGTCCTGCACACATGCTGTCTTCAACACATACAAACAGTGAGTCACTCATTCATGTATCTATGCACTAAGTAATACCCCCACCGAACCATACAGACACTCAGACACTCATACTGATACTCAAAAAACCAACTAATAACCCATATAGACACTCATGTAGCTACTCACCAACCCATGCAGCCACTTATACACAAAGTGAGAGACTGATACAGATATTTTCATATTTAAACATTACTCACTAACCCATGTATTCACTAAGATACACTTAGTCAGTTATACAATCAATTTTACAAAAAAAAATCATCCATTTAGACACTTATATACCCATTTATTCTTCCATCGACCTTGAGATATACATATATAAAACATATTTAATTTTCAGAAAAACACACATTCACTGGATGATGTCCTCAGTGATGTCCTCAGTGATGTCATTTGAGATGTCATCAGTGATGTCATGAGTGATGTCCCTGACCATGTCATGAGTGATGTAATATGTGACGTCATCAGCAGTGCATTGCGGGCGCGCGAGTTATAGTTAGCTGAACTAACTATAACAGGGGAATTTCTATGGTTTTGTACGAGTGAAATGTCCAACTAACTATAACGCCCTGAAACCTATGGTTTTTTCAGTGAATTTCTAAGGTTTTTAAATGCTAATTTCTAACTATAACGTGCCTGAAACCTATGGTTTTTTCAGTGAATTTCTAAGGTTTTTTAAATGCTCATTTCTAACTATAACGTGCCTGAAACCTATGGTTTTTTCAGTGAATATATATATATATTTATTATACTATGTATACATGTGAAAATGTGTCGGTCCCCTGTTTGCCTCGGTGGCACGGAAAAAATGGGTGGAACTGACGTCAGCACGCCGACGAGGTCCTCTTATGGCTCCGATGACGTCATATGGTGTCGTGAGCGGAGCCGTGCTCGTTGACGTGGGAGAGCTAGGAAATAATTTCCGTGGAATGCTGGTGCAGGGGATATTCACCTAAGTGTTCAGGCTAGTCCTTTGGGAGCAACTGTTTATGTTGCCACTCCAGAAACCGAAACCAGTGATCCGAGGGCAGAGGCCCTGCAGATGGCACACGAGGTGGGGTGCCCAGTCGTGTGCATCGGCGGGGCAGCGCAGTGACAAGCACCACAACCTACAAAAAAGGTAACGAGGGCACTGAATAACACAGGATCTTCTCTTTGTATCTGGCAGGAACAACGAAGTTAAAATGCCCTAGTACCAAAATGTAGAATTAGTGCTACAACGGTCTTCAAGAGGACCTGCGATGCCGCTTCTGCCTCCCATACCCTGGAGGCGGCACATGGGTCATGCGGTACGGTCATACTGCGGTGGGACGCACACTCGTTGATCTCTCATGGCACTGCTCCACACTTCAGGGAGGACGCTTTCCATTAGCTATGTTTTCTGATGACATGTCGCGCCGGCCCCATCCAACAACAGAACTCCTTTAGATTCAAATAGACTCTTCCAATCTCTCACCGGAAGTGAAACCAGGCCACGCGGACACTTTCACAATACAACAGCCGGGAATGCACTTTTCGGTAAAAAAAACACATTTCTTCCTCCTAATTAATCAAATAAACGTCTCACTGAAGAACAGGGGCCAGCTTCGATCGGTAAACAGCCGTTACAACGACTTTTTTACTTTGCGATACCATTACAACGCATGCATTACCACGCATGCGTTGTACATCACGAAGTCATTACTACGCATTTTTAGAACGCATGGTCATTTACCACGCATGCCTTTACAACGAATTTTGTTCTAAAGGTATGTATGGTAAATGACCATGCGTTCTAAAAACATGTAGACGATCCATGTTGTTGTAAGGAAACAGAGGCTGTTCCGTTTCCTCACAACGACGTGCACCGCCCCTCAGAGACGACGTGAAGCAGGAACCACGAGGAGAGAGGAACCACAAGGAGTGAGAGGTAAGGGGGATTGGGCATGGGGTGGGGGTTTCTTTTCTAGGGTTTAGGGTAGTGCAGTGGTGTTTGGGTGGTGTAGGGGGTCGTGCTGGGGGTAGTGTTTTAGGGTTTAGGGTAGTGCAGTAGTGTAGGGGGTCGTGCTGGGGGTAGTGTTTTAGGTTTTGGGTAGTGCAGTGGTGTTTGGATAGTGTAGGGGTCGTGCTGGGGGTAGTGTTTTAGGGTTTAGGGTAGTGCAGTAGTGTAGGGGGTCATGCTGGGGGTAGTGTTTTAGGGTTTAGGGTAGTGCAGTGGTGTATGGGTAGTGTAGGGGGTCATGCTGGGGTAGTGTTTTAGGGTTTAGGGTAGTGCAGTGGTGTTTGAGTAGGGTAGGGGGTCATGCTGGTGGTAGTGTTTTAGGGTTTAGGGTAGTGGAGTGGTGTTTGGGTAGTGTAGGGGGTCATGCTGGGGGTAGTGTTTTATGGTTTAGGGTAGTGCAGTGGTGTTTGGGTAGTGTAGGGGTCGTGCTGGGGGTAGATTTAGGGTTTAGGGTAGTGCAGTGGTGTTTGGGTAGTGTAGGGAGTCATGCTGGGGGTAGTGTTTTAGGGTTTAGGGTAGTGCAGTGGTGTTTGTGTAGTGTAGGGGTTGTGCTGGGGGTAGTGTTTTAGGTTTTGTTATTGCAGTGGTGTTTGGGTAGTGTAGGGGTAGTGCTGGGGTAGTGTTTTAGGGTTTAGGGCAGTGCAGTGGTGTTTGTGTAGTGAAGGGGTCATGCTGTGGGTAGTGTTTTAGGGTTTAGGGTAGTGCAGTCGTGTTTGTGTAGTGTAGGGGGTCGTGTTTTAGGGTATAGGGTAGTGCAGTGGTGTTTGGGTAGTGTCGGGGGTCATGCTGGGGTTAGTGTTTTAGGGTTTAGAGTAGTGCAGTGGTGTTTGGGTTGTGTAGGGGTCATGCTGGGGGTAGTGTTTTAGGGTTTAGGGTAGTGCAGTGGTGTTTTTGTAGTGTGGGAGGACATGCTGGGGGTATATTTAGGGTTTAGTGTAGTGCAGTGGTGTTTGGGTAGTTAGGGAGTCGTCCTGGGGCTAGTGTTTTAGGGTTTAGGGTAGTGCAGTGGTGTTTGGGTAGCGTAGGGAGTCGTGCTGGTGGTAGTGTTTTGGGGTTTAGGGTAGTGCAGTTATGTTTGGGTAGTTTAGGGTGTCGTGCTGGGGGTAGTGTTTTAGGGTTTAGGGTAGTGCAGTGGTGTTTGGGTAGTGGAGGGGGTAGGGTTTTAGGGTTTAGGGTAGTACGCCCAACCAGCCACAATATCCGTGGACAAATGGGATCCTGACTCTTTGGAACGCTCCGTCAATTGAATAATTTGGGTCAAGGGCCCTACCACTTCCAAGACCTATCAATTCCTTTCTTGGGATCCCTCATATACTTGGAGAAAAAGGTACATAGTTTCTCATCAATTTCAGGCGTCTGTGCCACCTTCCCCTTCAGTGAGGTCCTGGGGCATTCTCCCCTCATCCTATTCCTGACCTTCCTTTCAAGGGGTTGATGGATTTTCCCCACAACATACTCTGTCACTTTGGCGTCAGGTGTCCACTCAGCCGACCCAAGATGGGAAATTTGGGTAGGCTTGAACATGTCCGAGTGGACCCCGTCCCCTACCGGGGACTGAGAGGAGTGGGATTCTGGACGCCAGGGACGCCCCGAGTCCTTATCCTCATCGGAGGAGAAATCGTCCTTTGATACACCCTCTCCCTCTAAGGGAAACCCGCCGTCTGGGTCTACAATAGTGGTGACAGTGTCGCAATTTCTTCCGGGCCCCTCCTCCTCCCGGCAGGGTGCATGTTTTAGCGTTCGCGCACTCTTGAGGAAGGTCTCCGTAAGTTTATCAAATCCTTCCAAGTGCCCTGTGTTATGCTTAACGGCCCTTTTATTCCCCATCTGGGAGCTACTTGGACCCGCCACCACCAGATCTGGGTCACTAAACACCCCAGGGATGGTTTTCGCCAGCTTATCAACCTGATCCCTAAGAGGAGCCAGCACCCTAGAAATAGCCAGAGAGAGGGCTTGGTGCACTGCTGGAGGGAGAAGTTGGGGGGCCATTCCTCCTCCACTTCCTGGTAGGAGGAGTAAAAATGGTCTTCTGGAGAAGACATGATAGCAGAGGGTGTGAGCACAGAACAAATGCCCTTAAAATCCTTAAGACAGCCCCCTCGCCGGTGATCCAACAGCTGGGCTTTCCCCGAAGCTGTTATAAGAATAGACTGAGGCGCAATACCAATTACCACCACCAGGTGACGCTGGTCACTAACGTGGCCGTGTGGGGAAATCACCGTGTAGCGGTGTCAAAATTAGGCGAGGGTTGGTCGGGAATCAAGCAGACACTAAAGGAGTGACCGGATTCACAAACGCGCGTAAAGACCAGCAGGAGCGCTCGACGGAGCTGCCTCGCTCGGACCAGACGCACCTGACAGGATCTCACCGCGCGCAGAGCACACAGCGGGAAAAACTGCGAGGGGGAGAACGCGCTCGGGCAAGAGCCTGCTGCGCAGGGAATATGAAACAATACCAAGGCAATAATGCTAATAACGTGCACAAGAAACCGCTATACAAACAGCAACAACGTCAGATTAAGCCAAGAATGTAAGGAATGCACTTAACTGACGAGCAGTGAACAAAGAGGAAGCGGAAGGGACGTCACAATATTATATACGATGGACTGTGATATGATTGGACTATAGTTGCCTTGGAGACTACCCCCTAATGTTTCATGGGTTGTGTAGTCTTTTGTTTAATGATTGTTGTGTTACGTTTTCTTTGAACTGCTATGCAAATAAAGTGAGGAAAGATATGCATAATCCTCGCCTCCGTCCTGCCATAGAATTCATTACACTTTATTTGATCTGATTTAGAAACATAGATCATAAAAGTGTACATAAAAACAGTAAATCCTCTTTCCTAATACAATACAGTGAGAATTAATTAAAACCAGTAGGTAAAAACGGGTGTTACAAAGCCCGGTTCAGAACAACTTCAGGTTAACAGAATCGTAAAGTTCAATGTTTCGCAAGATCAATCTCATGTACTTCATGCAAAATACGCAATAAGGGGTCCAAGTAAGATGTAACGCTCCAATACCTGACCAGTTTGCACTATATAAAACTGCAGAAAAACTAAAAATAAAAAGTGTTTTGCACACTTCTGTCATTGGGCTATATGTGGGCTACATCTGGGTGATATTTGTGCTACATTTGGGCTCTTTTTTCTCTGGTGGCCATCTTGGGAGACTTATTTGTTATGAAGTTTCCTAATTTCGTCATTTACTGCAGTCTCCTCAGTAGGAAATGCTTTCAGTTTTTTACTTTGATTCCATCAAGAAGGCATTCAGATGTGTCACACATTTGCCATAAATTCAGAATGTTAGCACTCTAGTTGTTCATTAGATCACTGTAGTAAAGCTACTGCTCACCAGGGAGTTAACTGGAAGTCTACTGCTGGTATTGAAAGTGATTGTTTCAGTCTGCATGTCAGAATTTTCTAATGAAATAGAAGAGGATTTGAGATCTCACTTAAAACATGCCCTAAATCTTCTTTCTGCAGCACTAACCATAATTTCTATGGCAAAATGAACCCCCTCATTTTGTTCCTTTTTAAATTAAATGTTTTAAGTGTTACCAGTTTATTCCAATAAAGATGGCTTCAGGTGTGCCATACTTTTGTCATAAGTAAGGCTGTTAGCACTCTAATTGTTCTTTAGAACACTCTGGGAAGCTGCAGTAGAACACAAAGGCATCAACTGACAGGCTGCTCCTGTTGAAATATAACAGGAAGATATTTGATATCTCACTTAAAACATGTCCTAATTTTTCTTTCTACAGCACTAACCATAATTTCTATGGCAAAATGAACCCCCTCATTTTGTTCCTTTTTAAATTAAATGTTTTAAGTGTTACCAGTTTATTCCAATCAAGATGGCTTCAGGTGTGCCATACTTTTGTCATAAGTAAGACTGTTAGCTCTCTAGTTGTTCTTTAGAACACTCTGGGAAGCTGCAGTAGAACACAAAGGCATCAACTGACAGGCTGCTCCTGTTGAAATATAACAGGAAGATATTTGAGATCTCACTTAAAACATGTCCTAATTTTTCTTTCTACAGCACTAACCATAATTTCTATGACAAAATGAACCCCTCATTTTGTTCCTTTTTAAATTAAATGTTTTAAGAGTTACCAGTTTATTCCAATCAAGATGGCTTCAGGTGTGCCATAATTTTGTCATAAGTAAGACTGTTAGCGCTCTAGTTGTTCTTTAGAACACTCTGGGAAGCTGCAGTAGAACACAAAGGCGTCAACTGACAGGCTGCTCCTGTTGAAATATAACTGGAAGATATTTGAGATCACACTTAAAACATGTCCTAATTTTTCTTTCTACAGCACTAACCATAATTTCTATGACAAAATGAACCCCATCATTTTGTTCCTTTTTAAATTAAATGTTTTAAGTGTTACCAGGTTATTCCAATCAAGATGGCTTCAGGTGTGCCATACTTTTGTCATAAGTAAGGCTGTTAGCACTCTAGTTGTTCTTTAGAACACTCTGGGAAGCTGCAGTAGAACACAAAGGCATCGACTGACAGGCTGCTCCTGTTGAAATATAACAGGAAGATATTTGAGATCTCACTTAAAACATGTCCTAATTTTTCTTTCTACAGCACTAACCATAATTTCTGTGGCAAAATGAACCCCCTCATTTTGTTCCTTTTTAAATTAAATATTTTAAGTGTTACCAGTTTATTCCAATCAAGATGGCTTCAGGTGTGCCATACTTTTTCATAAGTAAGACTGTTAGCTCTCTAGTTGTTCTTTAGAACACTCTGGGAAGCTGCAGTAGAACACAAAGGCATCAACTGACAGGCTGCTCCTGTTGAAATATAACAGGAAGATATTTGAGATCTCACTTAAAACATGTCCTAATTTTTCTTTCTACAGCACTAACCATAATTTCTATGACAAAATGAACCCCCTCATTTTGTTCCTTTTTAAATTAAATGTTTTAAGAGTTACCAGTTTATTCCAATCAAGATGGCTTCAGGTGTGCCATACTTTTGTCATAAGTAAGGCTGTTAGCACTCTAGTTGTTCTTTAGAACACTCTGGGAAGCTGCAGTAGAACACAAAGGCATCAACTGACAGGCTGCTCCTGTTGAAATATAACAGGAAGATATTTGAGATCACACTTGAAACATGTCCTAATTTTTCTTTCTACGGCACTAACCATAATTTCTATGACAAAATGAACCCCTCATTTTGTTCCTTTTTAAATTAAATGTTTTAAGTGTTACCAGTTTATTCCAATCAAGATGGCTTCAGGGGTGCCATACTTTTGTCATAAGTAAGGCTGTTAGCACTCTAGTTGTTCTTTAGAACACTCTGGGAAGCTGCAGTAGAACACAAAGGCATCAACTGACAGGCTGCTCCTGTTGAAATATAACAGGAAGATATTTGAGATCTCACTTAAAACATGTCCTAATTTTTCTTTCTACAGCACGAACCATAATTTCTATAGCAAAATGAATCCCCTCATGTTGTTCCTTTTTAAATTAAATGTTTTAAGTGTTACCAGTTTATTCCAATCAAGATGGCTTCAGGTGTGCCATACTTTTGTCATAAGTAAGACTGTTAGCTCTCTAGTTGTTCTTTAGAACACTCTGGGAAGCTGCAGTAGAACACAAAGGCATCAACTGACAGGCTGCTCCTGTTGAAATATAACAGGAAGATATTTGAGATCTCACTTAAAACATGTCCTAATTTTTCTTTCTACAGCACCAACCATAATTTCTATGACAAAATGAACCCCCTCATTTTGTTCCTTTTTAAATTAAATGTTTTAAGAATTACCAGTTTATTCCAATCAAGATGGCTTCAGGTGTGCCATAATTTTGTCATAAGTAAGACTGTTAGCGCTCTAGTTGTTCTTTAGAACACTCTGGGAAGCTGCAGTAGAACACAAAGGCATCAACTGACAGGCTGCTCCTGTTGAAATATAACTGGAAGATATTTGAGATCATACTTGAAACATGTCCTAATTTTTCTTTCTACAGCACTAACCATAATTTCTATGACAAAATGAACCCCATCATTTTTTTCCTTTTTAAATTAAATGTTTTAATTGTTACCAGTTGATTCCAATCAAGATGGCTTTCAGGTGTGCCATACTTTTGTCATAAGTATGGCTGTTAGCACTCTAGTTGTTCTTTAGAACACTCTGGGAAGCTGCAGTAGAACACAAAGGAATCAACTGACAGTCTCTGCCCTTGTTGGATGTACATGTTTTACTGAGAATGTCAGACTTCATTCTCACATGACTGAGAAAGATAATGTGAATTTACAGAAAATATGCTCTCATTTTAGCTTCTGGAGCACCTTCCAAAACTGTATAGGACAAGCATGTGAAAATAGTTTTCTCTCAAACATGATTCATGATATCCCAGCAGAAGGTTTTTCACAGGGTAAAATCACCTTAGAACACACCACAATTCCTGAAATTAGTATGGTACCATCAACAAATGAATTCTAATGTAACTAAAGTCTGTTATCACCCTTTATTGTTCTCCTTTTGGTAACCCTCAAAATCTTCGATTCACTACAATGCATTTCAATGGGGTACTATCATTTATATTGGTCCCAAGATGGCTGCCAGCAATTCCAGGATGAAGTGCTGACAGCCAATCAGATCTCACGATGACATGTGTGGTCAGGCTCCGCCCAGATATATATGTGTTTTCTTTTTCAAATTTCTCCGGAACTAATGAACGGATTTACATCATTTAACCAAAAGGCACGACTCTGAACCAAGGGCTACCTTTTTGCCAAATTTGGTGTAATTCCGTTCAGCAGTTCGGGCTGTAGCTGCAACTAAAGGTTCCTATGGAAAATTGCATGGAGAAAACACGTTTTGGGACCCCCCTTTTTTATCAGCCCCCACTTGATGAATCACCCCGAAACTTTCAAGATAGGAGCGGAGCGGGCCATAAGTTTTGAAAATTTCGCGAAGATTCGTCAGCCCGGCGCCAAAGTTATTGGGAATAGAATGTTGCGGATTTCCTATGGAAAATAGGTCCTAACTATAACTATCTACTGGCGACCGCCAGTAGATAATATATATATATATATTCACTGAAAAAACCATAGGTTTTAGAGACAGTTATAGTTAGTTGGACATTTCACTCGTACAAAACCATAGAAATTCCCCGTTATAGTTAGTTCAGCTAACTATAACTCGCGCCCCCGCAATGCACTGCTGATGACGTCACATATTACCTCACTCATGACATGGTCAGTGACATCACCGATGACATCACTGATGACATCTCAAATGACATCACTGATGACATCACTGATGACATCATCCAGTGACTGTGTGTTTCTGTAAAGTTTAAATATGTTTAATATATATAGGGAAAGGCGTATTGAAGAATGAGTGGGTGTATAAGTGTCTGAATGGATGATTTAGTACGTGCGTGACTGACTCTACAAGTGAGTGATTAAACGTATCTTACTGAATGCATGGGTTAGTGACTAAACTGTGTGAATGTCTGTATCCGTCTGTTTGTTGGTGTGTAAGTGGATGCATGGATTTGCGAATAGCTACATGAGTGTCTATATGGGTTATTGATTGGTTCTCTGAGTATCTGTATGGCTGCCTGAGTGTTTGTGTGGGTGGGGTGTGTGTGACTCTGTACATAGATGTGTGAGTGGGGGATTCACTGGGTGCATGATTTCAAGAGTGCATCTGTGATGGACTGCTTGGGTGGGTGAGTGTGTGTATGGGTGTGTGAGTGAGTGAATGTATATCTCAGTGGTACATGTGCGAGTAACTAAATATGTAAAAGGCAGTATATATGTGTGTTAGAGTATTTAAACGGCTATAAGTGAGAGTGTGTGATTGTGAGAGTGGCTGTATGGATGCGTGTGTGCTTGTATCAGTTATTGTATAAGAGCGTAAGAATGTGCTAGTATTTGTATGAGTAAGTGAGCTGGTGTGTGTATAACTGTATAGGTGAGTAAATGGGTGTGTGATTAATTTTTTGCATGACTGACTAGGTGTGTGAGTACCTCTATGGATGAGTGCGGTGTGTAATTGTTTATATAGGTGTATGAGTGCATATGATAGTCCTCTACTGAGTGACTGTAAGTATGAGTGACTGTACGGGTGAGTGAGTAGATGTGTGTGTGTAGACCTAAGAATCAGTGAGTGGGTATGTAGTTATTGGTATTGGAGTGTGTATGGTTTTGAGAATGGCAGTCTGTAATTTAGAGTGGGTGTATCAAAAGTTATATTAGGGTGTGAGAAGATGCATGAAATTATCACATGGATGATGTCATCAGTGATGTCATCAGTGATGTCATTTGAGATGTCATCAGTGATGTCATCAGTGATGTCACTGACCATGTCATGAGTGAAGTAATATGTGACGTCATCAGCAGTGCATTGCGGGGGCGCGAGTTATAGTTAGCTGAACTAACTATAACGGGGGAATTTCTATGGTTTTGTATGAGTAAAATGTCCAACTAACAATAACTGTCCCTAAAACCTATGGTTTTTTCAGTGAATTTCAAAGGTTTTTTAAATGCTAATTTCTAACTATAACGTGTCTGAAACCTATGGTTTTTTCAGTGAATTTCAAAGGTTTTTTAAATGCTAATTTCTAACTATAACGTGCCTGAAACCTATGATTCTTTAAGTGAATTTCAAAGGTTTTTTAAATGCTTGTTTCTAACTATGCCTACAGAGGTAGGACATTTGAAGAAAGAAGAAAAAACGCACAGAAAGAAGCAAAAGAAATGCAGAAAGAAGCAACAGAAGTCCACAAAGACGAAGAAAAGTGCAGGAAGAAGCAAAAGATTTGCAGAAAGAACCAACAGAGGAGCAGAAAGAGGCCTTGTTGCAAAATCATCCTTTGCCCACAACTTTTTCAGACGGGTACTGGTGGTAACTGACTCTGACTAACCAGAGCCAGTGCTATGCTAAAAGACACTTAGAATACAGTGAAAACACCTATATACACTAGGGAACACTATGCGTTGGGGTACCCCTGTGATTAGCATGACCTCCTCTGTAAGTCCTAGAACATAATAGGGCAGGGGGATTAAAACTACCTCTTAAAACGCGCTACAGGGCGCGTTTGCACAGTGGTGAAGGGAGGGGGGGCCTGAGGTGACATGTGTGCAAACGCACCCAGTGGCACGTTTTAAGTTGTGGGATTAAGTCCCCTTGAATCCTGAGGGTCCCTGGGGCCCAACTAGCCCCCCAGGTACCTACAGTTAGGACCACAGAGCTGAGTTGCAGAGAGGCATTCCGAAGCCACGCACCTTTTTTCACCTCTCTGCAATGCAACTCTGTTGTGCTTACTGAAGGTACCTGGTGGGCTAGTCGTCCCCCAGGGTCCCTCAGGATTCAAGGGGAATTAATTCCCCAACTTAAAACGCACCACAGGGCGTGTTTGCGCACATGTCACCTGAGACCCCGCCCCTTCCCTTCACCACTGTGCAAACACGCCCCGTGGCGCATTTTAAGTTGGGGGATTAGGTCACCTTGAATCCTGAGGGTCCCTGGGGCCCAACTAGCCCACCAGGTACTTCCAGTAAGCACCACAGGCCTGCGTTGCAACGCCTGTAACAAATTGTGCAGTTGTGTTTAGGTAGTGAAGGGGGTCGTGCTGGGGGTAGTGTTTTAGGGTTTAGGGTAGTGCAGTGGTGTTTGTGTAGTGTAGGGGGTCATGCTGGGGGTAGATTTAGGGTTTAGGGTAGTGCAGTGGTGTTTGGGTAGTGTAGGGAGTCGTGCTGGGGGGAGTGTTTTAGGGTTTAGGGTAGTGCAGTGGTGTTTGGGTAATGTAGGGGGTACTTCTGGGGGTAGTGTTTTTGGGTTTAGGGTAGTGCAATGGTGTTTGGGTAGTTTAGGGGTACTGCTGGGGGTAGTGATTTAGGGTTTAGGGTAGTGCAGTGGTGTTTGGGTAGTGTAGGGGTTCGTGCTGGGGTAGTTTTTTAGGGTTTAGGGTAGTGCAGTGGTGTTTGTGTAGTGTAGGGGGTAGTGTTTTAGGGTTTAGGGTTGTGCAGTGGTGTTTGTGTAGTGTAGGGGGTCGTGCTGGGGATAGTGTTTTAGGGTTTAGGGTAGTGCAGTGGTGTTTGTGTAGTGTAGGAGGTCGTGTTTTAGGGTTTAGGGTAGTGCAGTGGTCTTTGGGTAGTATAGGGAGTCATGCGGGGGGAAGTGTTTTAGGGTTTAGGGTAGTGCAGTGGTCTTTGGGTAGTGTAGGGGGTCGTGCGGGGGTAGTGTTTTAGGGTTTAGGGTAGTGCATTGGTGTTTGGGTAGTGTAGGGGGTCATGCGGGGGTAGTGTTTTAGGGTTTAGGGCAGTGCAGTGGTGTTTGGGTAGTGTAGGGGGTCGTGCTGGGGAGAGTGTTTTAGGGTTTAGGGCAGTGCAGTGGTGTTCGGGTAGTGTAGGGGGTCCTGCTGGGTGGAGTGTTTGAGGGTTTAGGGTGGTGCAGTCATGTTCTGGTAGTGTAGGGGGTCATGCTGGGGGGAGTATTTTAGGGTTTAGGGTAGTGCAGTGGTGTTAGGGTAGTCTAGGGGGTCGTGCTGGGGGTAGTGTTTTAGGGTTTAGGGCAGTGCCATGGTGTTCAGGCAGTGTAGGGGGTCGTGCTGGGGGTGGTGTTTTGTGGTTTAGGGCAGTGCAGTGGTGTTCGGGCAGTGTAGGGGGTCGTGCTGGGGGTGGTGTTTCAGGGTTTAGGGCAGTGCAGTGGTGTTCGGGCAGTGTAGGGGGTCATGCAGTGGGTGGTGTTTCAGGGTTTAGGGCAGTGCAGTGGTGTTCAGGCAGTGTAGGGGGTCATGCAGGGGTGGTGTTTCAGGGTTTAGGTCAGTAGTGTTCGGGCAGTGTAGGGGGTCGTGCTGGGGGTGGTTTTCAGGGTTTGGGGCAGTGCAGTGGTGTTTGGGCAGTAAAGGGGGTCGTGCTGGGGGTGGTGTTTCAGGGTTTTGGGCAGTGCAGTGGTGTTCGGGCAGTGTAGGGGGTCGTGCGGGGGTGGTTTTTCAGGGTTTAGGGCAGTGCAGTGGTATTCGGGCAGTGTAGGGGGTCGTGCTGGGGCTGGTGTTTCAGGGTTTAGGGCAGTGCAGTGGTGTTCGGGCAGTGTAGGGGGTCGTGCTGGGGCTGGTGTTTCAGGGTTTAGGGCAGTGCAGTGGTGTTCGGGCAGTGTAGGGGGTTATGCTGGGGCTGGTGTTTCAGGGTTTAGGGCAGTGCAGTGGTGTTCGGGCAGTGTAGGTGGTCGTGCTGGGGCTGGTGTTTCAGGGTTTAGGGCAGTGCAGTGGTGTTCAGGCAGTGTAGGGGGTCATGCTGGGGCTGGTGTTTCAGGGTTTAGGGCAGTGCAGTGGTGTTCGGGCAGTGTAGGGGGTCTTGCTGGGGCTGGTGTTTCAGAGACTAGGGCAGTGCAGTGGTGTTCGGGCAGTGTAGGGGGTCTTGCTGGGGCTGTTGTTTCAGGGTTTAGGGCAGTGCAGTGGTGTTCGGGCAGTGTAGGGGGTCGTGCCGGGGGTGGTGTTTCAGGGTTTAGGGCAGTTCAGTGGTGTTCGGGCAGTGTAGGGGGTCATGCAGGGGGTGGTGTTTCAGGGTTTAGGTCAGTAGTGTTCGGGCAGTGTAGGGGGTCGTGCTGGGGGTGGTGTTTCAGGGTTTGGGGCAGTGCAGTGGTGTTTGGGCAGTAAAGGGGGTCGTGCTGGGGGTGGTGTTTCAGGGTTTTGGGCAGTGCAGTGGTTTTTGGGTAATGTAGGGGGTACTGCTGGGGGTAGTGTTTTTGGGTTTAGGGTAGTGCAATGGTGTTTGGGTAGTTTAGGGGTACTGCTGGGGGTAGTGTTTTAGGGTTTAGGGTAGTGCAGTGGTGTTTGGGTAGTGTAGGGGGTACTGCTGGGGGTAGTGATTTCAGGGTTTAGGGTAGTGCAGTGGTGTTTGGGTAGTGTAGGGGTTCGTGCTGGGGTAGTGTTTTAGGGTTTAGGGTAGTGCAGTGGTGTTTGTGTAGTGTAGGGGTGTAGTGTTTTAGGGTTTAGGGTTGTGCAGTGGTGTTTGTGCAGTGTAGGGGGTCATGCTGGGGATAGTGTTTTAGGGTTTAGGGTAGTGCAGTGGTGTTTGTGTAGTGTAGGAGGTGCTGGTGTGTTTAGGGTTTAGGGTAGTGCAGTGGTCTTTGGGCAGTGTAGGGAGTCATGTGGGGGAAGTGTTTTAGGGTTTAGGGTAGTGCAGTGGTCTTTGGGTAGTGTAGGGGTCGTGTGGGGTAGTGTTTTAGGGTTTAGGGTAGTGCATTGGTGTTTGGGTAGTGTAGGGGTCATGCGGGGGTAGTGTTTTAGGGTTTAGGGCAGTGCAGTGGTGTTTGGGTAGTGTAGGGGGTCGTGCTGGGGAGAGTGTTTTAGGGTTTAGGGCAGTGCAGTGGTGTTGGGTAGTGTAGGGGATCCTGCTGGGTGGAGTGTTTGAGGGTTTAGGGTGGTGCAGTCGTGTTCTGGTAGTGTAGGGGGTCATGCTGGGGGGAATATTTTAGGGTTTAGCGTAGTGCAGTGGTGTTCGGGTAGTCTAGGGGGTCGTGCTGGGGGTAGTGTTTTAGGGTTTAGGGCAGTACCATGGTGTCCAGGCAGTGTAGGGGGTCGTGCTCGGGGTGGTGTTTTGTGGTTTAGGGCAGTGCAGTGGTGTTCAGGCAGTTTAGGGGGTCGTGCTGGGGGTGGTGTTCCAGGGTTTAGGGCAGTGCAGTGGTGTTCGGGCAGTGTAGGGGGTCATGCAGGGGGTGGTGTTTCAGTGTTTAGGGCAGTGCAGTGGTGTTCAGGCAGTGTAGGGGGTCATGCAGGGCGTGGTGTTTCAGGGTTTAGGTCAGTAGTGTTCGGGCAGTGTAGGGGGTCGTGCTGGGGGTGGTGTTTCAGTGTTTGGGGCAGTGCAGTGGTGTTTGAGCAGTAAAGGGGTCGTGCTGGGGGTGGTGTTTCAGGGTTTTGGGCAGTGCAGTGGTGTTCGGGCAGTGTAGGGGGTCGTGCGGGGTGGTGTTTCAGGGTTTAGGGCAGTGCAGTGGTGTTCGGGCAGTGTAGGGGGTGGTGCAGGGGGTGGTGTTTCAGGGTTTAGGGCAGTGCAGTGGTGTTCGGGCAGTGTAGGGGGTGGTGCAGGGGGTGGTGTTTCAGGGTTTAGGGCAGTGCAGTGGTGTTCGGGCAGTGTAGGGGGTTTTGCTGGGGCTGGTGTTTCAGGGTTTAGGGCAGTGCAGTGGTGTTCGGGCATTGTAGGGGGTCGTGCTGGGGCTGGTGTTTCAGGGTTTAGGGCAGTGCAGTGGTGTTCGGGCAGTGTAGGGGGTCATACTGGGGCTGGTGTTTCAGGGTTTAGGGCAGTGCAGTGGTGTTCGGGCAGTGTAGGTGGTCATCCTGGGGCTGGTGTTTCAGGGTTTAGGGCAGTGCAGTGGTGTTCGGGCAGTGTAGGGGGTCATGATGGGGCTGGTGTTTCAGGGTTAATTGCAGTGCAGTGGTGTTCGGGCAGTGTAGGGGGTCTTGCTGGGGCTGGTGTTTCAGAGTCTAGGGCAGTGCAGTGGTGTTCGGGCAGTGTAGGGGGTCTTGCTGGGGCTGTTGTTTCAGGGTTTAGGGCAGTGCAGTGGTGTTCGGGCAGTGTAGGGGGTCGTGCCGGGGGTGGTGTTTCAGGGTTTAGGGCAGTTCAGTGGTGTTCGGGCAGTGTAGGGGTTCTTGCTGGGGGTGGTGTTTCAGGGTTTAGGGCAGTGGTGTTCAGGCAGTGTAGAGGGTCTTGCTGGGGGTGATGTTTCAGGGTTTAGGGCAGTGCAGTGGTGTTCGGGCAGTGTAGGGGGTCTTGCTGGGGTTAGTGTTTCAGGGTTTAGGGCAGTGCAGTGGTGTTCGGGCAGTGTAGGGGGTCGTGCTGGGGGTGGTGTTTCAGGGTTTAGGGCAGTGCAGTGGTGTTCGGGCAGTGTAGGTGGTCGTGCTGGGGTGGTGTTTCAGGGTTTAGGGCAGTGCAGTGGTGTTCGGGCAGTGTAGGTGGTCATGCTGGGGCTGGTGTTTCAGGGTTTAGGGCAGTGCAGTGGTGTTCAGGCAGTGTACGGGGTCGTGCTGGGGCTGGTGTTTCAGGGTTTAGGGCAGTGCAGTGGTGTTCGGGCAGTGTAGGGGGTCGTGCTGGGGGTGGTGTTTCAGGGTTTAGGGCAGTGCAGTGGTGTTCGGGCAGTGTAGGGGGTCGTGCTGGGGCTGGTGTTTCAGGGTTTAGGGCAGTGCAGTGGTGTTCGGGCAGTGTAGGGGTCGTGCTGGGGCTGGTGTTTCAGGGTTTAGGGCAGTGCAGTGGTGTTCGGGCAGTGTAGGGGGTTGTGCTGGGGATGGTGTTTCAGGGTTTAGGGCAGTGCAGTGGTGTTCGGGCAGTGTAGGGGGTCGTGCTGGAGGTGGTGTTTCAGGGTTTAGGGGCAGTGGTGTTCGGGCAGTGTAGGGGGTCTTGCTGGGGGTGATGTTTCAGGGTTTAGGGCAGTGCAGTGGTGTTCGGGCAGTGTAGAGGGTCTTGCTGGGGGTAGTGTTTCAGGGTTTAGGGGAGTGCAGTGGTGTTCGGGCAGTGTAGAGGGTCGTGCTGGGGGTGGTGTTTCAGGGTTTAGGGCAGTGCAGTAGTGTTCGGGCAGTGTAGGGGGTCGTGCAGGGGGTGGTGTTTCAGGGTTTAGGACAGTGCAGTGGTGTTCGGGCAGTGTAGGCGGTCGTGCAGGGGGTGGTGTTTCAGGGTATAGGGCAGTGCAGTGGCGTTCGGGTAGTGTAGGGGGTCGTGCTAGGGCTGGTGTTTCAGGGTTTAGGGCAGTGCAGTGGTGTTCGGGCAGTGTAGGGGGTCTTGCTGGGGGTGGTGTTTCAGGGTTTAGGGCAGTGCAGTGGTGTTCGGGCAGTGTAGGGGGTCTTGCTGGGGGTGATGTTTCAGGGTTTAGGGCAGTGCAGTGGTGTTCGGGCAGTGTAGGGGGTCGTGCTGGGGGTGGTGTTTCAGGGTTTAGGGCAGTGCAGTGGTGTTCGGGCAGTGTTGGGGGTCGTGCTGGGGATGGTGTTTCAGGGTTTAGGGCAGTGCAGTAGTGTTCGGGCAGTGTAGGGGGTCGTGCAGGGGGTGGTGTTTCAGGGTTTAGGGCAGTGCAGTGGTGTTCGGGCAGTGTAGGGGGTCATGCTGGGGGTGGTGTTTCAGGATTTAGGGCAGTGCAGTGGTGTTCGGGCAGTGTAGGGGGTCGTGTACGGGGTGGTGTTTCAGGGTTTAGGGCAGTGCAGTGGTGTTCGGGCAGTGTAGGGGGTCGTGCTGGGGTGGTGTTTCAGGGTTTAGGGCAGTGCAGTGGTGTTCGGGCAGTGTAGGGGTTCTTGCTGGGGGTGGTGTTTCAGGGTTTAGGGCAGTGGTGTTCGGGCAGTGTAGAGGGTCTTGCTGGGGGTGATGTTTCAGGGTTTAGGGCAGTGCAGTGGTGTTCGGGCAGTGTAGGGGGTCGTGCTGGGGTAGTGTTTCAGGGTTTAGGGCAGTGCAGTCGTGTTCGGGCAGTGTAGGGGGTCGTGCTGGGGGGGTGTTTCATGGTTTAGGGCAGTGCAGTGGTGTTCGGGCAGTGTAGGTGGTCGTGCTGGGGGTGGTGTTTCAGGGTTTAGGGCAGTGCAGTGGTGTTCCGGCAGTGTAGGGGGTCGTGCTGGGGGTGGTGTTTCAGGGTTTAGGGCAGTGCAGTGGTGTTCGGGCAGTGTAGGGGGTCTTGCTGGGGGTGGTGTTTCAGGGTTTAGGGCAGTGCAGTGGTGTTCGGGCAGTGTAGGGTGTCGTGCTGGGGGTAGGTGTTTCAGGGTTTAGGGCAGTGCAGTGGTGTTCGGGCAGTGTAGGGGGTCGTGCAGGGGTGGTGTTTCAGGGTTTAGGGCAGTGCAGTGGTGTTTGGGCAGTGTAGGGGGTCGTGCAGGGGGTGGTGTTTCAGGGTTTAGGGCAGTGCAGTGGTGTTCGGGCAAGTGTAGGTGGTCTTGCTGGGGGTGGTGTTTCAGGGTTTAGGGCAGTGCAGTGGTGTTCGGGCAGTGTAGGGGTCTTGCTGGGGGTGGTGTTTCAGGGTTTAGGGCAGTGCATTGGTGTTCGGGCAGTGTAGTGGGTCTTGCTGGGGCTGGTGTTTCAGGGTTTAGGGCAGTGCAGTGGTGTTCGGGCAGTGTAGGGGGTCATGCTGGGGCTGGTGTTTCAGGGTTTAGGGCAGTGCAGTGGTGTTCGGGCAGTGTACGGGGTCGTGCTGGGGCTGGTGTTTCAGGGTTTAGGGCAGTGCAGTGGTGTTCGGGCAGTGTAGGGGGTCGTGCTGGGGGTGGTGTTTCAGGGTTTAGGGCAGTGCAGTGGTGTTCGGGCAGTGTAGGGGTCGTGCTGGGGCTGGTGTTTCAGTGTTTAGGGCAGTGCAGTGGTGTTCGGGCAGTGTAGGGGGTCGTGCTGGGGCTGGTGTTTCAGGGTTTAGGGCAGTGCAGTGGTGTTCGGGCAGTGTAGGGGTCGTGCTGGGGGTAGTGTTTCAGGGTTTAGGGCAGTGCAGTGGTGTTCGGGCAGTGTAGGGGGTCTTGCTGGAGGTGGTGTTTCAGGGTTTAGGGCAGTGGTGTTCGGGCAGTGTAGGGGTCTTGCTGGGGGTGGTGTTTCAGGGTTTAGGGCAGTGCAGTGGTGTTCGGGCAGTGTAGAGGGTCTTGCTGGGGGTGGTGTTTCAGGGTTTAGGGCAGTGCAGTGGTGTTCGGGCAGTGTAGGGGGTCGTGCTGGGGTGGTGTTTCAGGGTTTAGGGCAGTGCAGTGGTGTTCGGGCAGTGTAGGGGGTCGTGCAGGGGTGGTGTTTCAGGGTTTAGGACAGTGCAGTGGTGTTCGGGCAGTGTAGGCGGTCGTGCTGGGGGTGGTGTTTCAGGGTTTAGGGCAGTGCAGTGGTGTTCGGGCAGTGTAGGGGGTCGTGCTAGGGCTGGTGTTTCAGGGTTTAGGGCAGTGCAGTGGTGTTCGGGCAGTGTAGGAGGTTGTGCTGGGGCTGGTGTTTCAGGGTTTAGGGCAGTGCAGTGGTGTTCGGGCAGTGTATGGGGTCGTGCTGGGGCTGGTGTTTCAGGGTTTAGGGCAGTGCAGTGGTATTCGGGCAGTGTAGGCGGTCGTGCTGGGGCTGGTGTTTCAGGGTTTAGGGCAGTGCAGTGGTGTTCGGGCAGTGTATGGGGTCGTGCTGGGGCTGGTGTTTCAGGGTTTAGGGCAGTGCAGTGGTGTTCGGGCAGTGTATGGGGTCGTGCTGGGGCTGGTGTTTCAGGGTTTAGGGCAGTGCAGTGGTGCTCGCGCAGTGTAGGGGGTCATGCTGGGGGTGGTGTTTCAGGGTTTAGGGCAGTGCAGTGGTGTTCGGGCAGTGTAGGGGTCGTGCTGGGGGTGGTGTTTCAGGGTTTGGGCAGTGCAGTGGTGTTCGGGCAGTGTAGCGGGTCGTGCTGGGGGTGGTGTTTCAGGGTTTAGGGCAGTGCAGTGGTGTTCGGGCAGTGTAGGGGGTCTTGCTGGGGGTAGTGTTTCAGGGTTTAGGGCAGTGCAGTGGTGTTCGGGCAGTGTAGGGGGTCGTGCTGGGGGTGGTGTTTCAGGGTTTAGGGCAGTGCAGTGGTGTTCGGGCAGTGTAGGTGGTCGTGCTGGGGGTGGTGTTTTAGGGTTTAGGGCAGTGCAGTGGTGTTCCGGCAGTGTAGGGGTCGTGCAGGGGTGGTGTTTCAGGGTTTAGGGCAGTGCAGTGGTGTTCGGGCAGTGTAGGGGGTCGTGCTGGGGGTGGTGTTTCAGGGTTTAGGGCAGTGCAGTGGTGTTCGGGCAGTGTAGGGTGTTGTGCTGGGGCGTGGTGTTTCAGGGTTTAGGGCAGTGCAGTGGTGTTCGGGCAGTGTAGGGGGTCGTGCAGGGGGTGGTGTTTCAGGGTTTAGGGCAGTGCAGTGGTGTTTGGGCAGTGTAGGGGGTCGTGCAGGGGGTGGTGTTTCAGGGTTTAGGGCAGTGCAGTGGTGTTCGGCCAGTGTAGGTGGTCTTGCTGGGGGTGGTGTTTCAGGGTTTGAGTGCAGTGGTGTTCGGGCAGTGTAGGGGGTCTTGCTGGGGGTGGTGTTTCAGGGTTTAGGGCAGTGCATTGGTGTTCGGGCAGTGTAGGGGTTCTTGCTGGGGCTGGTGTTTCAGGGTTTAGGGCAGTGCAGTGGTGTTCGGGCAGTGTAGGGGGTCATGCTGGGGCTGGTGTTTCAGGGTTTAGGGCAGTGCAGTGGTGTTCGGGAAGTGTACGGGGTCGTGCTGGGGCTGGTGTTTCAGGGTTTAGGGCAGTGCAGTGGTGTTCGGGCAGTGTAGGGGGTCGTGCTGGGGGTGGTGTTTCAGGGTTTAGGGCAGTGCAGTGGTGTTCGGGCAGTGTAGGGGGTCGTGCTGGGGCTGGTGTTTCAGTGTTTAGGGCAGTGCAGTGGTGTTCGGGCAGTGTAGGGGGTCGAGCTAGGGCTGGTGTTTCAGGGTTTTGGGCAGAGCAGTGGTGTTCGGGCAGTGTAGGGGGTCGTGCTGGGGGTGGTGTTTCAGGGTTTAGGGCAGTGCAGTGGTGTTCGGGCAGTGTAGGGGGTCTTGCTGGGGTGGTGTTTCAGGGTTTAGAGGCAGTGGTGTTCGGGCAGTGTAGGGGTCTTGCTGGGGGTGATGTTTCAGGGTTTAGGGCAGTGCAGTGGTGTTCGGGCAGTGTAGAGGGTCTTGCTGGGGGTAGTGTTTCAGGGTTTAGGGCAGTGCAGTGGTGTTCGGGCAGTGTAGGGGGTCGTGCTGGGGGTGGTGTTTCAGGGTTTAGGGCAGTGCAGTGGTGTTCGGGCAGTGTAGGGGTCGTGCTGGGGGTGGTGTTTCAGGGTTTAGGACAGTGCAGTGGTGTTCGGGCAGTGTAGGCGGTCATGCAGGGGCTGGTGTTTCAGGGTTTAGGGCAGTGCAGTGGTGTTCGGGCAGTGTAGGGGGTCGTGCTAGGGGCTGGTGTTTCAGGGTTTAGGGCAGTGCAGTGGTGTTCGGGCAGTGTAGGGGTCGTGCTGGGGGTGGTGTTTCAGGGTTTAGGGCAGTGCAGTGGTGTTCGGGCAGTGTAGGGGGTCTTGCTGGGGGTGGTGTTTCAGGGTTTAGGGCAGTGCAGTGGTGTTCGGGCAGTGTAGGGGTCGTGCTGGGGCTGGTGTTTCAGGGTTGCAGTGCAGTGGTGTTCGGGCAGTGTATGGGGTCGTGCTGGGGCTGGTGTTTCAGGGTTTAGGGCAGTGCAGTGGTGTTCGGGCAGTGTAGGGGGTCGTGCAGGGGGTGGTGTTTCAGGGTTTAGGGCAGTGCAGTGGTGTTCGGGCAGTGTAGGGGGTCATGCTGGGGGTGGTGTTTCAGGGTTTAGGGCAATGCAGTGGTGTTCGGGCAGTGTAGGGGGTCGTGCAGGGGGTGGTGTTTCAGGGTTTAGGGCAGTGCAGTGGTGTTCGGGCAGTGTAGGGGTCATGCTGGGGTGGTGTTTCAGGGTTTAGGGCAGTGCAGTGGTGTTCGGGCAGTGTAGGGGTCGTGCATGGGGTGGTGTTTCAGGGTTTAGGGCAGTGCAGTGGTGTTCGGGCAGTGTAGGGGGTCGTGCTGGGGCTGGTGTTTCAGGGTTTAGGGCAGTGCAGTGGTGTTCGGGCAGTGTAGGGGGTCGTGCTGGGGCTGGTGTTTCAGGGTTTAGGGCAGTGCAGTGGTGTTCGGGCAGTGTAGGGGGTCTTGCTGGGGGTAGTGTTTCAGGGTTTAGGGCAGTGCAGTGGTGTTCGGGCAGTGTAGGGGTCGTGCTGGGGGTGGTGTTTCAGGGTTTAGGGCAGTGCAGTGGTGTTCGGGCAGTGTAGGGGGTCGTGCAGGGGTGGTGTTTCAGGGTTTAGGGCAGTGCAGTGGTGTTCAGGCAGTGTAGGGGGTCGTGCTGGGGGTGGTGTTTCAGGGTTTAGGGCAGTGCAGTGGTGTTCGGGCAGTGTAGGGGGTCGTGCAGGGGCTGGTGTTTCAGGGTTTAGGGCAGTGCAGTGGTGTTCGGGCAGTGTAGGGGTCATGCTGGGGGTAGTGTTTTAGGGTTTAGGGTAGTGCAGTGGTGCTTGTGTAGTGTAGGGGGTCGTGCTGGGGTAGTGTTTTAGGGTTTAGGGTAGTGCAGTGGTGTTTGTGTAGTGTAGGGGTGTCAGTGTTTTAGGGCAGTGCAGTGGTGTTTGGGTAGTGTAGGGGTCGTGTTGGGGGTAGTGTTTTAGGGTTTAGGGCAGTGCAGTGGTATTTGGGTAGTGTAGGGAGTCGTGCTGGGGGTAGTGTTTTAGGGTTTAGGGCAGTGCAGTGGTGTTTGTGCAGTATAGGGGTCGTGCTGGGGCTAGTGTTTCAGGGTTTAGGGCAGTGCAGTGGTGTTTGTGTAGTGTAGGGGTCGTGCTAGGGCTGGTGTTTAGGGTAGTGCAGTGGTGTTTGGGTAGTGTAGGGGGTCGTGCTGGGGGTAGTGTTTAGGGTTTAGTGCAGTGGTGTTTGGGTAGTGTAGGGGGTCGTGCTGGGGGTAGTGTTTTAGGGTTTAGGGTAGTGCAGTGGTGTTTGTGTAGTGTAGGGGGTCATGCTGGGGGTAGTGTTTTAGGGTTTAGGATAGTGCAGTGGTGCTTGTGTAGTGTAGGGGTTCGTGCTGGGGGTAGTGTTTTAGGGTTTAGGGTAGTGCAGTGGTGTTTTTGTAGTGTAGGGGATCATGTTTTAAGATGCAACGCTCCAATACCTGACCAGTCTGCACTACATAAAACTGCAAAAAAACTAAAAATAAAAAGTGTTTTGCACACTTTTGTCATTGGGCTATATGTGGGCTACATCTGGGTAATATTTGTGCTACATTTGGTCTCTTTTTTCTCTGGTGGCCATCTTGGAAGACTTCTTTGTTATGAAGTTTCCTAATTTCCTCATTTACTGCAGTCTCCTCAGTAGGAAGTGCTTTCAGTTTTTTACTTTGATTCCATCAAGAAGGCATTCAGATGTGTCTCACATTTGCCATAAATTCAGAATGTTAGCACTCTAGTTGCTCATTAGATCACTGTAGTAAAGCTACTGCTCACCAGGGAGTTAACTGGAAGTCTGCTGCTGGTATTGAAAGTGATTGTTTCAGTCTGCATGTCAGACTTTTTTAATGAAATATAAGAGGATTTGAGATCTCACTTAAAACATGCCCTAATTTTTCTTTCTGCAGCACTAACCATAATTTCTATTTCAAAAAGAACCCCCTCATTTTGTTCCTTTTTAAATTAAATATTTTAAGTGTTACCAGTTTTTTCCAATCAAGATGGCTTCAGGTGTGCCATACTTTTGTCAAAAGTAAGGCTGTTAGCGCTCTAGTTGTGCTTCTGGAGCACCTTCCAAAACTCTATGGGACAAGCATGTGAAAATAGTTTTCTCTCAAACATGATTCATGATATCCCAGCAGAAGGTTTTTCACCCTAGAACACACCACAATTCCTGAAATTAGTATGGTACCATCAACAAATGAATTCTAATGTAACTAAAGTCTGTTATCACCCTTTATAGTTCTCCTTTTGGTAACCCTCAAAATCTTTGATTCACTACAATGCATTTCAATGGGGTACTATCATGTATATTGGTCCCAAGATGGCTGCCAGCAATTCCAGGATGAAGTGCTGACAGCCAATCAGATCTCACAATGACATGTGTGGTTAGGCTCCGCCCAGTTATATATGTGATTTTACTTTTGATTTTCTCAGGAACTACTGAACGGATTTACACCATTTAACCAAAAGGCACAACTCTGAACCAAGGGCTACTCTTGCCAAATTTGGTGTAATTCCGTTCAGCAGTTCGGGCTGTAGCTGCGACTAAAGGTTCCTATGGAAAATTGCATGGGGAAAACACGTTTTGGGACCCCCCTTTTTTCTTGGCCCCCACTTGACGAATCACCCCGAGACTTTCAGGATAGGAGCAGACCGGAGCGGGCCATAAGTTTTGAAAATTTCACGAAGATTCGTCAACCGGCGCCAACGTTATTGGGAATAGAATGTTGCGGATTTCCTATGGAAAATAGGTCCTCACTATAACTATCTACTGGCGACCGCCAGTAGGTAATACCCGGCCCCCCCGCAGCCCTGGGGACCGCCACCTCCCCAGGGCTATGTGTAAATAAGATGTGTGGGGTGGCTCTGGCTCCCTAACACAGCCCCCGGGACTGCTACCTCCCCGGGGCTAGTATTTAAAAGTGCAGGGGCACACACCCCCGCTGCCCCGGGTTCCACCACCTCCCCAGGGCTATTTCAAAATTGGGTGGGGGCAGTGTGGCCTGTAAAAAAAGGGGCAAAAGGTGGCATGGCCTCTGGCCACCTCTCAGCAATCCAGCTGTGTGGGGCTTACTGGAGGTAACAGGAGGGCTAGTTGGCCCCAAGGGACCCTCAAGGGCAAGGGGGCTTCATACCCCAAATAGTAGTGCACCAGGAGGCATGTTTGCAGAGTGGTGGAGAAAGGGGCATGGCCTGCGACCACCTCTCAGCAATCACACTGTGTGGGGCTTACTGGAGGTAACAGGTAGGCTAGTTGACCCCGAAGGACCCTCAGCAGCGAAGGGGACTTCATCCCCCAACCAAGAGCGCGCCAGGTGATGCGTTTGCAGAGTGGTGGAGAAAGGGGCTATGGCCTGCTATCAGAACGTAGCAATCCTGCTGTGTGGGACTTACTGGAAGTAATAGGAAGGGTAGTTGGCCCCCAAGGATGTCCTTGGGGGATAACTATCCCTCCTGTTACCTCCAGTAGGTCCCACACAGCATGACTGCTGAGAAGTTGTCAGAGGCCACGTCCCCTTTCTCCACCACTCTGCAAATGTGCTTCCCGGTTCACTACTAGTTGGGGTATAAAGTCCCCTTGGCTCCTGAGGGACCTTGGGGGTCAAGAAGCCCTCCTGGTACCTCCTGTAAGTCCTACACAGTGGAATTCCTGAGAGCTGGTTGGAGGCCCTTCCCCCTTTCTCCACCACTCTGCAAACATGACTGCTAGTTAAAAAACCTTAGAAATTCACATAAAAAACAAAGGTTACAGGGACGTTGTAGTTAGCAAATAGAATTTTAAAAACCTTAGAAATTCACTGACTATGTCATGAGTGATGTAATAGGTGTGGTCATAAGCAGTGAATTGCGGGGGCGCGAGTTATAGTTAACTCAGCTAACTATAACGGCTGAATTTCTCTGGATTTGTATGAGTAAAATTAGACCGTTACTATAACGTCTCTGTAACCTTTGTTTTTTTTAATGAATTTCTAGGTTTTTAAAAAATTCTATTTGCTAACTATAAAAGCATTGCAACCTTTGTTTTTTTAGTGAATATATATATATATATATATATATATATATATATATATATATATATATATCGAAAAAAATCCCTCCTAACGAAAAGACCAGAGGACTCAGCGGGGATACCAGGTAACCATTTAATTCATCATGGCTTGAGCATAATGCATTTCGGCAATACCATTTGCCTTCCTCAGATGCTTTTCTTGCCTCGGGTTACCCTCAGTCCTTCCTTTTGTCCATGGTGCTCCAAATGGTTGGAGTATAGCAAGCTCCGCCTTAATTGATTGCAGCTGTGGTCCAATGTCAGGACTCAACATCCCAGCATGCATTTCAAAGGAAGTCCAGAATGCGGAGCAATATGACGCTTCAATGCGTGCTATTGTACCTTGCAAGAAGAGGGAAAGGCTGGTTTGAGCCAAGAGAGTCCCGATCATCAAGATGTTAATGGCCACCTCGGGTCCCCGACGTTTCAACCCCACGAGCAGTTCCAAACTGTGCCACTTGTCCGTAATGCTCGCAGGGTGGGCCAGCAAACTACCAATCCCTTGGTTATTTCTGCCACGATGCCTTTACTTGTTGCGGGCCACTTGTGAAGCGGGTCCTCTGTTGTCACGCGCCAAGGCACAGCTCGTGAAAAATATCGAAAAAAATCCCTCCTAACGAAAAGACCAGAGGACTCAGCGGGGATACCAGGTAACCATTTAATTCATCATGGCTTGAGCATAATGCATTTCGGCAATACCATTTGCCTTCCTCAGATGCTTTTCTTGCCTCGGGTTACCCTCAGTCCTTCCTTTTGTCCATGGTGCTCCAAATGGTTGGAGTATAGCAAGCTCCGCCTTGATTGATTGCAGCTGTGGTCCAATGTCAGGACTCAACATCCCAGCATGCATTTCAAAGGAAGTCCAGAATGCGGAGCAATATGACGCTTCAATGCGTGCTATTGTACCTTGCAAGAAGAGGGAAAGGCTGGTTTGAGCCAAGAGAGTCCCGATCATCAAGATGTTAATGGCCACCTCGGGTCCCCGACGTCTCAACCCCACGAGCAGTTCCAAACCGTGCCACTTGTCCGTAATGCTCGCAGGGTGGGCCAGCAAACTACCAATCCCTTGGTTATTTCTGCCACGATGCCTTTACTTGTTGCGGGCCACTTGCGAAGCGGGTCCTCTGTTGTCACGCGCCAAGGCACAGCTCGTGAAAAATATCGAAAAAAATCCTTCCTAACGAAAAGACCAGAGGACTCAGCGGGGATACCAGGTAACCATTTAATTCATCATGGCTTGAGCATAATGCATTTCGGCAATACCATTTGCCTTCCTCAGATGCTTTTCTTGCCTCGGGTTACCCTCAGTCCTTCCTTTTGTCCATGGTGCTCCAAATGGTTGGAGTATAGCAAGCTCCGCCTTGATTGATTGCAGCTGTGGTCCAATGTCAGGACTCAACATCCCAGCATGCATTTCAAAGGAAGTCCAGAATGCGGAGCAATATGACGCTTCAATGCGTGCTATTGTACCTTGCAAGAAGAGGGAAAGGCTGGTTTGAGCCAAGAGAGTCCCGATCATCAAGATGTTAATGGCCACCTCGGGTCCCCGACGTCTCAACCCCACGAGCAGTTCCAAACCGTGCCACTTGTCCGTAATGCTCGCAGGGTGGGCCAGCAAACTACCAATCCCTTGGTTATTTCTGCCACGATGCCTTTACTTGTTGCGGGCCACTTGCGAAGCGGGTCCTCTGTTGTCACGCGCCAAGGCACAGCTCGTGAAAAATATCGAAAAAAATCCTTCCTAACGAAAAGACCAGAGGACTCAGCGGGGATACCAGGTAACCATTTAATTCATCATGGCTTGAGCATAATGCATTTCGGCAATACCATTTGCCTTCCTCAGATGCTTTTCTTGCCTCGGGTTACCCTCAGTCCTTCCTTTTGTCCATGGTGCTCCAAATGGTTGGAGTATAGCAAGCTCCGCCTTGATTGATTGCAGCTGTGGTCCAATGTCAGGACTCAACATCCCAGCATGCATTTCAAAGGAAGTCCAGAATGCGGAGCAATATGACGCTTCAATGCGTGCTATTGTACCTTGCAAGAAGAGGGAAAGGCTGGTTTGAGCCAAGAGAGTCCCGATCATCAAGATGTTAATGGCCACCTCGGGTCCCCGACGTCTCAACCCCACGAGCAGTTCCAAACCGTGCCACTTGTCCGTAATGCTCGCAGGGTGGGCCAGCAAACTACCAATCCCTTGGTTATTTCTGCCACGATGCCTTTACTTGTTGCGGGCCACTTGTGAAGCGGGTCCTCTGTTGTCACGCGCCAAGGCACAGCTCGTGAAAAATATCGAAAAAAATCCCTCCTAACGAAAAGACCAGAGGACTCAGCGGGGATACCAGGTAACCATTTAATTCATCATGGCTTGAGCATAATGCATTTTGGCAATACCATTTGCCTTCCTCAGATGCTTTTCTTGCCTCGGGTTACCCTCAGTCCTTCCTTTTGTCCATGGTGCTCCAAATGGTTGGAGTATAGCAAGCTCCGCCTTAATTGATTGCAGCTGTGGTCCAATGTCAGGACTCAACATCCCAGCATGCATTTCAAAGGAAGTCCAGAATGCGGAGCAATATGACGCTTCAATGCGTGCTATTGTACCTTGCAAGAAGAGGGAAAGGCTGGTTTGAGCCAAGAGAGTCCCGATCATCAAGATGTTAATGGCCACCTCGGGTCCCCGACGTTTCAACCCCACGAGCAGTTCCAAACCGTGCCACTTGTCCGTAATGCTCGCAGGGTGGGCCAGCAAACTACCAATCCCTTGGTTATTTCTGCCACGATGCCTTTACTTGTTGCGGGCCACTTGTGAAGCGGGTCCTCTGTTGTCACGCGCCAAGGCACAGCTCGTGAAAAATATCGAAAAAAATCCCTCCTAACGAAAAGACCAGAGGACTCAGCGGGGATACCAGGTAACCATTTAATTCATCATGGCTTGAGCATAATGCATTTCGGCAATACCATTTGCCTTCCTCAGATGCTTTTCTTGCCTCGGGTTACCCTCAGTCCTTCCTTTTGTCCATGGTGCTCCAAATGGTTGGAGTATAGCAAGCTCCGCCTTAATTGATTGCAGCTGTGGTCCAATGTCAGGACTCAACATCCCAGCATGCATTTCAAAGGAAGTCCAGAATGCGGAGCAATATGACGCTAACTATAACGGCTGAATTTCTCTGGATTTGTATGAGTAAAATTAGACCGTTACTATAACGTCTCTGTAACCTTTGTTTTTTTTTATGAATTTCTAGGTTTTTTAAAAATTCTATTTGCTAACTATAAAAGCATTGCAACCTTTGTTTTTTTTAGTGAATTTATATATATATATATATATATATATATATATATATATATATATATATATATATATTATCTACTGGCGGTCGCCAGTAGATAGTTATAGTTAGGACCTATTTTCCATAGGAAATTCATAACATTCTATTTAAAATAACTTTGGCGCCGGTTGACGAATCTTCGCGAAATTCTCAAAACTCGTGGGGCGCTCCGGTCCGCTCCTATCCTGAAAGTTTCGGGATGATTCGGCAAGCAGGGGCCGAGAAAAAGGGGTTCCTAAAACATGTTTTCTCCATGTTAATTCCCATAGGAAATTTTAGACACGGCTACAGCTCGAACTGTTGAACGGAATTACACCAAATTTGGCAAAAAGGTAGCGCTTGGTTCAGAAAGCGACCTTTTTTTAAATGGTGTAAATCCGTTCAGTAGTTGCGGAGAAATTCAAAAAATAAGAGTCAAAAATCAATTTCCCATAGGAAACTTTAGACACGGCTACAGCCTGAACTGCTGAACGGAATTACACCAAATTTGGCAAAGAGGTAGTTCTTGGTTCAGAAAGAACCCTTTTTGTTAAATGGTGTAAATCCGTTCAGTAGTTGCTGAGAAAATCAAAAGTAAAACCACATATATATCTAGGGCTACGGAGGGTCCGCGCACCCTGAGCGCACCTTCCCGATCACGAGCTGTATGCTAATTGGCTGTCAACACTCCAAACCAGGAAGTGTTGGCAGCCATCTTGTTCCTAGGTAAAACCGAGGCACAAGAAACAAGTGCGCAAAACGCAAAAAGGGGGCAGGGTAGAAACACCCTGACCCCCTAGGCCTGCTTAGGGGGTCCCACAAGGACCCCCAGGGCCCAAAAAAAAATTGTTTTTTATTAAAAAAATCGGTGGGATGCGCGGATCCTGATGAGAAAAAAAAAACGAAGCGCGGGCTCCTGCGCTTCGTTGTTATTTGGCCCCCGGGTGGGCCAAGTCCCGGGGGCATGCGGGGGTTTATGTAAACATTTGCTGGGGGGGCCTCTAAGGCCCCCCCAAGCCCTGGGGACCGCCACCCCCCGGGGCTTTCAATAAAAAATAGTGCGGGAGGGCACTCGGCCCTCCCGCAGCCCCGGGGACCGCCACCCCACGGGGCTTCTTTTTTTTAAAAACAAAATTACCTGTGTGGGGGGGCTCAAGCCCCCCCACATGCCCCGGGGACCGCCACCTCCCCGGGGCACTAATTAAAGAAATGTGGGGGTCTGTTTCGGACCCCCGAAGCCCCGGGGACCACCACCTCCCTAGGGCTTTGTAGATGTTGGGAGGGGGGCCGCGCGGCCCCCCTCCTGGAGCCTGTGGTGGCCCTGGGGACTGCCACCCCCCAGGGCCGGCTCCTGCAGTGTCCTGGGGTATCTACCCCCGGGACACTGCTGTTTGCAATGGCAGGGCGGGAGCCTCGCGGCTCCCGCCCTGTCATTGCAAACTTGCTTTTCTTCATTGAAACGAAAGCAGGGAAACCTGCTCTCGCTTCAATGAAGCAAAGCAGATTGCTTTTCCATAAGGGGAGCTGCATGTCAGCAGCCCCCCTTATGGAAAAGCAATGCCGGCTCCCGCAGGACGCGGGAAGCTGGTGGGACTGTGGAGGGATTGGGGACCCCCCCACGGTCTCCAACGAGTGGACAGGCCCTGGGGGATGGGGTCCCAGGGGCCATTAGTGGCCCGGGAGGGGGGCCACATAGCCCCCCTCCCCAACAATTATTATTATTATTTTTTTTAAATGCGCAAAGGCCGGCCCCGGGGCCAATACAGGCCTTAGGAGGGGGGCCACGCAGCCACCCTCCTCAAAAATTTAAAATAAAAGTGGCCATGCCCCGGGGGATGGGGTCCCCGGGGCCGGAAACGGCCACGGGAGGGGGGTCACGCGGCCCCCTTCCTGTACTGTTCCATTAAAATAGGATCAGGCCCTGGGGGATGGGGTCCCCAGGGAACCAAAAAGTGAAAAGGAAAGGGGGCCACACAGCCCCCCTTCAAAAAGAAAAAAAAAGAAAAAAAAAGCGAACGAGCGTTAGGCCCCGCCCCCTCCCTTAACCACTCTGCAAACGCACCCTGTGGTGCATTTTAAATTGGGGAAAGAATTCCCCTTCAATACTGGGGGTCCCTGGGGGCCAACTAGCCCACCAGGTACCTCCAGTAAGTGCCACAGGGCTGGGTTGCAGAGAGGTGGTCCAGGCCACGCCCCTTTTTACACCTCTATGCAACGCAGCTTTGTGGCGCTTACTGGAGGAACCTGGTGGGTTAGTCGGACCCCAGGGACCCTCAAGATTCAAGGGGACTTAATTCCCCAACTTAAAACGTGCCATGGGCGCGTTTGCACAGTGGTGAAGGGAGGGGGCGGGGCCTGAGGTGGCATGTGTGCAAACAGGCCCCGTGGCGCATTTTAAGATGGGGAATTAATGCCCCTTCAATACTGGGGGTCCCTGGGGGCAAACTAGCCCACCAGGTACCTCCGGTATGCGCCAGGGAGCTGCGTTGCAGAGAGGTGTTCAGAGGCCACGCCCCTTTTTACACCTCTCTGCAATGCAGCTCTGTGGCGCTTACTGGAGGTACCTGGTGGGCTAGTTGGACCCCAGGGACCCTCAGGATTCAAGGGGACTTAATCCCCCAACTTAAATCCGCCACGGGGCGCGTTTGCACAGTGGTGAAGGAGGGGGCTGGGCTAAAGGTGACATGTGTGCAAACAGGCCCTGTGGCGCATTTTAAGTTGGGGAATTAATTCTCCTTCAAACCTGAGGGCCTCTGGGGGCCAACTAGCCCACCAGGTACCTCCAGTATGCGCCAGGGAGCTGCGTTGCAGAGAGGTGTTCAGAGGCCACGCCCCTTTTTACACCTCTCTGCAACGCAGCTCTGTGGCGCTTACTGGAAGTACCTGGTGGGCTAGTTGGACCCCAGGGACCCTCAGGATTCAAGGGGACTTAATCTCCCAACTTAAAACACGCCACGGGGCATGTTTGCACAGAGGTGAAGAGAGGGGGAAGGGCCTGATGTGACAAGTTAGTTTCTTAGTTTTAATCCCCCTGCCCTATTATGTACTAGGGACTTACAGAGGATGTCATGCTAATCACAGGGGTACCCCAACGCATAGTGTTCCCTAGTGTATGTATGTGTTTTCACTCTATTCTAAGTGTCTTTTAGCATAGCACTAGCTCTAGGCCTGGTTAGTCAGAGCCAGTTACCACCAGTACCCATGTGAAAAAGTTGTGACCACAGGATGATTTGGCAACAAGGCCTCTTTCTGCTCCTCTGTTGGTTCTTTCTGCACATGTCTTGCTTCTTTCTGCACTTTTCTTCGTCTTTGTGAACTTCTGTTGCTTCTTTCTGCATTTCTTTTGCTTCTTTCTGTGTGTTTTTTCTTCTTTCTTCACATGTCCTACCTCTGTAGGCATAGTTGGAAACTAGCATTTAAAAACCTTTGAAATTCACAGAAAAACCATAGGTTTTAGGCACGTTATAGTTAGAAATTAGCATTTAAAAACCTTTGAAATTCACTGAAAAAAACCATAGGTTTCAGACACGTTATAGTTAGAAATTAGCATTTAAAAACCTTAGAAATTCACTGAAAAACCATAGGTTTTAGGGAAAGTTATAGTTAGTTGGACATTGCACTCGTACAAAACCCGTGGAAATTCCCCCGTTATAGTTAGTTCAGCTAACTATAACTCGCGCACCCGCAATGCACTGGTGATGACGTCACATATTACATCATTCATGACATGGTCAGTGACATCACTGATTACATCACTGATGACATCTCAAATGACATCACTGATGATATATATATTATCTAATGGCGGTCGCCAGTAGATAGTTATAGTTAGGACCTATTTTCCATAGGAAATCCGCAACATTCTATTCCCAATAACTTTGGCGCCGGTTCACGAATCTTCGCGAAATTTTCAAAACTTATGGCCCGCTCCGGTCTGCTCCTATCTTGAAAGTTTCGGGGTGATTCGTCAAGTGGGGGCCGCGAAAAAAGGGGGGTACCAAAACGTGTTTTCCCCATGCAATTTTCCATAGGAACCTTTAGTCGCAGCTACAGCCCGAATTGCTGAACGGAATTACACCAAATTTGGCAAAAAGGTAGCCCTTGGTTCAGAGTCGTGCCTTTTGGTTAAATGGTATAAATCCGTTCAGTAGTTCCTGAGAAATTTGAAAAAGAAAACAAATATATATATGGGCGGAGCCTAACCACACATGTCATCGTGAGATCTGATTGGCTGTCAGCACTTCATCCTGGAATTGCTGGCAGCCATCTTGGTACCAATATAAATGATAGTACCCCATTGAAATGCATTGTAGTGAATCGAAGATTTTGAGGGTTACCAAAAGGAGAACTATAAAGGGTGATAACTAACCCTGGGCAAAGCACTACGCTACGCTCGCGTAGTTTGCGAAGTTTGCGCTACTTCGCACAACGCGAATTGCACGTAGCACAGTGCAAACACGCGTAGCGTAGCGTAGCGTAGTGCAGCGGTCATTTTTTGCTTGCTCGCGGTCCTCAACGTCAAGTTGGCGACCGCGAGCAAGCAAAATGACATCCCGGCGAGACTTTTTCTCGCTCGCGATCAGCAACATCAAGTTGCCGATCGCGAGCGTGGAAAATAAACCTCCCGGCGAGATTCTCAACGCGGGGAGGTCAGGTTTCTCATTGCGAGTGGTCGCGTATGCTCGCGACCGCTCGCGATGAGAAACTACCAGTCCGCGTTGAGAAAGCTGCCGCTCGAGTAAAAATCTACTCGAGCGGCAGTAAAAGACAGCTCGCACTGTGCAAGATGCCGTTTCAATGATTGCACAGTGCGGACAAGCATCCGGCACTGTGCAATCATTGTGAACAGTGCACTACGCAGTTCGCGTAGTGCTACGCGTAGCTCGCGTAGTGCGAACTGCACTTTGCGTAGCTTCGCGTAGCGCTACTTCGCGAACTACGCCCAGGCTTAGTGATAACAGACTTTAGTTACATTAGAATTCATTTGTTGATGGTACCATACTAATTTAAGGAATTGTGGTGTGTTCTAAGGTGATTTTACCCTGTGAAAAACCTTCTGCTGGGATATCATGAATCACGTTTGAGAGAAAACTATTTTCACATGCTTGTCCCATACAGTTTTGGAAGGTGCTCCAGAAGCAAAAATAAGAGCATATTTTCTGTAAATTCACATTATCTTTCTCAGTCATGTGAGAATGAAGTCTGACATTCTCAGTAAAACATGTACATCCAACAAGGGCAGAGACTATCAGTTGATTCCTTTGTGTTCTACTGCAGCTTCGCAGAGTGCTCTAAAGAACAACTAGAGTGCTAACAGACTTACTTATGACAAATGTATGGCACACCTGAAGCCATCTTGATTGGAATAAACTGGTAACACTTAAAACATTTAATTTAAAAAGGAACAAAATTATGGGGTTCATTTTGTCATAGAAATTATGGTTAGTGCTGTAGAAAGAAAAATTAGGACATGTTTTAAGTGAGATCTCAAATATCGTCCTGTTATATTTCAACAGGAGCAGCCTGTCAGTTGATGCCTTTGTGTTCTACTGCAGCTTCCCAGAGTGTTCTAAAGAACAACTAGAGTGCTAACAGCCTTACTTATGACAAACGTATGGCACACCTGAAGCCATCTTGATTGAAATAAACTGGTAACACTTAAAACATTTAATTTAAAAAGGAACAAAATGATGGGGTTCATTTTGTCATTGGAATTATGGTTAGTGCTGTAGAAAGAAAAATTAGGACATATTTCAAGTGTGATCTCAAATATCTTCCTGTTATATTTCAACAGGAGCAGCCTGTCAGTTGATGCCTTTGTGTTCTACTGCAGCTTCCCAGAGTGTTCTAAAGAACAACTAGAGCGCTAACAGTCTTACTTATGACAAAATTATGGCACACCTGAAGCCATCTTGATTGGAATAAACTGGTAACTCTTAAAACATTTAATTTAAAAAGGAACAAAATGAGGGGTTTATTTTGTCATAGAAATTATGGTTAGTGCTGTAGAAAGAAAAATTAGGACATGTTTTAAGTGAGATCTCAAATATCTTCCTGTTATATTTCAACTGGAGCAGCCTGTCAGTTGATGCCTTTGTGTTCTACTGCAGCTTCCCAGAGTGTTATAAAGAACAACTAGAGTGCTAACAGTCTTACTTATGACAAAAGTATGGCACACCTGAAGCCATCTTGATTGGAATAAACTGGTAACACTTAAAACTTTTAATTTAAAAAGGAACAAAATGAGGGGGTTCATTTTGCCATAGAAATTATGGTTATGCTGCAGAAAGAAAATTTAGGGCATGTTTTAAGTGAGATCTCAAATCCTCTTCTATTTCATTAGAAAATTCTGACATGCAGACTGAAACAATCACTTTCAATACCAGCAGTAGACTTCCAGTTAACTCCCTGGTGAGCAGTAGCTTTACTACAGTGATCTAATGAACAACTAGAGTGCTAACATTCTGAATTTATGGCAAATGTGTGACACATCTGAATGCCTTCTTGATGGAATCAAAGTAAAAACTGAAAGCATTTCCTACTGAGGAGACTGCAGTAAATGACGAAATTAGGAAACTTCATAACAAATAAGTCTCCCTAGATGGCCAGCAGAGAAAAAAGAGCCCAAATGTAGCACAAATATCACCCAGATGTAGCCCACGTATAGCCCAATGACAGAATGTCCCAGAGTGTTCTAAAGAACAACTAGAGCGCTAACAGTCTTACTTATGACAAAAGTATGGCACACCTGAAGCTATCTTCATTGGAATAAAGTGGTAACACATAAAACATTTAATTTAAAAAGGAGCAAAATGAGGGGGTTCATTTTGCCATAGAAATTATGATTAGTGCTGCAGAAAGAAAAATTAGGGCACATTTTGAGGGACTTCTCAAATCCTCTTCTATTTCATTAAAAAATTCTGACATGCAGACTGAAACATGCACCTTCAAAACCAGCAGCAGACTTCCCTGGTGAGCAGTAGCTTTACTACAGTGATCTAATGAGCAACTAGAGTGCTAACATTCTGAATTTATGGCAAATGTGTGACACATCTGAATGCCTTCCTGATGGAATCAAAGTAAAAAACTGAAAGCATTTGCTACTGAGGAGACCGCAGTAAATGAGGAAAATAGGAAACTTCATAACAAATAAATCTCCCAAGATGGCCAGCAGAGACAAAAGAGCCCAAATGTAGCAAAAATATCACCCAGATGTAGCCCACGTATAGCCCAATGACAGAAGTGTGCAAAACACTTTTTATTTTCTGTTTTTTTGCATTTTTATATAGTGCAGACTGGTCAGGTATTGGAGTGCTTTACATGAGCATTGGTTACATCACACAAGGACAAATTCATTTTGGTTGTAGACATGGGGAGATTAAGTGATTTGACCAGAATGACAGAATTTCGAGCTGAAGCAGAAACTTCAACCTGGTTCCCCAGTTGCAAAGTCTGCAGCTCTGGAAGTAACACCACATCCTCTCCCCTAAGTGCAGCATTTAATCAAGTGGTCAACTGGATAAAAAAACAAAGATAACAAATAATTTAAAAGTGCTTTGTCTCTATTTGAAAACTCAGAAAATATGTCCTCATTTTAGTTTTTTAGAGCACTAACCATAATTTCGATGCAAATAAGATCCTCTTATTTCTGTAATTTCTAAAGGAAATGCTCTAGATATTACAGTTTTGATTACATCAAGATGAGCGTCAGGCGTGCCACACTTTTGTAATAAATATAGAATGTTAGCAATCTAGTTGTTCATTAGGATACTGTTGAGAGGCAGAGGCCAGGGGCACGGACTCAGAAAATTGAAGGCAGGTAGGAGGGTGCAGAGGCAACAATTTGACCACACTGGGCAGGCAGGAAGGGCAGTGGCAGCACAACAGACTGTGGAGGGCAGTGGAAAGGGGGCAGGGGCAACCAACCAACAATGCAGGACAGGCAAGAAAGGCTGTGGCAATATAATAGACCATTGTGGGCAGAAGGAAGAGGCAGTGGTAGTACAACCATACATGCCAACAGACCCGATTCAGCCAGGAAACGCCCAATGTTTTTAAGCCCAAAGGGGCTTTATTTGATCTGTCTCCTGTCTACAATCTCCTCTTTTTCAATGTAAGTCAATGGGGAAAATAAATACCCCAGTTTTGTTTTTCAAAATCTCCCTCTTGCCAAGTTCAAAATGTTAGCAAGTATGGTACATTGGATCATGGAAGGCAGGAGGAATTGGGGTAGGGACATGGACTCGGATAACAGAGGACAGGAGGGATATGGACAGGTGCACCAAACTGACCTTACAGGTCAGGCATCAGGGTTTGCAGCAGCATAATACACCACACAGGGCATGCGGGACGGGAGTGCAGCACAACAATCCATGGAAAGCAATATGGAGGGGACAGGACCATGCACATGGACAACTGACAACAGAGGGGAAGAGGCAATGGCAGCTAGCTGACCATAATGGACAGACAGGAGAGAAAGCTGCAGCATAACGGACCATAAAGGGCAGGAGGGAGGGATCAGGGGCATTACAATGGAACAGACAAGCCAGGAGGGAGGGAATAGTGGTCTGCACATGGAAAACAGAGGGCAGGGGGCAAGGGGCAGGGCAGGAGCAGCAAGCTGACCATGGAGGTCAGGCAGGATGGGCACTAGAAGCAAGACACACCATGGAGAGCAACAGTGAGACTATAATGGCATACACACAGACCATGGAGGGAAGGTGGGAGGGGGTCAGGGGCAGCTAGCTGACCATGCAGGGAAGGTGGGAGGGGCCGTGGCAGCACAGAAGAACATGCATGGCAAGCAGGAGGGTTAGTGGCAGCACAATGGCCATGATGGGCAAGAAGGAGGGGGCAGGGGCATGCACAAAGGACCATGGAGGATAGAAGGGAGGGGTAGGAGCTGGGCACAGACAAGAGAGTTCAGGGGAAGGGGCCTCACAACAGACCACGCGGGGCAGGCAGGAGGAGCAGTTGCAGCACAACAGACCAGGGAGGGCAGAAGGGTGTGGCAGTAAAATGGACCATGGAGTACAGGAGGAAGGGGATAGGGGCATGGAACGTGGACAGGCAGAGTGGAGGTGGCAGGGACAGGTTACAGTATTCTGACAATGCTAGGCAGTTGGGAGGGGAGTGGCAGCTCAACAGAACACTCAGAGTAGATAGGAGGAGCAGGTCCATGGAACATGGTGGGCAAAAAGGATGGAGCGTGGGCATGCACACAGACATTGGAGGGCAGGGGGAAGGAGAGTAGGGGCAGCAAGCTAAGCATAGAGGCTAAGCAGGAGGGCAATGATGGGCATAGAATTGGACAATGGAGGGCAGGAGGAGTGGACTGGGACATCATGCTAAATGGAGGGCAGTGGCAGCACATCAGACCATGCATGGCAGGAGGGAGGAGGCTAGTGCATGGATTCAGACAACAGAGGATAGGTGGATGGGGCAGCAAGCTAACTGTTTAGAGAAGGCGGGAAGGCCAGTGGCAGAACAACGGCCACACAGGGCTGTAATGAGGGAGCAGGGGCATGGACTTGGACAATGGATGGCAAGGAGGAGGGAAGGCAGGAGCAGCAAGCTTGGGTGGGGGCAGCACAATGCCAGGCCAGGCCCTGCTTCCAACCCCCACCTCCATTGTGATAGGCATCTTACTTAACGTTAAAAAAACCTAGAAATTCACTGAAAAAAACAAAGATTACAGGGACGTTATAGTTAGACTCAGATTTCACTCGTACAAAACCAGTGAAATTCAGCAGTTATAGTTACCTGCGCTAACTATAACTTACGCCCCCACAATGCACTGCTTATGACCTCAGACATTACATCATTCATGACATGGTCAGTGACATCACTCATGACATCTCAAATGAGCTGTGAATGGAATGGAACTATGATCACTAGAACTTTATTTAGGGATAGTGTGTGTATATTAACATCCTTTTTTTTTCTTTTCTTTCGTGTAAGAACCATTATAATACGCAACGTGCCCAGATCAATATGGCCGATAGCCTTTCACTTTAAAGTAATGTGTAGTCCATTGTTTATGTTGATGTTTGCAATCCTAAGTATGTTTATTATGAACAAGTCACGTTGACGAACATACAGGTACGGCGGTCACTGGGCAAGATATGCTGAAATGACATTGTGTGCATATTAACACTTGTTTTCTTTACTTTATTGTATCAATTCCTGAATTTTCACATCATGACCAGGCCAATATGGCCGCCAGCTTTTTGGATTAAAGTAATATGTAGTCCTTTGTTAATGTTGGCAACTGGAGGCATTTGTACATTTAAATAAGGAAGCTACAATGACGTCTTTTATCGTTATCAAAGTTCGGACGAGCCGAAACGCGTGGATCGCGTCCTTTGCAGATTAAATACTTCCAAACTACAACCTGAGTGCTGATTCCTTCCTTTTAAGAGTGTGAGGAGATTGAATACATATATATAAAATTCACTGAAAAAAACCACAGGTTTCAGGGACGTTATAGTTAGAAATTAGCATTTAAAAAACCTAAGATATTCACTGAAAAAACCACAGGTTTCAGGGACGTTATAGTTAGTCTGACATTTCACTCATACAAAACCAGAGAAATTCAGCCGTTATAGTTAGCTGAGCTAACTATAACTCACGCCCCCGCAATGCACTGCTGATGACGTCACATATTACATCACTCATGACATGGTCAGTGACATCACTGATGACATCACTGATAACATCTCAAATGACATCGCTGATGATATCACTGATGACATCATCCAGTGACTGTGAGTGTTTCTAAAAAGTTTAAGAATGTGATATATATATATATGATGATTCAGTCAGTGTGTGACTGACTGTATAAGTAAGTGATTATACATGTCTGGGTGAATGTATGGGTGAGTGACTAATCTGTGTGAATGTCTGTATCAGTCTGTCAGTTGGTGTGTAAGTGGCTGCATGGGTTGGTGAATAGGTACATGAGTGTCTATATGGGTTATTGATTGGTTGTCTGAGTACTTGTATGGGTGCCTGAGTGTCTGTGTGTTGTGTGACTACCTGCATGGATGTGTGAGTGGGTGATTCACTGGGTGTATGGGTTCATGAGTGCATCTGCGAGGGGCTGTATGGGTGAGTGAGTGTGCATATGGCTGTGTTGGTGAGTGAATGGATGTCTCAGTGGTATATGTGTGAGTAACTGCATATGTGAATGGCAGTATATGTGACTGTTGGAGTATATAAGTGACTGTATGTGAAAGTGAGTGATTGTGAGAGTGGATGTATGGATGAGTGTGTGCTTGTGTCAGTGATTGTATAAGAGAGTAAGTATGTGTTAGTAGCTGTGAATAAGTGAGGGTGTGTGTGTATAACTGTATAGTTGAGTAAATGGCATTGTGATTGACTCTTTGGGTGACTGACTAGGTGTGTGAGTAACTCTATGGGTGAGTGGCGATGTGTGAGTGTCTGTATGGGTATATGAGTGCATATAATAGTGGCTGTATTGATGAGTGACTGCATGTATGAGTGACTGTATGGGTGAGTGAGTGGATGTGTGTGTAGACCTATGAATCAGTGAATGGGTATGTACTACCTGGTATTGGTGTGTCTATGGTTTCGAGAATGGTAGTCTGTATTTTAGAGTGGGTGTATGAAAGGTTATATTAGGGTGTGAGTAGGTGCATTAGAGATTAAGTGGGTGATGCCACCAGTGATGTCATTTGAGATGTCATCAGTGATGTCACTGACCATGTCATGAGTGATGTAATATGTGACGTCATCAGCAGTGCATTGCGGGGGCGTGAGATATATATATATATACTGCTCTTCATCTGAAACTTGGGAACTAGCCCGGGTTGCCTCCTCTTTTCTTCTTTTTTTTTTTTAAATGATTTATGTGGCACACTAAGCCTTAAACGGCATTTATTATATATAGCATGCCCCTTTTATGGCTCAATACATTAAAAATTAAAATATTAAATGAAGACAGCCCATGGTTTAGCTAAATGTTATATGCGACGATGAAGTCGACTCTACCCCATGTTTTGTGCAATAGTTTATTGACATGTTAGGCACAAACTCCCTCTTTAATTTACGGAGCGGCTATCTAATTTTTATTTCCTCCTGTATTTCCGACCTCTTGTACTACTCTGTGGATACTGCTTTCACTATTCTGTGGATGTTGTTCTTCATTTAAAGTGTTTACTTTTTTTACTTTATTTTCCCCCAAATTCGCGGTAGTTTCGACCGCACCTAAACTCACTGATTTTCCACGAGCTGCCCCCTTCATTGGCACGCACCATGTGATACGTGTCACATGGCAATACACCTGCATTATCGGCGCATCGCCTCACGCCGCACACTAGCAGCTGCTCGGAGGGACATTGCATCTACTAGTATACCATACAGTTCCACAGAACCCTTCGTATGCTAAGATTGTTAATCATTTCGAAGAAACCATGGCCTACATATATGTGTAACTATGTAGATATTACGCACATTAAGAACTGCTTCATTCTTTTCTTGGCTGAAACAAAAAAATATCCCGCGGTCAGCATGTGTAGGGGAACAGAAGGCACACCATGCCTGCATCAAAGAAGAAGAAGGCGAAGAAAACACCCACACTTTTTGCCGTAGAACATTATTTTCTTCAGGGGCTTTTAATTATTTTCTATAAAGTTTTGTATTCTAAATTTCTGCCTCCATAGTGAATTGGGAGTAGGGGGTGCAGTTGGTGTTTTACACACAACTCATTCATTTTTTGCAAAATGTACTTGTGTTTCTTCTAGCTTTCGGTTGTTTGTCTTTCTGCCTGTCTTTTTCTTTATTTCTAAGAGTGTTTTTTGTTATTCGCTTCCCACCGGTCTTTCTGTTAACATCTCAGTCTGGTTTCACTCCATTTCCCTTTTATGCTAGTATCAGTCCTTCTGCCATCCACTAGCTGCAAACGTTTTTCAATCTATGTATTTTTCTATTTGCCCTCCCCTCTATCTAGAAGCCTGTCTTCTGCTTTTTAAGTCTTTCAACCGACCTATCTTTCCCCCTTTTATCATCCGCTGCTCATCAGTAGCACTTGTCTTTTTGACATTTTCTATCTGCTTTTCTTGTTTTCTCTCCGTCTGCCCGACTCTCCTATGCTCAAGCTGTGCATGGCTGCCCGAATGTGTGGTTGCCATTTTCTGTCTGAGTTCCCATCCGCTTGTCATTCCATTTGTCTCTTGCCGAATTTCTTTTTTACCCTTTTGTGTCTGTGTGCCGTTTGCCCATTCTCTGTCCTACTGCTTAATGGTTGTTTTACTTTTCAGTCTGTCTTTCGTCATTTTTGTATTCGACTGTCTGCCTGGTGAAACCTATTTTTGGCTTTTTTAACTGCCTGTTTTTTTATATTATTGTATCTGTCCCTTATCCTGCCTTTCTTCATTTTCCCCTCTTGGTTTACTTGAGTGTATCCCTTCTTTAACTGTCTGCCTGCCTTGTTGTCATTCTCTGGTTGCTTTTACTTTTTCCATAGTTAGCTTTTCTCCGCCTTTTATCTGCCTTCCTGTGTCTCTTTGCTGCATGGCACCTGTCCGTCTGAATATTCGTTCATCCTTTTGCCTTTTTTTCTATCTGCCTGCCTCTGCTTTAGCCATAGCTCACTGTAACTGTCTCTTTGTTGTGAGTTAAATTTTTTTATCTGCGTGTTTCCCTTGTTACCTTTGTTTCTGTCTGTCTTTTCTCATTTTCTATCTATCTTAATCTTTTCTGCCTGCCTTTTGTGACGGTTGACCACTCTGTCTCTTTTCCCCTCCTGCGCCTCTGACCATCTTTTCCCATTTTCTATGTGTGTATCTTCTCTGTTTTCTACTTTACTTGCCTTTTTTCGAACACTCCAACTGTCAGCCTCCTCACGCCCCCTTGCCTTTTCTATATGTTCCTGTTTTATTCTCATTATATATATATATTTTTTCTAATTCTCCCGCTTCTTTTGTACCTAACTCTAAACATTTGTGAACTCATGCCATCTTGTCCCCGAGCTCTTTGGTACAATGCATGTAGACAATACCGCAGGACAGGCTTCTGCAATGGTTTACAAAGCTCACGTCATGAGGGAGGCAAGATGGCGTCTGAGTAGCAGCTACCCAATGCCGCTCCGCCAGTCTGACCCCTAAACATAGCAAAACCTCGCTAAAATATAATATTTCAGCAGGCAAGTCTGACCGTATGGGCCGGCATTGTATTTCGGCCGTTATCATCTTCGCGCGGGCAGGAGATCAGAGGGAGCGTCGAGGAGTGAAGAGACGCCCGGCTCCGGTGATACGAACTGTGTGTTGTGCCGCTCCAGCATCTCCCACATCATCGCTTCACATCGCCCTGCGGCTGCCTGCAGGGACGTGGCAGCCTGGTGCAGCTCTATCGGCAATCGGGGGATTCCTGACTGTTCTGCCAGACGCCGTGATCGGAGACAGCAACTGTAACGGACTTCCACGAAAAGTGGTGCTACTTTGTTTCCAGGGCTCCTCAAAGACTAAAGAGAAGCAAGTAAGGATGGCAGGGCGAGGTGGAGGGAAACCCGCTAAAGTTAAAGATAATCAGACAACAGTGCCTGAAATGACTGAAACGGTGCAGCAAACGCATTTAGACCCCCAAACAAGACACCCAGGTACGCGGGGTTAAAAACTGAGAAAACCTGGATAATTTGAGCTCTATTGATAAATCTGAACAGACGACTAAACAGGCAAAAAGGATACAAGCTAAAAGGAACATTAAGTTCACGGATAACGTACAGATTCCTGATTCTCAGCCACTAATATCTAATATGTTTTGCCCAACAGTGGTGGGAAAAATGCATAATGAACCGGCCATGGTGGGGACACCTGAGGGGCAGATCGAACAAATCACTTCTGTACTAGATGGAGAAACCTCACAGGGACCTTTGGCGGTAAACTTAGTAACACCGGCTCTATTAAAACCTATGGAAAACACAGGAGTTATCCCTACCACAGAGGCAGATAGCTGTACAAACTATGAGGAGAGTCAGATTGATCCTCTAAATGTCCTGGTGGCCCTCCTTCAGAAATTGGACACAAGGATATCTGGGACAGAGAACGGGGGTAAAGACTGTACAAATACGGAAACTGTGTCACAGAAGGCTTCAGCTAACCCAACAAATACTGTCACTCAACGGTTGGAAAACCGCCACAGCATTGAAAAATCCCACTCTGTCACAGATGAGTCAGAGAGATATGAGACCGGCAAATCGATATCCAGCGATTGTGAAAGGCAAGACTGGGGAAGTACGAGCTCAATGGGCTCAGAGGACTCAGAGGACTCTCGGGAAGATGCTATACAAAAAAGAAGATGGAAAAGAAAAGGAGAAAAAAACGAATTAGACACAAGAGTGGGGCGACCATTGACCAAGGGAGTAACGCCGAGCTCAGATGGGATTACTCATCCTCACAGTTTGCGACTCCTTCAGATCAAACAGTATTTTCAGGCGGCAATCCTTCAACCATGGAAGATTGGAGAAGAACCCCCAGAGATAAAGATGAGCCTACCCTTGCTGAAGTCCTCCACTCAATCAAAAGTTTTCAGGAGGAGGTTAAGATCGACAACCGAAAAAACCGTCATGCCACTCAGAAATTACAGGGCGTGATAAGGAAAGTTGGTCGAACCTGCGTGGAGATAGCCGATAGAATGTCATCAGTAGAGGTGCGCACCGAAAATCTGGAAAAAGATGTTACATCTCTCCGGGTACAAGTCGCTGAGCATGATGGGATCATAAAGGACTTAATGCTGAAGATCGAGGAGCAGGAGAACAGATCACGACGCAATAATCTTCGCATTTTGGGGGTTCCCGAAGGAGCGGAAGGAAGTGATCCAATGGCTTACATGATTACACTTTTTAAAGGAGCATTTCCAGAGTTGCAAATCTGGGATTGGGATAGAGAGATACAACGCGCTCATCGCTTCCCATTAACTCCTTCCAAACGTCCTCAGTCTCCAGCGCAATATCCGCGCGCAATGATAGTATATTTTGGCAACTTTCTCCTACGTCAGAAGCTTTTTGACTTAGCAAGGCCCACCAGTAAAAGGGAGTTCAATGGTGTTACTTTTTTAGTCAGCCAGATTTTGCCCATGCCACAGTTGAGCGAAGATGGAGGATGAGGCAACTTTTGCCCCCTTTCAACAAATTGGGGCAACAGTATATCTGCAAAACCCAGCACGTCTTAAAATTATCTTTAATGGGACTACACGCAGCTTCATCTCCGAAATCCAGGCCCAGGCTTATCTGCAGGAGATTACAGAGACTAGAAGCGACAGGACCAAGAAGTGATTTATTCAATTTGATGCTTTAACGGATTAAAATACCTAAAAACTTGGGTTATAAATGAGGCAGGGGACAATTAAGCGAGGTCAATGACTATGAATTGATTGGACTGTCATTTTGGGGGTCGGATTGGGGGAGGTGGGCATGGGGCCCTGATTGCCCAGATGTCCTCATCCTGGTTCTTCCAGAACCAGGTAACCTTAGTGGGTGGTGGAGGGAGGCGGGCGGGGTTCACAGGGGATGGGCTAGGGTTAGGGGGAGGGGGCTGGCACTAGGAGGGTCGAGCTTTGTTCGGGGGAACTTTTTCTCTCTTTTCTTGCTTGTTTTATTCTTAATTTTGTTTGTGTGCGTATGTTGCCGCTTTGGGGGGAAGAGTGGGGGAGGTGAGAAGAAAAAAAACAACTTTGTTACTTTAGATGAGTAAATTACGCATAGCAACCATCAATGTGTGTGGCCTTAACGATATTAAGAAACGACGTAATACGGCTGTAGCACTTAGGTTACTTAAGGCAGACATTTTATGTTTACAGGAAACACACATAGAAAGGACACAAATTCACCTGTTAGATTCACTTGGTTTTACTGTAGTTGGGGCTACTACCCAAAATGCTAGGATACGAGGGTGGCAATTTTATCAGCAAAACGGTCACTTCAATTTATACGCACACTAACTGATTCAAATGGAAGGTGGGTTATTACAGTATGTCGAAGGGAAAATGGGAATTTACTTACGATATGCACCATTTATGGCAGCACCGCAGATGATTCAGCAATTTTTGATTTTTGAATAATGAGTTGGCCGAATGGCCACTACCTTTAATCATCTGCGGCGATTTTAATATCAATCTGCCAGCAGACAAGAGTATAACCGGTGATAGAAACTGGATATACAATGGACGAAAACCAAAAGTTTTTAAAGCCCTCAAGGATTTATGTAGGGAGCAAGCACTCACCGATATCTGGCATTCACAACACTCCACGGATTCTGGTTATACCTTCTATTCTTATCCGCACAATAAAATGGTGCGACTAGACTACATCTTTGCATCTCAGTCTATTCTTTTAGAGAGCTTAATAGAAAAATATCCGCGTATAGTGGCAGACCATAATCCCTTAGTTATGGAAATAAGGGGGGTAATGGTGGTCAATAGAGATGTTGCTAACTGGACCTTTGAGCGATCCCTCCTTTTAAATGATGAGTACTGCAAACATATGAAACGCTGGATGGTACAATTTATTAAGGACAATTTAGGTAGTACAGGGATTGAGGTGGTTTGGGATGCACTAAAAGCAGCAATTAGGGGAGAGACACTTAGCTTTTCACTCACTTTAAATAAAGAAAAGCGTCGACAATGGGATAAACTTCAATCTCAACTGGCTGAGGCAGAAGAGAACTTAATTTCTGTTCTTAGGAATGGGGAGGACTCGGCTGATGCGCAAGCAAGAATAATATCAGCAAAATCGGCTGCCATGGGGGTAATTGCTAAAAGAGCAGCAGATAGATTAGAAATTTGGAAGAGGGAGGCATATGAATGTAGTGATCAGGTTGGACATCATCTTGCGATTAGGGCAAGACAGAAAGCCACCAGGAATATCATCACAGCCATTAAAAATGTTGCGCAAGAAGTTGTCTCAGACGTAGAGGGCATTCGCAAGGAGTTCCTTGCTTATTATCAGGATCTATATCACGAGACGACCACCGCCCAGGCAGACGATATTGCTAATTATCTAAATCAAATCCCAGCGGTGCAATTATCGCATGACGACCAGGGTCTACTTGATGAGCCCCCCCAATGGATTGACATACTGCTCTGTATTAACTGTCTTCCTAATAATAAAGCCACTGGGTTGGATAATATTCCAGGGGAATTTTATAAAAGATTCTCCACGGAATTAAAAGAGATTATGTTTCTGCTATTTACTCATGTGTTCAGTAGGGGAAAACCACCAGAGTCATGGTCACAAGCTAAAATCATTATATTCTTGAAAAAGCATAAATCGGCACTGGATCCTGCCTCGTACCGCCCTATAACCCTGACAAATGCGGATAGTAAAATCTACTCGAAAATTCTGGCAGTTCGATTAGCAGGGGTAATACATAAAGTTATATCCCCAAGACAGCACGGATTTATACCGGGACGAGGCACAGTAGATCATGTTAGGAGGATCATTTCCCTGTTTGATGCAGTACATATCTCAGGAGACCCAATGGCACTTATTCTTCTTGATGCTGAGAAGGCTTTTGACAGGGTCTCCTGGCCATTTTTATGGGAGACTCTGTCAAGGGTCGGGATAGGTCATGGATGTATTCAAGCCTTTAAGATGTTGTATTATCAACCTACAGCTAGATTATTTTTAAACGGTGCACTAACCGATAAGTTTAAAATAAAAAGAGGGACTCGCCAGGGATGCCCAAGCTCACCCCTCCTGTTCGCACTGTATATAGACCCTTTTTTACGTTTACTGGAAAGCGACCAGAAAATTAGTCCTATTGTTTCACATGGGTGGGAGACGAAAGTCCTGGCCTATGCCGACGACATCGCCTTGGTGACTGCTAATCCCGAAGAATCTATGGCTGAGGTTGAATTAGAGGCGGCTAGGTTTGGAAGCCTGTCAGGATATTCCCTTAATAGATCCAAAACCCAGATAATTTGTAAAAATGTGGATATGAGTCAAGACATAAGACAGGTAGAAAAAGCTACGTATCTCGGAGTGGAAGTCATGGCAACCGTTGAGAAGATAGTCGAGTGCAATATTGATCCCTTGATTGATAAAATTAAACCAGATTTATTTCGACTACACAAATTGCATCTTACAATAATAGGGAGATGTAACCTAATGAAAATGCTTTTTTTCCCCAAACTTTTATATTTTATGAGAGCTATTCCGTTAGAATTTAGTAATATGTGTTTAAAAAAGATTGAAGATTTGTTCTCACGATTTATATGGGCATATGCAAAATTGAGAAGAGCCTACAAATTTCTGTCTCTACCAAAGGATAAGGGAGGGCTGGCTCTCCCAAATATAAGGCTTTACTATTGGGCAACTACTCTTCTGCATAATCTTACTCTTTTATCAGAAAATGTTACAGATAGTCCTTTGAGAGACATACCTATGCCTATAGAACTTATAATGGGTAAAGATGCATGGGGTTGGATCTGGCGGTTTTTAAACGATTCCCACTACAAGAAGGTACACTTTAAAACATTGGTGCCCGGGTTTAAATGTATGAAGTCAGTTCGTAAAATGCTTGGACTGGGCCGCCTGAATTATTATACACCAATATATAACAATCCAAATCTGCCTGATATTTTTAAAGACGCATTACTAAAAAAGTGGCAAAAGAAGGGTCTGTTGACACTGGGGGATTTATATTCTCTCTCTGACATAGCCTCTTTTGAGAGTCTCAAAGAAAGATTTAAACTGGATTGGAAAGATTTTTATAAATACCTGCAAGTACGTGACTTTTTAAGGAAAAAGTGTGGCGGGCCAGCAGGATTTATTAACAATCCTATTATTGATAATGTAAGGATGAATCATCCATCTATTGGAACGGTGTATAACTCTTTTAATATATTAATGCCGGATGATTTAACATTACGAGCTAGGAAGTGGAAAGAGGAGATTGATATATCACAAGATTTATTTCTTCACTCAGTAGAGTTAGCACAAAATTTGTTAATTCCAGCGCGACTTCAAGCCCAGTACTATAAATCTTGCTTTTCACTGTATTTTACTCCAAAAAAGATTGCAAAATGGGGGACGGGAAGAGGGACCTTTTGCCCACGATGTTTGTTTTTTCAGGCTGATCTTAACCATATGTTTGCCTCTTGTGATGTATTAAGTAAATTAAAATTTGAGATTACGAATTTTTTTAAAGAAATGCTAGGGAGGGATATTTTCCTTTCTCCCTCCCTGATCTGTTTAGGGGTGGATCAGGAAATGCAAGGCAAACCAGGAGAGTATCTGATTTTCATAGCCATGGCAGTTTATCGGCTTTGCCTTGCTTCAGCCTGGCTGGATCCATCTCCCCCCATGTACCATCAATGGTTAACGAGACTGGTGGCAAATTATAACTTTGAAAGAGCCATCTATGGGAAAAGAGGAGTACGGTCCTGTAAGAAGGGATTAAAGATATGGGAACCTCTGACCAAATGGCTTGAGAGATGATTTAGATAATACAATTCTTTGTTTACTTGAATAATTTCTTTCTTTTTTTTTTTTCTCTTCTCTATCTTCTTTTTCTGCATTTTTTTTTTAATCATATAAAGTTGTGCCAACCCCGGGGGTGGGAGGGGCGGGAGTGGGGGGTTAAATGTTTATAAAATGTGTGCATGATGGACAAATGCTGATTTATATTAATTTTTATTTACGTTATTTTCGATAAGTAACTTATCTAATATATATGCAACCTACTTATGAAGCTATAATATATGCATGTTTTGTATTTATAAACTATCCGCAAAGTGAGTGAAAAAATGAAGTGTAACCGGTTCAATATAATCATGCACCAATAAAAAAAAATAAAAAAAACAAAGCTCACGTCATGGGTCAGAGGGACCTGAAGACAGACCAGCATTTCACAGCCCATATGTGCCCACACAGCGTACCTCTCCACTCCCTGCAGCAAGCACGCCAGTGGTGGACCCTAAGATTCTAGAGAAGCAAATGGTACTGTGTGGATCAATATGTCATAAGCCTCTTTTTGCACCTCTGTTGGTTCTTTCTGCACTGCACCCCTTTTGCAAATTTCTGCATCCCTCTTGCCTATTTCTGCACCCCTCTTCCCTTTTTGTCCACCTCTCTTGCTTCTTTATGCACTTCTCTTGCTTCTTGCTTCACTGCTCTTGCTTCTTTCTGCACCTCTCTTGCAAATTTCTGTATCCCTCTTGACTCTTTCTGCACCCCTGCACCCCTGTTCCCTCTTTCTGCACCTTTCTTCCATGCTTCTGCACTTGTCTTGACTCTTTCTGCACCTCTGTTGCTTCTTTCTGCACTTCTCTTGCCTCTTTCTGCACCTCACTTGCCTCTTTCAGCACCTCTGTTGCTTCTTTCTGCACTTCTCTTGCTTCTTTCTGCACCCCTCTTGCCTTTTTCTGTACCCCTCTTGCCTCTTTGTGCACCTCTCCTGCCTCATTCTGCACCTCTCTTGCCTTTTTTTGCAGTTGTCTTGCCTCTTTCTGCACCTCTTTTACTTCGTTCTGTACTTCACTTGCCTCTTTCTGTACCCCTCTTGCCTCTTTCTGCACCTCTGTTGGTCTTTTTGCACTGCTCTTGCTTCTTTCTGCACCTCTGTCCCAAATTTCTGCATCCCTCTTGCCTCTTTCTGCACCCCTCTTCCCTCTTTCTGCATCTCTCTTGCCTCAGTCTGCTCACCTGTTCCCTCTTTCTGCACGCCTTTTGACTATTTCTGCAACTCTCTTGCCTCTTCCTGCAGTTCTCTTGCCTCCTTCTGCACCTCACTTGCCTCTTTCTGCACCTCTGTTGGTTCTTTTGCACTGCTCTTGCTTCTTTCTGCACCTCTCTTGCAAATTTCTGCACCGTCTTGCCTCTTTCTGCACCCCTCTTACCTTTTTCTGCACCTCTCTTGCCTCTATCTGCACCCCTGTTCCCTCTTTCTGTACTTCTTTTGCCTGTTTCTGCAAGTCTCTTTCCTCTTTCTGCAGTTCTCTTGCCTCCTTCTGCACCTCTGTTGCTTCTTTCTGCACTTCTCTTGCCTCTTTTTGCACCCCCGTTGCTTCATTCTGCACTTCTCATGCTTCTTTCTGCACCTATCTTGCTTCTTTCTGCATCCCTGTTGTCTCTTTCTGCACTCGTCTTCCCTCTTTCTGCACCTCACTTGCTTCTTTCTGCACTTTTCTTGCTTCTTTCTACACCTCTGTTGCTTCTTTCAGCAATTCTCTTGCCTCTTTCTGTACCTCTCCTACTTCTTTCTGTACCTCACTTGCTTCTTTCTGCACCCCTCTTGCCTTTTTCTGCACCCCTCTTCCCTCTTTGTGCAATTCTCTTGCCTCTTTCTACACCTCTCTTCCCTCTTTTTGCACCACTCTTGCCTCTTTCTGTACCTCTGTTGCTTCTTTCTGCACTTCTCTTGCCTCTTTCTGCACCATTTGTGCCTCTTTCAGCACCTCTGTTGCTTCTTTCTGCACTTCACTTGCCTCTTTCTGTACCCCTCTTGCCTCTTTCTGCACCTCTGCACCCCTGTTCCCTCTTTCTGCACCTTTCTTCCATGCTTCTGCCCTTGTCTTGACTCTTTCTGCACCTCTGTTGCTTCTTTCTGCACTTCTCTTGCCTCTTTCTGCACCTCACTTGCCTCTTTCAGCACCTCTGTTGCTTCTTTCTGCACTTCTCTTGCTTCTTTCTGCACCCCTCTTGCCTTTTTCTGTACCCCTCTTGCCTCTTTGTGCACCTCTCCTGCCTCATTCTGCACCTCTCTTGCCTTTTTTTGCAGTTGTCTTGCCTCTTTCTGCACCTCTTTTACTTCGTTCTGTACTTCACTTGCCTCTTTCTGTACCCCTCTTGCCTCTTTCTGCACCTCTGTTGGTCTTTCTGCACTGCTCTTGCTTCTTTCTGCACCTCTGTCCCAAATTTCTGCATCCCTCTTGCCTCTTTCTGCACCCCTCTTCCCTCTTTCTGCATCTCTCTTGCCTCAGTCTGCTCACCTGTTCCCTCTTTCTGCACGCCTTTTGCCTATTTCTGCAACTCTCTTGCCTCTTCCTGCAGTTCTCTTGCCTCCTTCTGCACCTCACTTGCCTCTTTCTGCACCTCTGTTGGTTCTTTTGCACTGCTCTTGCTTCTTTCTGCACCTCTCTTGCAAATTTCTGCACCGTCTTGCCTCTTTCTGCACCCCTCTTACCTTTTTCTGCACCTCTCTTGCCTCTATCTGCACCCCTGGTCCCTCTTTCTGTACTTCTTTTGCCTGTTTTTGCACCCCCGTTGCTTCATTCTGCACTTCTCATGCTTCTTTCTGCACCTATCTTGCTTCTTTCTGCATCCCTGTTGTCTCTTTCTGCACTCGTCTTCCCTCTTTCTGCACCTCACTTGCTTCTTTCTGCACTTTTCTTGCTTCTTTCTACACCTCTGTTGCTTCTTTCAGCAATTCTCTTGCCTCTTTCTGTACCTCTCCTACTTCTTTCTGTACCTCACTTGCTTCTTTCTGCACCCCTCTTGCCTTTTTCTGCACCCCTCTTCCCTCTTTGTGCAATTCTCTTGCCTCTTTCTACACCTCTCTTCCCTCTTTTTGCACCACTCTTGCCTCTTTCTGTACCTCTGTTGCTTCTTTCTGCACTTCTCTTGCCTCTTTCTGCACCATTTGTGCCTCTTTCAGCACCTCTGTTGCTTCTTTCTGCACTTCTCTTCCTTCATTCTGCACCCCTCCTGCTTCTTTCTGTACCCCTCTTGCCTCTTTGCGCACCTCTCCTACCCCTTTCTGCACCCCTCTTGCCTCTTTCAGCACCTCTGTTAGTTCTTTCTGCACTGCTCTTGCTTCTTTCTGCACCTCTGTTCCAAATGTATGGATCCCTCTTGCCTCTTTCTGCACCCCTCTTCCCGCACCTCTCTTGCCTCAGTCTGCCCACCTGTTCCCTGTTTCTGTACCCCTTTTGCCTGTTTCTGCAACTCTCTTCCCTCTTTCTGCAGTTCTCTTGTCTCCTTCCGCACCTCTGTTGCCTCTTTCTGCACCTCTCTTGCAAATTTCGGCACCCCTCTTGCATCTTTCTGCACCCCTCTTGCATCTTTCTGCACCCCTCTTGCCTCTTTCAGCACCTCTGTTGGTTCTTTCTGCACTGCTCTTGCTTCTTTCTACACCTCTGTTCCAAATTTCTGGATCCCTCTTGCCTCTTTATGCACCCCTCTTCCCTCTTTCTGCACCTCTCTTGCCTCAGTCTGCCCACCTGTTCCCTGTTTCTGTACCCCTTTTGCCTGTTTCTGCAACTCTCTTCCCTCTTTCTGCAGTTCTCTTGTCTCCTTCCGCACCTCTGTTGCTTCTTTCTGCACCTCTCTTGCAAATTTCGGCACCCCTCTTGCCTCTTTCTGCACCTCTATTGGTTCTTTCTGCACTGCTCTTGCTTCTTTCTGCACCTCTTTTGCCTGTTTCTGTACTTCTCTTGCCTCCTTCTGTACTCAAATGGGAAGTGCAAGCTGTCAAGTTTAAAGGTCTGCGTGCTCTCGTGACCGAGGTATATGTCTACTTATATATGTATTCTTTCATGTGTTATGCATCTGAAGATGGTAGCTTAAAAAGCGGGTAACATCTCCTATAGGTGGTCAAATCTTCTCAGTTCTGCTCTGTCATTCGGTTGCACAGGCAGACATGTCTTATGTTTATATGTGTTATAGAGCCCCTCAAATATACTATTGAAAACCCATGTGCCCTGTATTGTGAGCAGAAAGAAATGCATACACCTTCTTTTACACAAATTTACAGAGTATGCTGTTTGAAACACAGGTATTCAAGTGTTTGTATGTTTATTTTAATTTAACATGTCACTAGGTAAAAGCATAGACACGCATGCATACCTTCACAAACTTGGTCAGACTTACAACAGTGATATGCTTAGGATTGCTGTTTTATATTTGGTAGGCCTAACATTCTGAGTAGTCGATTGATATTGAACCTTCAAGAGAAAAGTGAGGTTTAAGACATCTTCAGAGAAGGATTAGTGATTAGGGTACTTTGTATGAGTCCGTTGTAAGGTACAGTCAAAGTAGGCCTCTTTCTGCACCTCTGTTGGTTCTTTCTGCACATCTCTTGGTTCTTTCTGCACCTTTCTTCCTCAATCTGGACTTCTGTTGCCTCTTTCTGCACTTCTCTTGCTTCTTTCTGAGCCTTTCTTCATCTTTCTGCACATGTCCTACCTATGTAGGCATATTTAGAAATTAGCATTTAAAAAACCTTACAAATTCACTGAAAAAACCAGAGGTTTCATGGACATTATAGTTAGGAATTAGCAGTTAAAAAACCTTTGAAATTCACTGAAAAATACTAGAGGTTTCAGGGACGTTATAGTTAGAAATTAGCATTTAAAAAACCTCAGAAATTCACTGAAAAAACCACAGGTTTCAGGGACGTTATAGTTAGTTGGACATTTCACTTGTACAAAACCAGAGAAATTTGTCCGTTATAGTTAGTTGAGCTAACTATAACTTGCGCCTCTGCAATGCACTGCTGATGACATCACATATTACATCACTCATGACATGGTCAGTGACATCACTGATGACATCACTGATGACATCACTGATGACATCTCAAATGACATCACTGATGACATCACTGATGACATCATCCACGTGATCATCTGATGCACCTCCTCACACCCTAATATAACCTTTGATACACCCCCTCTAAAATACAGACTACCATTCTCGAACCCATAGACACTCCAACACCAATAACTACATACCCTCTCACTGATTCTTAGGTCTACACAACCATCCACTCACTCACCCATACAGTCACTCATACTTTCGGTCACTCATCAGTACAGGACTATCACATGCACTCATACACCTATATAGACACTCACACACTGCCACTCATCCATAGAGTTACTCACACACCTAGTCAGTCATGCAAAGAATCAATCATACTCCCATTTACTCACCTATACAGTTATACACACACCACCTCACTTATTCATACAGATACTAACACAAACTTACTCTCTTCTACAATCACTGACACAAGCACACACTCATCCATACAGCCACTCTCACAATCACTCACTCTCACATATAGTCATTTATATAGTCCAACACTCACATATACTGCCTTTGACATATGTAGTTACTCACACATGTAACACTGAGACATCCATTCACTCGCCAACACACCCATACACACACTCACCCACCCATACAGCCCTTCACAGATGCACTCTTGAACATGTACACCCAGTGAATCACCCACTCACACAGCTATGCACAGAGTTACCCACCCCCCACCCACCCACACAGACACTCAGGCACCCATACAGATACTCAGACAACCAATCAATACCCATATAGACACTCATGTAGCTACTCACCAACCCATGCAGCGGCTTACACACCAACTGACAGACTGATACAGACATTCACACAGTTTACTCACTAACCCAAGCATTTAGTAAGACACGTTTAATTACTCACTTATACAGTCAGTCACGCACCTACTAAATCATCCATTCAGACACTCATACACCCACTCATTCTTCAATACACCTTGGCATATATATATATATAAAAAACATATTTAAACTTTACAGAAACACAGAGTAACTGGATGATGTCATCAGTGATGTCATTTGAGATGTCATCAGTGATGTCATCAGTGATGTCACTGACCATGTCATGAGTTATGTAATATGTGACGTCATCAGCAGTGCATTGCGGAGGCGCGAGTTATAGTTAGCTCAACTAACTATAACGGCCGAATTTCCTGGTTTTGTATGAGTGAAATGTCCAACTAACTATAACGTCCCTGAAACCTGTGGTTTTTTCAGTGAATTTATATATATATATATTTATATATATTTATATATATAGCTGTGAACAAGGCAGGGGATCCTGCCGAAACGCGTCATAGCCCGATAAAAAAATGGAATAAATATTGTGGACTTAATTTTGCTGGTGTCATCGTGTCTCTATTCGGTGCGACGCAAGGAGGTGCCGATTTGTGTGGATATATATATATATATATATATATATATATATATATATATATATATATATATATATATTATCTACTGGCGGTCGCCAGTAGATAGTTATAGTTAGGACCTATTTTCCATAGGAAATCCACGACATTCTATTTGAAATAACTCTTGCGCCGGTTGACGAATCTTCACGAAAGCTTCCAACTTGTTGGGGCGCTCCGCTCCGCTCCTACCCTGAAAGTCTCGGGTTGATTCATCAAGCGGGGGCTGAGAAAAAAGGGGGGTCCCAAAATGAGTTTTCCCCATTCATTTTTCCTTAGGATCCTTTCATCGCAGCTACAGCCCGAACTGCTGAACGGAATTACACCAAATTTGGCAAAGAGGTAGCCCTTGGTTCAGTGTCGTGCCTTTTGCTTAAATGGTGTAAATCCGTTCAGTAGTTCCTGAGAAAATCAAAAGTAAAGTCACATATATATCTATGGCAGAGTAGGGTCCGCGTATCCTGAGCGCACCCTGCGCGCACCGTCCTGATCACGAGCTGCATGCTAATTGGCTGTCAAGTGGCTGTCAACACTCCAAATCAGGAAGTGTTGGCAGCCATTTTGTCCCTCGGTAGAACCGAGGGACAGAAATAAGTGTGCAAAGCGCAAAAAGGGGGTAGGGTAGAAACACCCTGACCCCCTAGGTCTGCTCAGGGGGTCCCACAAGGACCCCCTGGGCAGAAAAAAGCATTTTTTTTTTTTAAATCGGCGGGATGCGCTTAGGGTGCGCGGATCCCGCCGATTAAAAAAAAACTATGAACGCGCTTCGATGCTGTTTTGCCCCCGGGTGGCCCAAGTCCCGGGGGCATGCGGGGGGTGGGTTTATATTTTATGTGGGGGGCCTCTAAGGCCCCCCAAGCCCCGGGGACCACCACCCCCTGGGGCTTTAAATGCAAAATGGTGCAGGAGGGCTCTCCGCCCTCCCGCAGCCCCGGGGTCTGCCACTCCCTGGGGCTTCTGTTTTTTAAATATTACTTAACCTGTGTGGGGGGGCTTGACACCCCCCACACGCCCCGGGGACCGCCACCTCCCCGGGGCACTAATAAAAGAAATGTAGGGGTCCGTTTCGGACCCCCGACCCCCGGGGACCACCACCTCCCCGGGGTTTGTACATGTTGGGAGGGGGGCCGCGCGGCCCCCCTCCTGGAGCCCTTGATGGCCCTGGGGACCACCACCCCCCAGGGCTGGCTCCTGCAGTGTCTCGGGGTGGCTACCCCGAGTCACTGTGGTTTGTTATGGCAGGACGGGAGCCTCGGGGCTCCCGCCCTGTCATAGCAAACTTGGTTTGGATTTTGAAAGTGAGAGCAGGAAACCTGCTCTCTTTCAAAATCCAAACCAGAATGCTTTTCCACACGGGGACCTGCATGTTAGCAGTTCCCCATGTGGAAAAGCAATGCCGGCTCCCAAAGGACGCTGGGAGCCGGCTGGGACTGTGGGGGCATTGGGGCTCCCCCCACGTCCCCAACATTGTATATAGGCCCCGGGGGATGGGGTCCCCGGGGAGAATAAAAATTAGTGCAAGGTGCTAATTTTTTTTTACGGCAAAATTAGGAGTCGCGCATCCAGCGCGGCGCTCAGAGCGGCCCCTGGTGTGCATGCGTTGGATGCGCGACCCCTAACGCATTTGGTACACGATTCCAACGCGTTGGGTGCGCGAATCCCTGCAAAACAAAGGTAATCATTTTTTAGATATAAATGAAGTTTAGGTGTTTAGGTCTTGGGTGGCTCTAAAAAGAGCTGTTCTGTTTTTTGGGATATTTTGGTACCTACAAGTAAGTACCGATGCAGAGTCTAAAGTTGTTGAGGAAGACTCTGTTACCCTCATCTGTAAAATGAACACCATCTCTCCTATAGATGCCGTCCATATTAAAACGCAGATTGTTGTTGTAAATAGACCCCATTCTATACTCTCTGAGATAAGCAGAAACAGCTTTATTGACATGTTTCCTAGCTTTCTCAATCTGTGGACAAAATTGATTGGACCAGTTCCATTTCTGTCTTTGACATATATTAGAATAGACAAAGGCAGTTTGGGGAAAAAGTGACATCAATTCTCCAAAGGTGTCCTTCATAAGCATTTCCAGACCTACCCCAGTCAAAGTGCCTAGGTCATTGCCACCACAGTGCACAATTATGAGGTCAGGGTGTTGGAGATGCAAGAAGCATTTAACCAATGGCATCAATTGGTGCCACTTTAATCCTCTCTGTCCAATCCATTTAATGTCTACATTTGGCAAACCTAGGTGTTTGTCAATGCCACTGTTTTCTGCATACCTTTGGCTCCAGAAAATATAGCTGTGTCCCACAATCCACACTCTAAGCATCTTGAAAGGAGGTCTGGATGCACTCAGAAGGTGTCTGTATGTGAAATGGCAGTTTCACTACTAAAGTTTTTCTAAAATGGTGGATAAGATGCAGTTTAAAAAAAAAAAAAATGATTGGCTGTTTGAGTACATTATAGTTTGAAAAGTAGGGTGCATGTTTCTGTGTTTCAAGAGCACGTTTCTTATTGGTTAATGAACACTGTTTGAAAGGAACATTAGATAGGATAAGCTGATATTTTGAAAAGTCAAGCGCACTTGCTGTTTGGACTAGCAACATTGTGTGCTGAACTTGTGACCTGTGATTTCAGTTGAGTGTTCCATGAACTGTTACTATGGTAACATGCAGGAAGCAGATTGGGGGTAGGGTTGAAAGTTATATCAATTGGAAAGGGTTGAAATGTGTAACCAATAGAAATGTGTGTTAGCTTTTGAATTAATGTGGGAAGCAATGTGATTTGATATTTACATGTATATGTGTGCAGAAAGAGAGGGAAAGTTTGCCATTTTTTGGTTTTGCTAAGAGCAGTGCAGTACAGACATTTTGTATAAGAAAATCTGGTGTGTGACTGACATACTTCTTAATCAACAAATCAATTTGAAAGGTGAGTTATTAATTTGTGAGGGGTTGTATGTTGTGCCTTTGTTTTTAATAAGACTAATGTGTTTTTCTTGCTAAAGTCCAGGGAGTAGTGTTGCTTGTCTAGAATCACTTTGTAAGTCTGTCTGCATTTGGGCAACCATTGTGAGAGAAGCATTTGGGTACTTCATGTTTTTGCAGACAAATAACCGCTTTGAAACCGGTTATGTTGTCAAGTTTTAGTAGTATTAAAGCCAGTCAGTGCTTATGCATTACCAAAATAAGTCAGGCTTTCACACTAGAGTGTTGTTCTGAAATACGTAGAATGTGTGCAGTCATGTTTGCCCTTCCAGAGTAGTGAATCTTTTTTGGTAAAGTCCAAGTAATAGTGTTGCTTGTCTACAATCACACTATGAGTCTGTGTGCATTTTGGAAATCATTGTGAGAGAAGCATTTGGGAACTTCATGTCTTTGCAAACAGATAACTGCTTTAAAACCTGTCATGTTGTCAAGTTTTCGTAGTATTAAAAGCCAGTCATTGCTTATTCATTCGCAGAATGACACAGACATTCACAGTAGACTGCAGTAGTGAATTATGTAAAATGTGTGCAGTCACCTTAACCTTCCAGACTAGTGAATGTGTCTTGGTAAAGTCCAAGGAACTGTGTTGCTTGTCTAGAATCACACTGTGAGTCTGTGTGCATTTGGGTAACCATTGTGAGAGAAGCATTTGGGTACTTCATGTCTTTGCAGACAGATAACAGCTTTAAAACCTGTCATGTTGTCAAGTTTTCGTAGTATTAGAAGCCAGTCATTGCTTATGCATTCACAGAATGAGACAGGCATTCACAGTAGACTGCAGTAGTGAATTATGTAAAATGTGTGCAGTCACCTTATCCCTTCCTGACTGATGATTGTGTATCGGTAAAGTCCAAGGAACAGTGTTGCTTATCTAGAATCACACTGTGAGTCTGTGTGCATTTGGGCAACCATTGTGAGAGAAGCATTTGGGTACTTCATGTCTTTGCAGATAGATAACCGCTTTAAAACCTGTCATGTTGTCGAGTTTTCGTAGTAATAGAAGCCAGTCATTGCTTGTGCATTCGCAGAATGAGACAGTCATTCACAGTAGACTGCAGTACTGAATGATGTAAATTGTCTGCAGTCACCTTACCCCTTCCAGACTAGTGAAAGTGTCTTGGTAAAGTCCAAGGAACAGTGTTGCTTGTCTAGAATCACACTGTGAGTCTGTGTGCATTTGGGCAACCATTGTGAGAGAAGCATTTGGGTACTTCATGTCTTTGCAGACAGATAACCGCTTTAAAACCTGTCATGTTGTCAAGTTTTCGTAGTAATAGAAGCCAGTCATTGCTTTTGCATTCGCAGAATGAGACAGTCATTCACAGTAGACTGCAGTTCTGAATGATGTAAAATGTCTGCAGTCACCTTACCCCTTCCAGACTAATGAGTGTCTTGGTAAAGTCCAAGGAACCATGTTGCTTGTCTAGAATCACACTGTGAGTCTGTGTGCATTTGGGCAACCATTGTGAGATAAGCATTTGGGTACTTCATGTCTTTGCAGACAGATAACCGCTTTAAAACCTGTTATGTTGTCAAGTTTTCGTAGTAATAGATGCTCCAGCAATCACCCTGTCACTCCCCATGCACTCCTCCAGTCAGCAATCCAGTACCATGTACTAATGCAAACACTGCGTCAAAACCCAACCGCTTATAAATTCACCCAGGCATTCTCCTTGCAGTACTCTAATCATTTAATCAGTACACAAGTACTCACGCAGTGACCCAGGCCTTAACACATGCACTGCTACAAACCGCTGTCCACTACGCATGCAGTCCTCTAACCACCTACACACTTGTCTTTCACACCTTCATTGCCCCAGGCAGAATCCATACACTCCAATAAACACCTTGTTACTTCCCATGCACTTCTCCAGTCAGCCATCCAGCACATAAACTAATCCAAACACTGCGCCATCACTCAAACACTTATGAATTCAGCCAGGCACTCACCTTGCAGTACTCTAATCATTCAGTCAGTACCCAAGTACTCATGCCGTGACCCAGGCCTTAGCACATAGATTGCTTCAAACACCTATCCACTACGCATGTAGTCCTGTAACTACCTACACACTTGTGTTTCACACCTTCAATTCCCCAGTCAGTATCTATACACTCTAGCAATCTCCTCTAGTGACCCATTCAGCTCTATGTACTAATCCGTTCGCTGCGCCAAAACCCAATCACTTATAAATTCACCTAGGCACTCTCCTTACAGTATTGTTTAAATTCAGTTAGTATCCAAATAGTCATTCAGTGATATAGAGCCTTCCCACATACAGTGTTTCAAACTCCTATCCACTATGCATGTCGTCCTCTAACCATCTACGCACTTGTGTTTGTGGCCTTTAATTCCCCAGGTAGTCTCCTTACACTCCAGGAAACACCCTGTCACTACCCTTGCAATCCTGTATTGACCCATTCAGTACCATGTACTAATGCATTCACTCTGCCAAAACCCAACCGCTTATAAATTCACCCAGGCATTCTCCTTGCAGTACTCTAATCATTTAATCAGTACACAAGTACTCATGCAGTGACCCAGGCCTTAACACATGCACTGCTACAAACCGCTGTCCACTACGCATGCAGTCCTCTAACCACCTACACAGTTATCTTTCACACCTTCAATTACCAAGGCAGTAACTATACACTCCAGCAATCACCCTGTCACTCCCCATGCACTCCTCTACTCAGCCATCCAGCACCATATACTAATCCAAATACTACGCCAAAACCCAAACACTTATAAATTCACCTAGGTACTTTCCTTGCAGTACTCTAATCATTCAGTCAGTACCCAAGTACTCATGCAATGACCCAGGCCTTAACACATGCACTACTACAAACCCCTGTCCACTATGCATGCAGTCCTCTAACCACCTACACACTTGTCTTGCACACCTTCAATTACCCAGGCAGTACCTATACACTCCAGCAATCACCCTGTCACTTCCCATGCACTGCTCCAGTCAGCCATCCAGCACCATGGACTAATGCAATTACTGCACCAAAACCCAAACTCTTATAAATTCACCAAGGCACTCTCCTTGCAGTACTCTAATCATTCAGTCAGTACCCAAGTACTTATGCAGTGACCCAGGCCTTAACACATGGACTGCTACAAACCCCTATCCAGTACGCATGCAGTCCTCTTACCACCTACACACTTGTCTTTCACACCTTCAATTACCCAGGCAGTACCTATACACTCCAGCAATCACCCTGTCACTCCCCATGCACTCCTCCAGTCAGCCATCCAGCACCATGTACTAATTCTTTCACTGCGCCAAAACTGAACCACTTATAAATTCACTCTGGCACTCTCCTTGTACTATTCTAATGATTGTTTTGCTACCCAACTACTTATACAGTGAGCTAGGCCTTAACATGTGTAATGTGTTTGTATAGTAATAGAAAGGTATAATTTATAAGTTTATAAAAATTAATTTATTTATAATTATTTTTTACAGATATTGTTTATCATAATTAATATAAAGTTATCATGCCTGAAAAATCAAGAAAGAGAAACCGACAGCTAAAGGACAATTATTTGACAAAAACTGCAGAACAAGTATTGGACGACTGAACATCATCTGGGTAAAAAGAAAAAGTCTTCCGGTAAGACAACAAAAGAATTCCTTAAAAAAATTCAAAGCCTAGAAATATTGTACAGATTGTACAAAGTACAAAGAATGCTTCTACTAGTAAAAAGAATATGAGTAAAAAGAAAGGAGAAAATGGAAAATTACATTTAAACGATACAAAGAATGGTAAAAGAAGGCAAAATCAGTTTAAAGAAATCAGGACAAAGCTTTTTTTATAATAGAGTTGTTTTTAACTTGCTTAAAGATGTAAAAAAATATAAAAAAAGAGCACTATTTTATAAAAAGAAGAAGCATATTGAATCCATTGTTCAAAAAGCTTTGGAATTAAAAGGAAATTATTTATTTTAGTTTTAAACAGAATTCGATCACTACATAAACCAATCCATTTTTTGAAGGCCAAAAGTAAGAAGAAAAAAGTAATTAACAGAACACATTTTTGTAATTTTTTTTTGGTGAATGGAAACATAGTTCAAGTTCAGAGCCGTTCTTTAATGAAGAGAGTTATTTTCAGACCAATAATTTATTGCATGCAGTTGATACCAGTGGTCGTGCTTATGAGGTTAAAAATGGATGTGGAATTGATAAGGAGAAGATGGTTCCTAGAAATGTAGAAGAAGTGATAGCTGATGAAGCTCTAGGGAGACGTCCTAAAGCCCCAGTGTACACTTGGAATTGCAGTAGTATTTGTAGTGTACGACAGGAATCTATTGATATTTTACGCAATTTCTTACGAGAGTATACTAAAAAAAAGTGTTAAACAGAAGATTAAGATGTTACAAGGACTAGACCCTTGCAGAGTGAGAAAAAATACTGGTTTGAAAGGTCATTCTCTGGCTTGTCTTTCTAGAAAAGTATGTCAAAGTGTTTTTCATCATTTTAGGATGTTAGCAGTACATCATTCTCAAATGCGGAAGTTAGTTAGGAGATTGTATTATGCAAAAAGTCCAGCACTAAAATTAAATGAGTTGAACAGTGCTCTTTTGCGTGGGTCAGTATCAGATGTGAAGAAGGTTTGTGATGAAATTGAGTTTTGTTACTTTGGTCCGGAAGAAGAGAGTGCAGAAACTAACACATTAATAGAAGAAAATGTTGAAGAGAATGTGCAACATACTACTCCCCAAAAATTTGAAGAACAAATTACAAAGTTTAAGGTGATTTCAGGTGAAAGGCCAAATTATTCTTGTATTTGTTGCCAGCGAACTCACTATAGAAATCAGACTAGGAGTGTTGATCTGTATTTTAAAAGTGAAAAACAAAATAATGATGAGTGGAAGAATTTTGCAACTTATTTGTGGGTAGAGAATTGTTTTGATTTGGGTACTGATCAACGTATTTGTAAATATTGATATAACAAATTGGATGAAAATAAAATGCCTGCTAGAGCTGTTCATAATGATCTAGAGTTGATAACTATTCCTCCGGAACTAATAGATTTAAACACGTATGAGTCTATTCTGATTCAATGTGTACACCCATTTCAGGCTATTGTTCGTATGGAGCCAAAAACAGGTAAATTGCCTCCGACTGATTTACAGAGAGGATTAAAAGGAAGAGTTGTATATTTACCACTGGATTTAAAGAAAAATATTGACACTATTGGTGTAGAGAATGTAGAAAGTGAACCATTAGTTATTCTAGTTAATGGTGTTCCTACTAAGAGTAAGAAAATCTGGCAAGAATTAGTGGATGTTAGAAAAGTGCAAAAGGCAACATTATATCTAATAAAAAACAATGAGTACTATAAAATGTGTATGTGGAAGAAGAAGAAATACTTTTAGAAGATGACACTGAAACGTCAAGTGGTCAAATTGAAAAAGTGGACATGTCGAAAAATGAAGAAATCTATGAACATTATAGTGTACATCCACTTCATTCGAAAGAAGTGATGGGGAATACTATTGAGTTATTCCAAATGAAGGAAGCAAAGGGTACTCCCATCAGTGTATGGGAGAAAAGTTTGGAAGCTCGTTGTTTTCCGCAGCTTTTTCCAACTGGAAAAGGTGGACGATATGATGAACGACCTGTGCAGATTCCTGCATCTGAATATCGGACAACAAGATTGTATGCAGAAGATCCAAGGTTTCGACAATGTATCCCATATATATATTTCATCTTTTGTTTGAGAGTGACTTATCTGGACTTTCATATGCAGTCAACCACATTTTGAAAACAGGAGTACATTTTCAAAATGTTTCTGGAAAGCAATTTATGGATAAAGTACATCAGAGAGACGATCATCTAGAATCTCAGCTAATTAATTTGATGGCATGTCAGCGTGGTACTAATGAGTATTGGTACCGTCGTCATGGAGAACTTAAATGCATGCTAAGGAACTTAGGAACTCCTACGTGGTTTGTTACCCTAAGCTGTGCTGAATACGCTTGGGATGATTTACTTGAATTTCTTCGAGAGGCAAATTCAAATGTAAAAAATATTGAATACAAGACACCTGGAGAATTGTGCTCTTTGGATCCTGTTAATGTGTGCAGGTATTTTAATCATAGATTTGAAGCTATGATGTCTTTTATCTGCAATAAAAAGAATCCTCCTCTTGGAGAAGTTCTGGATTTTTTGGGAGAAAGGAGTATCAAGCTAGAGGTGCTCCTCATATACATATGCTGATATGGATCAAAGATGCCCCTAAATTCGGAACTGATTCTGATGATACTGTTTTGTCTTTTATTGAAGAATATGCCACATGTGCTATACCCAAAAGAACAGAAGGAAACAACTTAAGACAACAAGGTTTACGATTCCAAAGCCATCGATGCGGAAAATACTGTCGACGAAAGTACAAGTCTAAGGAAAAGTTTTATACCAAATGTCGTTTTGGATTTCCACGCCCTGTAATATCCAAAGGAAGAGTAAACAGTTTTATGTCAGCTATGAGACATACCATCACTAGAAAGTCTCCAAAAATACATACAATTTGAGAAGAAGTGAAGAATCAAAATATATAAATGATTATAATCCTGTTATTCTCTCAATGTGGAATGCTAATATGGATATTCAGTATGTTGCGGATAATTCCATTGCTGTTGCTCGGTATGTAACGTTCTACATTACAAAATCAGAAAAGACAGAATTGAAAGAAATGTGGGAAGAGATTTCTCACGAGAAGAGTCTAAGTAAGAAATTATACAGTTTCAGTTTGAAGATGTTATCCCATCGAGAAATTGGAGCGTATGAATGGTCAGATCGGTTATCATCTGCAAGTTTATACTCAAAATCTAGAAGAATCATTTGGGTGAGTCTAGGTCTTGCTGCAACGCGAAATCGAGTACTTAAATCTGTTCAAGAAATTGAATATTTAGCAGAAAAAGAGCCGGAAAGTACAGATATTGTGAAAACAAATATGTTGGATACATATTATCCAAATAGAAGTCATCATCTTGAGAACATATGTCACTATGAAGTGCTGCAAAACTACACTTTTAAACGGAATACTACAGAAAACATCACTGATGGAAAATATGCAGTGATTGGTTCAGAAGGATGTTTGGTGAAACAAAGGAAAGGAAATTTGATTAATCACAGAAAACTGAGGGGCCGATTCCGATCTCGGCCGGTAGGGCTTCGAATCGGATTCGGCTTTACCGGATCCGATTCGGAGCCCTATTTCCTGACCGAATCGTACGTGCGTCCGGGCGAGCGAGTACGATGCGTGCGCTCGCGAAATCTCCGACCGACTCGTACGCAGGACCCGACCGCTCCGACCGACTCGCACGGGGACGACTCGCACCGCGCTATGGAGACGTTCCCCGGCCGAGTAAGTACGATGCGCATCGCGACCACTCCGACCGACTCGCGCAGACCGGCTCCAAGGAGCTGTCGGAGCCGCACTTTGGGGGTCCGTGTCGGACCCCCCTGGAAGTGTAGACACGCGAGTCGCACACAGGGGGGACACATGGGTCCCCCCTACACGTGCATGTACGGCGCGACCCGCATCGACGCGAACACGCTGTAGGGGGCGCCCTTGTTCGCGTCGTGCCCATTGAGTCAATGGGAGCCCGTGTACGCGTCGTACGACTGGCTCCCATTGACTTCAATGGGAGTCCGACCGAATCGAGTCCGATGTCATACGTGCGCATCGTACTCGTTCGGTCGGACTGCTAGAGTCCGATTCGGTCGGAAATCTCTCCGGGTCCGGCTCGGTCGGAGAGATTTCCGGCCCGAATCGGAATCGGCCCCTAAGTTGTGACACTGCTGATAAAAGAGAATTTTACTATTTTGCACTTTTACACCTGTTTAAACCGTGGCGTTCAGAATTGGAATTACTTGGAGATTTTCTGAGCTATGAAGATTCCTTCAATGCTTGTAAAGATACCATAGAATGTAGTGCTTTTGCAAATTATGTGAGAATGTTGAACGATGAAATTGATCAAGAAGCTACTATTGCAGTTGAGATTGCTAGAGACAGTTCTCAAGACAGTCAAAGTTCTCCACCAATGAGTCAGGATCCACTTGGACAACCAATTGTTGAAAATGAAGCAGCAATCGCAATGAATGAGGTGGAAACAGCAATGCATCAAGCTCAAGAAGATATTATGGACTTAGGAATCTTGGAAGAACAACTAAATGTTGAACAGAACGAAATATATCAGCAAGTGAGACAACAGATTGACCATGGATTTCTTCATGAAACGAAAGACTGCACATGCACATCATTTCAACCTATCCGAATGTATGTCAGTGGTCAAGCTGGAACTGGGAAACGTTTCTTAATTAAAGTATTGACCAGTTATCTGCAGAAAACAACTAATTCACATTTGGCTTGTGCTGTAACTGCTCCAACAGGGTTGGCAGCACACAACATTAAAGGAATCACATTACATTGTTTACTAATGCTAAACAAATTGGAATATCACAAGCTATCTGGTGAAGCTTGTTATGAAGTTTCAAGAGTGCTGAGGAAAATGAAACTTCTAATTATTGATGAGGTGAGCATGGTCTCGAACTTAATGCTTGCTTTTGTGCATTTAAGAATGCAGCAAATTCTTAAAACAGAATATGATCTCTTATTTGGAGGAAAACATGTCATAGTTTTTGGAGATCTTCTGCAACTTACTCCTGTAAAAGGACAACCAGTATTTAAAACACTTGTGCATGAAGACACCAGAAAGTCTTTGGGAAGTGTTGGCAACGTTAATATTTGGTCATATTTTGAATACAAAGAACTTATTACAAATATGCGACAGGCAAATGATGTTGATTATGGATCTATTCTTGAAGATATAAGAATTGGAGTTCTGACAGAACAAGGCAAACAAGCTTTGCTAAGTCGACCACTTATGAATTTGTTTCCAAATGAAAATATAGTTCCAGAAAAAATATATATGAAAATTGCTGAAAGTAAATCTATAATTTGTTTAATGCCAACACTGCGCGAGTGTTCTACAATCAATGAACAACTTTCGAAGCTAGAAAATGAAGAAATAATACAAATGGAAGCCATTGATAAAATAGAGCATGAAGGAATCACTATTATTTTGACAGAAAAATTGAAAACAAAACTGGATTCTTTAGAAAAATCGATATCTAAAACTGCTGGTTTAGAAAAGAATTTATATCTATGTGTAAACTGTCGAGTAATTTTACGGCGTAATTTGGATGTGGAAAAAGGTTTAGTTAATGGAGCTATGGGGAAAGTTGTGAATTTTGTAAATTTTGAAAAACGAGATGGAATTGAATTTTTAAAAATTAAATTTGATCATATTGAAGAAGTAAAACAAATTGGTCGTTGTTCTGTTCGTTTTTTGCTTGTTAAAGATTTGTATGTCCGTAGGAAACAATTTCCACTTTCTCTGGCATATGCAGTGACTATTCATAAATCTCAAGGATTAAGTGTAGACAGTGCTTTAGTGAACATTGAAAGTAGCGTGTTTAAAGAGGGTATGGCATATGCTGCTTTATCCTGAGTCAGAACTTTATCTGGATTGTTTTTGATTGATTTTGATGAGTCAAAGATTACTGCAGATGCAAACTGTGTAAAAGAGTATAATAGGTTAAGAAGAGCGTATGCTCCCAATTTAGGTGAATATCCTGTATTTGAAAAGCGTGTAGTAGGTCGAAAAAGAAGATATGAGAATATCTGTAGTAAAGTGATAGAGAAGGAAAAAAAACAAGATAATGTTGTGCTTGCAAGGAAAAAGAAAAAGGACCCTGTTCAAGATATTGTTGGTTATCAGTTTGAAAATAGTTCAGGTATCAACTGCTATGCTAATGTAGTAGTCAATGTTGTTTTTTTCTTGAAAGTTTGCTGCAGCAAATTATGGAGAGTCGGGAAAAAGATTTTGTTCCTTGTTGCATTCTGTTTATGAAAAATTGAGAACTGATAACAGTAAAACGCAAAGCGTTTCTGATATTCGTAAACTTTTGGATATATGTTCTGATTCTACACAATTTACGGAAAATATCCAACAAGATGCTCAGGAATTTCTAATGTATATGCTTACCGTATTGGAAAATGAAGGCATAGAAATAGAAAATCTTTTTGGCCTTTGTTATAAATGGGAACATCAATGTCAAAATTGTTTGTTTACATGTAGCACTAACATAGACACTGAAAGATTTATATATTTGACATTACCAGACTGTAAATCAGTGTCTTTCAACGAACTAGTTAAAGCAGCAAATCAAAACATGGAGTGTAGCCAATGCAAATCAGAAATGTTATCAACATTATTTATACAAAGATATGGACAATATATAATTTTAATAATGCAACGTTGTACAGCTGATGGAAGAAAATTGGAAACTTTAAATAAACACTTTGTAGCAAGTCAACTATCAATATCAGGAAGGACTTTTGTAGCAGTCCCAATAATTTTCCATCATGGTCCTTCTACATCTGGACATTACACTGCCTATTTGAAATGTAATAAAGGATGGACATATTGTAATGATGCTCAATTGGTTTTTAAACAACGTTTGCCTAGCGAATTACCAAATTCCTACCTAATATTTTTAAAGCCAAAGTTTTAGGAACATAATTTAGCCTCTGAGGAATTTATTAATATGTACTCATACAATTACTATTGGACATTTTCAATATAAAGGATTTGAAGAATACTATTTGGCCTAGAGGAAAAGTATATATTTAAATTATGGACTCTTTCATGCAGATTCTCTTAGGATATATTTTTAAAGAACAACATTTACAGTGTATGTAAAGTTTAGTTAGATATTTTTTTTAGAAGTGAGCATATTATATATGTGTCATTTCTATTATATGGTATGTTATTGAGGATATACATTTTATGGAATGTTCAGAAATAGTTGAGTATAGTAAAAATATTTTAGAAGTAATTTTTTTTTTTTTTAAACAATCTTATTGATTGGTTTTTTTTGCCCGCTGTTATGTGATGAGTAACATTGAAATCACTGTTTGTAGTGAAATTCAATATATTCTGAGAACAGCAAAAAGGCGAAGAAAATAATTTATAAAATGTTAAAATTATGTTTTTGGAGAAAAAAATAATATTATATAGTATGCCTGTTTTTTTCTTCTCTTTTACAGATATTAATTCTACAATATTAAATTTTGAGAAATTTTAGTTATAAAAAACAACTGGAAAAAATGTTTACTGTTTTTTATATCTATTAGTGTGAAGGTAAGATTAACAAAGTATTAGAATGGAAAATGGGCTGTGTTTGCACACTGGTGAAGAAAGGGGGGATGGATGGAGTAGATATCTGTGAAAACAAGCTTTATGGGTGTTATAAGTTACGGGATAAAGTTACCTTAAATCCTTAGTGTCCCTGGAGTCAACTAACCCAAAACATATCTGCAGAAAGTGCCAGACAATTGTATTGCACAGAGGTGTAAAATGGAAAATGCGTTCGGACCACCTCTGTGCAACGCAGCTGTATGGTGTTCAATACAGAGACATGTTCAGCTAGTAGGACCCAGGGATTTTCAAGATTAAAAGAGTAAATTTTTCAACTTTAAACACATCACAGAGAATGTTTGCACATGTGACATAAGGCCCCATCCCTTCCCTTCACCACTCTTTAAACATGTCCTATCACTTTATCAAAACCTAAGTTGAAGGGGCGTTCTATAGGTGTTGCTGTGCGTGTTTGCACAGAACACTCATAAAAGTAGACACATCTCCAGATTTATCAGAAAACATAAATCTGGCCATGTGTGTGAATGCTGCACCATTCTCCAATTGGTGTAGGAAGGCTCAACAAGGAGAATTGTTTTCATTTCTCCTCATTTTTTCTCTTTCAATATATGCTGCATTGCACATTATACATTGAAGAAGAAAAATGCCTTCAGTGATTGTTTTTGTGCAGGAAGGTGTGTTTTCCTGCACAAAAACAAACTCCACATGACACAGATATCCTTGCACCATGGTGAAAGGGTACCTGTGTAACTACATGGCTGCAGTCTAAGCAGCAGTGCAGAGGGAAGCAAAGACTTGCAACATATTTATGGACATATGTTGCATCCCTGTGCTTCGGAAGTACTATAGCACACTGCAGCTAAAGAGGTTACAGTGTCATGCTGCAGCACTTCCTTATAGTTCTGCACTTATACATTCACCATACACTACTAATGCATTCTTTCAGTCAATTATGCACTACGCATATATTCAAGCAAACTTTCACACACTATCATACAAATATAGCTCTTTTTTTAACCAGAGAAGTTAGTTCTTAAAATAACTTTTTTTTGGGGAGTTTTTTAAATGTTTTATATTTTTATTGTACTTTTTTCAACGATTTTGAAAAAAAAATTGTATTTTTTTAACAGGAACAAAGCAAACAGGAGGAACAAATCTGTGATTTTAGAAAAAAAAAAATAAACAAAAATTCAGCACCGGTGGTTTCTTTGTGCGGTGCAGATGAGGTCAATTGACTGCTCCCCATAGCACAGCAGTTTGTTGCATTTAATGCAACTAATTTTTAATTGCCCAAATCCAGGCCGGATGTCAGGATGGCCAGGTGAAAATGATGCTGCAGATGTGCTGGCCACTGCTGTCGGTGGGTTGTGACGGAGTCTTTTGCACTCCTCCCTTGCCAGGTTGACAGGATGCAGAGTCTTTAGGTGCTTCAACATACTTGCAGTCCCGCAAGAGTACTTTTTTGCAGGATCACCTCGAGACAACACCCTCTTGCAGATTTTACAGGTGACCTTTACTGCATTTACTTTCTTCTGTCCCTCAGGAATTGTGAAAATTTCCACACCACTGAGGTGTATCTTTCAGGGCGTGGAGGCTCTACCACAAATCCATCATCCGAAGAATGTTCAGAACTGGAAGATGGCTGCTGTCCTGAAGCCATTGTCTTCTGATAAAAATCAGTAGCAGGTATACAAATCACCAAAAATAAGTTGCTCCTAGGTGTTAGATGTTCCTCCAAAGAAGGTGTTAGAAGAATGATTAAAATGGGTGGGGTCTCTCAATAGTTACACTAGGAAATGTTGTTAACCAATGAAATCTTTTTTTTTCAGGTCACATGGGGTCCGCGTACCGTACGCACAGGCAGCACGCACCCAGCGCGACGTCGTGGAATTCAATGTAAAAGAATGTTTATTAAAAGTAAAATGATATTATTTTTATTATTAGCTTAGATAATGGGTTGCCTTAATATGTATGTTAAATACATATTTATATAATTATTGACATTTGAAAATTTCGCAGGAGTCGCGCACCCACCGCGTCGAACATGTATATGACGTCACGCGTAAGTGTGCAAGCCACCGTACAGTAATACGTATCTGCCGCGTATGCGTCTGGAATCGCGTACCGGTCGCATAGCAATCGGGCAGGAAAATGCGTAGCCAACGCATACCGTACGCGGATCCCAGATAATGATCCTAAAATGGCGGCTAGGTTCCGCGCAGTGATCGAGAACGGTACGCTTTCGGTGCGCGGTTCCCAAAAAATATTGAAAAAATAATAATTCTATAATAATATAAATATATTAATAAAAAATTATAAAACAAAGATAAAACATTACAGTTACAAAATTTCTAAAACCATTTTTTTTTAACCAATTACAATAAAAATATATAATGTAATTAAACTTTAAAATATGTAAAAAAATAGTTTAAAGAAATGTAGAAAATTAATATCAAAATAGTAAATATAACATTTACTATATTGAAAAATTGTCATTGAAAAAAACCTTCGAAATTCAGTTAAAAACCATACGTTTCTGGCACGTTATAGTTAGAAATTAGCATTTAAAAAACCTTTCAAATTCACTGAAAAAACCATAGGTTTCAGACACGTTATAGTTAGGAATTAGCATTTAAAAACCTTTGAAATTCACTGAAAAAACCATAGGTTTCAGGCACGTTATAGTTCGAAATTAGCATTTAAAAACCTTTGAAATTCACTGAAAAAACCATAGGTTTTAGGGACAGTTATAGTTAGTTGGACATTGCACTCGTACAAAACCCGTGAAATTCCCCCGTTATAGTTAGTTCAGGTAACTATAACTCGCGCCCCACAATGCACTGCTGATGACATCACATATTACATCACTCATGACATGGTCAGTGACATCACTGATGACATCTCAAATGACATCACTGATGACATCACTGATGACATCATCCACGTGATAATCTGATGCACCTCCTCACACCCTAATATAACCTTTGATACACCCACTCTAAATTACAGACTGCCATTCGCAAAACCATAGACACTCCAACACCAATAACTACATACCCACTCACTGATTCTTAGGTCTACACACACATCCACTCACTCACCCATACAGTCACTCATACTTACAGTCACTCAGTACAGGACTATCATATGCACTCATACACCTATATAAACACTCACACACCGCCACTCATCCATAGAGGTACTCACACACCTAGTCAGTCATGCAAAAAATTAATCACATACCCATTTACTCACCTATACAGTTATACACATACCAGCTCACTTACTCATACAAATACTAGCACATTCTTACGCTCTTATACAATCACTGATACAAGCACACACTCATCCATACAGTCACTCTCACAATCACACACTCTCGCTTATAGCTATTTATATACTCCAACACACATATATACTGCCTTTCACATATGTAGTTACTCACACATGTACCACTGGGACATACATTCACTCACTAACACACTCTTACACACACTTACCCACCCATACAGTCTATCACAGATGCACTCTTGTAACCATCCACCCAGTGAATCACCCACTCACACATCTATGCACAGAGTCGCACACACACCACCCACACAAACACTTAGGCACCCATACAGATACTCAGCCAACCAATCAATAACTCATATAGACACTCATGTAGCTATTCACAAACCCATGCTGCCAGTTACACAGCAACAGACAGACGGATACAGACATTCACCCAGTTTAGTCACTAACCCATGCATTCAGTAAGATACGTTTAATCACTCACTTATAGAGTTAGTCACGCACCTACTAAATCATCCATTCAGACACTTATACACCCACTCATTCTTCAATACGCCTTTCCCTATATATATTAAACATATTTAAACTTTACAGAAACACACAGTCACTGGATGATGTCATCAGTGATGTCATCAGTGATGTCATTTGAGATGTCATCAGTGATGTCACTGACCATGTCATGAGTGATGTAATATGTGACGTCATCAGCAGTGCATTGCGGGGCGCGAGTTATAGTTACCTGAACTAACTATAACGGGGAAATTTCACGGGTTTTGTACGAGTGCAATGTCCAACTAACTGTAACTGTCCCTAAAACCTATGGTTTTTTCAGTGAATTTCAAAGGTTTTTTAAATGCTAATTTCAAACTATAACGTGCCTGAAACCTATGGTTTTTTCAGTGAATTTCAAAGGTTTTTTAAATGCTAATTCCTAACTATAACGTGTCTGAAACCTATGGTTTTTTCAGTGATATATATATATTTATATATATATTCACTCAAAAAACCATAGGTTTCAGGGGCGTTATAGTTAGTTGGACATTTCACTCGTACAAAACCATAGAAATTCCCCCGTTATAGTTAGTTCAGCTAACTATAACTCGCGCGCCCGCAATGCACTGCTGATGACGTCACATATTACATCACTCATGACATGGTCAGTGACATCACTCATGACATCACTGATGATATCATTCTTGTGATAGAGTGGCAGACCTCCTCTCACCCTAATATAACCTTTGATACACACACTCAAAAATACAAACTAACATTTTCAAAACAATGGACATACCAATACCAGTTACAACACACCTATTCAGTAATTCCAAGATCTACACACACATCCACTCATTCACCAACAGTCCCTATACAGTCACTCATACATGTACTCACTCATCATATGTACTCATACACCTATACATCCTGTTACACACCGCCAATCATCCATAGAGTTACTCACACACATAGTCACACATGCAAACAAAGTATCAAACATCCATTTACTTGCATATACAGTTATACACACACTACCACACTTACTTCTACAGAAACTTACACATACTTACTCTCTTAAACAATCACTTATAGAAACACCTACTTATTTGTACAGGAACTCTTCCAATCTCTCACTCTCACATATACTCACTTATATACACCAATACTCACATATACTAGTTTAAAACATATGTAGTTACTCATAAAGACACTATTGAGACAGTCATTCACTCACTAACACACCCATACACACACTCATCCACCTATACAATCCTGCACACATGCTGTCTTCAACACATACAAACAGTGAGTCACTCATTCATGCATCTATGCACTAAGTAATACCCCCACCGAACCATGCAGACACTCAGACACTCATACTGATACTCAAAAAACCAACTAATAACCCATATAGACACTCATGTAGCTACTCACCAACCCATGCAGCCACTTATACACAAAGTGAGAGACTGATACCGATATTTTCATATTTAAACATTACTCACTAACCCATGTATTCACTAAGATACACTTAGTCAGTTATACAATCAATTTTACAAAAACAATCATCCATTTAGACACTTATATACCCATTTATTCTTCCATCGACCTTGAGATATACATATATAAAACATATTTAATTTTCAGAAAAACACACATTCACTGGATGATGTCATCAGAGATGTCATCAGTGATGTCATGTCAGGTTGTAAGTAGCACGAGACAGTAGAGAGCCACTAACCTCCTCTCAGCAGCCAGCAGGGACAATGACCTGTCGAGAAGCCTCCCTACTCCCCTGAGCGCAACTCCCCACAGTGTAGTGAACACAACTATGGAAGGCAGCACCCCGGGGAAAAGGGAAAGGGACAAAATAACAAAGTGTGCTGCCGGGAACACTTGGTCCCTAGGTCTGGTCTAGGTATCTGTATTTTCTCCTTTTAATGCACTTCACTGCAAGGGGGGGGAAATAAAAGAGAGAAAACAAACATGAAAAGAATCCACACAACCACATACAGATTCAGTCAACTAGTATCAGACATGTGATTCACTCACAAGGAGCCCTGCAGCAGTTGTAGAAATATGAGGTCTATATTTCCTTCAAATAGTTTAAATGATAATCATCCGAGGGTTTTGGAACGTCAAAAATAGGACCGTAGCATCCCCAAGGAGGGCTTCCTTCCAGCTGTTAAGTCTCACAGCTAGAATTCACTGTAGTTCCACAAACAAAAATGGGGCAACAAGCTGCTTCCAATAGTACAGAGATATAATCAGATCACAGCACTCTCTTGGGCAAGGTTACTGCACCACGATGAAAATCTGCCAGAAGGACGCGCTGTGATTCTCTACCAGCGCAAGTTCATAAATCAGCAGAAAATACCTCAAGATTTGGTTTGCGCTAATCGCGCCTTACCTGTGACTGTTCTCGCTCAAAAAGAAAGGCAATCCAGGGTGAATATGCACGAGAGCCTCTCACGCAGGATCTCTGGACCGCGCTTCACCAAATTACAAAAACAAAACAAACAACGAAGAATGCGGCATCTCCAATATCCTCCGGCGGGAAGGAAAGCGTCCGCTCTCAAGGGAAACTCGATTCAAATTGTCAAGCACCTTCCCATCGCGGAGGAGGTGCTTATAAGGAGGCGTTTCATGACAGGGTTGCGCTGTTTGTCCCGGCGAGGTCCCGCTGCTTTCTGGGAGTTGTAGTGCAGCGGGCTCCTCTTCCATTTATACCAATTCCCATTCACACTGGTGGGCCTACTATGGTGTAGGTGTGCCGGATTCGCCCCTATACTGCTCAGAATCGTGACAGAACCCCCTCTCAAGGATCGCCGACTCGGCGGTCGTCCAGGCTTTCCTGGATTGTCTGTATGGAATTGTTCTAACAGTTCAGGGCAGTGGAGGTTCTGAACTGGTTCCCAAGTCCTATCCTCAACTCCAAACCCTTTCCACTTCACCAAATACTGTATTCGCCCCTTAACCAATCTGGAATCTAAGAGCTTCTGGACTTCATACTCCTCCTGCCCATCTATTTCCAAGGGGGGAGGCCGAATAGGTAGTCTCATGCTAGTAGGGCATGGTTGGAGTAGAGACACGTGAAACACTGGGTGAATGCGCCACGACGGGGGCAAGGTCAACCTCATAGCTACAGGGTTGATGACTTCTTCTATACTGTATGGCCCGATGTATTTGGGCTTTAATCGGTCTACTCCCTTCAGATGTATATTTTTTGTAGCGAGCCAAACCTTATCCCCCACTTGATACTCGGGTGCTGTAGTGCGTTTTCTGTCAGCAAAGTGTTTTTGCGCTGTTTGCGCTGCGGCGAGGTGTCGTTTAACATCGAGTAACACCGCTCTCAGATGAGCGTGATGCTCGTGTACGCTTGGGAGTCTGGACTCAACGGGCCATTCAAAAGGGAGCATGTTGGGATGATGTCCGTAAAGACAATAGAACGGGGAACACCCCAGTGTGGAATGCTCAGCGTTATTATAAGCAAACTCTGCCATCCATAGCAATGTGACCCAGTTTGTGGTATTTTGCAGCGTAAAACAGCGGAGATACTGTTCAAGTGTCTGGTTAAGACGTTCTGTCTTCCCATCCGTCTGTGGATGGTAGCTGGAGGAAAGACGCGCATCAAAGTTCATCGTTGCACATAAGGCCTTCCAGAAACGAGAGGTGAACTGCGTTCCTCTATCGGTAATCAGAACACAAGGTATTCCATGTACTCTAACCATGTTTTGAAGAATAACAATGGCCAATTCGGCGGATGTAGGTAAACCTTTCAATGGTATAAAATGTCCCATCTTTGTTAGGTGATCTACTATTACCAGAATAACCGTGTTCTCATCGCAGGGGGGCATCTCCACGATAAAATCCATTGACACGGTATGCCATGGTCGAGGAGGTATAGGTATTGGTTGGAGTAGACCTGTTGGTTTGGAGTGACTGGTTTTTCCTTGTGCACACACTGAACAGTTTTTTATGTATTCTTTGGTATCCACCCTCAGAGACGGCCACCAAAAGGAACGCTCAATACAGGCAATTGTCTTGTACATTCCCATGTGCCCTCCTAACAATGAATCATGAGCCCATGTCTGTACTCGTAGCTGTAGGTCAGTGTTGGGTACATATAAGGCGTGGTGATGATACAACAGGCCATCGTTCTCTACCCGATGTTCAGGGTCCTCCCTGAGCCAGGCCTGTGCATCGAATTCAGCCAGAATTACTTTGACGTCCTCTAGAAAATCCTTTGAGGTGAGTAATGCAAGGGTTTGAGTTCGGAAAGCCCCCTCCGCAAGTATCAAAGGGGGTTCGGGATTTTCGGATAGTATATCTTCCTCGGTGTCCGTGATGCGAGAGAGGGCATCTGCTTTACCATGTTGTGGTCCTGGACGGTACTTAATAACAAAATCATAATCGGAAAAGAAAAGGGTCCAGCGCAACTGACGAGGTGTGAGGGCTTTGGCGGTTTTCAAAAATAACAGGTTTCGATGGTCTGTGTATATCTCAATAGTGTGATGAGCCCCTAAGAGATAATGTCTCCATTCCTCACAGGCTCTTTTTATCGCCAGTAGTTCCTTGTCGGAAATAGAATAATTCACTTCGCTGGGGGTGAGTTTTTTAGAATAATATGCAACAGGGTGTAGTTGCCCTGTTGTTGGATGTCGCTGAGGCAACACACCACCGATGGCATACTGTGAGGCATCTGTTTCGACGATGAAGGGAAGATGCGGGTCAGGATGCCGCAAGATGGGAGCTTGTGTGAACTTGTCTTTTAGGATCTGGAATGAGTGTTCGGCTTCTTCCCCCCAAACAAAGGGAGTGTTCTTCCTTAACAAGCAGGAGATGGGATGAATAACCTTGGAGAAGTCTTTTATAAAACGCCTATAATAATTGGCGAAACCCAAGAAACTTTGTACGGATTTTACGTGAGTGGGGGTTGTCCACTGCGTGATTGCTTTGACCTTGTCGTTGTCCATCTGACAACCATGTGCGTTGATAATGTACCCTAGGAAGGCTATCTCTTCGACGTGGAATAAACATTTCTCCAGCTTAGCGTACAGCGAGTGTTGGCGGAGTCTGTCTAATACTTCCTTTACATGGATTACGTGTTCATGGAGACTAGACGAATAGATGAGGATATCGTCTATGTAAACCACACAGTACCTGTCCAACAGTCCCCTTAAGACCTCATCCATAAAATATTGGAACGCCGCCGGGCGTTACAGAGCCCAAAGGGCATCACCCTATACTCAAAGAGTCCAAACTTCGTCCGGAATGCGGTCTTCCATTCATCCCCGCTTTTCACCCGGACCAGATGATAGGCCCCCTTAGATCCAGCTTTGTGAAATAACGAGCTCCTTTGAGTTGGTCCAGGAGCACAGGAATCAACGGTAAAGGATACCGGTTCTTGATGGTCACACGGTTTAGTGCTCGATAGTCGATGCACGTTCGGAGCTCTTCACAATCCTTCTTAGGTATAAAAAAAAGAGGGGAGGAAGCGGGTGAAGAGGAATGTTTGATGAAGCCTGATGCAAGGTTCTCATCAAGGTAATTTTTTAGGTACAGGGTTTCGGGTTCTGTTAGCGTATACACTCGGCTACATGGAATCTCCGCTCCAGGTATCAGTTCTATGCGGCAGTCATAGACTCGATGGGGTGGAAGTTGTGTAGCCTTCTGTTTATCGAAGAGAGGTTGATATTCCCTGTACTCATCAGGCAAGAACATCGTACAACAATACCGGTCTTGTATACATGCCGAGGCCAAATGACACCCTTGTGTGTCTACCTTCTCTCTAGAAAGGACTACCTCCTTCTTGCAATGCTCTATGCAATAGTCAGAACTCAGGACAACAGTGCGGGCCGCCCAGCGCACTACAGGATCATGTAGAGTCAACCATGGCATGCCGAGTATGAGACGAAACTGTGGGGCGTCTATTAGATCGAACTGGATATATTCATAGTGCTCCGTACCAAATTGCATCAAGAGGGGAAGGGTATGAGAAGTGACTGGTCCCGACGTCAGCGCAGATCCATCCACAGCCTTCACGTATTCGGGGTTCTTCTTCTGTTCCCAAGGAATACCGATGGTTTGAGCGTACTTTTGGTCCATATAGTTTCCCGTCGCACCGGAATCCAACAAGGCATCCACTTCTCGCTGAGCATCTGCAGTAACCCACAGTGATACACTGATATTCAGATGTGCTACAGCTGGTTGTAAAGTATTGGCGATTACTGAAGAGATCGATGTCCATCGTTCGCCCGACCCAGAGATCTCCTTCTGACTCGGGCTCTTCAGTTTTCCGACGTCTCTCTTGTTCCCATGACTGCTTGTCTCCGCGGGGCCGGGTTTCGTTCTGGGAGTTGGGCCCGAGCTCGACACTCTCTTATGAAATGCCCTCCTTTTCCGCAATATAAACACAGCTTCTTTTTTTGTCTCTTCTCTCTTTCTTCTGTGGTGAGGGGACCACGAATACCCCCTATCTGCATTGGTTCGGATAATTCCACAGCCTTAGAGGGTTCTTCTGTGGGAGGTTTTGGTTTAGCATACTAAAAACGCGGTTCTCCTTTGTTTTTGTCTCCTCTTCGTTCTTGTAATCGATGGTCTAGTTGGACAGTGAGAATAATCATTTCCTCGCAGGTCTGGGGCAGTTGTACTACTTGAGAGAGGACATCCTTTAGTTCTCCCCGCAATCCCTGGTAAAATAAAGTAGTTCTTTTTTCCTGGGGCCAGTCGGTTTCCACCACTAAACGATTGAACGTTGTTATGTAGGTCAACAAATCTTGAGACCCCTGTCTTAGGGTAAGTAGTTCTCGATCCAAAGTCATCATATGGGATTTCCGGTCAAACAATTTTCTCATTTCTATACAAAAGTCTGTAAACCTATGCAAGACCGGATCATTTCTCTCCATTAAGGGTATAGTCCAGCTCGCAGGGTTTCCTCCCATGTAGGACATCATGAAAGCTGTTTTAGCCATTTCGTCCTGAAATACAGCGGGTTTGCACAGGAAATGTAATCTGCATTGATTCAGAAACGTTTCAAACTTCTTCGGATCGCCATAGAAACGTTCTGGGGTGCCAACGGGATCCCTGTGTTTTGTATCACATGAACAGTGGGAGTGGTAGCAGTGGCAGGTGGAGTAACAGGAGAGGCTGTAAAGAACCCACCCCCTTGTGTGGGGCCTGAAGAGGGAGGATGCACTACATGCCCAGGAGCAGGAAGTGTGGCTTCCCTGATATATGAGCCTACCCCTGGGCCCCTCCGTGATAGACCTGCTACCTCCCTTCGTAATGTGCCCATCTCTGTTCTGAGATCCTGATTCTCTAATCGCGAGGTTTGCACCTCCTGCTGCAGAGCAGTTAGGCTCTCCAACAGTGAGGTCAACACCACATTAGTGTCCATCGTCCAGGCTGGGCGTCTAACTTGGGCTTGACAATCTGTCAGGTTGTCAGTAGCACAAGACAGTAGAGAGCCACTAACCTCCTTGCAGCAGCCAGCAGGGACGATGACCTGTCGAGAAGCCTCCCTACTCCCCTGAGAGCAACTCCCCACAGTGTAGTGAACACAACTATGGAAGGCAGCACCCCGGGGAAAAGGGAAAGGGACAAAATAACAAAGTGTGCTGCCGGGAACACTTGGTTCCTAGGTCTGGTCTAGGTATCTGTATTTTCTCCTTTTAATGCACTTCACTGTAAGGGGGAAATAAAGAGAGAAAACAAACATGAAAAGAATCCACACAACCACATACAGATTCAGTCAACTAGTATCAGACATGTGATTCACTCACAAGGAGCCCTGCAGCAGTTGTAGAAATATGAGGTCTATATTTCCTTCAAATAGTTTAAACGATAATCATCCGAGGGTTTTGGAACGTCAAAAATAGGACCGTAGCATCCCCAAGGAGGGCTTCCTTCCAGCTGTTAAGTCTCACAGCTAGAATTCACTGTAGTTCCACAAACAAAAATGGGGCAACAAGCTGCTTCCAATAGTACAGAGATATAATCAGATCACAGCACTCTCTTGGGCAAGGTCACTGCACCACGATGAAAATCTGCCAGAAGGACGCGCTGTGATTCTCTACCAGCGCAAGTTCATAAATCAGCAGAAAATACCTCAAGATTTGGTTTGCGCTAATCGCGCGTTACCTGTGACTGTTCTCGCTCAAAAAGAAAGGCAATCCAGGGTGAATATGCACGAGAGCCTCTCATGCAGGATCTCCGGACCGCGCTTCACCGCATTACAAGAAACAAAACAAACAACGAAGAATGCGGCATCTCCAATATCCTCCGGCGGGAAGGAAAGCGTCCGCTCTCAAGGGAAACTCGATTCAAATTGTCAAGCACCTTCCCATCGCGGAGGAGGTGCTTATAAGGAGGCGTTTCATGACAGGGTTGCGCTGTTTGTCCCGGCGAGGTCCCGCTGCTTTCTGGGCGTTGTAGTGCAGCGGGCTCCTCTTCCATTTATACCAATTCCCATTCACACTGGTGGGCCTACTATGGTGTAGGTGTGCCGGATTCGCCCCTATACTGCTCAGAATCGTGACATGTCATTTGAGATGTCATCAGTGATGTCATGAGTGATGTCACTGACCATGTCATGAGTGATGTAATATGTGACGTCATCAGCAGTGCATTGCGGGCGCGTGAGTTATAGTTAACTGAACTAACTATAACGGGGAATTTCTATGGTTTTGTATGAGTGAAATGTCCAACTAACTATAACGCCCCTGAAACCTATGTTTTTTTCAGTGAATTTCTAAGGTTTTTAAATGCCAATTTCTAAATATAACGTGCCTGAAACCTATGGTTTTTTCAGTGAATTTCTAAGGTTTTTTAAATGCTAATTTCTAACTATAACGTGCCTGAAACCTATGGTTTTTTCAGTGAATATATATATATTTATTATACTATGTATACATGTGAAAATGTCTCGGTCCCCTGTTTGCCTCGGTGGCACGGAAAAAATGGGTGGAACTGATGTCAGCACGCCGACGAGGTCCTCTTATGGCTCCGATGACATCATACGGTGTCGCGAGCGGAGCCGTAGTATTATTACGTCCTCGTTGACGTGGGAGAGCTAGGAAAGAATTTCCGTGGAATGCTGGTGCAGGGGATATTCACCTAAGTGTTCAGGCTAGTCCTTTGGGAGCAACTGTTTATGTTGCCACTCCAGAAACCGAAACCAGTGATCCAAGGGCAGAGGCCCTGCAGATGGCACACGAGGTGGGGTGCCCAGTCGTGTGCACCGGTGGGGCAGCGAAGTGACAAGCACCACAACCCACAAAAAGGTAACGAGGGCACTGAATAACACAGGATCTTCTCTTTGTATCTGGCAGGAACAATGAAGTTAAAATGCCCTAGTACCAAAATGTAGAATTAGTGCTACAACGGTCTTCAAGAGGACCTGCGATGCCGCTTCTGCCTCCCGTACCCTGGAGGCGGCACATGGGTCACGCTGTACGGTCATACTGCGGTGGGACGCACACTCGTTGACCTCTCATGGCACTGCTCCACACTTCAGGGAGGACGCTTTCCATTAGCTATGTTTTCTGATGACATGTCACGCCGGCCCTGTCCAACAACAGAACTCCTTTAGATCCAAACAGACTCTTCCACTCTCTCACCGGAAGTGAAACCAGGCCACGCGGACACTTTCACAATACAACAGCCGGGAATGCACTTTTCGGTAAAAAACACACATTCCTTCCTCCTAATTAATCAAATAAACGTCTCACTGAAGAACAGGGGCCAGCTTTGATCGGTAAACAGACGTTACAACGACTTTTTTACTTTGCGATACCATTACAACGCATGCATTACCACGCATGCGTTGTACATCACGAAGTCTTTACAACGCATTTTTTAGAACGCATGGTCATTTACCACGCATGCCTTTACAACGAATTTTGTTGTAAAGGTATGTATGGTAAATGACCATGCGTCTAAAAACATGTAGACGATCCATGTCGTTGTAAGGAAACAGAGGCTGTTCCGTTTCCTCACAATGACGTGCACCTCCCTCAGAGACGACGTGGAAGCAGGAACCACGAGGAGAGAGGAACCACGAGGAGTGAGAGGTAAGGGGGATTGGGCATGGGGCATGGGGTGGGGTTTCTCTTCTAGGGTTTAGGGTAGTGCAGTGGTGTTTGGGTGGTATAGGGGTCGTGCTGGGGGTAGTGTTTTAGGGTTTAGGGTAGTGCAGTGGTGTAGGGGGTCGTGCTGGGGGTAGTGTTTTAGGGTTTAGGGTAGTGCAGTGGTGTTTGAGTAGTGTAGGGGGTCATGCTGGTGGTAGTGTTTTAGGGTTTAGGGTAGTGCAGTGGTGTTTGTGTAGTATAGGGGGTCATGCTGGGGGTAGTGTTTTATGGTTTAGGGTAGTGCAGTGGTGTTTGGGTAGTGTAGGGAGCTGTGCTGGGGGTAGATTTAGGGTTTAGGGTAGTGCAGTGGTGTTTGGGTAGTGTAGGGAGTCGTGCTGGGGGTAGTGTTTTAGGGTTTAGGGTAGTGCAGTGGTGTTTTTGTAGTGTAGGGTGTTGTGCTGGGGGTAGTGTTATGGGTTTATGTTAGTGCAGTGGTGTTTGGGTAGTGTAGGGGTAGTGCTGGGGTAGTGTTTTTGGGTTAAGGGTAGTGCAGTGGTGTTTGTGTAGTATAGGGGGTAGTGCTGGGGATAGTGTTTTAGGGTTTAGGGTAGTGCAGTGGTGTTTGGGTAGTGTAGGGGTTCATGCTGGGGGTAGATTTAGGGTAGTGCAGTGGTGTTTGTGTTGTGAGGGGGTCGTGCTGGGGTAGTGTTTTAGGGTTTAGAGTAATGCAGTGGTGTTTGTATAGTGTAGGGGGTTTAGGGTAGTGCAGTGGTGTTTGTGTAGTGTAGGGGGTCATGCAGGGGGTAGTGTTTTAGGGTTTAGAGTAATGCAGTGGTGTTTGTATAGTGTAGGGGGGTTTAGGGTAGTACAGTGGTGTTTGTGTAGTGTAGGGGGTCATGCTGGGGGTAGTGTTTTAGGGTTTAGGGTAGTGCAGTGATGTTTGTGTAGTGTAGGGGTAGTGTTTTAGGGTTTAGGGTAGTGCAGTGGTGTTTGTGTAGTGTAGGGGGTCATGCTGTGGGTAGTGTTTTAGGGTTTAGGGTAGTGCAGTCATGTTTGTGTAGTATAGGGGGTCGTGTTTTAGGGTATAGGGTAGTGCAGTGGTTTTTGGGTAGTGTAGGGGGTCATGCTGGGGTTAGTGTTTTAGGGTTTAGGGTAGTGCAGTGGTGTTTGGGTAGTGTAGGGGGTCGTGCTGGGGGTAGTGTTTTAGGGTTTAGGGTAGTGCAGTGGTGTTTGTGTTGTGAGGGGGTCATGCTGGGGGTCGATTTAGGGTTTAGGGTAGTGCAGTGGTGTTTGCGTAGTGTAGGGAGTCATGCTGGGTGTAGTGTTTTAGGGTTTAGGGTAGTCCAGTGGTGTTTGTGTAGTGTAGGGAGTCGTGGTGGGGGTAGTGTTTTATGGTTTAGGGTAGTGCAGTGGTGTTTGGGTAGTGTAGGGGGTCATGCTGGGGGTAGTGTTTTAGGGTTTAGGGTAGTGCAGTGGTGTTTGTGTAGTGTAGGGGTCATGCTGGGGGAGTGTTTTAGGGTTTAGGGTAGTGCAGTGGTGTTTGGGTAGTGTAGGGGGTAGTTTTGGGGTAGTGTTTTGGGTTTACGGTAGTGCAGTGGTGTTTGTGTAGTGCAGGGGGTCATGCTGGGGGTAGTGTTTTAGGGTTTAGGGTAGTGCAATGGTGTTTGTGTAGTGTAGGGGGTAGTGTTTTAGGGTTTAGGGTAGTGCAGTGGTGTTTGTGTACTGTAGGGGGTCGTGCTGGGTTCTAGTGTTTTAGGGTTTAGGGTAGTGCAGTGGTGTCTGTGTAGTGTAGGGGGTCGTGTTTTAGGGTTTAGGGTCGTGCAGTGGTGTTTGGGTAGTGTAGGGGGTCATGCTGGGGGTAGTGTTTTTGGGTTTAGGGTAGTGCAGTTGTGTTTGGGTAGTGAAGGGGGTCGTGCTGGGGATAGTGTTTTAGGGTTTAGGTTAGTGCAGTGGTGTTTGGGTAGTGTAGGGGGTCGTGCTGGGGGTAGTGTTTTTGGGTTTAGGGTAGTGCAGTTGTGTTTGGGTAGTGAAGGGGTCATGCTGGGGGTAGTGTTTTAGGGTATAGGGTAGTGCAGTGGTGTTTGTGTAGTGTAGGGGGTCATGCTGGGGGTAGATTTAGGGTTTAGGGTAGTGCAGTGGTGTTTGTGTAGTGTAGGGGTCGTGCTGGGGGTAGTGTTTTAGGGTTTAAGGCAGTGCAGTGGTGTTTGTGTAGTGAAGGGGTCATGCTGGGGGTAGTGTTTTAGGGTTTAGGGTAGTGCAGTGGTGTTTGTGTAGTGTAGGGGGTTGTGCTGTGGGTAGATTTAGGGTTTAGGGTAGTGCAGTGGTGTTTGGGTAGTGTAGGGAGTCGTGCTGGTGGTAGTGTTTTAGATGATCCATGTCGTTGTAAGGAAAGAGAGGCTGTTCCGTTTCCTCACAACGACGTGCACCGCCCCTCAGAGACGACGTGAAGCAGGAACCACGAGGAGAGAGGAACCATGAGGAGTGAGAGGTAAGTGGGATTGGGCATGGGGTGGGGTTTCTTTCTAGGGTTTAGGGTAGTGCAGTGGTGTTTGGGTGGTGTAGGGGTCGTGCTGGGGGTAGTGTTTTAGGGTTTAGGGTAGTGCAGTGGTATTTGGGTAGTGTAGGGGTCGTGCTGGGGTAGTGTTTTAGGGTTTAGGGTAGTGCAGTAGTGTAGGGAGTCGTGCTGGGTGTAGTGTTTTAGGGTTTAGGGTAGTGCAGTGGTGTATGGGTAGTGTAGGGGGTCATGCTGGGGTAGTGTTTTAGGGTTTAGGGTAGTGCAGTGGTGTATGGGTAGTGTAGGGGTCATGCTGGGGTAGTGTTTTAGGGTTTAGGGTAGTGCAGTGGTGTTTGTGTAGTGTAGGGGGTCATGCTGGGGGTAGTGTTTTAGGGTTTAGGGTAGTGCAGTGGTGTTTGGGTAGTGTAGGGGTCGTGCTGGGGGTAGATTTAGGGTTTAGGGTAGTGCAGTGGTGGTTGGGTAGTGTAGGGGGTCATGCTGGGGGTAGTGTTTTAGGGTTTAGGGTAGTGCAGTGGTGTTTGTGTAGTGTAGGGGTTCTGCTGGGGGTTGTGTTTTAGGGTTTATGTTAGTGCAATGATGTTTGGGTAGTGTAGGGGGTAGTGCTGGGGTAGTGTTTTAGGGTTTAGGATAGTGCAGTGGTGTTTGTGTAGTATGGGGGTAGTGTTTTAGGGTTTAGAGTATGGCAGTGGTGTTTGGGTAGTGTAGGTGGTTGTGCTGGGGGTCGATTTAGGGTTTAGGATAGTGCAGTGGTGTTTGTGTTGTGAAGGGGTCGTGCTGGGGGTAGTGTTTTAGGGTTTAGAGTAATGCAGTGGTGTTTGTATAGTGTAGGGGGGTTTAGGGTAGTGCAGTGGTGTTTGTGTAGTGTAGGGGGTCATGCTGGGGGTAGTGTTTTAGGGTTTAGAGTAATGCAGTTGTGTTTGTATAGTGTAGGGGGTTTGGGTAGTACAGTGGTGTTTGTGTAGTGTAGGGGGTCATGCTGGGGGTAGTGTTTTAGGGTTTATGGTAGTGCAGTGGTGTTTGTGTAGTGTAGGGGGTCGTGTTTTAGGGTTTAGGGTAGTGCAGTGGTGTTTGTGTAGTGTAGGGGGTCATGCTGTGGGTAGTGTTTTAGGGTTTAGGGTAGTGCAGTTGTGTTTGTGTAGTGTAGGGGGTCGTGTTTTAGGGTATAGGGTAGTGCAGTGGTGTTTGGGTAGTGTAGGGGGTCATGCTGGGGTTAGTGTTTTAGGGTTTAGGGTAGTGCAGTGGTGTTTGGGTGGTGTAGGGGGTCATGCTGGGGGTAGTGTTTAGGGTTTAGGGTAGTGCAGTGGTGTTTGTGTAGTGTGGGAGGTCATGCTGGGGGTAGATTTAGGGTTTAGTGCAGTGGTGTTTGGGTAGTGTAGGGAGTCGTGCTGGGGTAGTGTTTTAGGGTTTAGGGTAGTCCAGTGGTGTTTGTGTAGTGTAGGGAGTCATGCTGGGGTAGTGTTTTAGGGTTTAAGGTAGTGCAGTGGTGTTTGGGTAGTATAGGGGGTGGTGCTGGGGGTAGTGTTTTAGGGTTTAGGGTAGTGCAGTGGTGTTTGTGTAGTGTAGGGGGTCATGCTGTGGGTTGTGTTTTAGTGTTTAGGGTAGTGCAATGGTGTTTGTGTAGTGTAGGGGTAGTGTTTTAGGGTTTAGGGTAGTGCAGTGGTGTTTGTGTACTGTAGGGGGTCGTGCTGGGTTCTAGTGTTTTAGGGTTTAGGGTAGTGCAGTGGTGTTTGTGTAGTGTAGGGGTCGTGTTTTAGGGTTTAGGGTCGTGCAGTGGTGTTTGGGTAGTGTAGGGGGTCGTGCTGGGGGTAGTGTTTTTGAGTTTAGGGTAGTGCAGTTGTGTTTGGGTAGTGAAGGGGGTCGTGCTGGGGGTAGTGTTTTAGGGTTTAGGGTAGTGCAGTTGTGTTTAGGTAGTGAAGGGGGTCGTGCTGGGGGTAGTATTTTAGGGTTTAGGGTAGTGCAGTGGTGTTTGTGTAGTGTAGGGGATCATGCTGGGGGTAGATTTAGGGTTTAGGGTAGTGCAGTGGTGTTTGGGTAGTATAGGGGGTCGTGCTGGGGGTAGATTTTTAGGGTTTAATGCAGTTCAGTGGTGTTTGTGTAGTGAAGGGGTCGTGCTGGGGGTAGTGTTTTAGGCTTTAGGGTAGTGCAGTGGTGTTTGTGTAGTGTAGGGGGTTGTGCTGTGGGTAGATGTAGGGTTTAGGGTAGTGCAGTGGTGTTTGGGTAGTGTAGGGAGTCGTGCTGGTGGTATTGTTTTAGGGTTTAGGGTAGTGCAGTTATGTTTGGGTAGTGTAGGGTGTCGTGCTGGGGGTAGTGTTTTAGGGTTTAGGGTAGTGCAGTGGTGTTTGGGTAGTGGAGGGTTTAGTGTTTTAGGGTTTAGGGTAGTGCGCCCAACCAGCCACAATATCCGTGGACAAAGGGGATCCTGACTCTTTGGAATGCTCCGTCAATTGAATAATTTGGGTCAAGGGCCCTACCACGTCCAAGACCTATCAATTCCTTTCTTGGGATCCCTCATATACTTGGAGAGAAAGGTACATAGTTTCTCATCAATTTCAGGCGTGTGTGCCACCTTCCCCTTCAGTGAGGGCCTGGGGCATTCTCCCCTCATCCTATTCCTGACCTCCCTTTCAAGGGGTTGATGGATTTTCCCCACCACATACTCTGCCACTTTGGCGTCAGGTGTCCACTCCGCTGACCTAGGATGGTAAATTTGGGTAGGCTCGAACATGTCCGAGAGGACCCCGTCCCCAACCGGGGACTGAGAGAAGTGGGACTCTGGATGCCAGGGACGCCCCGAGTCCTTATCCTCATCGGAGGAGAAATCGTCCTCCGATACACCCTCTCCCTCTAAGGGAAACCCGCCGTCTGGGTCTACAATAGTGGTGACAGTGTCGCAATTTTCTCCGGGCCCCTCCTCCTCCGGGCAGGGTGCATGTTTTAGCGTTCGCGCACTCTTGAGGAAGGTCTCCGTAAGTGTATCAAATCCTTCCAAGTGCCCCGCGTTATGCTTAATGGCCCTTTTATTCCCCATCTGGGAGCTACTGGGACCCGCCACCACCAGATCTGGGTCACTGAACACCCCAGGGATGCTTTTCGCCAGCTTATCAACCTGATCCCTAAGAGGAGCCAGCGCCCTAGAAATAGCCAGAGAGAGGGCTTGGTCCACTGCTGGAGGGAGAAGTTGGGGGCCATTCCTCCTCCACTTCCTGGTAGGAGGAGTAAAAATGGTCTTCTGGAGAAAACATGATAGCAGAGGGTGTGAGCACAGAAAAAATGCCCTTAAAATCCTTAAGGCAGCCCCCTTGCCGGTGCTCCAACAGCTGGGCTTTCCTCGAAGCTGTTATAAGAATAGACTGAGGTGCAATACCAATTACCACCACCAGGTGGCGCTGGTCACTAACATGGCCATGTGGGGAAATCACCGCATAGCGGTGTCAAAATTAGGCGAGGGTTGGTCAGGAATCAAGCGGACACTAAAGGAGTGACCGGATTCCCAAACGTGTGTAAAGACCAGCGGGAGCGCTCGACGGAGCTGCCTCGCTCGGACCAGACTTGCCTGACAGGATCTCACCGCGCGCAGAGCACACAGCGGGAGAAACTGCGAGGGGGAGAACGCGCTCGGGCAAGACCCTGCTGCGCAGGGAATATGAAACAATACCAAGGCAATAATGCTAATAACGTGCACAAGAAACCGCTATACAAACAGCAACAACGTCAGATTAAGCCAAGAATGTAAGGAATGCACTTAACTGACGAGCAGTGAAGAAAGAGGAAGCGGAAGGGACGTCACGATATTATATACGATGGACTGTCATATGATTGGACTATAGTTGCCTTGGAGACTACCCCCCTAATGGTTCATGGGTTGTGTAGTCTTTTGTTTAATGATTGTTGTGTTATGTTTTCTTTGAACTGCTATGCAAATAAAGTGAGGAAAGATATGGCTAATCCTCGCCTCCATCCTGCCATAGAATTCATTAAACTTTATTTGATCTGATTTAGAAACATAGATCATAAAAGTGTACATAAAAACAGTAAATCCTCTTTCCTAATACAATACAGTGAGAATTAATTAAAACCAGTAGGTAAAAACGGGTGTTACAAAGCCCGGTTCAGAGCAACTTCAGGTTAACAGAATCGTAATGGTCAATGTTTCGCAAGATCAATCTCATGTACTTCGTGCAAAATACGCAATAAGGGGTCCAAGTAAGATGTAACGCTCCAATACCTGACCAGTTTGCACTGTATAAAACTGCAGAAAAACAAAAAATAAAAAGTGTTTTGCACACTTCTGTCATAGGGCTATATGTGGGCTACATCTGGGTGATATTTGTGCTACATTTGGGCTCTTTTTTCTCTGGTGGCCATCTTGGGAGACTTATTTGTTATGAAGTTTCCTAATTTTGTCATTTACTGCAGTCTCCTCAGTAGGAAATGCTTTCAGTTTTTTACTTTGATTCCATCAAGAAGGCATTCAGATGTGTCACACATTTGCCATAAATTCAGAATGTTAGCACTCTAGTTGTTCATTAGATCACTGTAGTAAAGCTACTGCTCACCAGGGAGTTAACTGGAAGTCTACTGCTGGTATTGAAAGTGATTGTTTCAGTCTGCATGTCAGAATTTTCTAATGAAATAGAAGAGGATTTGAGATCTCACTTAAAACATGCCCTAAATTTTCTTTCTGCAGCACTAACCATAATTTCTATGGCAAAATGAACCCCCTCATTTTGTTCCTTTTTAAATTAAATGTTTTAAGTGTTACCAGTTTATTCCAATCAAGATGGCTTCAGGTGTGCCATACTTTTATCATAAGTAAGGCTGTTAGCACTCTAGTTGTTCTTTAGAACACTCTGGGAAGCTGCAGTAGAACACAAAGGAATCAATTGACAGTCTCTGCCCTTGTTGGATGTACATGTTTTACTGAGAATGTCAGACTTCATTCTCAGATGACTGAGAAAGATAATGTGAATTTACAGAAAAAATGCTCTCATTTTAGCTTCTGGAGCACCTTCCAAAACTGTATGGGACAAGCATGTGAAAATAGTTTTCTCTCAAACATGATTCATGATATCCCAGCAGAAGGTTTTTCACAGGGTAAAATCACCTTAGAACACACCACAATTCCTGAAATTAGTATGGTACCATCAACAAATGAATTCTAATGTAACTAAAGTCTGTTATCACCCTTTATAGTTCTCCTTTTGGTAACCCTCAAAATATTCGATTCACTACAATGCATTTCAATGGGGTACTATCATTTATATTGGTCCCAAGATGGCTGCCAGCAATTCCAGGATGAAGTGCTGACAGCCAATCAGATCTCAGATATATATGTGTTTTTACTTTTGATTTTCTCAGGAACTACTGAACGGATTTACACCCTTTAACAAAAAGGGTTTTTTCTGAACCAAGAACTACCTCTTCGCCAAATTTGGTGTAATTCCGTTCAGCAGTTCGGGCTGTAGCCTTGCATAAAGTTTCCTATGGGAAATTGATTTTTTTACTCTTATTTTTTGAATTTCTCCGCAACTACTGAACGGATTTCCACCATTTAAAAAAAAGGTTGCTTTCTGAACCAAGCGCTACCTTTTTGCCAAATTTGGTGTAATTCCGTTCAGCAGTTCAGGCTGTAGCCGTGTCTAAAATTTCCTATGGGAATTAACATGGAGAAAACACGTTTTGGGACCCCCCTTTTTTCTCGGCCCCCGCTTGCCGAATCACCCCAAAACTTTCAATATAGGAGCAGACCGGAGCACCCCACGAGTTTTGAAAATTTCGCGAAGATTCATCAACCGGCGCCAAAGTTATTGGAAATAGAATGTTGCAAATTTCCTATGGAAAATAGGTCCTAATATAACTATCTACTGGCGACCGCCAGTAGATAATATATATATATATGGATTATCCAATTAGTCTGGCAATGAATTTTTGAGGAGAACAATAAAGTTTTTTTTCGATCATTGTTGAAATAAGCATTTATGTGGAGATAAAATTCAAATTTATCAAATTGTCTTAAAGATACAATATTTTAATTATGTATGCATAGTAATTGTATCAAACAAACAATTGTCGTTATGAACACTGCGTTATATTTAATGTGTAATTCTTTGCCAAACTATAGAGCATTTGTTAAATCCGAATGTCAGTCTGTCTTTCATGTCGGTGATCATGTGATATGCACGTCATAGAGGTGTGCACAAAGCTCATTATAAAATTCAATGGCGAACTGCGCTCCACATGTGAACAAGGGCTTTCGTGGCCCGAAACGCGTTATCCTTTGTGAGGAGTGAGCAATAAAATATACTTCTTGCCTAATACGCTGGGTCTGTCGCTCTCCTTTCATCGTAAGGAAACAGTAGGAGCTCATTGGTTCTTAATATATATATATATATATATATATATATATATATATATATATATATCCTACTGGCGGTCGCCAGTAGGCAGTTATAGTTAGGACCTAGTTTCCATAGGAAAAGCGTTTTTGTTTTCCCAATAACTTTGGTGCCGGTTGACGAATCTTCGCGACATTTTCAAAACAAGTGGCCTGCTCCAGTCAGCTCCTGTCTTGAAAGTTTCGGGGTGATTCGTCAAGCGGGGGCCGAAAAAAAAGGGGGGTCCCAAAACACGTTTTCCCCATGTTATTTTCCATAGGAAACCTTAGACAGCCCGAACTGCTGAACGGAATTACACCAAATTTGGCAAAAAGGTAGGTCTTGGATCAGAAAGAGTCCTTTTTGTGTTGTAATGTTGTAAATCCATTCAGTAGTTCCTGAGAAATTAGAAAAATAAAAAGTTTTGATATCTAGGGCAGCGGTGGGTTCGTGAACCCTCCCGAGCATGAGCTTCACTGTGATTGGCTGCCAACACTCCAAACCAGGAAGTGTTGGCAGCCATCTTGTGACTCGGTAGAACCAAGTCACAAGAAAACTGTGAAAAAAATGTTTAAAAGCAAGAAAAGGGGGCAGGGTAGAAACACCCTGACCCCCTAGGCCTGCTCAGGGGGTCCCACAAGGACCCCCAAGGCCAAAAAAATGCATTTTAAAAAAAATAATTTAGGCGGAATTCGCGTTGGGGTTGCGAATCCAGAAGAAATTATTTTAAAAAATGAAGCGCGTGCTCCCGCGGTTCATTTAAATGAAGCCCCCGGGTGGGCCAGGTCCCGGGGGCATTGCCAAATTAATAATAGCAGGGGCCCACGGGGCCTCTGCAGCCCCGGGGACCGCCACCTCCCCGGGGCTGTGAAAAAATGCGTGGGGAGGTCCCAATTCCCCCATGCAGCCCCGGGGACCGCCACCTTCCCGGGGCTGATAAAAAAAATGCGTGGGGTGTCCCAATCCCCCCCACGCTGCCCTGGGCACCGCCACCTCTCCGGGGCTCTATTTTTTAAAAAATAAAACATGTGTGGGGGGATCGAGCCCTCCACATGCCCCAGGGACCGCCACCTCACGGGGCACTAAAAATGTAAATGTGGGAGTCCGTTATGGACCCCCGAGCCCCAGGGACCACCACCTCCCCGGGGCTTTGCAATGGTAGGGAGGGGGGCCGCGTGGCCCCCCTCCTGGTGCCCTTCATGGCCCTGGGGACCACCACCCCCCAGGGCCGGCTCCTGCAGTGTCCCGGGGTGCCCACACCCGGGACACTGCTGTTTGCTATGGCAGGGCGGGAGCCATGTGGCTCCCGCCCTGTCATAGCAAACACTGGTTTGGATTTTGGAAGCGAGAGCAGGTTTCCTGCTCTTGCTTCCAAAATCCAAAGAAGATTGCTTTTCCACAAGGGGAGCTGCATGTCAGCAGCTCCCCATGTGGAAAAGCAATGCTGGCTCCCCCAGGAGGCAGGGAGCCGGCGGGACCATGGGGGCATTGGGGCTCACCCCACGGTCCCCAACGTAGTGGCCAGGCCCCAGGGGATAGGGTCTCCAGGGCTAGAAGTGGCCAGGGAGGGGGGCCACGTGGCCCTCCCCTAAAAAAATGTTTTTAATAAAAAAGGAAAGGCCGGCCCCGGGGGATGGGGTCCCCGGGGCCATAAATGGCCTGTGGTGGGGGGCCACGCGGCCCCCCTCCAAATATATATATTTTTTAATTAAATACTGGCCATGCCCTGGGGAAGGGGTCCCCGGGGCCGAAAATGGCCTCGGGAGGGGGGCTACGCGGCCCCCTTCCGGTATTTTAAAAAAAAATATAACACAATAGGGGTCAGGCCCTGGGGGATGGGGTCCCCAGGGCTCAAAGAATAGGAAAAGAAGGGGGGCCACAGAGCCCCCTTCTAAAAAATAAAAAATTTAAAAACGGCATCGCGCTGGTGGCCCCGCCCCCTCTGTGCATCACTCTGCAAACGCGCCCCATGGTGCGTTCTAAGTTGGGGAATTAATTCCCCTTGAATACTGGGGGTCCCTGGGGGCCAACTAGCCCACCAGGTACCTCCAGTATGCGCCACAGAGCTGCATTGCAGAGAGGTGGTCAAAGGCCATGCCCCTTTTTACACCTCTCTGCAACGCAGCTCTGTGGTGCTTACTGGAGGTACCTGGTGGGCTAGTTGGCCCCCAGGGACCCTCAGGATTCAAGGGGTCTTAATCCCCCAACTTACAACACGCCAGGGGGCGCGTTTGCACAGTGGTGCAGTGAGGGGGCAGGGCCTGATATTACAAGTGTGCAAACACACCCCCTGGCGTTTTGTAAATTGGGGGATTAAGTCCCCTTGAATCCTGAGTGTCCCTGCGGGCCAACTAGCCCACCAGGTACCTCCAATAAGTGCCACAGAGCTGCGTTGCAGAGAGGTGGTCCGAGGCCACGCCCCTTTTTACACCACTCTGCAAACGGGGCCTGATGTGACGTGTGCAAACACGTCCTGTGGTGTGTTTTAAGTTGGGGGATTAAGTCCCCTTAAATCCTGAGGGTCCCTGGGGGCCAACTAGCCCACCAGGTACCTCCAGTAAGCGCCACAGAGTTGCGTTGCAGAGAGGTGTAAAAAGAGCATGGCCTCGGACCACCTCTCTGCAACGCAGCCTGTGGCGCTTACTGGAGGTTCCTGGTGGGCTAGGTGGCCCCAGGGACCTCAGGATTCAAGGGACTTAGTCCCCCAACTTAAACGTGCCACGGGGCGCATTTGCACAGTGGTGAAGGGAGGGGCGGGCCTGATTTGACATGTGTGCAAACACGTCCTGTGGCGTGTTTTAAGTTGGGGATTAAGTCCCCTTGAATCCTGAGGGTCCCTGAGGCCAACTAGCCCACCAGGTACCTCCAGTAAGCGCCACAGAGTTGCGTTGCAGAGAGGTGTAAAAGGGGCATGGCCTCGGCCCACCTCTCTGCAACGCAGCCCTGTGGTGCTTACTGGAGGTTCCTGGTGGCTAGGTGGCCCCAGAGACCTCAGGATTCAAGGGACTAACCCCAACTTAACGATGCAAGGGGGCATGTTTGCACAGTGGTGCAGGGAGGGCGGGGCCTGATATAAGAAGTTAGCAATCCTGCTGTGTGGGAATTACTGGTGGTAATAAAAGGGATAGTTGGCCCCCAAGGTTGACGTTGGGGGCTAATTACTCCTCCTGTTACCTCCAGTAAATCCACACAGTGGGATTGCTAAGAAAGTGTTTCGGAGGCCACGCTCACCTTTCTCCACCACTCCTGGAAACGCGACTGGTATGTTATAGTTAGAAATTAGCATTTAAAAAACCTTTGAAATTCACTGAAAAAACCATAGGTTTCAGGGACGTTATAGTTTGAAATTAGCATTTAAAAAACCTTTGAAATTCACTGAAAAAAACATAGGTTTCAGGCACGTTATAGTTAGAAATTAGCATTTAAAAAACCTTAGAAATTCACTGAAAAAAACATAGGTTTCAGGGACGTTATAGTTAGTTGGACATTTCTCTTATAAAAAACCATAGAAATTCCTCCGTTATAGTTAGTTCATCTAACTATAACTCACGCACCCACAATGCACTGCTGATGACGTCACATATTACATCAATCATGACATGGTCAGTGACATCACTGATGACATCACTGATGACATCTCAAATGACATCACTGATTACATCACTGATGACATCATCCATGTGAAAATCTGATGCAACTCCTCACACTCTAATATAACCTTTGATACACCCACTGTAAAATACAGACTACCATTTTCGAAACCATAGACACACCAATACCATTTGCTACATACGCACTCACTGATTCCTAGGTCTACACACACATCCACTCATTCACCCATACAGTCACTCATACATGCAGTCACTCATCAATACAACACTATCATATGCACTCATACACCTATACAGACACTCACACACCACCACTCATCCAGAGTTACTCACACACATAATCAGTCATGCAAAGAATCAATCACACTCCCATTTACTCACCTACACAGTTATACACACACCATATCACTTATTCAAACAGAAACAAATGCATACTTACTCTCTTATAGAATCACTGATACAAGTACACACTCATCCATACAGCCACTCTCACAATAACTGACTCTCATGTATAGTCATTTATATACTTCAACTCTCACATGCACTGCCTTTTACATATGTAGTTACTTGGACATGTACCATTGAGACATCCATTCACTCACCAACACACCCATACACACACTCACCCACCCATACAGCTGTTTCCACATGCACTCTTGAACCCATACACACAGTGAATCAACCACTCAAACATCTATGCACAGAGTCACACACCTCCCACCCACCCACACATACACTCAGGCACCCATACAAATACTCAGGCAACCTATCGATAACCCATATAGACACTTATGTAGCTACTGACCAACCCATGCAGCAGCTTATACAACAACTGATACAGACATTCAAACAGTTTAGTCACTAACCCATGCATTCAGTAAGACACATTTAATCACTCACTTATACAGTCAGTCACGCACCTACTAAATCCTCCATCCAGACACTTATACACCCACTCATTTTTCAATACACCTTGGCATATATATAAAACATATTTAACCTTTATAGAAACACACAGTCACTGGATGATGTCATCAGTGATGTCATCAGTGAGGTCATTTGAGATGTCATCAGTGATCTCATCAGTGATGTCATCAGTGATGTCACTGACCATGTCATGAATGATGTAATATGTAACGTCATCAGCAGTGCATTGCGGGGGCGCGAGTTATAGTTAGCTGAACTAACTATAACAGTGGAATTTCTCTGGTTTTGTATGAGTGAAATGTTCAACTAACTATAACGTCCCTGAAACCTATGTTTTTTTCAGTGAATTTCTAAGGTTTTTAAATGCTAATTTCTAACTATAACGTCCCTGAAACCTATGTTTTTTTCAGTGAATTTCTAAGGTTTTTAAATGCTAATTTCTAACTATAACGTCCCTGAAACCTATGGTTTATTCAGTGAATTTCAAAGGTTTTTAAATGCTAATTTCTAACTCTAACGTCCCTGAAACCTATGGTTTTTTCAGTGACTTTCAAAGGTTTTTTAAATGCTAATTTCTAACTATAACATAGCAGTCGTCTTTTCAGAGTGGTGGAGAAAGGTGAGCGTGGCCTCCAAACACCTTTTAGCAATCCAACTGTGTGGGATTTACTGGAGGTAACAGGAGGGGTAGTTAGCCCCCAACGTCAACCTTGGGGGCCAACTTCCCCTTTTATTACCTCCCATGGGCCATTTCTGGCCCCGGGGACACCATCCCCCGGGGCCCGGCCATTTTTAAAAAAATTAACGTGGAGGGGGCCGCGTGGTCCCCCTCCTGGGCCACTCCTGGCCCCGGGTACCCCATCCCCCGGGGCCGGCCCTTTGCATTGGGGACCGTGGGGGGAGCCCCAATGCCCCCACGGTCCCTGCCGGCTCCCCACCTCCTGCAGGAGCCGGCATTGCTTTTGAGCAAGGGGAGCTGCTGACATGCAGCTCCCCTTGCTCAAAAGCAATCTGCTTTGCTTTATTGAAGCGAGGGATTAGTTCACATATATTTATACAAATTAAGAAATAGTAGTCAGGTAAGCTCTATAAAAGTCGCTTCCAGTTGGATTACTCAAAAAATAATTCTGTTAATTTTCTCAATGAATTAAACATTCTTGTAGAAATACAAAGATAAAAACAACACGGGTGTAAGTATTCTTGAACTAAATTTTATATTAAAAAACCAATCATTCGTTGTAAAGGGTACAAAAACAAGAAATCAACACAATGTAGCCAGAAATAAAACAATACATAAGATTAAATGATCTTCATGGTTACAATTGTGAACACCTTTTCACAAAGTGTTTGTAGGCAATCTGAAGAGTTTTACACAAAGCCAAAATTGCCTATAATTCAATAAAATAAGAAATAGGTGTGAAAGTCGACGTTTCGGTCTAATGTTGTCTTTGTCCGTTAGACCATCCTCAGGACTATATATAGGGGTCTCTATTATCAACAAAAGCAAAGTCCTTGTTTTGTATTGTTTTATTTCTGGCTACATTGTGTTGATTCATTGAGAAAATTAACAGAATTATTTTTGGAGTAATCCAACTGGAAGCGACTTTTATAGAGCTTACCTGACTACTATTTCTTAATTTGTATAAATATATGTGAATTAATCCCTTGTAGGCACACCTACCTGCTCATTTAACTGCCCAAGCCTCCAAGGGTCTATTGGGTTTCCCATTTTTTGAGATATCATTGAAGCGAGAACAGGTTTTCCTGCTCTCGCTTCAATGAAGCAAAGCAGAGTTTGCTATGGCAGGGCGGGAGCCTCACAGCTCCTGCCCTGCCATAGCAAATGGCAAGGTCCCGGGGGTGGGCACCCCAGGACATTGCAGGAGCCGGCCCTGGGGGGTGGCAGTACCCAGGGCCATCAAGGGCTCCAGGAGGGGGGCCGCATGGCCCCCCTCCCAAGTCTTTAAAGCCCCGGGGAGGTGATGGCCCCCGGGGCCCAGGGGTCTGCTACGGACCCCCGCATTTTTAATCAGTATGTGTCCCGGGGAGGTGGTGTTCCCCGGGGCGTGAGGGAGGGCTCTTTCCCCCCACACATCATTTTATTTTTTAAACAGAGCCCCGGGGAGGTGGGGGTCCCCGGGGCAGCGTGGGGGGATTGGGGCCCCCCCACGCATTTCTTTTTAAAGCCCCAGGGAGGTGGCGGTCCCCGGGGCTGCGGGGGGCCACAGTGCCCCCCGCAAACAATTAAATAAGCCCTGGGGAGGTGGCAGCCCCCGGGGCTGCAGGGGCCCCCATGGCCCCCCACAAATTAATTGGTGAGTGCCCCCTGGACCTGGCCCATCTGGGGGCTTTCAAAAACGAAGCGCGGGAGCCCGCGCTTTGTTTTATTTTTATTTTCTCGGCCGGATTCGCGACCCCAGCGTGAATTCGGATGATTTGTTTAAAAAAAAATGCTTTTCTTGGCCCTGGGGGTCCTGGTGGGACCCCCTGAGCAGGCCTAGGGGGTCAGGGTGTTTGTACCCTGCCCCCTTTTCTTGTTTTTTAACCTATTTTTCACTGTTTTCTTGTGACTCAGTTCTAGTCACAAGATGGCTGCCAACACTTCCTGGTTTGGAGTGTTGGCAGCCAATCAGAGTGAAGCTCGTGCCCGGGAGGAGTGGCAAACCCTCCTCTGTGCTCAGATATCGATATCGATATTTTTCTTTTTCTAATTTCTCAGGAACTACTAAACGGATTTACACCATTAAAAAAAAAGGGGCTCTTTCTGAACCAAGGGCTACCTTTTTGCCAAATTTGGTATAATTCCGTTCAGCAGTTCGGGCTGTAGCTTTGTCTAAAGTTTCCTATAGAAATTAACAAGGGGAAAGCGCGTTTTGGGACACCCCTTTTTTCTCTGCCCCCACTTCACGAATCACCCCAAAACTTTCAAAACAGGAGCTGACCGGAGCACCCCACTAGTTTTGAAAATTTCGCGAAGATTCGTCAAATGGCGCCAAAGATATTGGCAAAAGAAAAAATTTGTTTTGAATAGAAACGAGGTCCTAACTATAACTACATATATATATACATATATATATATATATATATATATATATATATATATATATATATATAACCTACTGGCAGTCGCCATTAGGTAGTTACAGTTAGGACCTAGTTTCCATAGGAAAAGCGTTTTATTGAGGTGCTTATAACTTTTGTGCCGTTCGATGAATCTTCACGTATTGTTAAAAAAAAGTGCCCTGTTGTTTCTAGTTTTGCATGGAAAGTTTCGGGGTGAATCGACAAGCGGAGGCCGAGAAAAATTGTGGGGTCTAAAAAAGTGCGCTTCCCATGTTAATACCCATAGAGATTTTAGACAAGACTACAGCCCGAACTTCTGAACGGAATTACACCAAATTTGTCAGAAAGCTAGATCTTGGTCCAGAAAGCGTGTTTTTAAGATATTAAAGGAAAATCTAATTTGTATATCTAGGAAAGCTGACCTTCAGAGAATCCTCCAGAACTTGTGCAAAGATCTGATTGGCTGCAAACACTTCAACCAGGAAGTGTTGGCATCCATCTTGGGACTCAGTCCCAACCAAAAAGCTGAAAAAAAGGTGAAGGGGCCAGGGTAGGAATACGCTGACCCCCATAGGCCTGGTGCTGTGCCCAATTTTCTTTTATTATTTTCTCTTCAAAAATTGCAAAAGATTTGCAGCAAAAATGTTAAAAAAAAAACAAGTGCGTTCTCCCGCGTTTGTTTAAGCATGATCCCCCTGGTGGGCCAGGTCCTAGTGGCTTTATTATAATTTAAATAAGCGGAAGGGGTGCACAAGGCCCCCCTCCCCATGGCCAATCTTGGACACGGGGACCACTACCTGCTAGGGCAGGCTGATTTTTAAAAAAAACAGAGGAGGGCTGCGTGGCCCTCCTCCATTGTCTGTATGGGACCCTGGGGCCATCACCTCCCTTAGGCAACATATACAATAGAGGGAGGGGGCTGTGTGACCCCCCTCCTTGGCCATGTATGGGCTTGGGAACCACTACCTCCCAGGGGCTTTGATGTAAAAAAAAAAAAAGAGGGGGGCCACGCAGATCCCCCTGCATTGCCCGTAAGGGCCCTGGGGACTAGCACCTCCCGGGGCCACATATATATTAGAGGAGGACCTCCACCTCCCCAGGGGTTTTTTATATTTTAAGAAGGAAGGGGGCCCAGTGGCCCGCCTCCCTGGTCGTTCTCGGCCCCCAGGGCCACCACCTTCCTGGGGCAGGCCCTTGAAAATGAAAGTAGGGGGCAGTGAGACCCCCCTTCTTGAGCCATTTATAGCACTGGGGACTGCCACCCCCTAGGGCTCGCTCCCTATGTCCATGGGTGCTCACCCCAGGACATAGCTGTTTGCTGTCACTTGGTAGGAGCTTTGACAGCTCCCATCAAGCAAGAGCAAACAGTAACTCCACACGCAGTGGATAGGAGCAGGAAAATTGTTTCCCCTTGCTGGGAGTGGACTTTTCATCTGTTTTCCTGCCCACTGTCAAGTGAACAGGAAAACAGATGAAAGGATTGCTCCCACACACCGGGATCAACATTTCTGGCTGCTCCCTGTATGTGGGAGCAATGCCGGCTCCCACTGGAGGCGAGGAGCTGGCAGGTACTGCCGGGGCATTAAGGCTCCCCCGCAGGCCCCAAAGCTGGCGACTGGGTGCCCTGGGTGGGCTCCAGGACACCCAGTATGAAAATGCTGGGACCCAGGGGATTGGGTCACCAGAGTCAAAATCTGCCCCGGGAGGGGGGCCCGCAGCCCCCCGCCTCCATTCATTTTTGGCCAGGCCCCGGTGGATGGGGTCCCCTGGGCTGAAATCGGCCCAGGGAGGGGGGCCACGCAGCCCCTATGCCCTTATGAAAATATAAAACAGAGACTATGGGTCTCCTTTTATATATTGTGAGAATGCAAATGCCAAAAATCATCTGCAGGCTTCGCCCGTTTGGCCATCCCGATTTCCTTAGTAGTATACAAAGGGCTTTCCGCCTATTCCCATGTTGATGGACAGCTTACCAAAAGGCCCTCTATCGCATTTCCCGCCGATGTTGGGGACACGTTTTTTATGCAGAGAATTACAAGGACATCACCACCAAATAAAGAAGCACTTACTTCATATAGTTAATAGGAATCACCTCTGTTTGGTGGAGATACTCCTCTGTGTAGTCTCTTAGTGTTCTCTTGACAAGAATTCATGTTGTCACACATTTGTGGATGAAGACACTGTAGGAACAATCACATTGCTGAAATGACATGCACACAAGGTCACTGGAGACATTGCCTCATGGTCTTTTATGCATCTGTAGCGTAGAATATGCACTAGACATTTACCCAATGAGGTAGCATTTACTAATTAACCAGTAGAAAGTACTCCGGTTGAGTATACATTTTCTGCAAAACTGTGGACTCTTCTTGGTAAAAATAAGGTTCCATTATGGCCCTGATGCTCATTTCACAGAAATTAAGCCTCAATGAGAAGCACCACTTCTGTAAAACACAAATGATCCTAGCTTCTTGAGCTTCGCAAAGGCAAAGAAACTGTGTTTCTTCTCATATTCCATGTTAAAAAAAGCTATGAAATCCTTAATGGAAGTGAATTCATCATCAATCTATTGGAGCACAATCTGATGTGTAGTGACTGTGATGAGTGGTTTCTTTCTTGTTGACTCCTGGTGAGAGCGGAGTCCATGGATCTCCTTTTTGAATACCCTAAGTATGCAAATGCCCAAAATCCATAGCAGCACTCACACACCCACTCAGACCCACACAGGCGCTCACAGACCATCACAGGCACTCACACACCCACTCACACAGGCACTCACAGACCCATACTGGTACTCACAGACCCACACAGGCACTCACACACCCACACAGGCACTCATAGACCGACTCACAGACCTACACAGGTGCTCATACACCCACTCACAAATGCACTCATGGACCCACACAGGCCTTCACACACCTGCACACAGACCCAAAGACACACTCACACACCTACCCACAGACCCATGCAGCCAGGCAGCTACTCACACACCCACTCACAGATTCATACAGATCCTCACATCCACTCATAAACTCATACTGTCATTCACACACCCATACAGCCACTCACCTATCCACTCACCTACCCATACAGCCACTCACACACCCACTGACACACTCAAACACACACTCACAGACCCATACTGCCACTCACACACCCACTCATTGCCCTACACAGCCACTCACACATCCACTCTCAATGGTGACAGGTTACGGTTAGAAATTCTTTTTTTTAAACCATAGAATTTCACTGAAAAAAAAAGATCTCAGGAGCATTATAGTTAGGAAATAACATTAAAAAGGTAGAAATGTTCTGTAAAAATAAAGGTTATAGAGACGTTGTAGTTAGGGAATATAATTTAAAAAAACCTTAGAAATTCACTGAAAAAACAGGGTAACAGGGATGTTATAATTAGGCTCAGATTTCACTCATAAAAAGACAGTGAAATTCAGCAATTATAGTTATCTCAGATAACTATAACTTACACCCACTCAAACAGCCACTCACTTACCATACAGCCATTAACACACCCAATCACTCCCTCAAACAGCCAGTCTCATAGCCACTCAGTCACCAATATAGCCACTCACACCAACTCGCCCATGCTTACAGCTCTTCACACAAACACTCACTCACCCATACAACCAGTCACACACCCAATTACAGACCCATATAGCAACACACCCCCACACAATCACTCATACACCCACTCACACACCCATACAACTACTCACACACCCACTTATATACCAAACAGCCACTCACACACAGATGCACAGTCACACAGCCACTCATATAATATATTTTAGAAGTAGTGTCACTCATTAGTACTGTCATTTAACTTTGTACAAGCTGAGTACGTATATTTTAGCCTCAGAATCTTTCACAAAACACTAACACTCACTGAATGATGTCATCAGTGATGTTATTTGAGATGTCCTGTGAGGAAGAATACCATCCATCTGAGCGTGTTGTCTGTGATTCCAACTCGACATAGCTGATCAATGAGTGTGTGGTGGGAGACGGTGTCAAAAGCTGCGGAGAGGTCCAGCAGGATGAGGGCAGCTGATTCTCCTCTGTCGAGTTGGGCAAGAGTGTGGCCTGTTGCAGTGATCAGGGCTGTCTCGGTACTGTGGTTGGCTTCGAAACCCGATTGGGATGGGTCTAGCAGTTTGTTTCTTTCCAGATGATTGGTGAGTTGGCGGTTGATGGCCTTCTCCAGGACTTTGGCGGGCAATGGGAGATGGGAGATGAGATGGTAGTTCTGCAGCTCGCTGGGTTATGCCGAAGGTTTCTTGAGGAAGGGTCTAACTTCTGCATGTTTCCATGTGTCTGGAAAGGTGGCTGTAGTTATGGAGGCATTGAGGATGGTGATGAGCTGGTGGCTGATCTCATTGCTTCTGAGGTTAAAGAGTCGATGGGGGCATGGGTCAGTATGTGCTCCTCAATGGGTGGAGTTCATCTGGGTGGTTGTTGTCTGTGTGCTGAGTTGTTCCCATGCGGTGAGCGGGTGGTTGTTGGTTGTTGCTGATGAGGTTAGAGGGCTGGGGATCGAAGTTTCTGTAGATGGTTGCTATCTTGTTGTGGAAGTGGTCAGCGAGGGCATTGCAGAGTTCCTGTGAGGAAGGGATCCGATTTTTGTGGCTGGCAGGCAGATGAACTCTCTGATGATGGTGAAGAGTTCTTTGGTTTGGTTGGTGCTGGTCTCGATCCAATATCCATCGATATATTCCTGTTAGTTAGCAAGTCCATGTTTTTGCCTTTGAAACTCAAAACGTGCACTTTTAAAATTTTAAACATTTCAAATAATATACTTAAATACCATAAATTATAAACAGCTATCACGGTATTAGGACACCCTCAGTATTGCAGCTCCAACTTAAACGTGGACAATGCTAATATTGTATTGTATCATATTGCAACAGTCATATATCATTTACTACCCCTATGTGGGGCACTGAAGCACTTGCCTACATGGGTAGCACACTACACAGTGTATAGTGTGTAGTTTGAAGGGTATTGTCTTTGTTTTGATCCTATATGGTAAGTGTTTCCATGTTATGAGTGATGACCACTGAGGTGCAGTTAGCGTAATATGGGACGCATCGCTTAGCAGTGTGATTGTTAAAGAAATGTGAGAGACAGGCACATATTTTTTGGTTTTCTGTAAGCTGGCAGCTTTAAGTAGCTCTGCAGGCTCCTTTATGGTATTTCTTATTTTCATGGTCAATTTAGCTAGTCACTGCACTGGTTTGTTCATTGAGCCAAAGTCCAAGGTATTGGTGAAGTCATTGACAAAGGCGGAAAAGCTGATATCGGGTAAAGTTCCGGTTTTGTGCCCAAACAGCCATCGACATTGATCGGCTATAGGTGGAGGCTTGGTCTGGTGAAGCTTTCTACATTTGGACTTGGAAACTTTTCTGGAGCTTGGATTTTCTCAGCGAAGCACGGCAGCAGGCTGTGGCCGAAGAGGGCTCAAAGTTGTTGGATGCTGGTCAACGCAGTCCTGCTTTATATGATTTGGTGCTTCGGAAAATACCGTAGCGGGACCTGCGGCAAACTCAATCCTAGCGGTGATGCACCGACAGCGGATCGTCTTGGCAAGCTGATCCCAGTCCCACACCCGATCTCTGGCCAAAAAATTGACAAAAAGCTTCTGAGTCTCAGGTTTGAGCAAATATTAGTAGGAGTACACTTTGACACCAGCAAAGGTCCAGGACCTTGGGGACATCACTTGGGGGTCAAGACTCACTCCAGCAGAGGCCAGCAGCAGAGGTCCAGGGCAGGTTCAGTTGAAATTGATTGGCTGGGAATGCAGAAAAAAGCCTTTTGAAGCTTGTTGTGTCCCTGTTGCCCAAACATAAGGCCAGCCTTATGACCCTTGGAGTACTTTAGCCTGGGTACAGGAAGGAGAGCAAGTCCAGTCTACAGGGCTCTTCTCACGTCACAGACAGAAGGTCCAGTTCTCTTCTTTTCTTCCACAGATCCAGAAATTATCTGAGGAGTGTAGTGTGGGTGCTTAATTTATGCCTGACACCAGCCTACGAGTGGGGGAGACTCCTAGCCACCCTAACAAATTGGGTCAAATTTCCCAAGTGTGGCCCTATCCATTTTTGCAGCACTTTCTGTGTGCCCTACAGCAAACAATCACACAATGCCCCTCTATGCCCAAAACCAATATGGCAGAACCTTCCTTCCTCTGTGCAGAGTTCTGTGCCCACCCTAGAGGTATGGGCATGGAAATGAGCAACCCTGCCTCTGTGGTCACTCAAAACTGGTTCTGGGGGAAGCTCATCTCCCACTGTGCTTGGTACCTGACTGGCTAGGTGGGGCAAAGCAAGGATGCAGGCCAGGTGTGATCTAGATCTGCCTGTGACAAGTTAGTTCTCTAGTTAATTAGGTTCCTAGCCACAGCCCAGGCGATCAGCCTGCCAGAGAAACAGAATACCTCCCCACACTGAAGGCCTTTGTCTTAGCTCTGGGAGCAAGTTGAAACCACTTCAAAGGGGCTATTTTGCTCCTTGGTGAGAGTTTGAAACTCATGCAAATGGGCTTCAAGAGGCTTTAGGTGGGTAACAGGCAACTTTTTAAAAGCACTTGCTCTTAAATGTTTATTACAAATCTGACTTTGCCAATTAATTAGGCTTGTAATCAATATTTTAAGAAGTCCAATAATGAACTCTGTAGTTGTTTTTTTCTAGGTGGAGATAGCAATGTTAAATTAATATTAGATCCCAGTGCTTTCCTATGGAACTGCTTATCCTGATATAGTGAAAATGTTTTAGGGCCTATTCACCGTAAGACATGTAAAACATTAAAGCTTTACATGTCCTACTTTTAAATAACATGCGCCCTGCCTTAATGAGCAGTAAGGCTTATGTAGCGGTGACTTATAAATATTGAAAAGTAAGGTCTTTAGCTTGTCAAAAGAGGACAGTTTGACAGGTCAAATTGGTAGTTTAAACCTGCACAGTCAGGCTACTGGTGGCAGGCCTACGGTCATGTTCGTACGGTCACTTGAGTGGATGCCACAATGAGTGCTTCAGCCCACTGGTGACATTTAACTTACCGGCCCTGGGTACACTGTGCTTACTATATACTAGTGATTTATAGGTAATTTAAATATGCCAATCACGGGTAAACCAATTTCATCCTGTTGAAAGGGGGAGCGTGGGCACTTTACCACTTGCTGACAGGGGTAAAGGGCACAGAGTTCTATAGCCAGCAAAAACTGTCAAGGCAAAAGATCTTAGGGTATACCACGCAAATGATGGTCATTTGCAAGTTTCAACGGCAGCGTACACATGCAGAGACGCACACACAAAACACACATGCACTTACACAAGCAATGTTTTAATGAGATAGTAAGGGGTGTTGCTGACATAAAAATTGGTGCAACAGATGCGCTTCAGCTGGCCAAACTTCAGTCAGCTTTTTAGAATTAAATAGATTTTTATTAGCAGAACACATAGCATGAAAATACAGTGCGTCGTTGCCTACAACCCACTGGGCCGGCTGCATCAGAATCGAAAGAAAGGAAACGGGGCTTATGAAACATGAGCCAAGAGAGTAGGTGATTAACACAGCACGTCGCCTACAACCCATATTTGGGCCGGCCGCGTTCGATAAAGTATAGCATTAAAGAGTCGTTTACCCTAGAAGAAGAGCAACAGAAAGATCTGTTGCACCACGAGTGTATATATGATAATGCAACAAGGACACACTATGGCCCACAAGGCCGAATAAGTCCACTTTTTAAAGAACAAAAGAAGGACAACAAACCAAGGGGCATATTAGCAAGAACGGCGTTAAAATTATCGCCGCTTTAGCGGCAGGAAACTGCCGCTAAAGCGGCGATAATGGGCTTGATAATATGCCCTTGAGAATACCAATAGAAGCCCATGTTCTGCTGTGATCCTGGGCTTCTATTGGAATTCTCAAGGGCATATTATCAAGCCCATTATCGCCGCTTTAGCAGCAGTTTCCTGCCGCTAAAGCGGCAATAATTTTAATGCTGTTCTTGCTAATATGCCCCCAAATTTCCAACACATAAAACCCTGTGCCCTCCCCCACATCCCCCCCTCCTCTCTCCTGGTGAGCCAAGTGTATATTCAGCCGTACATATACGATCTGATGTGGTAGTTGACAGTGCCCTGGGGAGCAAGTGGATTCGCAGGTGCCGCACCCGTTATCCTCCCTCCTGACTCTCGGGGATCAACTTCAGGAACCTAAAATAGGCAGGGCAAATTAGTTCCCGGAACTCCGAGGATAAAATTTAAATGAAAGGGCCCAGACTTTGGAATTTTCAGATTTGTGCCTGAGTGTAGCCATAGACAAGTGCTCCATACCCAAGAGGGACCACAATTGGTGTAGCCATTGAGAGTGGTCTGGGATCCTGTCAGTCTTCTAGCCCGCTAGTAAAATCCGGTGCGCAGCATTAAGAGCCAGGGCAATCTGTTTGCCTTTGACCGAGCGCAAGGGGAAGGTCAGGGCGTTGGGCAACCCTAAGATAGTGTAGGCGGGGAATCTTGGGATGGTAGTGTCAAAAGCCCTATCAATTTCGTCGAGGATCTTCTCCCAGTATCTTGTAAGCTTTGGGCAGTTCCACAGCAGGTGAAGAAGGGTACCTGGGCTCCCACAGCCATGCCAGCAGAGGCCGTCGCACTGAGAGTTCCACTTAGTTAAGCGGGCCGAGGTATAATACCAGTGAGATACAATTCTAAATGCAGTCTCTGTGTGGCCCATGGAGTGTGCAAAGTGGTGTGATCTGTAAAAAATATCCTCCCATTCTTTATCTGAAAGGTTGCGACCTATTTCCGCCTCTTACCACCTCTGACCTGCAGAACGGGCCCCTGTAGCGCCTGGTGCGAGGAAGAGATATAGAGTTCGGAGATAAGCTTGCAGTCATCCTTTTTTAGAAAAAGCCACTTCTCAAACGGTAGCATCGGTCTGCTGACCAAGGGACGTACAAGGGGACCAGATGTCCAGGGCAACAATTGTGTGTAGAGAAAAAGGTCCGAGCCCGCAAGGCCATAATCCTCCTGGAGCTCCTCAAAGGGAATGTGACCCTGCAGATCGAACAGTTGCCCTAGGCGCTTACATCCGCCCTCCACCCACCGCATGCCCGCTCCTTTGTCCATCCCAGGAATGAAATTGGGGTTTGAGAAAATTGGAGACATGGGGGAGGGGAAAGTGGTAAGATTGGCCCGTCTAGACACCTTGTCCCAAACTAACATAGTGGGGCATGTGACTGGCAAGGAATAGAGTCCCCAGGAGCGCGCAGACCGTGGCAGCCAGACCTCCCTCCAGATATGCCGACCAGCCACTGTCTGATCCATAAATACCCAGTGCTTTTCCATCATAGGACAGTTCCATTCTACAAGATAACGCAGCAGGGAGGCCTGGAAATAGCGGGTAAGGTTGGGCAAGGCCAAACCGCCCTCCTTCTTAGGGCGCTGAAGTAGAGTTTTCTGCAGTCTGGGCGAGGTCGGGCCCCGAATGAAGCGTTCAATCTCCGTTTGCAGGAATGAGAGCGTTCTCGGCGGGGGCAGTAGGGGGAGGATCTGGAAGAGGTATAGGGCCCGGGGTAGGACATTCATTTTTATCACAGCCAGTCTCTCGAGCCATGACAAGGGTAGACGCCGCCATTGGGCGAGGTCTCTCCGGACACGTGAGAGAAGATTAGTATAGTTCACCTCCGCTGTCTTATCCAGGCTGCTGTGCAGGACCAATCCTAGGTACGTAGTCAAAGTCAAATTGGGCATGCAGTGTGGCCACAGTAGCATGCTTCGCAGTAAGATTCAGAACTTGTGATTTCTGTAAATTTATTTTGAACCCAGAAACCTGATTGAAGGCCTGCAACGCTGTCACGATGGCCGGCATAGAAGTCAAGGGGTGAGCCACCGAAAAAATGACATCATCAGTGTAAAGGCTAATTAAGTGGCGATCAGCCCCAAAGGAGATACCCTGCGCATGTGGATTGAACCGGAGTCGTTGAGCAAAGGGCTCCATGTATAAGGCGAAGAGCAGTGGGGAGCGAGAACAGCCTTGTCTGGTGCCCCTTTCCACTGCAAAGGCCTCTGAGAGTATACCATTGACCCTGACTGCCGCCGTAGGAGCGCTGTAAATGCTCGCTACCCACTGGCGATACTTAAGCCCCACACCAAAGCGCTCTAGTGTAGCAAATAAATACGGCCAATGCACCCGGTCAAAGGCCTTCTCTGCATCAACTGCCAGCAGTAGAGCCTCCTCCCGTGACCTGTGCACCTTGTCAATTAGATGGCATATCCTTTTGGTGTTGTCCCCGCACTGCCGACTCGGGATAAAGCCCGACTGGTCCGGTCAATCAGGCCGGGCATAAGAGGGTTGAGTCTATGGGCCAAGATGCTCGAGAATAACTTTGCGTCTATGTTCAGCAGGGAAATCGGCCGATATGAACTACAAAACGCCGGGTCCTTCCCTGGTTTGGGGATGACAGAGATTGTCGCCTGAAGCATAGAAGCCGTGAGGGCGCCTGTGTCTGCAAATGAGTCAAATAATCGGGTGAGCAAAGGGGCCAGTTCCACACAGTAAGTCTTATAGAAAAGGGCACTAAAACCATCCGGGCCAGGCGCTTTCAGGGGTTTCAGACGAGCGATGGCAGAAACCACCTCTTCAATCCGAATAGGAGCCTCTAATCCGTCTGACTCAGTAGGCGGAAGCGGAGTAATCGCCGCTCCAGGCAAGTACTCAAGAGGGTCTGTAAGAGTAGAGGATTCGGCGGCATAGAGGCTCGCATAGAAGGCCCGAAAGGCCGCTGCAATGTCGGAGTCGTCTGTTACCTCCAACGCCTGGGACTTTTGCACCACTTTCACCGCCTGGGCCTGCTGCTGACTGCGGAGGCAATGTGCCAACATGCAAACATAGAAAATAGGTAGTAGTGGACCCTAAAGAGAAAAACCGCACATCAAATGATAACCATGTATAAAAATCGTAGTTATTAGCATGTAGTATTGTTATCAAAAAAATATTTAGATCGGGGTGCTATGTCAGCCTGTAACACCTACTACCTAGAGATGTTGTCAGCACATTATAGCATAACATGCATGTAATTAAAACATAATAAAGCTTTTTCCAGCACACCCTTATTGAATGTTACTCAGTCCAACACAAATTTGGGATGAATTCAAAGCACAAACCAAATACATATATTGGTTTTACTGATTGCTAAAAAAATAAAAATAAATAAATACATTTCTTTCAATTAAATCAGTATTATCCAAAGCCAACGCACAGCCCAAAAACGAGTTCACAATCTTCAAATCCTTGTCTTTATTGATTCTTTTAAAAAAATATTCCCAGCACACGATCTAGCCGACACGTGTTTCGTCTGCACTCAGACTTTTTCAAGGCTGGAAAAATAAGTGAATACAATAAATATATATAAAAACACCAAATGTAAAAAAATACCCTATTTTCAGAATAATAGAACCTTAACACAACCTACTATAATTCAAAGTCATTTAAAAATACAATTAATCAATCTTACAGCATTTAAATATATATGCTTCAGCATTAATGCACAATTCACTAAAATAAGCAGTACCCAAAAGAACATCCAGAGAGAAAGAAAGAAAAAGAAGAAAACCAAATCTAGTAGGTACAGATAACCCACTGGAATACCACAGAATTAAAAACATGCCAGAGAATGTGGCTAGTTCACACATGAGTGAAGAAGATTAATATACAGTTGAAAGACACCCATGTGGTGTGCATGGAAAATAAATGTGAGAGTTTTTATCTCTAAATCATAAAAGTGTTACACCACTAAACTCCACATAATAGAGACACTCTAGATATGAGACAGTACTCAAAAAAAAATTATTTATTTTTTATTTATCAAAAAACCCACCAGTATGGGAATGAAGCAACAGTTGGTTCGAGTAATGGTGAAACACCCGGGCGCATCAATTAGCATACGAAGTGTCATAGAAATGTCGTGTAACTTGCCCGATGATCTAATGTCACAGAATAAAGAAATACAATAAATGATGCCAAGTATAAACAAAGCTGTACAAAATAACTCAGTTCCCCATAATTACATAACCATCACTATGGACCTAAATTAGCGACTAAAAATCACTAGATCTACCTGCCTGGTGTTGTGATCTATGAACCAAAAATCTAAAAGAAAGCTGGTGTAGCCAGGACGTGACAAGGTATAGAATCACACGCTAGTCACACTCATCTAAATACAATAGATCATATCCGCAACTGATAATCTTAATCAAACACGAGTTGATTAAATCCGCTAAGTGCCATACGAAGATGTCTTAATGATGCATATTCCCATTTTGGAAATGAGCAATGATACAACGTGGTAACATAACGTAATCCACAATGAGAGCACCACTATCTGATAGAAACATACCTTAAAAACACTAAATCACAAAATGTGTGAATCAAGTGGTGCGTCCTTAATGGTTAAATGTTCAAGGTAAAAGATTGGGGGTACAAATCCATGATACGATAGTACCTATCAACAAAAACACAACAATTCGAATAAATGAATATCATGCATTACGTGCAGTAGTATATGAATGTCCCTAATAGCGTCGCTGGGTACTCACCCTAAATACACAACAGTCCACGACCACTGACGGTCTAGCAGTCCGCTCGCAAGAGGTAAAACGCGGCATCAGTGGCCATGTTACAAATTTAAGCTCTGGATCACGTATCACGTGACCTGCGTAAGCACGGTGCTCATGTGACTAGGGCCAAACTATGGGCATTGCTTGTAGTAAAAATAATCGCCATCTTGTAATGTTGATTTAATAGTTAAATAAACATAACACAAGGATATGTTCAAACAATAAGAAAGCTAATCGGTATGATGGTACTTTTATCGATCATTACAACAGATGAACCAATGGCCCAAATATATGTTACGCCCCAAACCTCAATTTACGCGAAATTTAGATGTTACTATGTCAAGTGATATCAATTTAAGTACCCACCCGACAAAAAATTGTGTAGGGTATGCTGCCCAAGTGATGGAAAGACGTATAGCACAAAATACTCGATAGTTATTTCGTGCCAGATGTACCAAGTGAGACTGCTGCAAATTAAAAAATCAAACAAAGATGACAAACCAAACCGTCCTCGATCCCATAATTATTCGATCGGGACAAAGTTCAGCGACATCATAAAGTACCATGATTGAAAAAAAAGATGTAACAGAAGTAATATCCATTCACCATTGTGTATAGAAATTCTCAGAGAAAAGTAGGAAGAGGGGTATCTAAATATATCTGCAATAGAACACAGCAAATCCTATCACATAGTCTACATTGCCAAATTTACATAAAGCATTCTATATACAACAGACAGAGAACATGATAAAATGTTCTACTATATACTGGAAACAAATCAACGTAATCACAAGTGATTGTTATACAGAATATTGTAAATACTATCACCCAATCTACATACAAGTTTATATTTATACAGTGATCTTGGTTGCTAACATCATAGACTACCTTATTACATTAATGAAATACTGATTCCTTGTTAGTCAATAAAGCACATTTACATATGATGGTACTGTTCTAGGACATCAATCTTTTAGGAAAACATGAAGTTCTCTATCAATGTTAAGACCTGAGTCGACCGATCTCAATTTGATAAGCCATTTGGATTCAAGTTTCCTAAGTGCAGATGTTTTATCACCACCACGCGAATCCTCTTGTATTACGGCTATCCCATGAAACCTAATTTTTAGTATTTCTGCATTGGCATGTGCGGTGTTGTAGTGTACTGCTAATGGGTAGTTGATATTATTATTGCGAATAGCTCTAATATGTTCCTGTATCCGCTCTTTGAGCGGTCTGATAATACTCCCTACATAAATTAGGTTGCATTGACAAATAATACAATACACGATAAACTTGGTATTACAGTTCATAAAGTGATCTATTTGATGTACTTGCCCGGTATTATAGCTGAAACTGGTTATTTTGTTTACAGCAAATTGGCAGACACTACACATTGTACATTTATAAAAACCCTTAGGTTTCACTGGTAACCATGATCGACTTACGTCTGTCCCTATATTGCCTGTGTAGGAAGGACTAAGTATGTTACGCAAGGTTCTGCCCCTTTTGTATGTGATACGGGGTTTCTTAGAAATATAAGGATCTAGATCATGATCCAATTTCAACAAATGCCAATGTTTATTTATTGTCCTGTATACATTATTGCTATGCGAATTGTACTGTGTTGTCAGGGCAATGTGTTTCCTCTCTATTGCATTCCTCCTTTTAGATTTTGATTTAAGAAGTCCTTTACGTTCTGTTCTATTGATCCTGGTTTGGGACCTTTCTAGTATAGTGTAATCATATCCTCGAATGAGGAATCGTTGTTTAAGATTCATCATCTCATGTTGGAAAATAACATCTTTGATACAATTCCTCCTCAGGCGAGTCATTTCGCCAAAGGGTATAGCACGAATTTGAGAACCAGGGTGGGCACTACTAGCGTGCAACACCGAATTACATGCTGTAGTTTTGCAAAATAGTTTGCACTCCAATTTTCCATCCTCAACAAATAATGTAATGTCCAAAAAATCAATTTGTTTAGTACTAATGTAGTGTGTAAAGCTCAGATTATATTCATTTGTGTTAAGATGTTCAATGAACATGTCTAGAGTAGATCTGTCACCACTCCATATCATTAAAATATCGTCAATAAATCTACCCCAATATATGATGGAATTTGTCAAATTAGGTGGGCATAGTTTCCAAATATGATGTTCTTCAAAAAAGTCCATGTAGATATTGGCGAACGATGGAGAAAATTTAGCACCCATTGCAACTCCAGAATGTTGTTTATACCAGGTCTCATTATGCATGAAATAGTTGTTATTGAGTGTCATCCTAGTAAGTTCAAGAAGCATATTGTGTGTTCGTACAGAGTCGCATCACGCTTTGATAAAAAATATGTGAGTGCTTCCATCCCTTTTATAAACGGAATGCTGGTATATTAGGCACTCACATCAAGGTGACAAAGGTAAGGTCATCAGTCCAAGTTAGATCTTCTAATTTATTAAGAAGATCCTTGGTGTCCTCAATGAAAGCAGGTAAATTTCTAACTATTGGTTGAAGGTAAATATCTATATACTCTGAAATACGTTATGTTGGTCCCCCTATCCCTGATATAATGGGCCTACCAGGAGGCACGGTAGGATTTTTATGTATTTTGGGTAGAGTATATATATGTGCTGCTCTAGGTGATGGATTAAACATATACTTCACCTCGATGTCTGATAGTAGACCGCAACTCTGCCAGTATCTCAATGTTGTATCAACTAGCTTATTAACTTCCTGCATAGGATTTTTGGAGATCCTAGTATATGATTCTTTATCAGACAACTGGCTATCTATTTCTCCAAGATAGTAATCCTTATCCATCAACACTATATTGCCCCCTTTATCTGCTTCCTTTATGGCTAAATTGGGACACTCTGCTAGTTCATATAGGGCAGTTCTTTCTTCCTTATTAAGATTGTCTTTAAATTTCCCAGGTATGTTTGTTATCCTATCCTCTAGTGTGTACAAATCTTGAGTTACAGCCTTATAGAAACAATCAATCATGTTATCCGGGGGTAGTATTGGCGTAAATGTGGACTTAGTTCTCAGCCCACTATTAGTCTGGTAATTAGTTCCTATATCCAGGTCTTGTAATATTTCACCTATACTAAGAACCACATCCAAGCTATCATCCATTGATAATAACATTTGTACATTCTGGATATCCCTGATTGTCTGTCCACTTTCATTGACAGTATAAATGGGTACCGAACACAATTTTTTATTGTTGTCAAAAAATTTCTTTAATTTAAGCCTGCGAACAAATTTGAACAAATCTATATGGATTTGTGTAAAATTAGGTCTGGACATTGGACAGAAACTTAAACCTTTTTGAGTACATTAATTTCAACATTTGTCAGTATTTTTTGTGACAGATTAACAATAGACACATCATTGTGTTGTTCTACAACCATTGGTATAGTAGGTGAGTTAGTAGCCAATAAGGCTACATTAGTTTGACTCATCAATTCTTCTGTATGCGTGTTACTGACCTCGTCACTCTTTTGTTCTCTTCTTGGTCTATTTTTCCTGCCCCCGCCTGGTTCTCTTCCACCTGTATTCCTTTTGTTGTATCCTAGTTGTGTCCCTTTTCTGTATCGCTCTAACTCCGATAAAAAGACGAACCTGTACCATTTTTGTCATTCTCTCCTACAAAAGACAAGGTTTCACTTCTGGCCTCACTGTTCTCACTGGTGATACTGAGATCTGACTCACTTGCTGATATCTGAGTCTCAGGTCTATTATTGGTTAGAGCAGTGACTCCCCCTCTTGGTTTGACTTCGTCAAATTTTTTTGCAAAGGTAAATATTCTACCAGTTTTGTAATCGTTGTCATCTCTCTTTAATTTGCGGATTTTTTTGTCCCTAATATATGTTTGATGCGAATTAAGAACTTCCTTTAGTATTTTGAAGTTTTTGTCAGTAGCTTCTGTAAGATCGAGTCTTTTAATTTCCTCCTCCACTTGTTCAATTTCCTCCAGTAATTTAGATCTTTTCTCTCTGCATGTCTAATGAGTAAATCCATCATGCCATACGATGAGGATAATATTACATTCTCCCACTCCAAAGGAGATCGGGATCCAAATCTTCAAAAGTGGGAAAAATAATGACTCTAAGTCCTCTTGGAACTTGTTTGATTTCAATGTATTTTTTCAAGGTTGTGAGATCCCACCATCTAGAGAGTTCAAGTTTGCATAACCTCTCTAGTTTAACGAAAAGCTGTTTCAATCCCTGTGGTCTGGCCTTACTGATGTTAATTTTCTTGGACTGACTACTTTGTCCTAGAAAGATATCATTGAACATTTTGTCCCTATCGTCCTCAAATCTTGCCATACCTTGCAAGAAATGTGTCTATAATATTTCTGAAGATTAATATTCTGTCAGAGCACGCCTACAGAAGAACTTCGAGTGCTGGTAGCCACTTACAATATACAAACATAGAAAATAGGTAGTAGTGGACCCTAAAGGGAAAAACCGCACATCAAATGATAACCATGTATAAGAATCGTAGTTATTAGCGTGTAGTATTGTTATCAAAAAATATTTAGATCGAGGTGCTATGTCAGCCTGTAACACCTACTACCTAGAGATGTTGTCAGCACATTATAGCATAACATGCATGTAATTAAAACATAATAAAGCTTTTTCCAGCACACCCTTATTGAATGTTACTCAGTCCAACACAAATTTGGGATGAATTCAAAGCACAAACCAAATACATATATTGGTTTTACTGATTGCTAAAAAAATTAATGTTACTACACGCTAATAACTACGATTTTTATACATGGTTATCATTTGATGTGCGGTTTTTCCCTTTAGGGTCCACTACTACCTATTTTCTATGTTTGTATATTGTAAGTGGCTACCAGCACTCGAAGTTCTTCTGTAGGCATGCTCTGACAGAATATTAATCTTCAGAAATATTATAGACACATTTTTTGCAAAGTATGGCAAGATTTGAGGACGATAGGGACAAAATGTTCAATGATATCTTTCTAGGACAAAGTAGTCAGTCCAAGAAAATTAACATCAGTGATGCCAGACCACAGGGATTGAAACAGCTTTTCGTTAAACTAGAGAGGTTACGCAAACTTGAACTCTCTAGATGGTGGGATCTCACAACCTTGAAAAAATACATTGAAATCAAACAAGTTCCAAGAGGACTTAGAGTCATTATTTTTCCCACTTTTGAAGATTTGGATCCCGATCTCCTTTTGGAGTGGGAGAATGTAATATTATCCTCATCGTATGGCATGATGGATTTACTCATTAGACATGCAGAGAGAAAAAGATCTAAATTACTGGAGGAAATTGAACAAGTGGAGGAGGAAATTAAAAGACTCGATCTTACAGAAGCTACTGACAAAAACTTCAAAATACTAAAGGAAGTTCTTAATTCGCATCAAACATATATTAGGGACAAAAAAATCCGCAAATTAAAGAGAGATGACAACGATTACAAAACTGGTAGAATATTTACCTTTGCAAAAAATTTGACGAAGTCAAACCAAGAGAGAGTCACTGCTCTAACCAATAATAGACCTGAGACTCAGATATCAGCAAGTGAGTCAGATCTCAGTATCACCAGTGAGAACAGTGAGGCCAGAAGTGAAACCTTGTCTTTTGTAGGAGAGAATGACAAAAATGGTACAGGTTCGTCTTTTTTATCAGAGTTAGAGCGATACAGAAAAGGGACACAACTAGGATACAACAAAAGGAATACAGGTGGAAGAGAACCAGGCGGGGGGCAGGAAAAATAGACCAAGAAGAGAACAAAAGAGTGACGAGGTCAGTAACATGCATACAGAAGAATTGATGAGTCAAACTAATGTAGCCTTATTGGCTACTAACTCACCTACTATACCAATGGTTGTAGAACAACACAATGATGTGTCTATTGTTAATCTGTCACAAAAAATACTGACAAATGTTGAAATTAATGTACTCAAAAAAGGTTTAAGTTTCTGTCCAATGTCCAGACCTAATTTTACACAAATCCATATAGATTTGTTCAAATTTGTTCGCAGGCTTAAATTAAAGAAATTTTTTGACAACAATAAAAAATTGTGTTCGGTACCCATTTATACTGTCAATGAAAGTGGACAGACAATCAGGGATATCCAGAATGTACAAATGTTATTATCAATGGATGATAGCTTGGATGTGGTTCCTAGTATAGGTGAAATATTACAAGACCTGGATATAGGAACTAATTACCAGACTAATAGTGGGCTGAGAACTAAGTCCACATTTACGCCAATACTACCCCCGGATAACATGATTGATTGTTTCTATAAGACTGTAACTCAAGATTTGTACACACTAGAGGATAGGATAACAAACATACCTGGGAAATTTAAAGACAATCTTAATAAGGAAGAAAGAACTGCCCTATATGAACTAGCAGAGTGTCCCAATTTAGCCATAAAGGAAGCAGATAAAGGGGGCAATATAGTGTTGATGGATAAGGATTACTATCTTGGAGAAATAGATAGCCAGTTGTCTGATAAAGAATCATATACTAGGATCTCCAAAATCCTATGCAGGAAGTTAATAAGCTAGTTGATACAACATTGAGATACTGGCAGAGTTGCGGTCTACTATCAGACATCGAGGTGAAGTATATGTTTAATCCATCACCTAGAGCAGCACATATATATACTCTACCCAAAATACATAAAAATCCTACCGTGCCTCCTGGTAGGCCCATTATATCAGGGATAGGGGGACCAACAGAACGTATTTCAGAGTATATAGATATTTACCTTCAACCAATAGTTAGAAATTTACCTGCTTTCATTGAGGACACCAAGGATCTTCTTAATAAATTAGAAGATCTAACTTGGACTGATGACCTTACCTTTGTCACCTTGGATGTGAGTGCCTTATATACCAGCATTCCGTTTATAAAAGGGATGGAAGCACTCACATATTTTTTATCCAAGCGTGATGCGACTCTGTACGAACACACCAATATGCTTCTTGAACTTACTAGGATGACACTCAATAACAACTATTTCATGCATAATGAGACCTGGTATAAACAACATTCTGGTGTTGCGATGGGTGCTAAATTTTCTCCATCGTTCTCCAATATCTACATGGGCTTTTTTGAAGAACATCATATTTGGAAACTATGCCCACCTAATTTGACAAATTCCATCATATATTGGGGTAGATTTATTGACGATATTTTAATGATATGGAGTGGTGACAGATCTACTCTAGACATGTTCATTGAACATCTTAACACGAATGAATATAATCTGAGCTTTACACACTACATTAGTACTAAACAAATTGATTTTTTGGACATTACATTATTTGTTGAGGATGGAAAATTGGAGTGCAAACTATTTCGCAAAACTACAGCATGTAATTCGGTGTTGCACGCTAGTAGTGCCCACCCTGGTTCTCAAATTCGTGCTATACCCTTTGGCGAAATGACTCGCCTGAGGAGGAATTGTAGCAAAGATGTTATTTTCCAACATGAGATGATGAATCTTAAACAACGATTCCTCATTCGAGGATATGATTACACTATACTAGAAAGGTCCCACACCAGGATCAATAGAACAGAAAGTAAAGGACTTCTTAAATCAAAATCTAAAAGGAGGAATGCAATAGAGAGGAAACACATTGCCCTGACAACACAGTACAATTCGCATAGCAATAATGTATACAGGACAATAAATAAACATTGGCATTTGTTGAAATTGGATCATGATCTAGATCCTTATATTTCTAAGAAACCCCGTATCACATACAAAAGGGGCAGAACCTTGCGTAACATACTTAGTCCTTCCTACACAGGCAATATAGGGACAGACGTAAGTCGATCATGGTTACCAGTGAAACCTAAGGGTTTTTATAAATGTACAATGTGTAGTGTCTGCCAATTTGCTGTAAACAAAATAACCAGTTTCAGCTATAATACCGGGCAAGTACATCAAATACATCACTTTATGAACTGTAATACCAAGTTTATCGTGTATTGTATTATTTGTCAATGCAACCTAATTTATGTAGGGAGTATTATCAGACCGCTCAAAGAGCGGATACAGGAACATATTAGAGCTATTCGCAATAATAATATCAACTACCCATTAGCAGTACACTACAACATGGCACATGCCTATGCAGAAATACTAAAAATTAGGTTTCAGGGGATAGCCGTAATACAAGAGGATTCGCGTGGTGGTGATAAAACATCTGCACTTAGGAAACTTGAATCCAAATGGCTTATCAAATTGAGATCGGTCGACTCAGGTCTTAACATTGATAGAGAACTTCATGTTTTCCTAAAAGATTGATGTCCTAGAACAGTACCATCATATGTAAATGTGCTTTATTGACTAACAAGGAATCAGTATTTCATTAATGTAATAAGGTAGTCTATGATGTTAGCAACCAAGATCACTGTATAAATATAAACTTGTATGTAGATTGGGTGATAGTATTTACAATATTCTGTATAACAATCACTTGTGATTACGTTGATTTGTTTCCAGTATATAGTAGAACATTTTATCATGTTCTCTGTCTGTTGTATATAGAATGCTTTATGTAATTTTGGCAATGTAGACTATGTGATAGGATTTGCTGTGTTCTATTGCAGATATATTTAGTTACCCCTCTTCCTACTTTTCTCTGAGAATTTCTATACACAATGGTGAATGGATATTACTTCTGTTACATCTTTTTTCAATCATGGTACTTTATGATGTCGTTGAACTTTGTCCGATCGAATAATTATGGGATCGAGGACGGTTTGGTTTGTCATCTTCGTTTGATTTTTAATTTGCAGCAGTCTCACTTGGTACATCTGGCACGAAATAACTATCGAGTATTTTGTGCTATACGTCTTTCCATCACTTGGGCAGCATACCCTACACAATTTTTTGTCGGGTGGGTACTTAAATTGATATCACTTGACATAGTAACATCTAAATTTCGCGTAAATTGAGGTTTGGGGCGTAACATATATTTGGGCCATTGGTTCATCTGTTGTAATGATCGATAAAAGTACCATCATACCGATTAGCTTTCTTATTGTTTGAACATATCCTTGTGTTATGTTTATTTAACTATTAAATCAACATTACAAGATGGCGATTATTTTTACTACAAGCAATGCCCATAGTTTGGCCCTAGTCACATGAGCACCGTGCTTACGCAGGTCACGTGATACGTGATCCAGAGCTTAAATTTGTAACATGGCCACTGATGCCGCGTTTTACCTCTTGCGAGCGGACTGCTAGACCGTCAGTGGTCGTGGACTGTTGTGTATTTAGGGTGAGTACCCAGCGACGCTATTAGGGACATTCATATACTACTGCACGTAATGCATGATATTCATTTATTCGAATTGTTGTGTTTTTGTTGATAGGTACTATCGTATCATGGATTTGTACCCCCAATCTTTTACCTTGAACATTTAACCATTAAGGACGCACCACTTGATTCACACATTTTGTGATTTTGTGTTTTTAAGGTATGTTTCTATCAGATAGTGGTGCTCTCATTGTGGATTACGTTATGTTACCACGTTGTATCATTGCTCATTTCCCAACATGGGAATATGCATCATTAAGACATCTTCGTATGGCACTTAGCGGATTTAATCAACTCGTGTTTGATTAAGATTATCAGTTGCGGATATGATCTATTGTATTTAGATGAGTGTGACTAGCGGGTGATTCTATACCTTGTCACGTCCTGGCTACACCAGCTTTCTTTTAGATTTTTGGTTCATAGATCACAACACCAGGCAGGTAGATCTAGTGATTTTTAGTCGCTAATTTAGGTCCATAGTGATGGTTATGTAATTATGGGGAACTGAGTTATTTTGTACAGCTTTGTTTATACTTGGCATCATTTATTGTATTTCTTTATTCTGTGACATTAGATCATCGGGCAAGTTACATGACATTTCTATGACACTTCGTATGCTAATTGATGCGCCCGGGTGTTTCACCATTACTCGAACCAACTGTTGCTTCATTCCCATACTGGTGGGTTTTTTGATAAATAAAAAATAAATAATTTTTTTTTTGAGTACTGTCTCATATCTAGAGTGTCTCTATTATGTGGAGTTTAGTGGTGTAACACTTTTATGATTTAGAGATAAAAACTCTCACATTTATTTTCCATGCACACCACATGGGTGTCTTTCAACTGTATATTAATCTTCTTCACTCATGTGTGAACTAGCCACATTCTCTGGCATGTTTTTAATTCTGTGGTATTCCAGTGGGTTATCTGTACCTACTAGATTTGGTTTTCTTCTTTTTCTTTCTTTTTTCTTTCTCTCTGGATGTTCTTTTGGGTACTGCTTATTTTAGTGAATTGTGCATTAATGCTGAAGCATATATATTTAAATGCTGTAAGATTGATTAATTGTATTTTTAAATGACTTTGAATTATAGTAGGTTGTGTTAAGGTTCTATTATTCTGTAAATAGGGTATTTTTTTACATTTGGTGTTTTTATATATATTTATTGTATTCACTTATTTTTCCAGCCTTGAAAAAGTTTGAGTGCAGACGAAACACGTGTCGGCTAGATCGTGTGCTGTGAATATTTTTTAAAAAGAATCAATAAACACAAGGATTTGAAGATTGTGAACTCGTTTTTGGGCTGTGCGTTGGCTTTGGATAATACTGATTTAATTGAAAGAAAAAAAAAGAAAAAAATATTATTTTTTTAGCAATCAGTAAAACCAATATATGTATTTGGTTTGTGCTTTGAATTCATCCCACATTTGTGTTGGACTGAGTAACATTCAATAAGGGTGTGCTGGAAAAAGCTTTATTATGTTTTAATGTGCCAACATGCGACCGCCCCTATTAGAGCCTACGTAGTATTTATGTTTCAGCCGTAGCACCGCGTACTCGGCTCTGTCAAGGTCCAGTCGCTTCAACTGGAGCCGCTCCTTCTCTAACTGGCGCCATACCCGAGGGGCACCTGTGCGTTTGTGAATGGTCTTGAGTTCCTTAACCCGGTCTTCAAGGTCTTTTCTCTTAGCCCGTCTGTCTTTGTAATCGTAAGCCGCTTTAGCGATGAGAGCCCCCCCGCGCAACTAGTTTAAGTGCCTCCCAGACGGAGGCCAAAGGCATGGAGCCATCGTCATTAAGTGCTAAATAGTCAGTAGGTGTACGTCGGAGGTCCTCCACCACCTGCGGAGACCGCAGGAGTGAGCCCCGTAGACGCCAGCGTGGTGGGGATGAGGGCGCGAGCGGGAGGCATAAAGACAGAGAGATAGGAGCATGGTCCGAAAGGGAGCGGACCTCTATAGTAGAGGCCTGAATACAGGCCCACGCCACCTGGGTGACAAGGAAGTGGTCCAAATGAGCGTACGACTTATGGGCAGCAGAATAAAAGGAGTAATGCCGTTCATCGGGGTGTAGGCAACGCCAAGCATCTCTAATGCCACAATCGTCAAGCCATACTCTCCCATACTCTGATATGGCACCTGGCCGCCGAATCTCGGGCAAGAGCGGTCCATCCCTGCATCCATAACCAAATTCAAGTCCCTCCCCACCACCACCAGGGAGTCAGGTGTATGAAGAATCTCGGCCTGGGCATTCAGCAGAAATTTCTCTTGGTGCTCGTTGGTGGATTATAGTGAGGCTATTGTAATATTGGAGGAGCCTATACGTAGGCGCAGCGCGAGGAGGCACCCCTTAATCTCAGCCACTGTACCCACTACTGAGCCTCGAAAGTGTTTAGCAAGCAGAATGGCCACCCCACCCTTCTTATTTTTCCCCGAAGACCAGAACTGTAAAGGGAACCCTCTGTGCTGCATGCGGTGTGTATTGCCCTGAAGGAGTTGAGTTTCTTGGAGTAGGCAAACATCCCCTTTCGTATGTTCAAGCAAGGAGAGCACTGCCTTCCTCTTAATGGGGTTGTTAAGGCCTCTGACATTGAGGCTAACTATCTGGACTGCCATCAGGTGAAGAAGAGCCACCTAACGCTATGGCTGATGCGCTGTAACAACTGCGGGGAACAGATCCCATAGGGGACCGTAAGTGTATGTGTAGTCAGACGAGCCCTGAGAGAGGGACCCTGGATAAAAAGCTCACCGGAGAGAGGACCCACCCACCCCTGAAACAAAAGGAAACAAACCCCAGAACAATAAAACAGCATCAAATAGAGGCGTACCAAGTCCATCTCGAAAGCTGGGCAGAAGACAAAGGGGACTACCAGAGGAATGAGGGACATCAATGGAAAGAAGCATAAGAATTCCTCCGCCCCCACCGGTCCCACAAAAGACCAGACAGACCCAAAGGCACCATACCCTTAATCGTTAGCATCCAGAGAGTCCCCGTCTGCGCCAGCCAGGGTCCGAAGAACCGCAGACCATTCCTTAATGATTGTGGCCATGTCTGGGCGAAGGCATTCTAGGTCTCGGCCACCCCTAGGCCCGCGTCCAGGAGGCCGCCGTGTGCCCCGCTCTGAGGCATCCGAATGAGAAGGCAGGTCATCGAGAGACAAGTTCAACACCTTGCAGGCCTCAGATAAGGAAGGGACCTGATGCAACTTCCCATCCAGCCGGAAGATGAGGCGAAAGGGGTGGCCCCAGGCATATGAGACATTTTTTTAGCGCTAGCCGCCAAATCCTGAAAAAGCTGTGGAGTGTGGCCCCTAAACTGGAGAGGTTGACAAGCGCAAGCCGCCTTAAGAATCTCCTCCTTCACTGTGTAGTTGTGGACGCATATCAGGATGTCAGCCGGGGGGCGGTTCGGCTGATGAGGTGGACCAACTCGGTGGCAACGGTCTATCTTGACAGAGGTCTCCGCTGAGGTGCCCAAGACCGCGCGGAAGAGATCTTGAACATAACCCACAAGGTCTTCCCCTTCCGCCCCCGTTGGTACTGCACGGATGCGGATATTGTTCTTGCGCGACCTATTCTCCAGGTCTTCGGAGTGTGATTGAAGATCCAATTGCTGGTCCCGCAGCCTCAGGACTTCTTGCTGGAGCGCTGCAATCTCTTCATCCCTGGCCATCGCGGAATCCTCCAGTGTGGCAACCCGCTCCCCCACAGCATCCACATCTCTCCGTACCTCCCGTAGATCCGCCTGCAAGTCTGCCTTGATGGCCAAAATACCCTCTCGTTGGGAAGCGAACAGGGCTTCCAGGAACTCCCTCGCGACTGCGCTGTCTGGGCCTTCCCCCGCGGGCGTCGCGCCAGAGCCAGAGGCCTCACCCATGGACTTTAGCAGGAGGTCTCGAACAGATATGTCTTTTTTGTTCTTGGCCGTCGCCATTGTAAGACGAGGAAGCTGGTCCAGCCAGACGTCACGTGGGTCCGCTGGCAATGGGAAGCGCCGGCGCTAGGCAATCAATGGCGGAGCGAAAGAGCACGCCGGCCCCCAGAATAGTTGCTGCTGCACGTGGCGGCAAGGGCTGACAGGCCAAGTGAGGCTCACTAGGGAGGCCCGAACTCCGGAGGTGGTGGCGAGCAGGCTTCGTGACTCCGGCACTTCCCTCGCGCAGTAGGACCCACCTGCAAGTAGGCCCGATGTGACGCCACTGGCTCATATACGTCCAGGTGGCCTCTCCCACTGCCACAGCGCTCGCACCATTAGGGGGGCCACCAACTCACCCCCTATAGCGCTGTTTCACGGCGTCTTCACAGCTCCAGCCGCGACCGCTGTTGCTCCTGGGCTCAGCCCAACTCTGCAGGCCCCAAGTAGGTCGCTACTAGAAGTCGGGCGTGTCGGAGGCCCCGTCCGGCCCGGGACCAGGGGCGGGAAGCACCAACCGTCACCGGGGCACTCACCGAGCGCTGCAGTGCATCAGGACGGGTCCCGCGCACATCGGGGGGGCCGGATCAAGCGCTCTCAGTGGGCCCGCGGGCTCGTGTGAATGCCCCGGCCGTCACAGGCCGTGGTGCAGGCCTGGGATCGAGCCCGTGTAATCGCCCTCTGGTGGGCGTCAAAGCAAGGCGCGAGAGTGGAGGGGATCACCCAAAGTCCTGCAGTAGCAATGGGGTTAAGGCTCCCTCTGGGGGCCCGCCAGTAGAAACAGCGGGGGTACGATGTACAAAGAAGGCCCTCCGGCAGTCCGTGCAGTAGGCCCAGCATCTCCCTGCTCTCTGCGCCGGAGCCTCTGGGCGATCGGCGGTCTCCCAATCCGGTGCTTCAAACGATCCAGACGCCCTACTGTTCACGGCCCCCAGGTGCTTTCTCCTCACCTTCAAAGGCCGAATTAGTAGGCCCAGCGAGACCCGGACTCGAGTGAATTCTCGGGCCGTCACGGCCGCGCTTTAGGCCTGGAGCAATGCCCAGTTGACGTCGGGGGCAGAGCGTAAATGCTGGAAATCGCCCCGAGACTTCCGAGTGATGCTTGCAGCGAGGCACCTACCGGGGGCCCGCCAGTAGGAGCGATGTGATGCTGCCGCCTTCAAAGGCTCCCCAGCGAGCCACGCCTCAGGTCTGGCCTCTCCCAGCCCCCGGCGCCGGAGCCGCAGGCTGGTCGGGGTCGCACAAACAAGCAGTCAGGGGCGAATGAGACAGCCCACGGCCCTCCACCCCAGGCGCTCAGCCGCAAGGAAGCCTCAGGCGGGGGATTAGAGCATCGGGTGTGCCGTTGTCAATGCTGTAGGCCCGGCAGGAGCGGAGCTCAGGGAAGACACGTCCGCTCACACTGCCATCTTGGCCACGCCCCCCAGTCAGCTTTTTGATACAAGTGCTCAATTGAATGCTTAGGCAGGAACACAAAATAAGAGTTCACAATGGCCATTGACGCTTTTGTGAATTATAGTTTCTAAATCTCTACAGTTTTATGTAATAAACCTGCAAGTGAAGATTTGAAAACATTGTAACCTGTTTCTAGCCACGTGTTTGCTGTGCTTTGTTTTCCGTTTTACAAGACATGTTGATTGCACTTCCTAAGCCAAGTGATTCAATTAAACCAAATCAAAACTGCAAATGGGAATAGAAATATTTAACCCAGGCAGGAAGAAGTGAGGCACCATACCTACAAAGAACTATTGTCTTACAGTTATTTACCTTGTGAAAGTGTTCTCATTAAACAACTTTAGTGATATGGGTCAATGTCCAAGGTAATACATAGATTGTGGTGGGTGGAGCTGGGCGTGTCTTGATAGCACAGCATAACTGTAATGTAGGTATGAGTGTTACTGTCAAAAATAAGAGGATGAAAGGTATGTATTATATTATTTATGGAAGTGATTTATAAACAAGCTCTTTCAAGCTGAACTGTTTTTGGCCATTATGTGCAAAGAAATGAGCCAGAACACGTTACATGTTGTACTTAGTATCATGTATTTTGCAGTACTGGGACAAATACAGTTGAGTTAACTTTTTTTCCAAAGTTTTCAGCATAGGGGTTTCACTAGTGGACTCCAATACTCAGGAGGCAGCTCAACTATAGTGAATTATGCAAGGGCGGACACGTTTGGCGCCAGATAACGTAATGTATGAACCACTCAAGGTACAGGGTTGGGCTAGCCAATAGGGCAATCAGGCAGTGTTTGATTGGCTTATCTGACAGATCAGTATGTTGGCTTTTTTATAGCAGTTTGCGGGACTGTTTTTTGGCCAGGTGGGACGTTTCTTACAGCTTCTTTTTATGATTTCTTCACAAGCATTACCTACAGCAAACAGAGTGCAAGCCATGGAGGTTGTTTATTCGTTGCCAGGGGTTGCTGCTGTGACCCCTGGCACGCTCCTTGTGACCCCTGGCACTGCCTTTGCGACCCCTAGCATCAGCAGTGGCAAACTCAGTGGTAGGAAGGGGAGCAACTCGTCTTTATGAACGTCTGTGGGGACTTCACTCACCTCGATTTTTTGTCAATTTTTTATTATACTAATAGTGAATACTATTGTATTAGTCGATATTAGTTAAATAAAAAATGGAGCACAAATAACTGGAATATGACTTTCCTTGGCAGCTGTGGTAAACAAGAAAATGCTTTCACATGTATGCATGTTGTATGCATGCTTGCAGTTTTGAGTGTGATTGTGTAAGAGAGTGTGTGTATGCATGAATGTGTGTGCATGTGTAGGCAGAGTGTGTGTGTGTATGTATAAGCATATGTATGTGTGATTGAAAGTGAAGGTCAAGAGTCATGTGAAGTCACTTCCTGTATCCCTGGCATTTTGGTGAATTTATGTCCATGGTGCAAGCAGTTTCCAATATTACAAAATACCCATAGAGCGTGTCTTTAAAAGTTCATAACTGACTTGATTTGTAAACGTGGGACACATTTATTACCTACCTGGTTCACTAATTAGGGCCACTTTTATTTTGATGCACGGGCCTATTTTTTTGTCCAAGTCCGACCCTGTCGGGTAGCGTGCTGAGCTACAGTTTTAGGTTATTATACCAAGTTTCAGGCAGGGACACCTGCTGATACCACACTGGCATTTCCCGCGGCGGCACCTGGGTGGGTTTGAAGCAGGTAAGGTACACGTGGAGCCGATACCATAAATCAGCTTTACGATGAAACTACCGCTCTGCTCCCACTCTCCCCTCGGGTGCCGTAGGCCTCGGCATGCCTGCTCCTGTGCCGATCCGCCGCCTGTGCGCTTCCTCTGGCAAGAGGAATGCAAGTGAAACTCCCCTGCTTGCATGCGGGCGGCGCTCTATCTGCTCTATAAAGCAGACTGCTGCCGAGAGGAGGATCGGAGCAGCCCCTCACGCGCCGAAGGCTCCGCACGCGCTCCCGCCGAGTTCACCTGCCCCTGCCTCCAAGTGGCCGTTCTATTGAGGGGCCCCGCACCAACTGCTCCACCCGACATCACTCACGTACCCTGCTGCCAGAGCTTACAGCAGGGCGAACGCCTGCAGCAGCGACCAGTACACCTCTAGTTCTCAAGTGAGAAGTGACACACATCTTCGAAGGGTCATCCCACGCCCTCTGCCCTCACGCGCGCTTTGCCCAGTAGTAACTCGCGCACACTCCTGTGACAGCGTGACATTTTCTAAGCTATTGTAGCTACGGCCCTCGCCAACCCAGGGCCAGCCCTGTCCCCTTGCTAATCCCCGCCCTGCATCTCACTCCCAGTGACAGCACGCGTGCACACACCCCAGTGACAGCCCGGAGAGTACAGCGGCAGCAGCCTGCACCCTTGCAGCCTGGGAAGTAACTGTCAGCGCCGCCAGGATGAAGTGCCGCCTGACTCACCCAGTCCTTCTTCTCGGCGGTAAGTCACTTTCCGCTCTTGATATTTCCGCGCTTCATATTGATCATTTCATGATGCCTGTTTTGTTTATAAGCCACAGCTGAACTATGTTTATGTGATGGGGGGTGTTTGTACGTTACTGATCCCCTCCCATCACCTGTGACCACTCTCCATTCCAATAAAACTATTATTTTACCAAGAGTAAGTTGGCCAGACAGAGCTCGCTGGCGCGTTACTCTTGAATAACTTTTTTTAATTTTATATAGAGGGGCTCCAAGCGCAGTTTTCCAGTTCCGAACATATTACCATTTTTTTATGGTCCTAGATGTATCGTTCACTAAAGGATGAATGGCTGAGTTGGCCTTACTTGTGACCAAGACTGTGAGAGTCGCCTACAGACACCAGCTTAAACGCTCACATTAGTTAGCTGCCTTGCCTAGCGTGCAACTTGTGTTTTGCTTCGATTAAAGTTGAATGCGCACCCAGAATTAAGACAAACCTGTCAACTTTGCTGACAGTTACTTAAATTGTGTAACTTGTCCTCAATATTCTGTCGTTATCAATTCTTAACCGTTCCTACATTGTAATTGTTCGCGCTATATGCGAATGCAAATTCATAAGGTTGAAAAGACAATGAACTTCTCTTGTAATGTCGCAGATAAGTATTTATCTTCATACAAAACTTGTTGTTAGTGCGTGGCGTCTGTAAGGTAAACATGTGGCGTGGGTGCAAGAAGGGTATTATCAGAGGGACCCAATAGCATACTGATTGATGTAAGCTCAAATGTGCACCTAATATATGTAACTCTATACCGCGTCTCATTTAGAAGATGTGCTTCCATAATGTAAACGATAATGTGTTGTGAATTAAAGTGGCACAATTTTTATCATGAATTAATTATTTTCAGAATTATGCGGCGAATCTATTTACTCAGGGGCTGTGGCACACTGCGTAATAGACAGAGGACACCAAACAGTTATACATTTAACATGGCAACGGTTCTGTCGCAAACTTTTAACTATGAACTTCTAATTGAAATCACAAGCAATAGCCTGAAGGTACCGATTAAAATTTGAGTCCTGGTTCCTTCTTTATATGTGTAGGATAATTTCAGGGGTTTCATTTAGATGCCTGCAGTGTAGGAGTCTAAACTGGGATCCTTGCGTCCAAGGGTTTTGATTCACAAAGGCAAATTTACATGAGCAGATTTACTCACATGTAGGTCAACTACTACACTGAGGTGTAACGCTCCACTTTTTAGTTATTCACCATTTCCGAGTGGATATTCACTGGTAGGTGTAGCCACCTAATTCTGAATTGAGAAAAAAGTTACTATTAGTAAATTTCTCTTGTTGGTGGAGATCTCTGCCACTGGGGTGAAGATCTCCCTATGGTAAGGATAGGGACATTTAATAAAGTTTATTTTGTAAACAAATAATTAAAACTGTTTTAGGGTAAAATATTCATGTAAAATACATTTAAATCATGAATATTTTACTTAAACAATTAAAATAGAAAATGTCAGCATATAAATTCTAGTAAGTACATATTAAATAATTACATTATTTAAATACATTAATATAATTTATAAATATTATTTTCTAAATAATAAATTGATTACCCACTTTCATTAACATTTCTATTTTTGTTTAATGCGTGGTAAACTTGATTACAAGTTTTGTAGGTATACTTTTTACACATTTTTTAAAAATATTAAAAAGTAAATTTTTAAAAATAAGCGTCGTTGGAAAATGGCCCGCTCTGAAGGGTCACCCCAAACTTTTTGCCTTCCTCCTCCCCTTTTTCTGTCCTTGTTTTTGTTGGCTTTAGGACTCTGGGTACTTTACCACTGCTAATGAGTGCTAAAGTGCATGTGCTCTCTCCCTAAAATGTGGTAACATTGGTGTATACACAATTGGCATATTTAATTTACTTGAAAGATCCTTGTAAAGTGGTACACCATATACCCAGGGCCTTCAAATTAAATGCTACTAGTGGGCCTGCGTATGTGGAAAAAACAAAGGTCAAGGGGGGCCGCTTTGGTCCTCGTGTAGCCTAGGCTACTGAATTATTTTTAGGCAGCGTTAATCAGGTGGCACAAAGTAGTGTAGTCCAGGCGGGGCTAGTTAAGCAATAGATGCTGGGACACAAAGTTTGGTATGACATCACATTTATTAGCGGCATAAATGGAGTATCATAATATAATTGCTTGATAATAGTTCTGGTGCTCACACAGAACAGTGAAAGTGCGTGAAGTGAGGGTGTTTGTGACATTAAAAATTTACATCGCATTGACAACAACAGTGTATAAAACTCCAAATTAATTAGTTGCAGTAATGGAGTTTTAAGTTGTAAAGGTCGACGGCGTTTCGATCTTATGAATGTAAGATCATCATCAGGACGGAACAAGTGTGAGCAGGTAGAATCTATTGAGAGGAAAACCAGAAATCAAACAATGGTCCTGAAAAGAACAAACAATTTACCGTAGCAACAAACATTACCTAGACTAATTAGGTTTGAAAGCCAGTGATTCTAGAATTACATCATATCAACTGAAGGGGCCAGAAAACATCTAGAAAAGGGAAAAATTCCAAGCTTGCACACTGAAAATGAGCGCAGGGAGTGCAGGATTAAATAACGGGATCGATTAGATCTGTGAGCCAGTTAATGTCTGCTAATGGAAAGGAAAGTAGATAGGTAGGCATCAGTGAATGAAGTAATTCCGAGGTTTCACATAAAATTAGAGCGCAGGAGTGCATATGACACAAGGTAATTAGATGTACAAGCCATCATGCTAATTCGAGGCTGGCATGCGAGAGGTCTAAATAAAAGTAAAAGTGACGCTGTAAATAAGTGGTGCGCGGTGGATGGGGAGCAGTTGAGTAGTTTGCGGTGCGGGCACAAGAGGGGAGTAGGTGCGCGCAGGAAGCGCCCTGGTGCTTGAATGTGGATAATGCGGATAAGGCACAACTAAGCGTGGAGATAAGGCGGATGTGAATAATGTCAAGGGGTATTCCAAATGGGACAGGGGCCCTGGGGCAACAAGGCTGCTGATACCAAATAGGCGTATGGACTGAGGAGTTGCCAGTGGTGTTCCAAGCAAATTGGACAAGGGACTTACTTATGCTGTTCAATACGAGCTGAACATCGGGAGTTCTGAAGTGCAGCTTGGCAAAATAAATTTGCGAGCGGGAAAATTCCTGTAAGTCTGTAAGGTTCTGTAAAGGTAGGGAGGGAGGTTAGTGTGGGTCCAGGGACCTGGGCTAATAAAGTACGGGTGGCGTGAGGGGAAGCCGTACTTACTTCAAGGCCATGGGGGCCACAGCTGGTGGAGAGACCCTGGATTACTAGGGCGTTATTTCGTCCTGCATCAAGCAGGAGAGTGAATCTCTAGAAGAGGGGAAGAAAACGGCACATGTGGGTGAGCCGACTGCAGTGTGCAGGAGAGTGATTCTAAAGGAGGAATAAGGCCTGGTTAATGAGAGGACGGTGGGAGGAAGGAAATCCGATCAGGGACTTACTTGTGAGTAACCTGCTGGCGAGGAGCGGTGGATCCGTGTGCTACTGGACCGTGTATCCGATTCTAAACCGGGGCAGCTGAGCGACTTATCTGGTGTGCCGCGGGTGACGCGCATGGGCAGAAGTGGCGATGCTAAATGCTAGACTGCATGTCACCGCCATCTTGGGAAGGAAAAGGAAGAAGAGCCTCGCGCGACGAGTTAACGCGCATGGGCAGTGTATGCCAGGCTGAGCGCTGCACTAGTCGTTGCTGATCTTTTGTAGAGGAGACCCAGAGTTCTAGTGAAGGGAAAAGGAAGAGTCTAAATGGCTGTAGAAGAGCCTGAGTATATAGGAGAGAATATAGTGCTAAAGTAATAGATATTTACATCAAGGTGGAGACATGAATACATGATATTTTGTATAGGGAAAAATACTATGAGAGTACAGACACAATTAAAAAATTTAAAACTGTGCATTGTGCTTGAGGACTGTTTACAAAATCATGTTCCATTCTTCAAGGGTATTGAGTCCATTTTCAATGGAACGACAATTAAACATCCATTTACATTCCAGCCTGTTAAGAGTTGCTTGAGGGTCACCCCCTCTCTTGTGTGGGCGAACGATGTCAATCACTTGCCAGCGTAGATCTTGTTCAGAGTGTCCTTTTTCCATGAAATGCTCCACCAATGGAGCAGTCGTGATTCCGCAGCGTATCCGGCTTTTGTGTTGACTGATTCTCGCTTTTACTTTTTGGGTGGTTTGTCCCACATAGATGAGATTGCAAGGACATTTGACACAGTAAATTACATTAATTGAGTTACAGTTCGAGAAGAAACTCAATTTGTGCGTAGTAGTGCCATATTCAAAAGTTTTTGTGTTTCTCGTGAGTGGGCATGCAACACAGTTAACACACTTGAAATGTCCTACTACAGGAGGGAGACCTAAACATGATTGCAAAGTAGTCTCCACGCGGGCTGGTTTATATGCCCGGACTATGTGGTCTTTAATGTTGCGCCCACGTTTAAATGAGAACACAGGAGCTTCATTAGTGATGTCAATTGAGGTGAGGAGAGGCCTTATGGCTTAGTGGGCCTGCAGCACTGATTGTGCCACTCACACAAATGGCCCTGGAAACATGTCTCAGGCCTGCCATTGCAGAACCCGTGTGTGCAGTTTCACTGCCACTTCGAATTGGCATTTAAAATCATCATCTCCTTGTGTTTGCTTTGTTCGCCCTAAGTTGGCAGGGTATGCCCAGACGTGGGTCCCTTGCTCACTTTGCCACTGGATTCAAGCTAGCCTGGCTAATGAGGGCTGTTAGCCCGAAACCGGTCCCAGGATGCTTGCTTTCGGTCCAGGGAAGACGTGGCTTGGCAGTTCGGGCTGGACTGTTCCCATGAGGCACAGGGTCAAGACTGATTTTCATATAGCTTTGTCTGAACTGGGGTGGCGAAGTGAGCTAAGGAACGATGATGGATTCAACCCAGATCTGTGACTGGGACTGAGTGTCTGAAAAGCTTCAGCTCTCCGTCCATCATCTCCTTGTGTTTGCTTTGTTCGCCCTAAGTTGGCAGGGTATGCCCAGATGTGGGTCCCTTGCTCACTTTGCCACTGGATTCAAGCTAGCCTGGCTGATGAGGGCTGTTAGCCCGAAACCGGTCCCAGGATGCTTGTTTCTGGTCCAGGGAAGACATGGCTTGGTAGTTCGGGCTGGACTGTTCCCATGAGGCACAGGGTCAAGACTGATTTGCATATAGCTGTGTCTGAACTGGGGTGGCGAAGTGAGCTAAAGAACGATGATGGATTCAACCCAGATCTGTGACTGGGGGTGAGTGTCTGAAAAGTTTCAGCGCTCCGTCCATCATCTCCTTGTGTTTGCTTTGTTTGCCCTAAGTTGGCAGGGTATGCCCAGACGTGGGTCCCTTGCTCACTTTGTCACTGGATTCAAGCTAGCCTGGCTGATGAGGGCTGTTAGCCCGAAACTGGTCCCAGGATGCTTGTTTCCGGTCCAGGGAAGACATGGCCTGGCAGTTCGGACTTGTCTGTTCCCATGAGGCACAGGGTCAAGACTGATTTGCATATAGCTTTGTCTGAACTGGGGTGGCGAAGTGAGCTAAAGAACGATGATGGATTCAACCCAGATCTGTGACTGGGGGTGAGTGTGTGAAAAGTTTCAGCGCTTCGTCCATCATCTCCTTGTGTTTGCTTTGTTTGCCCTAAGTTGGCAGGGTATGCCCAGACGTGGGTCCCTTGCTCACTTTGCCACTGGATTCAAGCTAGCCTGGCTGATGAGGGCTGTTAGCCCGAAACCGGTCCCAGGATGCTTGTTTCCGGTCCAGGGAAGACGTGGCTTGGCAGTTCGGGCTGGACTGTCCCCATGAGGCACAGGGTCAAGACTGATTTACATATAGCTTTGTCTGAACTGGGGTGGCGAAATGAGCTAAAGAGCGATGATGGATTCAACCCAGATCTTTGACTGGGAGTGAGTGTCTGAAAAGTTTCAGCGCTCCATCCATCATCTCCTTGTGTTTGCTTTGTTCGCCCTAAGTTGGCAGGGTATGCCCAGACGTTGGTCCCTTGCTCACTTTGCCACTGGATTCAAGCTAGCCTGGCTGATAAGGGCTGTTAGCCCGAAACCGGTCCCAGGATGCTTGTTTCCGGTCCAGTGAAGACATGGCTTGGCAGTTCGGGCTGGACTGTTCCCATGAGGCACAGGGTCAAGACTGATTTGCATATAGCTTTGTCTGAACTGGGGTGGCGAAGTGAGCTAAAGAACGATGATGGATTCAACCCAGATCTGTGACTGGGGGTGAGTGTCTGAAAAGTTTCAGCGCTCTGTCCATCATCTCCTTGTGTTTGCTTTGTTCGCCCTAAGTTGCCAGGGTATGCCCAGACTTGAGTCCCTTGCTCACTTTGCCACTGGATTCAAGCTAGCCTGGCTGATGAGGGCTGTTAGCCTGAAACCGGTCCCAGGATGCTTGTTTCTGGTCCAGGGAAGACATGGCTTGGCAGTTCGGGCTGGACTGTTCCCATGAGGTACAGGGTCAAGACTGATTTGCATGTAGCTATGTCTGAACTGGGGTGGCGAAGTGAGCTAAAGAACGATGATGGATTCAACCCAGATCTGTGACTGGGGGTGAGTGTCTGAAAAGTTTCAGCGCTCCGTCCATCATCTCCTTGTGTTTGCTTTGTTTGCCCTAAGTTGGCAGGGTATGCCCAGACGTGGGTCCCTTGCTCACTTTATCACTGGATTCAAGCTAGCCTGGCTGATGAGGGCTGTTAGCCCGAAACCGGTACCAGGATGCTTGTTTCCGGTCCAGGGAAGACATGGCTTGGCAGTTCGGACTTGTCTGTTCCCATGAGGCACAGGGTCAAGACTGATTTGCATATCGCTTTGTCTGAACTGGGGTGGCGAAGTGAGCTAAAGAACGATGATGGATTCAATCCAGATCTGTGACTGGGGGTGAGTGTCTGAAAAGTTTCAGCGCTCCGTCCATCATCTCCTTGTGTTTGCTTTGTTTGCCCTAAGTTGGCAGGGTATGCCCAGACGTGGGTCCCTTGCTCACTTTGCCACTGGATTCAAGCTGGCCTGGCTCATTGGGGCTGTTAGCCGGAAACCGGTCCCAGGATGCTTGTTTCCGGTCCAGGGAATACATGGCTTGGCAGTTCGGGCTGGACTGTTCCCACGAGGCACAGGGTCAAGACTGATTTGCATATAGCTTTGTCTGAACTGGGGTGGCGAAGTGAGCTAAAGAACGATGATGGATTAAACCCGGATCTGTGACTGGGGGTGAGTGTCTGAAAAGTTTCAGCGCTCCGTCCATCATCTCCTTGTGTTTGCTTTGTTCGCCCTAAGTTGGCAGGGTATGCCCAGACGTGGGTCCCTTGCTCACTTTGTCACTGGATTCAAGCTAGCCTGGCTGATGAGGACTGTTAGCCCGAAACCGGTCCCAGGATGCTTGTTTCCGGTCCAGGGAAGACATGGCTTGGCAGTTCAGACTGGACTGTTCCCATGAGGCACAGGGTCAAGACTGATTTGCATATAGCTGTGTCTGAACTGGGGTGGCGAAGTGAGCTAAAGAACGATGATGGATTCAACCCAGATCTGTGACTGGGGGTGAGTGTCTGAAAAGTTTCAGCGCTCCATCCATCATCTCCTTGTATTTGCTTTGTTCGCCCTAAGTTGGCAGGGTATGCCCAGACGTGGGTCCCTTGCTCACTTTGCCACTGGATTCAAGCTAGCCTGGCTGATGAGGGCTGTTAGCCCGAAACCGGTCCCTGGATGCTTGTTTCCGGTCCAGGGAAGACATGGCTTGGCAGTTTGGGCTGGACTGTTCCCATGAGGCACAGGGTCAAGACTGATTTGCATATAGCTGTGTCTGAACTGGGGTGGCGAAGTGAGCTAAAGAACGATGATGGATTCAACCCAGATCTGTGACTGGGGGTGAGTGTCTGAAATGTTTCAGCGCTCCGTCCATCATCTCCTTGTGTTTGCTTTTTTCACCCTAAGTTGGCAGGGTATGCCCAGACGTGGGTCCCTTGCTCACTTTGCCACTGGATTCAAGCTAGCCTGGCTGATGAGGGCTGTTAGCCCGAAACCGGTCCCCTGGATGCTTGTTTCCGGTCCAGGGAAGACATGGCTTGGCAGTTCGGGCTGGACTGTTCCCATGAGGCACAGGGTCAAGACTGATTTGCATATAGCTGTGTCTGAACTGGGGTGGCGAAGTGAGCTAAAGAACGATGATGGATTCAACCCAGATCTGTGACTGGGGGTGAGTGTCTGAAAAGTTTCAGTGCTCCGTCCATCATCTCCTTGTGTTTGCTTTGTTCGCCCTAAGTTGGCAGGGTATGCCCAGACGTGGGTCCCTTGCTCACTTTGTCACTGGATTCAAGCTAGCCTGGCTGATGAGGGCTGTTAGCCCGAAACCGGTCCCAGGATGCTTGTTTCCGGTCCAGGGAAGACATGGCTTGGCAGTTCAGACTTGTCTGTTCCCATGAGGCACAGGGTCAAGACTGATTTGCATATAGCTTTGTCTGAACTGGGGTGGCGAAGTGAGCTAAAGAACGATGATGGATTCAACCCAGATCTGTGACTGGGGGTGAGTGTCTGAAAAGTTTCAGTGCTGCGTCCATCATCTCCTTGTGTTTGCTTTGTTCGCCCTAAGTTGGCAGGGTATGCCCAGACGTGGGTCCCTTGCTCACTTTGCCACTGGATTCAAGCTAGCCTGGCTCATTGGGGCTGTTAGCCAGAAACCGGTCCCAGGATGCTTGTTTCCGGTCCAGGGAATACATGGCTTGGCAGTTCGGGCTGGACTGTTCCCACGAGGCACAGGGTCAAGACTGATTTGCATATAGCTTTGTCTGAACTGGGGTGGCGAAGTGAGCTAACGAACAATGATGGATTAAACCCAGATCTGTGTCTGGGGGTGAGTGTCTGAAAAGTTTCAGCGCTCCGTCCATCATCTCCTTGTGTTTGCTTTGTTCGCCCTAAGTTTGCAGGGTATGCCCAGACATGGGTCCCTTGCTCACTTTGTCACTGGATTCAAGCTAGCCTGGCTGATGAGGGCTGTTAGCCCGAAACCGGTCCCAGGATGCTTGTTTCCGGTCCAGGGAAGACATGGCTTGGCAGTTCGGACTTGTCTGTTCCCATGAGGCACAGGGTCAAGACTGATTTGCATATAGCTTTGTCTGAACTGGGGTGGTGAAGT